>OZ034968.1:6044685-7244685 GCA_964030785.1 Siderastrea siderea | reverse complement strand
ACTTGCATCAGAGTGATGACACTTACCGGCTGCTACCATTGTGAGAGCAACGAAAACAGTCAGGAAAAAGTAATTCATGATTTGCTTGGCTCCTCAAATGCTTGCTTGATCACGCTGGAGTTAGTATAAACGCCGTCCAACTGTGTGCAAAAAATATGCCACAAAATAGCTGTAGCCGTTGCTTACGTCACGTGAGCACTCAGGCGAAACCTTGCTCAAAGTCGCTTGTGTGGATTCGTGAGGACGCACAGCTAAAACCTGAAAATGATTGCTTAGTGCGAATGCGCCTCAAGCCTATGCTTTAAAAGAATATGAGGGTAGACGAAAGAAAAAAATCTCTCGTGCGTAAGACTGGTCCCGGAATCACCTTTAATGGATGATCTGTTTCATTGAAGTGAGCTTACGCCAGAATCGAGGGCCGATAACTGCTTAGTCATAAATGAAATCTTTATTAAAAACGCTGTGTGAGGTCCACCTCGCAATTTTATGGACCTCACACAAGCCGGCAATTACTGGACCTCACCTCAATTATGGACCTCACACAAGCCGGCAATTACTTCTATTTACTAAACTCGTCATAATGATTTTCAAATTGTTTTAAGACTATAGAACTGAATCTTTTAATGGTGATTTGCTCCTCCATCTGCGGAACGGATCATGCTAAGCACGAATCGCCGAAATCATGGATTCTCGCTCGCGTCTCGCACGTCCATGAGTGAACCTCTCCCTAGACCTGACTCTCCATATTGACCCTCCTGCCTGACATTTTAGACCAAGATCTGTGTGTGTGTATCACAGTCTAATTTTATGACCCTATAAGTAATTCTTGAAGTAGCAGCGCCAGCCGGAAATTCCTTCACTCCTGTCTTGAGACTGGCGGGTTTTTATCACGTGGATGGTAGCTAGTACTCCCCGAAAATCTGTGGCCATTTTTGAGTATTACAACTGATGTCAGTGTGAAAAAAAATTGAATGCGTAAATTTGCCAGTCGTATGATGAACTGCTTGTTTGTTAACTGTACTGATAGTTCACTTAAGCAGAAATTCTGAATGGAAAGAGGGAATATACCTGAAGTAAAGAACTGCAAGTTCGGGACAAAGACACGACCTGTATTCAACAGTTGACCGAAAATGAAATCAGTATAATAAGTGGATTGCAATGCTCAGAACGAAAACGAATGCCGAAAATGATGATGCGATAAATTCAACCTATTACGTTGCATTTTAAAAATAAATTTTGACCCTTTTTACGTTCAGTTAAATTAAACGTTTCTTTTCTACAGAGAATGACTGAAGTCTATTTGATAAACGCCGTTAATTAAAAAAAAGGAGGACAAAATTAAAAAAAAAGAAGGAAGGGAAAAAAAGTCCACACGCACGATGCAATGAGTTCACTGAAAGAATTCAATGTGATCGTAGCTACCGATTAGGTTTTCACTGAATGATTCTTTGATGTAACTTCCTCGAAAGTTTGAATATATTAACAAAGATTCGCTCAATCTCGTCGTGCAGGAGGCCAGAGCCAACCGAAGGGAGTGCGCCATCTTTTCGGGTAGATATCAGCCAATCACGTCGCTCGCGCCGACTCTTTCAGTAACGCTATACGGTACATCATGATCAATAAATAGTTTGTGTATTTCGAAAAGAATACAAATTTCATCTCCTCTTAATTTGGAAATTTTATTTTCGCCTTGCCTCGGTGTCTGCCGAAAATGCAAATTTCTTTTAAAAATATATTGTGATAAGAATCTAGTCAATTGAGCTGTTATTGAAAGCGACATAGACGAAAAAGAAAATAAGCCAGCAATACTTCATCGGAGCGACATCTGCCAAGCTTGGGTCACGAAAATTGAATTCATGGTGAAGCTATAAAGTGACAAGTAGGCAAGCAATACGACATTTATTTCCTAAACTCCGAGTTAATATAGTTTATACAAGTTCTTTCTGAATCATGAGATTTGCGTGCAACTACGTGGTGTTTGGACTGCTTTTTATTGTTCCACGTGGTAAGTGTTGCAATACACTTATTTATATTATTTGAGTTTATTTTACAACACGTCGCCGTATTCTGATACAACCGATCGTCCTGTTTGGTCAGGTTGATGCCAAAACTTGCGCCCGTTCTGAAAGTAAGTAATGGTAAACGAACATTTGTAGTAACAATTTATCGGTGTCTCTACATGAGTTTTTGCCTTTTAAAAAATAACCTCTAAAGCTTTAGTTATCCATAATAGTGTGGATAAATTACTTCATTTAAAGAATACAGATATTAACATAATCCAAAACGCGTACACTGATTTGGCAGGACAGAATCTCGCCAGCTACACGTGAGTCTTTAGATTTCATTTTCGTTGCCAAAATAATTTGGTGACAAAATTGCCAATTTGCGGCATTTTCGTGGTCAGGTAAGTGATAATCATTTCTAAATTATCACTCCTATCACTTACACCATTCTTTTATTTAAATTGGCCGATAATTTCATGTTCGTTACTCCAAGAGAATTTGAGTAATAAATCAGCAATGCAATGTAACCTGCGATCGGGCGCTCTTTTTTAACACAAAAAAGAACGCGTGATTGGAGGTTATGGAATCGGAAATGTGTTGGACTGTACAAAATGTAGGTGACGAAACAAAATACGTTGCATTACAGGAATTAAAACTAAATACACGAAGAGAATTTTCAAGCACTATATTATTTGACAAGTAGAACATGTATAGCAAATTTGATCAAATGGGTAGTAAATTTTAGAGCTTATCATTTTTAACACTAAAGGAATATGTACGTTAAAATTTGTTCACTTCGCACTAATTCGTCCGTCTCTGTTTTCTTGTTCCATAGAAATGGGCTTGCGTATTTCGCCCTTTGAATTGAAAATTCGAAAATTAATTATCGCAGCTATATAAATAGTATGTTATAGGGAATATGAATTTCTGTTTCACACGCTCTACTATGTGAAGGATGATAATATTACAGAAATTACAATTGGTAATTCAGAATAAAATTTGACTATCTAAAATTAAAGTCAAATACTTGAAATACACATTGTCTACGCTTCGAAGTAACCTAAATCAGTTAGACTTACAAGTTCTGTAAACTCATTTCGACTTGTCAAACCAGCCATAAAGTTAAGAATTAAGGTGGGAGATTCCCGAACCTGACAGTGCTGATGAGAAATTGTGATTTCAGTTTTATTCCCAACGAGATCATTAAAAATAGAGCATTCTGATCCGATATCAACAGATTAGAATTGTGAACCTTGTCCAAGTCATTTCATTTGTTACTTTGTCCTTTCAAAACTACGCGTGACAGATGGCCATTCTCGGGCAATTTTGATGATTGATAGACAGTCTGAAATGAAAGGTTTCAGCCATCTTCACGCCGTTGACAACTGACACAAAATTCCGCACTACCGCAAAAGTTAATTATAAAAGTTGATTTGAAGAGACTATCTCTTTAGTTTCGCCCTTCGAGACAAAGGGTTTTACTTTTCATCAGTAACATTTATACAAGGTGTGGCCAGTGTTTCACGCAACACGTGCTTAAGGTGTTTCGATACAGTTTTTTGGGGACCATAGCTCACTTTTAAAATCGGCTCTTAGACAGTCTTCATCTTGTCTGATCAACGTGAAATTTGCAATACTTGTTGGTTTTGGATTGACCTTTAGGGTGGTTTACATTTTGTAAAAATCGATATTTCCATGACAACGATAAACAAAAATCCTCGAAAACAGTAAAATTAAAATTTTGCACGATCCAGATTTCGCTTTGAAAAGCAAATACCAACATCGTAAACTGTGGTGTATGGCAAACAAAATATTCAAGAACAAAAAAATTCTGTATGTTTGTTTTGAAGTAAATCGCAAAAACATTTTCAACCTTAGTTTTTGCCTAGTAATAGTAAATGCACCGAAAGATAATCCACGCTTTGATAAAATGGCTAGAAAATACTGTTAAAATGTGTCTTTTACTTACTATTTTACGCCTAGAAAGTTTTGTTGAAACTGGTGTTCGCGATCTCGAGAACGACTTGTTTTTCTAAGATCATTCGTGTAATAATTTTGTGGTATTTTTTTAATTTGAGCGCTTTTGCGAAAATCACGAGAACGGCTCGATAGATTTTTTTAAAACATTAAACACGCGTGCTTGACGATGTGACCAATTTTACTTTTGAGTCTTATTAACATTGATTCACTGGAACACTTTTAATTTTAACGTTAAAAAGAGGATGTATGAACCGGCGGAGAAGGTTGCGTTACAAATTCACAGTTGGCAAGTAAATGCTAATATATTCAAAGTAATGCGTAATTCATTGCTTCGTGATTTTTATCTGGTTTCTTTGTTCTTTGTTGCACTGTAGATTACAACGAAAAGTAAAAATCACGGAGGAATGCATTGCGCATTACTTTGAATATATTAGCATTTACTTGCCAACTTTTTATATGTAACGCAAGCCTTTCCGTCGGTTCATACATCCTCTTTAACGTTAAATCTAAAAGTGTTCCAGTGAATCAATGTTAATAAGACTCAAAAGTAAAATTGGTCACATCGTCAAGCACGCGTGTTTAATGTTTTAAAAAAATCTATCGAGCCGTTCTCATGATTTTCGCAAAAGCGCTCAAATTCAAAAATTACCACAAATTTATTACGCGAATGATCTTAGAAAAACAAGTCGTTCTCGAGATCGCGAACACCAGTTTCAACAAAACTTTCTAGGCGTAAAATAGTAAGTAAAAGACACATTTTAACAGTATTTTCTAGCCATTTCATCAAAGGGTGGATTATTTTTCGGTGCATTTACTATTACTAGGCAAAAACTAAGGTTGGAAATGTTTTTGCGATTTACTTCAAAACAAACATACAGAATTTTTTTGTTCTTGAATATGCTGTTTGCCATACACCACAGTTTACGATGTTGGTATTTGCTTTTCAAAGCGAAATCTGGATCGTGCAAAATTTTAATTTTACTGTTTTCGAGGATTTTTGTTTATCGTTGTCATGGAAATATCGATTTTTACAAAATGTAAACCATGCTAAAGTTCAATCCAAAACCAAGAAGTATTGCAAAGTTCACGTTGATCTGACAAGGAGAAGACTGTCTAAGAGCCGATTCAAAAGGTTAGGTATGGTCCCCAAAAAACTGTATCGAAACACCTTAACACAGTTTGCAAAGGGAACTGGCAAGAGACGATCATCGTAATCCCTATTCAGTTATTTTAAGTAACAAAATGGCGGGAAATTCAAACTTCAAGTAACTAATTGAGTTTTAAAGAAACTACCCTGAAATTGCGCAGCAATATAGGACGCCATTCTGTAAAATTTCGCGATTTTAGTTTTTCCAATTTTTGCATTTTTCGCCGGGAAATGACATCACAACATGACCTCTTTCACGGTTCTCGAAACTAAAAAAAATTGAAATATGTTCATCCACTCAAAATATATAATGTTTTGAACATAACAGCGATTACGATGGGGATAAAGCCTACATGGGGGATTAACTCTGCCTTTAACCTCTCTTGGTATCGGCCATAAAAATGGGTAATCAACCTGCCTGCCAGTTGGAGTTAAAAGCTCTTACATATGAAGCCGCCTTTGAAAAGCGGATTTTAATTTTTTTTCTCTGAAAGTCTCAGATCTACACGTCTAAGTTACAAAACATAACTTCAACATAAGCAGATCATTTAGTTCATAATCGTAATCAGCTTGGGATGCCTGTTCTCTTTTATTTAGTTAATCATTGTCCATATTTGTTTTGTATCAGCTCAGTGCAGCTCATGGTCAGCGTGGGAACCCTGTTCGAAATCATGCAGCGGTGGAGTGCAAAGCCGAATTCGCAACTGCACCATCTCTGAGAAGGCAGCTGATGAATTTGGAAACTGCACCGGGAACAAAATCACTCAAACGAGAAACTGCAGAAACAGGCCATGTTCAGGTAGGAAGATTGTCCTATCGAAACCAGGTCCTACATTTGCCTGTACCATGCATATAATCAAAATTTATCCTACAAACTGTACCTCTAGAGTTGGGTCTCCCGTTATCACTACGGTATTGCGCGACAGTTAAACGTTAAACGCAATATGACTGACAGTTAAATGCAATATGATGACAGTTAAACGCAATATGACTGCGCCGCGACAGTTAAACGTTAAGGACTGCATAACAACTGCGATGCGGCCGCTTTATCCGTGCGTTATAGCTGCGGTGGGTTTCAGTGCAGACTGCACCGCAACTGCGGAACGATTAAGTTAGAATTAGAAAAACAAAAGCACTGCAAGTGCATTTTGGCTCATTTCAAGTGCATTTTCAAGGGTGTTTTGGTTTATGCAAGTGCATTCAAACGTCCAGCAACGTCGTAAAATAGCCAAACTCAAGGTTTTATGTGCAAAACTTGGACAGACGACCCGGGGGGGTACTCCCATATATAACCTATGTAGGTATGTGCCGCTGTGAAGGGTATGGTTTTCAAGCAGTTTGGTCTGGGATAGGGTATAGAAATCAGGGAGTCTTGGTCTAGGATAGGGTATCAATTACCGGGAAACTAATGGGTGGTGTAAAAATTTAATCCAATTAATTGGGTTTGAAAAACTCGGAAATATAAAATATAAATGAAATCGTGACAATATTGTTGATCCAGAGATGGTTTTCCATTAAAAGTACTGTGTGGTTATATTTCTGATGGTTAGCTCGAAAATAGCTAGTCTGGGATAGGGTAGGGATTTTTGGCATCTAGTCTAGAATAGGGTTGCAAAAATGACATGAACGTGGCCTGGTATAGGTTAAGGGTTTCAGAGTCCCAACGGCACACTCCCATCAAAATTTTTCCGAGTACCCCCCCCCCCCCCCGGGACAGACGATGAGGAAATTTCTTTTACCTCTCCGACCTTGAACAGCGACACAACGAATTGAGCTCCTACACAGTTCGGTCACATCAGGTAAACAACTAGAGTTGAAATAATCGCAAGGAATATTAAAATTCTACGAAATTCTTTCATAAATGTCGTTTTAGATGTCGCGATTTCATAATTGTAAACTCGCTATTGCAACTGAGATTGGAGATGCCAGTGCAGTGTGAATGCGAAACTAGCCGAACGAGTAGCAAGGGGGAAAGTGTACTCTCGCAAGGCACTGTCTAGTTTTCAGGGCAGTGAAGCTTACAGGTAGATGTTGATAAGTAAATCTGGGAACATTGACAACTTTAATTTTGTCGTAAAGTACATCCGTAAGAGAACATGCGGCGTTGCATAGCAAAGGCCGAGGCGTGGACAGTTCTAAGAAGTGGTGATGAGGAACGATGATACATTTTTGTTTCTTTGTGTTTCAGATTTCGCTATTAAGTGTTTCCAGTGCAGTGGTTCAGACGTGTTCTGTCATCACAGCAAGCTGCAGCGAAACCATACTCAGGACGCTTGCAATAAATATCACGACAGATGTATTACTAAACTTTTTGAGCTTGATGTCGGAGTCAGGGAAATAATGAGGGGCTGTGGAAACAGGGAGGAGTGCGAAGTGGCAAAAGACAAATGCAAGAGGAAGGCATATCCTTACAACAATTGTCGCGTGACCTGCTGTGAACAGGACTACTGTAACAGCAGCAATCGGGTCAGCGGACGGCTCTATGATGTAGTGTTTATTTTTCTCTCTTTAGAATTATTTCTGAATTGAGCCTGAGAGTTGATAGTAACACAAGCAATAGATATAGGATCAGAGGGAGATCAAGGTCTGTGTGTGTGTGTATCAGGGTGCAGGAGCCCTGGGGCCCGTTTTACGAAAGTTCCGATAACTTTTCGGGCCAGGAAACCTTTTTTATGAGCGCAAGGTTTATCTTAAAAATCTAAATTTTGTTGGTTTTTAAAGCTAAGCAGTAAAATTGTAAGTTTGTGAAACAATTCAAGCTGGTTTGCGGGCTCAAAAGCTACACCACCATTCTATAGATTTTGATTTTAAAATATAGCTCGGGCCTGAAAAGTTACCAGGACTCTCGAGAAACGGGCCCCTGGGCCCAGTTGTTCAAAACAGGATTAAGCTAACCCAAGATAAGCGTAATTATTATATTCGTTTTGAAGCCAAACGAAATCCCCTTTGCCCTACAATTTGACTTTGGTTGCTTTTAAGAGGGGATGTCCACTAACATCGAGCGAGTGGCGGCACATGATGAAAAATAAAATTCCCTCATAAATTTTCCACGGATACCCTATAGCAATCTAAGAAACGTGGTGGAATTTTTTTCTTGAAATTTTTTTTTTAAGCCCGAAAAAAAAATTTAACGTGTTTACGCCACACGTGTCCTGTAGACACGCGAAATAAACGTGTATCATACCTTCTCGTAAACTTCGCTCTTTTTGATTTGCTCCCCAGAAAACCCCCATTTTAAGCATGGAAGTTTGCTTTTAAAGTGTGTAGGAAGTAATTGAGTTCTGTTTTAGATCTGTGAATTAATTTTCAAGGTCATGGCGAGCCGCTGAAAATCACTAAAATTCGCTTGCTTTGAATTCTCAAATTGGCACAGTTTTTCAAGAGAAAGTTTTCCTCCCCGGTAAAACACCAAATCACTTGAAATTCAGAATTCTTGAAAGACGAAATACCATTCTAAAATCAGGTTTAAAAATTAGTTTCGGGCTTTTTATCAGCGCCGAGTACAAACGCTCTCAAAATCCCGATAATCACAACATTAACCTGTCAACCAGTACAAACAATAGGCGCGTGCCTCCTACCGAATAGCCGAAAACTTGGAATTTTTTCCTTGTATCCTTTGGTATTTGGATGAAAAGTACAGGATAAAGGTCATATCTAGCTTACCTTGAATAAGATTTTGTCTAAATGCCAGGTTTTGTCAAGTTTTAGGTGTACTGTCCAAGGGCCATCTTGACGCGTGGAATCGAGCGTTATCTCCTGGTATCTCCAGATTGACTTTCAACTAATGAATAACGACTCCGCCAACACATTCGCATCCCTTAACGAATGGCAAATGAATTTTTAAAATCTCCCAGTGTTAATTCCCTCAAGAAACTAAATAACTTTGCAGTGATCTCAACATTCATCTCAGAAACCGCACTGTTATTATGGTCTGATTTAACTAAATTTGTCTGTCACGCAACGGGTTCTGGTCAAGTCACAGGATAGGTTTTGGTGATGGATTGCAAAAATGGGAAAAAAATCGAAAGATTAGGACGTCTAAAATAACTTAAGCTATGAAAAAAATTACACAAGATAGAAGGCGATGTAAATAGTGATGGCGTTTGTTTCAGCAACTCGACCGGAATGATCCTTTCCCGTTTTCATCCCAGATGCCGGACTGCCTCAATGTAAAAACAAACCGCAGAGATAGCTGAATTTTTTTCCATGATTTAAACTAAAGCATATCGAAGGCTAACAAAGAAGGCATCCATTTGTTTTTTACAAGTTTCCTGAAAATTTTAAGTTCACTTTTCTCTATAATCGTAAGTTTTCAATGCGTAGCACTTGGCTACAACTGTGTTTGTTTACTTACATTCCGTCCTCCTGTTTGGTGTCATGTTACACCGCCGAAGTTATGCCTGAAATATCTTTCGACTAGTAAAATAGAGTGATACTACATATGACGGGACTATTCACTACGCAATTCTGACCTGTGACAAGGAAGTTGCAGATTACATAGATGTACATTTTGTGACGCTCTGGCGAGAGGAAAAAATTGTCACGTGTTCACTAGAAGCAGAAAGTATTAGCTTCCGATAGTCTAAAATAGCAAATTTCAAGAGTTCGACTTTTCAAGTCTAATCAATTTCACGGTGAAGGATTTCAATATTACTTGCAAGCCACCAGTGTTGCGTCGAAGAAGGCGCCTCGAGAAGCTGCCATTTGCTGAAATAATTTTCTTGTTGGAAATCAGGCGCGTGAGAATTTCAGGTGCGGCATTATTGGAAACTAGGCAAAACGTCTTAAGTGCGAATCGGCTTTGAGTAAATGCTCAAAAACTGATAATTTTCGTTAAAAAAAAAGGAAAAAAAAAAAGGAAAACGCCAGATTTAACACGCAGCAGTTGTAGAGCGCTTCCTCTATATCACACCATTGTAAAAGGATAGTTTCTTTGGAGTTCTCGCAGACAGGATCCCTGTCACCGAGTACAATAGCCAATCAAACCATTATCTCCCTTGGCTGCGAATAGAGGTCACTTATTCTTTTCCGAAACTAGCTGCAGGCGTTTGCGCCTCTTACAAGCGATATGAACAAGCAGTTGCTGTTCCAGTTGCAAAAAAGACTTTTCGGGTCACACTTACAGTGTTGGAATCAGCGATATCCACTCAGAAGTTGAGCTTCGTTGATTTTCTTTTATCACGCGCAAAAGTATTTTTAATTAGTATTCTTAACATGGACCATTTGCCCAGCCCATCGCTCTTGTCTGGGAATAGCGCAGAGGGAACTAATCAACGTTGGTCATGTTGAGTTCTACCAGGGCTGTCTAAGTATGCCTCGAACGGGAAAGTGAGAAAAGCAGACCGTGGAAATGGCAAGTCGGAGTCCAAAGCTATTTTGCAACACATCGGTGTCTTCCCTCCAGTGGGCTCTGGTAAGTACACTTTTTCTCATACCCACTTTCGTGCATTCCTCGCTGTGATGGCAGACGTCATTAAGCAGATTAACACTACCATACCAGCCCTGAAGACAGTCAGCGTCCGGCAAGACAGCGCTGGCTGCTACCACTGTAGGGCCTGCAGGGCCGCCATAGTTTGCGCAGGAGTACTAGGAGCAGAGCTGGGCGTGGTGTTCAAACTCTTGGCTCCCTTCCCTCCCCATGGAAGGAAGGGAGCCTGCGACCGCAAAGCCGGCGGAGACTAAGTCGGATACATTTGTCTTCTTAAACTCCGGACACGATATCAAGATCCCGGTGGAGAACCATCCTTAAGTGTCATCCGGTGCGCGTCCATTGCAAGCCGTTTAGTTACCACTTGGAAGATCGATGGTGTGAATATACAGTTTTCTAAAGAAAGAATCCGTCCGTGTATGAAGAGCATATGGCGTGGGACCTATAAGACCAATAACCGCGCTGAAATCTAAGGCCCTGTCATCTGATAGTCTACCGTCCATAGCAGTGCTCTAAGCGAAACCGAGCTCGTTCTCCTCAGCCTTGAGAAGACGCAGAAAAATCGCACAACCCTGACTGTCTCTTGACAAAAAAGGGGGTTAGTTTCTAGAGAAACTGTGGTACTGCATCGGTGGGGAAGCGAAACACAAAACTTTGTATTTATCAACTGAGTTGATAAGGTAAATTGAGCCACCGTGAAGAGATTGAAAGCTGACGTTTCGAGCGTTAGCCATTCGTCACAAGGATGGTTCTCCACCTTTCGTCACCTGCACTGCTCAGAAGATCAGGCGGAAAGCGACAAAGAGCCCTAAACATTAGGACTCCTTGTCATGATGAGTTTCAACATGAGTTGAGTTTCAAACTCAACTTAATTTTGAGTTTCATGTATAAAATTGTAATCCGCTAGGTTTGCCATAAAATGGTTTCATAAGCTTATAAAGAACGAAAAGGACGGTTCCGGCACCCCTGGCCACACCCCCTGGTCTTGAGTAAACTCAACATACATTTTTACATTCTCACTCCTGTCTTGAACAATTTTTGAAGACCAATGCATAGAGACCTAATAATAACTTCTTTTTCAAAGCCCTAGCAACAGGCAAGGTTTTGGCAAGGCTTCACTGCCTCTAATGAAACTGATAAATACATAAATACCGTTAACTGCCACTTATAAGCCCAACCCCCCAGTTATAGGCCCATCTACCTGTAAACAAAAAAATACATCCGGTATAAGCTCCACCGGATATAAGTCGCCCTCTAGTTTTCCCTGTTTCCTTAGTATTAAGCACTCTCACAGAACACTGCGAAGATGAACTCTGAGCTTCTGTTTTGTTGCGTTCCGGTTACGTTCGTGTTGTTACAGTTTTGATTTTGTTGTTAAATTAAATTGAAACGAATTCGATTTATTGTGACGTTTCAAAGGTTAATTGAAAACTGTTAAATTAAAAACGTATTTCGATCAACACTGCTGTGGCTCATTTCGAAACTTAGAAGCCTCCCCAGATATAAGCCCCTCCGTTTATAAGCCCACCCAAAGCCCTTACAAAGTTGTATAAGCCCAGGGCTTATAAGCGGCAGTTGACCGTAATCGGTCTTTGGGTCCACAGGTTTTCAAAGTTCTCATTGCTTTGTTTTTGTTTGTTTGTTTTTGCTTGCTTGCTTGTTGTTTTTTTTTTTGTTTTGTTTTGTTTCCTGTGCATTTCCCCCTCGAAGTCAAGCCCGACGTCAGGTAAAATCAAGTGCGTGACATTTTGTTGCGTGACTCAAACTAAACAGGCTTGTAAGCTTTCGGCAAGGAATTATCGTTTCGAAATTTTACAACGAATACAGATCAAGAAAAGACGTCTTATAGGAGAAAACTCTTTTGAAGTTCAAATAAGGCAAAATCATTTTATTCCTGAAGGTTCTTCATTTTAACAAAAGGAGGCGGGATGGAAATAAGTCAATTGGGTTGATGGCCAATACGCGATGCTTCAGTGATGTTGTTGACCCCGGACGCCAAGATGGTTATTATGAAAGAGTACGCACAGAACCTGATATTTAGACAATACCATATTCAGGTGAGCTAGACATTACCTTTCTGCTGTGGATTACAACCGAATACCGACCAAAATAGAAGAAATGTCCACATTTTCGGTTATTTGGTCGTAGGTATGTGCCAATTGTTGACGTGTTAATGTTGTAATTATCGGGATTTTGAGAGCGTTTGTACTCGGCGCTGATAAAGAGCCCGAAACTAATTTTTAAACCTGGTTTAAGAACGGCATTTCCTCTTTCAAGAATTCTGAATTTCAAGTGATTCGGTGTTTTACCGGGGAGGGAAACTTTCTCTTGAAAAACTGTGCCAAATTGAGAATTCAAAGCAAGCGAATTTTAGTGGTTTTCAGCAGCCTGCCATGACCTTGAAAATTGATCCACAAAAGAATAATTTGACTCAAATTACTTGTAAACTCTTCAACAGCAAATTTATAAGCTCAAAACAGGATTGTTCCATGACGCGAATTACACAGAGCGAAGTTTACGAGAAGGTATGATTCGCGTTTATTCGGGGTGTTTGTAGAGACACGTAGTGCGGTAACGGTTTTAAATTTTTTGGAGGTTTAAAAATAGTTTCTCAACAAAAAATGCCACCACGTTTCTAGAGCTACCATAAGGTATCTCCGGGCGAAAAACGGAGAATTTTGATTTTTCATCATGTGCCACATATTTTCGATTTCGCTCGGTCTTAGTGGACATTGCCTCTTAAACAGTCACCTGTAATTTGCTGTGAGAACTCTTTTGAATAAGAGAAACAGGAACCTTGGTTAACCTTTAATCCCAGGTTAGCATTAACCGGCTTTCGAACAACCGGGCCCTGGTGTGTATTTACAATGGCTGGCCGTTAGAACAGCTGTTGAAAATGGGGACCTCACATAGTAGTGCCAAGGAAAACACCACTTGAACTCAGAAGATTTTACAAGTTGTTTTAAAATAAGTTGCGTTTGTGCCAACTCTTTGAATATTATAATGTGAGAGAACTTTCTAAGGTAAAATTCACTGTTTCTTGTTCACGTTCTTCATTAAACCTTAAAACAGGTCACGTTCTAGTTGTAGAGAAAACTGCAGAGAAGTGTGCCAAAAATATATGGCGCACGTCTGGAGCAACCTTTTTTCTCATTAAACCTATTGTTTTGTGACAAAGGATAGCGATTTTGTTTGTTGGTGCACTACTGTCCACAGGCTTGAGATTTCCTGTACCAGATCACTTTTAGCCTGACATCTGAACCGTGTTGCGACTTTCAAGAGTTTGCGACTTGAATGCTGTGTTTTGCTTCCTCGATTACTCTCATTAGCTTTTTAAAAATTTTATAATAACCTATTCCGACCTATTCCGCCCCCATACCAGGACATGTTTGTTTATTTCTAAGCATTACGAAATTTCAATTTATTTGTACAGTTATATCTTAGAGATGATAAAGCTAAGTACAATAAAGGAAAAACTAATTGAGCATAAAAAAGACGCAGTTACGCTTGCCCCATTTTTATTCAGGATTAAATGCCATTACAGATTAATAGACATTTATGTTCTAATTCCCAGCAGGCTAAGCTACTTTTTACTGAGCCGTCTGTTAATTCTTCGAAATTTCAGTGTTGATCCAAGACATGACATATTTCACCTTGGCGTATACGCCAAACTTGCCGGGACTGGCGCAGCCATAGCCCCAGCTTGTGGCGCCCTGCAGGTAGTATCTCCCACCAGATTCACACACCATTGGTCCCCCACTATCTCCCTGACAGGAATCGATGCCTCCTTGGTCCAGGCCTGCGCAGACCATGGAATCGTGGATTGAGTTTGGATATGCCTTGTCACAGCGGGCGCGGCTTACTACTGGGACCGAAACCTGCTGGAGTAATTCAGGAGTTGCTCCCCCTGAGGCTAGTCTGCCCCAGCCTGTGATCCAGCACTTCTCTCCATCCACTGGTGCGTTCACACTCTGAGGAAGACACGCAAGGTTCACGTACCTGAAAATAGAGTCGACAATCAACGTCACTACACTGACTGTCTTGCCCTCTTATACTCCCAATTGCATCTCCTCGTTCATTTGTTCAAACTTTTTAATCTGGGTATCTAAATGTGGCCATTCCAAACAAAGCTATTGAGATCGTTTGATCGTTTAGCCATCTCTGCCAACAAGCATGCGCGAGCAGGAAAAAGCAACCAATCAGAAACTAGTCACGTTGTAATTTGCAGCAGTAATACGTAAAAATGTTATGTGGTCTCACTTTGTCCAATGTTTGGTCAAACTTTGTTTGCCCATTTATCAACCGAACGGTTTGAATTTTGAGACAAACACCATGTTGGACGAAAATGTTTTATTGTGTAGTCAGGGCTTTACAATCACAAGTTCAATTATCGACAACTACCATTACAAAATCAATAATATTACAATTGCCACTATCATTACCACACCAGGTAAATTTTGATAACCGGTGACCTTTATTCTGCATCACAGCTAGCCTGTTCCAGGCGTTCAGATAGTGGAGCGCGAGCGAAAACTAAAGCGAGCGAAAGAGCGAAAAAAAATGAGGGGAGACTGGGGAAGAGGACGAGGGAACGCCTGTGAAATTAATTTTAAAAAGACCATGCCACCCACTTTAGACCGCCGACAGCGGCAGAGAAACATGAACCCAAGGTCAGGTCAAAGTAAACAAGAAAGTTATGTAATTATGCTCACCGAAATAGGTTTCTCCCGAGTTTGAAGCGTTGGGAAAAGTACTGGTGATGCTTTAAGAAATCTGACATGCCGAATGGACATGCCGATACGGAAACGCAAATGTCATCTCCACTAATGGACCAATAAAGGTAACGAGAATCACATAGAAAGCTTAAGAAAGCTTTTCACCTGTGACGGAATGAACTTCGTCGTCCTCATCGATTGCGATGGCTACGATATGTTTGTTGTTGTTCTTTCCTCCACTCCTTCGACAGCAGGCTTTCATGACTTTCATAAATAATCCAGCCGATCCATTTCTCCTGCTTCTTCTTCATCTACTTCGATAGCCAGCGCTCTAATTCCGATGCTTTGAAGCTATTCTACTCGGTCTTTCATGATTACGACAAGCGGAGTGACCACAATTATCTTAGAAACAGCGTTTCTTTGCAATGTATTGATTAACCTTGGAAATAGTTGAAAGATCAAGCTATTTCCAATCCTGTTGGAAGAATGGCGATGAGACCTCTTCCCAGAAACAAGTTTTGAAGGCAATCTTTTTATTCCATTTGCAAAGTATCCACATTTGTTACATAGTTAAGCGCTTGCCATAAACAGGTATTAAACCGTGTGTGACTCGATGGAGGATGACCTTCGCACGGGCACGCCATGTCGCATTTCTTGTCTGTGTCAACAACCCTCTGGTGTTGACAGAAGGTGTCAAATTTAGCCAATCAGAGGGTATACCAGATCCTGGTATACCGGAACGGCTTCCTTTGAGAAAATTTCACAGGCGTTCCCTCGTCCTCTCCCCCAGTCTCCCCTCGTTTTTTCCCGCTCTTTCGCTCGTTTTAGTTTTCGCTCGCGCTCCACTATCTGAACGCCTGGAACAGGCTACATCACAGCATTATGTGTGCCGCTAACGTGATTAAAATAAAATGCATCAAATGAATCCCAACCTGTCTAGCTGAGCAGGTCTTTCCAGTTTCAAAAGAGCGATGTCATGGCTGTATCTCTTTGGTGAGTGGTATGACGGATGCGAAATAATTTTGCTGACCTTGAAATCCTGTTCAGTGCCAACATTTGATGTACGCTTATGAGCTCCAAGCCTGCGGAAAAAAGCAATAGCTTGTTGTTTAATATCAATTTCCTTCCCGTTGATTCATGCTACCCCTGTAGGCTTTCTCCGTAGTATTTTTGAACTGATTTCTCACCCCCCGACCACCCTTTTTTTGCCACTGCGGGGGTCGACGAGAGCCAGAACGTCATGCTAGCCCACATATAGGGCAAGAACGTCATGCTAGCCCACATATAAGGCACTAATGTGAAGGTAAGTGAGTACAAGTGAAGGGAAGTGAGTACAAATGAAGGAAAGTGAGTACAAGTGAAGGAAAGTGTGTGTTAGTGGAGGTAGGTGCGTTTATCAGTTGGTGTGTATATTCATATAGGAATGTAATGTTACTAGTGCCTTATATGTGGGCTAGCATGACGTTCTTGCCTCGACGAGTGTTTGACGCGTATACAGATCTGACATTGTTGCTAAAAGATTTTTGTGGATGGTATTTTGTCATATGCTGTTTTGCGGCATTTTGTGCCGCTGGATTGGTGAAATGTATGAGGATGAACATCTGAATGTTAAAAATCGACATTGCGCGTGCGTAGCTAGTGCCATTCCCAATGCCAGCTGTGTATTAAAAAGAAAAATCCCTAAAACTCAGAGGAAAGGAGGTAGAGTTCCGACTTTTTTCGCGAATCGAAAATAATTGAACCCGCTTCATAATGTGACGTAAGCAATTACTGTTATTACAAAGAATAGAGCAACTACAGCACAAAATGTATAAAAATACGTACTTATGACGTCATATTTACCATAATAATGTAAATGTCAAAAAATCGACTCGTCACGTTTTGCATCTTGATGGTCGTCAAATAATTTTATTCGCATTGTTTTGAATAACTAAAACTGTATGCCGTTTGTGTTTTAGGCTTTTTTCCTGCTTAGGTCAGGTGACCTGCCGAATATGGTTGTGACTCGAAAATCTTGAACAACTTTCCCATAGAGTAAATGTGGCCAAGCAGCTTATCTGTGGAAGTTAGGGTTTCGAGGATATGATGTTTAGGAACTTCCCATAGCAACAATATAGTAGTTAAGAGTCCCCCCCCCCACCCCCTTAAGCGAACGGAAATTTCATGGCTCCAACCTAAAAGCGTTGATAAATCATTTTAACTATTTGGAGAGCATTGTAGTGCCCTTTTTCGTATATGTCGCTATTCATAATCCGATTGAATCCAATTTTAACAGCTTCCACTCACTGTTATGTTGTTGAATAATAATAATAATAGTAATAATAATAATAATAATGATAATAATAATAATTAAAAATTATATAGCACCTATCCAGTTTAGCTCTAGGCGCTTCACAAAAAAGTTAAGAAGATATTGTAAAGCTAAATTAATGTGTAAACAAAAATTGACCCTACTAGGAATGGTAACTTAAGATAGGTCTTAAGTTTAGCTTTAAAATACTCAAATTGTCACATGAACGGATGTTGTCAGGTAAGCTGTTCCAAAGGTCAGAAGCAGAAACAGCGAAGGCTCTAGAGCCATAGGACTTCAGTTTAAACTTAACAGGATTTGGACGTAATGTGGAAGATGACCTGAGAGTTCTGGATGGCGAGTAGCGGGTTACCAAGTCTTGTATGTAGGTGGGGGATTGTTGGTGTAGAGCCTTGAAGATGAGCAATAGAAACTTGAATTTAATGCGCTCAGAAACAGGAAGCCAGTGGAGGTCGGACAGAATCGGGGTGATGTGATCGTAATTGCAGGAACATGTAATTAGACGGGCAGCAGCATTTTGTACAGATCGAAGCTTTTTCACAACATACTTCGGCAGATTATACAAAAGAGAGTTACAGTGATCAAGCTTGGAGGACACAAAAGCATGGACGAGAATCTCGGTGGTCTTCAAGTATAAAAGTTTCCTTATACGGGAAATGTTACGCAGATGGTGGAAGGCTGATTTACAAACATAATTGACTTGAGGAAGCATAGTCTTAGTGCTATCAAAAGTGGCAACGATATTTCTGGCAGATTGAGATGGTTGAATTGTGTCTTGTCCAAAGCGAAGTGGTGGTAGAGACTGTAGTGAGCAGTGTTTAGGGGTAGAGATAAAGACGTTCGGTTTTGTCCTTGTTTAGTTTCAGTTTATTTAGAGACATCCATTTATCAAGATCTGACAAGCAAGCCTCAATTGAAATCATTTTTAAGAGATTTTATTAAATTTTTTCGAGACGAATATTTGACGTAATCGCTTAAGATAGCGAGATTCTCCCGAAGGTTTGATGGAAGGTCTCAATTGCTTATTCTTAGCCTTATTTCTATATTTGCCGCATTTCTGCTCGAGCGCGAGTGTTTTTGTTTTCTTAATTGTTGTTGCTGCTGTTTCAAAATGGACATTTCTTTCAAAATTATAAGGCGGTTGCACTTACCGAACAAAGACTGTGCTAGGCGACTTTCCTTTGACACAATGAGCGGCACTAACCAGCCACTGAGGAGCCACGAGTGTACCACCACAATACGGGAATCCAGAACTGGTTCTTAGCATCCCCTGCCATGGCCAGTCTCCATGCCGAGCAGCCACGCCTCCAACTATTCTAGTGGATGGACGAATGCCACAACCGCCTACAAAGTAAATACAACGAATATTTACGGAATGCTTAAACTCGCACCTGCAGATCTGCCTCACACCTGCAGATCTGTTTTTCGGATGTTTAAATTCAGTCTTCATGGTAAATTTGTTCCAGCTGTGAGAACAATTGTGTTTCTTTGGGTTAAATGCGTTAATTTCCCTCGTTTTAAAATTTGACCTCATCTTTCATGGTAATTTCCTTTATTGGGGAGTAATTTCCCTTCAATTCGCGTTAATTTAAGTCGCGTTAATTTCAAATACCTTAATTAACACAAGCGTTAATTTCCTATAATAAGGTAGCGTTTGGTCGGTTGATATTTCAGTCTCTCCACCCTTTTCGGCGCTACCTTTCCCGCTTTTTGATAGATGTTTCTACCGGACGTCAGATAGCGAGGAAGTTCAAGGGTTTAGACTAATTAACGAGTATGAATAAATTTAATTTTGAGTGATTAGCACATTAGTAATGTAGAACAATAGAACGAAACAAAATTAAGAATCTGACAATAAAGAGCTCTCCTTTTAGAAAAATTGTCGACATTTCCGTGGTTGCGCAATAGTGGATCATTCAAAACAAACTTTTAGCGTTCAAATATCTCGAAATGATGATTGATACTTTTTCTTCCACATGTTACAGTAATACTCTTACTGACCTGACGGGGGTGCCGGTGTATTCGGAGGTGGCGGTGTTGGCGGCGGAGCTGTCGGTGGCGCCGGCGTTCCTAAAAAAAAATTATGGAAGGGTACAAAGTGCTATGTTGTTGTTCGTTTTTCTTCGTGTTTTATAATCTACTCCTACAACACTGCAAATTCCATCTCTCAAATTAGTCAGAAGGCAAAAAAAAATTGCCTTTTTTTTTTACAAAAGTTGCGTTACTTTCCTAACAATTCTCAATCATTTTTTGTCCTCGAACGCTTAAAATAACACAAAGACGACCTACCCTTCCTGTCGTTCCGGCTTAGGACAATGATTAGCACGATAAATTAGCTTTTAGCTACAATCAAGAGAGGCCTCTCTTGCTACAATATAATAGAGTTTTAATAAACGGTCAATTTTATTGTGTATCATTATTAATAAGCTCGAAGACTTAGCAATTGCGTTTCAGTACTTCTTAACAAGGTAAGGCCGCTTTCAATGAAAGAAAAAAAATTAAGATTTTCAATTGACTGTTCCTTTTGTTGTGACTTTGCTGCAATTAATTAGAGAGGTCCTGTCTCTTGTTTCGACCAGGCAACAGCATTTAATGCTGAACCAAGCCAATCGTGGTTTTTTTTATAGCGTATTCACGGCGAGCTTAACGCCACCGGTTTGCATTATACCAGCTTTAACAATTGATTGGATTACTGTGTTACTCGCGTTTGTTATGCCTAATTGTTGAAAATGTGATTCTTTTATTTTGTGTGCAGTCACCAATACCGCCGCCTTAACCCTTTGAGTCACATGCAATATTAATGTGCATATTCTCTTCACTGGTCTGTATTCAGTTCCTATGATACTTTAGTTTGGAGAATTTGTTAACGCATCAAAACGTTTACCCTTTTGCAATTATTTCCTTTCTTCCCATGACCTGTTTGTTTAATCACGAACCGTCATTGGTAGGGGGAATACGATTTGAATCTTGACTCACCACATCCATTGCCTCCTCCGCCCCCTCCGTCACAGTTTTCTATTTTAACGTCGTCGATAGCAATGTCTCCTTGCCAACTTTTGCCACGGATGCCTTCAAAAACAACCTGTAAATGTAATGAAATTTTGTTCAGAATATCTACACGTTCCGCCAAAACCTTCTTTCGTGCTCTTGCTGGGCACTTTTTCCCATACAAAGCACGATTAAGGTTTTACAAGCGAACCTGGGACCCATTTCTCGAAACTCCCCATAACTTTCCGGGCCCGGTAAGTATTTTTTCAAGTTCATTTATTTGTCAGCTAATGGCAATTATTGGCGCAAACTTAGCAATATGCTTCAGGAAATTATAAAGATTAAAATCAAGCTTTCAAAATCCATAAAAAATGTATAGCTATTTTAGAATATTGTGTACCTAAAATAGTTTTCGGACCCGGAGAGTTATCGGGAGGTTCGAGAAACGGGCCCCTGGCCAGTAATTTATGAACACGTTCTGTAGGTAGACACAACTGAGTAACGGACACCCGTTCGCAATCTGAGCCACATGCACATTTTAACGTCCCACAAGCGGACATCTCTCCTAAGGGATGGACCATTAGAAAAGTTATAGGGGAGCGGGCGAAGTACAAAAAAAAAATTCATGCAAGGGAAAATTGAGACAAAAAAAAATCACGCACAGCGAGTGGCCCAGAGAAAATGTTCTTGCAAACGGAAAAAAAATTTCCTGCAATGGAAATGTTAACAAAAAATATTCGTGCAGCTCGAAAATTTCCCACGCCCCCTTAATGGTCTGTCCCTAAGTGCACATTGAACCGCTCCAAAGGGTATCCCCTTTTTTGTTAAATGATATATGCATGCTGCACATGTATGTACTTACAGAGGTTGCTTGCTCTTGGACTTTGAAATCAGCCTTGTTCTACTTGTCGCCCTGAGTTCCGGCTTTCACGAACGCTTGTTTGCCGTTCACACTTACTTTAAGTTCACCCACGTCTCTCCCCAACATGTGGTAATAGAACGAGATACATGACGCACCACTCCCCAAAGAAGGCTTGAACTCCAGCTTGGCGTTGTCGTTTGGCGCCCGAGGGCTTGAGGTCTCAATGTATATGTAATACCCTGTGTGGACAAGGTTAAGTTAAAGCGATAACGGCCACATACATACACTCATCGCCATAAAGTTCACTCAAGTTTAGCGGTTCCGTTTATCAGGACATCAACATGTGAAAAAGCATCTCAAAATAACTTGGAAAGTTATGGTTCGCTTCAGCTTAGGGTGATTCCATTCAATTGCACTGCACATCCTTTCTACACACAATTTTTTGCGTCATTAGCGCGTGCAAGCGTGCGCGCACGTTCAGAACTTGGTAGGTTTTCTTTGAAACTAGCTAAACTGAGTTGTTCAGAGAAATAAATTTTTATGCGTAAAATTTAAATGGCATACGGTTGAGTACCATATATCGCGATTTCAAGAAAGTTAAAAATTCTGCTTTGAGATATTTTTATTTCAATGTCGAAAAGAGCACGTCCGTTAGGTGCAACAAGGTATGGGCGCTCGCAGCAAATTCCTTAATTTGTCTCATAATCTTTGTTCCTGTTCAACTTAAATAATATATACAATGCAACAAAAATGGCTATTTTGATGAACTGCTTCAATATTTCAATGTAAGCAATGACGTTTTAAAGAAATTATAGTCCTCATTTCTGATTACTAGAGTTTCTCAGGAGTAACAGTCACATGGCAATTTCTCGCTTGTGGAGTAAAAAGCAATAACGTTTGGCAGGATTTATTTATTTTTGCCAATATGCGTGAAAAAAGGAAATAACTGTCATATCATACGGTAGCAGGTTAATCCGCGGAAGAACGAGTGGATATTTTCTAACCAAAGCACTCTTGACATGGTCTCAAAAAAAAACAGCTCTGAGTAAACGAAATTTAAAAGTAGACCTGGATCGATATCCAAGCTTTCTCTAACACTGAAGTTGAGCACTTTTAATATAACGTTTGGTCTCACTAGCAGAGATAGTTAATTATTAAATCATGTAATTATTCTCGGTAAACCCAGTCTAACACTGCTGAAAGCCAAAATACGCTCTACATATCAAACAGAAAGTCATAGCAAAAATAATGATGACACGGAAATTCATAAGAAAAAAATGGCAAAAACTGTTTCCTTTCGTTGACATCTTTAAGAAATTAATAATACCTTACTGTTTGTCTCACATCTTTTTACCCTTCGATTGTTTTTAGATAAACATTCTGTAACGTATTTGTGTTTTAATGTAGACCTTCCTTGTACCTTGTATTTTTCTGATCATCAATAAAGGTTTTTGTTAAAAAAAAAACACTGAAGTTGTTCATCAATGCATTAACGACAAATTACGTAGTCAAAGTATTTAACATACCTTTTCCCGAATGGTCGGTTTGTGGTCCAGTACCTCCAGATGGAGTGCTTTGTTTTCTCGGGGTCCAGTCAAATTTGTCATCTCTTCGTTGTGAAACCCCTTGGCAGAGCCTACCATTGTCAAAGTTGCAGTAAAAGCCTAAAAAAGAGATCATTAACGTGTTTATTTTTGCATAGCCGATACTCAGCCGCAACTGATATAAAGACCGTCTTAAGACTGATGTCATGAAACAAATCTGTACCTATTTTATAAGACTAACATGGAGGTTATTTAACTTGGATTTAGCAACCAGAAAAAACTGAATCCCATTCGTAATCAAACTTTTCTAAACAATACTCAGGCAATAATGTGAGTGACTGTCATAAAAAAAACACTCTGATCACTGTTTGGCCCTGTATGTTCCAACCCCTTTGTTTCAATTTTCTCGTCCAAAAGCCTTACGTTCTTGTGCATTAGGGGCGTCATGCTTTCTAGCAAAATATACCCACGCGTTGCAATTCAATTAATCGGTTTCATCAGTGATTTGTCTACACAAGAGTTTTCCCGTGTAACTATACTGGAAAATTCATAGATTTTAAAAACTGAAAGTATGTCTAGTGAAGCCTTACCGGCTCCGAAAGCCAAGTGCACAAGGAGAAGAACCAACAGCAACATATTGATGGGCTGAGAGATTCTGTGATTATTCAAGACAACACCACCAGTTAAATACCCAGTTGATTGGTAGTGGATCATGTAATTATATCATCGAGTAAGTCCGCTCCTAATTGAACACACCTCCGTACAAATACAGGGGGCAGGTGTCGGTACTCGCTTTACAATACTGGCCACTTTAGATTGCTAAATAATAGTCACAAGTAACAAAATAGAGCTTTTTAAAAAGATTTAAGATATTTAACCATATTGAACCACCCGTCTATTTTCACAATAACAATTTTATAGTGTATTTAAAGAAGGCGTCTACCTTTTTTCCAACAAAATAACCTTCTGTGGATATTTGTAAGAGGAAAATGCTAAATGAATTAACATCTGACCAGGTGAAAAATTTATTTCAATTCAGTCTTCGATGTTACGTTAATGGTGTAATTGACAAATAAGAGGCCTTTTTAACCTGATCAAAGAGAAACATTAATTTCGTGTCAACAATCCCATTGTTGTCAAAAATGTTTTCAATTCCTACTTCTCACACGTCTATACTGAAAAACAAATTGGACAGACGGCAATTATCTTTTATTTAATGTAATATGTTTTATATTGATGAAGCTGGACTAAGTCATTCGATAAAATATAGACATTAGAACCCATCTGTCTTTCGCATATTGCATTTTAATAATTGAGCTTTTAGCTCGAAATTTAGAGAATAATCTTTAAAGGCAGAAAAATTTAGAGCACTATTAATCTCATTATCGGCGACTGAATTTAGCCTGTTAAAAAACAAGCAATTATTTCATCATTATGGAACATAATCCCACTATTTCTGAAAACATTTGAGACCTAAAACAAGACAGTTATAACAATTAGAATAAAGCGAAAATGTTGACTGACAAATTAAGCAATGAACAGCTATCTAATGCATATGTCTTCTTAGAATTTTTCGCTCGTGATATTGCTGTATATTTTTACAAGTTGCACTTTATTTTGACTGGAGCCCACAGGGAGGGTCAAAATACAAGCAACGAGTAAACATAAATAGAGGATAGAGGGATAGCGAGCGACGAAAACAATATTTTACGAACGAGGGCAGCGAGTGAGTAAAATATTGTTTTCAAGACGAGAAAATGAAATTCATATCTTCAAGCCACCTTGTAGTTTTCTTTCTATTATATGGACAAAAACAAACAAACTAGAATCAAATTAGCATTACTTTATGTTCAACGGCGCGTTACGCCTTGACAAATGTAAGACTGGAAAATCGAGCAGTATTCTTTTTTTAAAAAATAAATAACTTACAATAGCATTATAAAATGAAACAATAATGTTTTTAGTTTAAAACTGATTCCTTGAACGAGACAAATCTACCGCCAAGATTAATTTCATGAGGATTTTTTGCAGGTCAGGGAACGGCATTTGTATGGCCACGTCTCTCTTGAATGGTATCCAGATATTCTCTTAACTTTGTAACCTCGTATTCTGTTTTCTTTGCGGTATTTTCATTTTCATTTTCTTTAGAAAACTCAACTTAATCGTCATCTGAAATGTCAACAAACTGTCGAGAAGCCGCCGTTGCAAAGAACAGACAAGAAGGAGCAAAACGGCAAAAGGCGGGAACCAAAGTGCGCACGCGCATCCGGGACCTCAGTGGTACATAACGTTTTCCATATTTCACGGAGTGAAAATATAGAAAATACGAATGTTTTAGTTTCCAGTAAAACACTGATATCCATATAATAAACAGAGATACTACACACCAAAACATCTAAATAAGATTTTTTTTCATCTAACTTTACCCTTTTAGAGCTGATTAACAAAAAAAAAAAACTATGAGAAACAAGTGTAACAGAATCGGACTAGAGGGAGCACGGTACCAAAGAGCATTTTAAGTTTTAGATGTACGAATGACTGCCAAACTGGTTTTTTTCTGTACAAATGACTAACAGATAATAATTGCGGTGTCTTTGAACTCGTTTCGCGCGTTATTCGAAAGGCACTTTTTGTGGAATTGGATAAAAGAATCTTTTAAAATTTCCTTACTGCACTAATTAACTTCATCATTTGAAATGCGCGCAAGAGCACGTACACATTAAGAAAATACAAGATTTGCAAAAGGAGAAAAATCGTAATCTTGACAATATCGTGACAAGTAATGAGTGCGACTCGGACGTGAAACATACATTAATTTGTTCCTTATGCGTGATACATTTGATCTCTATCACATCGTTCTTATTGGGTATCTAGAGTCGATGATGGGGACCTGAAGATTTCAGCCGAGTACAGTATTTAATAGGATTACATCATTTCAACTCCATTTTGCAGAGTTAACACTACCACGTCAGATACCAAACTCATTCCTGGAGCTTCCTTCTCTGCTGATAAGCAATTTGAAGGAGTGGGCGCTCTGGAAACGTCACTGGTTTGAAATTCGAAAGTCGTACCGTTACTCAATCTCCTACTCGTTGCTGTCCGGTCTGTAGGTCGGTGGTAATATCTCTTTGGCGAGCACGGTGACTTATACTTTTTATTACAAACTCTAACTCATGAAATCGTCGCGAAATATCAGAGAAATGAAGGTTATCATTTCAACTTAATGCCTTGGATTAAAAGTACTGAAACTGTAACAAAAGAATGCGGTACAACTATTCCAAATAGCATTCAGTTCAATTGTGTTGAACAATTCACTTTAGTGTCAGTTTTCCTAAGTAACAATAAAAACGTTTTAGTCATATTTAATGACTGAAGTACTTTCTGTCAGTTTTGTTCAACATGATAAAAGTTTAGTATTAGCTCAGCGTACTACTTGAGAAAAAAAACACTCCAAAAGGAGAAATGTTAGTACTATAAGCAAACAAATTAAATAAGTGTTCTGGAAAGTTGTGTGATTTCGTGAAGCTGGATAAACTACTTAAACGCCATCCGGTTTACAAGTTAACACAATGATGGGGCTTTTCCGTTAAAGATTAGCGTTTACATGTAAACCATTCATTTTTGCTAAAAAGTTTTCAAGAGGTACTCATTCTAAATCCGGACAGTTCAAACAAAACGAATCAAGTGAAAAGTTTTAGCTAACAAAAAGCAATAAAAGACGGACACCCAATATATTCAAGTCATTGTAAAAAGGTGTTGTATTTACATAACCAAAACCTAAGTGGTCTGCAGACTTTTAATTTGCATTTTCCCACTGGCTTCCTTTCCGCATGTTTTGTTACGCTCCAAGTTGTTGGGCAGAAGTATTTTGAAAAAGCTATCGACTTCACTGCCAAAAAGACTGTATTTACGGACCTTACAAGGTGTTATCACGATTCTCAGCGTAGCTGCCATGAAAACTTCACAGAACTTCCATTCCTCATTTTTCTGCTTTGGCCAAAATTATTTTGTCTTGATGTTTTAATACTTTGTATATGGTACCCTGGACAAAACAATTCACGAATAGGTTAATTGTTCGTAACTTTTAAATATTCTACCTAAATTCCCTAAAGAAAAAACGGCAACAAAATTGAAAATGGAAGTTTCACCCATGGAAACAATAGTTAACAATAGACAGTGAAAAGGCGGCAAAGTATGTGTGGCCAATACGTTTTTGCGACGAAATGTATTTTTCATTTTCCATAGATCGACTTATTTTACTTAAGAAAACAATGCATGCCTACAATGTTCGCCAAATTCTTACTTTTAAAAGGTAACTTTGAATAATCCTTTCTACAAACAGAAACATAATTTCAAGTAATTATCCTATAAACACAGGAGAAAGCATAGAAAAATGTTCTCTTCAACCACATAGAAGTTCTTGAACGTATCAAAGCAGGTTTCCATTAAGCAGTGGACTAGCAGAGGTTTAGAAATATTATGACCCTTTGAAAAACGGGTTAGCGGGGGATAAAGAAAAGCCACAGTACTGGAGCGACTCGAAGACAAAGACTTGTGCCAGTGCCGAATTTTTTTTGACTGCCTGCCACGTACATAGAAATCAGTTCAACGACTTTCCATTGCCAGCTCTCGCAAAAAGACGAAGAAAGTTGTCATTGCATATGTATGTTTCCCATAAATTCTGCAGTGAAACAAACTGAACGACTTTGTTAACGTTCACCGAACCAATGTGGCCGCTAGTGTTTTCCCGCCTTTTTTCTGGTCTTAAGGTGAATCGGCTTGAATAAATTCTTCCGGCAGAATTTCGAGTAGAATAACTGATTTTTGACGCGAGCATTCTGGCGGCAGAAGAAGGCATTTTCGAGCAGGATTTGAGCAGAATAACGAAAATTAGTGACACTAATGATAAGTTGTACATGTACACAGTTGTACATGTGCGAAAAAATAAAAACTAAATAAATACAAAAAGTACAAAAATAATTACACAATCTTTATGCATTTGTTTGATGTTCCTTTTTGTAAGATGTTAATAAAAAATTCACTGTTTCGTCTAATGTTAGTGATATAAAGTAAAATAAATTACAATTTTTCTACGCATAATGAAAATCTAATTAGTATTTAGGGGTTAGGCCCAGGCTCCCTTCCATGTTTATGAAAATACGTAAGGCCTGTAGGCCAAAAATTTTTCGAGTACCGAGCAGAATTCGAGCAGAATAAGGGTGTCCGAGCAGAATTTCGAGCAGAATAAACGATTTTTACGAGCACTGCCGGCAGGCAGAATAAGCCATTTTACGAGCAGAATTTATGGAAACCTAAAGGTGAACGCTCGTGCATTTCGAGAAATTTCTATATGCGCAATATTCTTTTCCGTTATGTTGCCATTTTTTATGGAATTTAGGTAAAGCATTAAAAAGTTAAAATCATTTAACCTTAGCCTCACGCCCTCAAGTGTTTTGTCCAGGGTATTAATAATATCATGTTTATACAGCCAGAAAAAATCGAGATTTTCTCTGCAATGGATCGGTCGTCGTCGACGCCAACTTACTCCGAAGATGTTTGCAGAGGCCTGCGCTCGGCCGGAAACTGTTATGGACTTTGGCCTCGCTTTCATAACACCCAGGCCCCAAACGGTTAATTTAGCGTATAAACACACTAGTGCGGGCGAATATGGATTCTAGTTGATATTTTGTTTATTTTCTTCGAGTTTTTTAGAAACGTTTTCGGGTTTGCAGACATGGGCACAGTTTGAAGTTCACTTATAAACACAAGCGGCGCACCTAGTATGTATTAGCAGTGGAGGAAAGATCGATTATTCGTATGGACTCCGACAGCTATGCCTGTCGCCGAAATTATTTGAAGAATTTTGAGAACAGTTATAGAGTGATTCCTGCCGAGGCCACAAAGGCCTTCATAAGACTTTTCGGAGCCAGAAACGAACTTTTCCGGGAAATTTTTCGAGTTGGTTGACAAGACACAGTTTGAAGAGCTCTTACAAACACAAGCTGCGGACGTAGGATGTACAGCCCTCGAGAAAACGTCCCTAATTTGCACTGTGATTTTGTTATATGTAAGTTAAGTTATTCCTTGTTACTGAATTTAGAGAATTTTGAGAGCGAATTTCTGCGACTTTCAGTGCCAGAAACTGGTCATGTTGTTTTAAGTCATGACGATAAAGACTGATAAGAAGGCTAAATATAACTTACAGGATAATATATAGATTTAACCAAGCCTAAAAGCGGAGCCCTTCTTTTATTGCTGGAACTTATTTATTTTTTAAAGTAATTACCAACAAAAAAAGGAAGAAATGAAAGGAAAAGAATGAAAAAAACTGTACTCCTTTATAGATTCGAACGTTTTACAGCACGTTTTATTTTATGTGAATTGAAATTATTTACTCCTCAGGAAATGTAACTGATCAAGGATTCGTTGGAAATGGTTTCTTTGTCGTCTTATTTGTTCATAAAGTAAAAAGACATTACTAGATATAATGCAAGAAAGAGCTTAGGGTCGCCATAACAGTAAAAAACATAGGCACGCAGTGCGTGCAGAGCCAATGACGTGCAAGAGCCATAGACAACCTATGGATTTCACACCAGTGCGCAGTGCGGTCTGTGCAGTCCACCCCCCCCCCCCCTCCCCGACAACTTGTGGTTAACGTAACATGTCTTCGCCAGGGCAAGGAATCAATAGATTCAGTCATAATAAAACAGGACAACGAGCAATGTGCCTACGTGACAGTCAATTATAGCGTGACGTTAAAATTGGGTGTGAAGTAAATAAACTCTTAGTTTCCCTTTTCTTCAAGGGCAACATATCCTAACACGTCTCAGTGTCTCTTGCATTTTTGATGTATTCAAGTCCTGACAGGCGTGAAAAACTTGCAAAATTCAAGAGGTCTCTTTTAGAATGCTTTGTCACATATCTGTTGTTGTTAATCTTGCGTTCGGTTCGAGATGATTTGAGCGTTGCTTTACATTCCCAAGGTTTAAATTACAAGCAGCTATCAACTGTGCAAATTTGTTCAACTACGCTTTGAACGATGAGTAACCCCAAGGTAAGGTTTGGTATCTTGAAGATTTTACTCTAATTCCTTGATCACCACTGTAACTTGGATTTTTAATGTTAGACAGTGTCATTCAAGTTTTTCAGTTTTAGGAATAGCTACAGTATAGGAACAAGCTTCCGCAAATTCCGATTTTACTTTGAAAATGGTTTCTTGTTTTATACGCACGCAAAAACGATACTGCAAATTTTAAATTCGCTGTTAGCTAGAGATAATCCCGAAGTATTTTTCCAGTCTTTTCACTACTGTTATTAACTTGGGCCTTAAATTTATATCTTTTTCACTGATTTTGTTTTAATTAGAGGCTAACGTTCATTCCATTAAATATCTTGAAATATCTTCGATCGATACTTGCGACAGTGAGAACGTTTTCAGGCGGGTAATCGACTGGAAATTACGGTTCTTCCGATTTTTCTTTTGTTACTTCGCATTACAAGTTATTTACAAAGTGTTTCTACTTCGCAGCAAAACACACTGTTCGTTGCGGCCACGACGTTCACACTTAAATCTCAAATTGACGAATCCGTCTTGTGTATAATTACTGATGTGTTTGCTGTTGTGGAAATTCGCGGCACGGCTAAGTAAACGCTGGACTACAAAGCGAACAAAATCCTGTCAGATATGAAGTACACAAAACAGTGCATTCGAAGCGACATTCGAGACGCGCAAATGCAAAACACTTCAAAGCCCAGGGGTAGTACTCCTATGGTATAAGCTGCATGAGTATGTGGCACTGATAAGAAGGGTTTCAGTGTCCGGTGGCACACCCCCACCCAACATCTCACAGAATACCCCTGCCCCTCCGGCCTCACAGATGAAGACAGATACCGTATATCGTATATCAGACAGTGCGATTCGTTTAGGCTTTGATGACATTAGCCACTGACGACGTCATTGGCCAAAACTGACGGAGAAAATACACAACAGCCGTGGTTCCACCACCCTAGGTAAACATGATTTCCCCAGCATAATTTAGCTGGGTTTCCATTTATCTTGGTAATTAAGGCTACTTGTACCAAGGGAATTGAAGGGGGTAAATTTTCTGGCTGGGTCACTTTAGCGGGAGAAAACAAAGGCGTTTGAGACATATTTTGCTCCACGAACGGAACAGGAAGATGATGAAACCGCTACAATGAAGAGGATGCGAGATCCTTGGTGGGCTGTACTTTCAGACGCGTTTGCCTCAGCAGTTTGCCTCAGCATTCCGTTCAGATTTAACACTCACGACATTGCTCAACCATCCACACGCGGACGCCGCTTGCAAATTAGGTCATGTAGCTGATCACGCACTGCACGTGCAGCGTCCAAAACTCGGCTTCTCATTGGTAGGTTTACATGGAGAAAACGAACGACCCTTCAAACCACCAAGGGTTTTGCTTGGAGCATTTTTATCAGTTCTTAGTCACTCCGTTACGAAAATTAATCTGGGTAAATTTTCCCGTGGAAAATCGGTTACACGGGAAATGTCACTTTCCCCAGGGAAACCTCGTATTTACCCAGGTAAAGTTTCCTCGTATAACCTCTTAATCGCCCCTGTTTTCTCCCGGTAGAGTTACCCAGCAGAAAAATTCCCCGGATACATGTAACTTTAATTACCGAGGTAAATAAAACCCCAGCTATCTTAACAAGGGAAAATTATACTGGGGAAATCATGTTTACAAAGGGTGATGTAACCACCTCTAACATAGGCTCCAGTTGAATCAATAATCGGAAGGCTGAAGCGGCGCGGGCTCTGATAGGCTAAAAACCCATTCTCTACATGAGTATAAAGCAAAGAATAGCGTGCTTTATTGTTTTCGAGGTGCGTTTAGCGAAACTGAAAAGATAAACGTCAATTGAAAGCGTTTTTGGCTGAGAATTTTTGTCGAAATTTCTAAAAAAAAGCAAGTAAGCGATTTTGATAAAAAACGGAAAGTTCATTTCAGTTCTTGCTTTAGGTTTAATTCGATGTCCGCAAAGACTAAAAGCACATGAAGAAGGCAAAACCCCTGCACATGTCTAACATTTCAGTCTTTGTCCACGGAAATCGTTTCCACAAAGATAAACATTATAAAGAAACCTGACGCTTCAGGAGCTTCATCAGCAGAAATGATCACATTGCGGCTTGTTTGTCACATGACCCCTAAGAATCACGAGACAGTACATGATATATCATCCTCGCACGATTAAATAATCCGGAGACAACGAAGAGCAGAATGAATTTCATTGCTTGTTTTATCAAGTTGTACACTGGATTGAGAACGATTAAGGAGGCTTGCAACAGTTTTTTCGGCCTTGTGGTGTATCTTTTGAAATCAAAATTTCGCAATAGAAAACAAACTTCGATTTCCTTGATACTACACCATCTTTTCAACATATGATCATCGGTTTCCTAGCAACAGCTGTCACCATAGCATCAGTAAATCAGTTGTAACGAATGCAGTGTAAGATTTACGTTCTTGTTCGACTTTCTACAAATAATTGTTACTTTGGCAAGTCATCATAGACAAGAGAAATTTTTTTTGATTGTAATATTTTTATTTCGGTTTTCCTGTTATGGATTAACAATTTGCTTAACGGTTCACGACCACACAACAGTAAATGAAAGCCTAACCCACTTACAATTTGTTTAGGCGACATTAAATAATTCACCTTCAAAAAATACTGTTTATGTTCTGCGTGGATGAAAACGATCTTAATTGAGATTTTAAAATCACTTATACAACAAGTGATGGCAGTCGAGATTTGCTAATAATGATCTGTCAGCGATTGAGACCAATCAGTACGTTTAGAAGAAAATAAGTGAAATAAAGAAAAATGCTAAATGTAACTAGAGTTTGTTTGTAGTTCCTTAACTAAGCCGTTAAAAATTGAACGATAAGTAAAGTGTATCTGACCATATAATCTGTTATTTTAAGATCCCCAAATTCTTGTAGTAAATTCAGAAACTGAGAAGCGTTTGCTGAGAAGCATGGTGCCGTTTTCGGTCTCTGGAAAATCTTCTCTTTTCTCAGTACAAACTGTACCCTGCAAAAATCATTTGTGGCAGTAGCATCCCAGGAATTCGATCTTTTGGTCCTGACCACACCTTTGCAAGGCGAATTAGATTTATTTTTTCTCGTTTGACAATTCGCACGCTGTTTTCAGCGTGGATTTCAGTTGTTCCCAATACGGCAGAAGGTTTCTGTAGTTGTAGTTCATCGAATACACCGCTGAATTTAAATAGTGATGGAGCCGACATGGATCTTTTCAGCATCATTTCATCTGTACAGCCCGTGAGTGGCTCGAAGGATGCAGATCTTGTCAGACGAGAACGTTTTTCTTCGATCTTGAGCTCTTGCTGAACATTTTCCTGTGCATCAAACTGGTGCTGTCGTTTACGAAATCGCACAGCACCCTTTGTAGGCTGGACTGCTGGAGGTTTCCTTATTCTCAACCACTCTAGCACTGCGCTTCTTAACCGGCGGTCTCTATAGCAGAAAAGGAGAGGATTTATTAAGGAGTTCAACAGCAACAGTGTCCCCAAAATTTGGAAAAGCAAAGGTGCGTGAAAGGCTAGAAAATTAATACTCAAACCACGAAAAAGAAAGCTAAAACAGTCGTGACAAAAAGTGTGAGGGTTGTTAAACCAGTTGTCATGGCAACTTTAGATTGGAGATTCGCTTGAATGCGAACAGTGACTTGGATAATTTCGCTTGTTTTTCTTTTACGTACTCCGAGGTACACCATGATATAGAAATATACGATGACTAGGAAAGTGACTGCTCCAGAAACATTCCCCACGAGAACTCATGTTTTTCGTACTTTTATGCTCACACCCACAGTGATCATTATAAAGACAGGAAACGTTGATACAATGGCAGCCAACCAAGCAAAGATGGCCAGATATTTAAGCCAGCGTTTTGTCACCATAACCTTGTACTCCTTCCATTTTCGTAGCGCAACGTACCTCTCCCAAGCGATCGCCATTAGATGGTATAGAGAGGAGAACGTAAAACATGCCATCAAGTTTGCACTGATTGAGTCAAACAAACAAAAATGCTCGAGTGAAACTTGGCGGATAATCAATAGAATAACATTGAAAGACATCGGTATAAGTATAACACCTACTAACAGGTCAGCAACGGCCATGCCATGATCACTAAAGCGTTCAGTTAAGAGTATGGTAATGATTGAAGCAGTCATCTCGATTGCGACCAGAAGCCAAAACAATGTTGCATAAAATAAGTCCTCCTTAATGTCTGATGGGCCTGGGCAAGGAAGCACTGACTTATGTATAGTCTTCGCGAAAGGCTCAGCCATTTCTTCCGTGCCGTTTTGGACCATCATGATACGCTTGTTATAGTTGTGTTGGTTACCCGCTAGATTTCCGTACTTTGGAATTGGATATCTTTCAACCGCCTCCGAGCGAATTGATTTTTGAAGTTTCCGTGCAACGTTCCGCTGTTTTGAAGGGGCAGATTCATTTTTGCAATACAATTTCTGGATTATTTTAGGCCTTTGTTTTCAAAAGGAAACATATAAGAGTGGGTTAATGTTATGTTTTGTTAGAAGACCGACTCATTTAAATAAACCTTTTTTTTTTAGTTAAGCGCGGTTCAAACGTCAAAATTTTTTATGTGCCGAACTTAATTATTGGATTCGGCACATGAAAAGTTCGAAGTACGAATCAGTTAGGTTCGACAGATTTGTATTTGGGACGACCCGTCGTTCTACTCGACCGTGCCAGTCGAATAAAACGGCAAAAGTCTTACACCAACTTGATTGGCCTACTAAGAGCCCTGTTAACGTGAATCAGCATGCATGAAACCCAAGCTGGTCATAATAAACTGAGCTGTATTTAAAATTAGGCTAGATTTATCCTATAGAGCCGAAAACGAGTTGACAAGCTTATTTGTCTAATTTTCCACATTTATTTTCCATCTTTCGTATTGTATTTCTGTGGCTGAATGGCTTATTTACATTAGTTATTGTGCAACCGATGATTGTTTTCACTGGTCTAGTGCAGAAGTAAGTTCGGCGTATTAGTTCAGTCTGAATCAACTGCCGAATGTAACTATTTGGGACTACCCGAATGCGTATTAGCTAGGTTTGGCACATAAAAGTTCCACGTTTAAACTAAACCTCACCTTAATTTTCCATTTCGAATTTTGCAGAATCGTACTACTGTTTATTTCCTGCCTCTTGAAAAATTTTACATTGTCCCAGGCGTTTAAAGGGAAGCGAAGAAAAAAAGCTCCGTGGAAGACCCTGAAACTCTAGAGGAAATGCTTAGATGCCTATTTTGGCAACACTGTATTCCAACAAAATATAGTGAGAAAAACGCATTTCAAGTTGTTCAGCAAAATAACGAGTTAGAAGAAAAGAGTAATATTCCATATTGAGGTAAATTTTTAGTAAATAGGAAAAAAATTGATAGAGTCAACTGTTCTTTATTAAAGTTCAGCTGCTTTAAACGACTACAAATTTACCTATTTGTGCCATTAAATCACATTTCCCAGGAGTACTGAAAATATATTGAAAAATATTTGCAACTTTTAAGTCGAGCAGTGAAACGCCAAGTCAAAACCAACGATTAGTTGTTGATTGCGAAACAAGTGAGCAAAATATGCATCATATCCACGTCACCTAACAAAGTTGGTGTGTTCAAATTAGTACAAATATTGTTCGTGAATAAACCTCTTTAAGAGCCACTGTCTGTAACTTTCGAGAATCCGCGGTCAGGAAGCAAAAATTCGAATTTTCTTTTTCTACACCAAAAAGACCCTTTTGGTGAACCTTTTTAAAAAATAATACCCAAAAGTTCCAGCGAGGCCTTATTTTGACAAAAACGGACAAAGTTCGAAAAGCTGCCCAACCGCCGTCGAAGGCCGAGGTAAATTATGCAAATTAGCGTATTTTCAACTCGCCAGAACATGACAACAAAAGCTCAGACTAAATTCACTTTTTCACCATTTGTTATTCATCCCTTGGACTTCCTTTTAAACTACATTTCATTGCCATGTTAACAATTTTTCTTTGCTATTTACACGCTTAAAAAATATAGCATTCGCTCTTCAGTTGATTCATCAAATTTTACCTGATTTCGGAAGATCACAGCGCCGGGGGTATACGTATCTACAGGGCAAAAAGGGATTCTATCGAACGGGCAATTATTTTTCTTTATCATACTGAAATGGTTAGTTTGGCCCATAAAAAGCAAGCGTGCTAGAGGCAAAAACGTAGAGACCATTTTCACACATTTCGCCGTTTTCTCTGTTGTTCTCGTATTACAAGCTGCATATCATTTTGAAACAAAAATCAATGATACGTTGGTCATTTTGGTCAATGCTCCCAATTTTATTTGTTTTTAAATCTTAACACTTTATATCTGTAGCAATAACTTGACTTTTTTAATCAAACTCGATTATTTTCAAATACGGGAACATTAAGCACTAAATAAACAATCCTCCGACGTGTGTACGGGGGAATTCGAACAAGAAGCTGTGCAAACGTCGAAAAGAATTAGGTTTGTAATAGAAAACCGCCGAGTAGCCACCTTTCCATATTTCGCCAATCGATATGCTTTTAGTTGACGTACTGATTATTAGACTTGCTTACTTTAATAGGAACTTTGAACGACAAATATTAAAACGTTTACCATGAGAGAGAAATTCTACTGCGTCACACCACACTACAGACAATCTTATATCACTAAAATTTTGATTTTGCGCCGTAAAAAGTAACGCTTAAACATGCATAACAACACTGTCAACAACGTGTTGCTGCTGAGACTATGTTAATATAAATAGGTATAAAGGAAAATACATTATTTGTATAAGGCGCTTCTCTCTGTTCGCTCTGATTTCAATTCAATATCCGACCTGAGTAAAAGGCCACCTACGAAATCTTTTTTGTTGCCTATATAAGTATAGTTATTCACTCACTCGTCTTTTTGTGGTACAGACGTCTGAACAATGCGGAAGATGTCTTATCCCCTTCGAAGAGAAGGCAGCAAATTGGAATTTTCTTCCTGGTAGGTGTACGCTCTGTGAGAAATTGGAATTAGAGGTGTCTACTCAATCCGGCCGCAGAAAAAAGGCCCCGTATATTGCGGCGCTTAGATGTTTTAGTCCGAACGTTTTATTCCGTGGCGGCTACATATAAATACTTGGCACAGATTTTATCTTACTCAGGAGGTTAAGATAGGAAACGACGCGGTTGCTTCGTGTTACTGGACATTCTCACTTGTGCTAAAGCTTTGCATTTTTGCGATTTACTCATACCCCACACTCCCACCCTCCCCCTCCCCCTCCTGCCAAAGAAAATAACAAAATTGTCATGTATGAAGGACAATCGTAAATCAGGCCTTCCAAAATCTCTCCATTTTTTATCGGTTGCTGGAATGCATCCTATTTTCATCCCCAAGTTATGGGAATATCCTTTTCTGTATTCTCAAACGTTCATATTATTATTTTTTTATATATAAATTTATTTCTGGCTTTGTTTTCGTTATTGGTTTTGTCGATGAGTCGAGAACATTTTCTTAGGGAAATGTGTTAGTTTTCTGCCACTCTGCTTGTGGTTTTTGTTTTCGTTTTCCTTTTTCTGTTTTCTTTTTCTAATTTTCGCGGACGCGCTGCTGTGCATATCCATGTAATTTTGTATGTCACGCAACGTGACAACCTGTTGTCGCCTCCACACAATAAAAACGTACACCTACCAGGAAGAAAATTCCAATTTGCTGCCTTCTCTTCGAAGGGGATAAGACATCTTCCGCCTTGTTCAGACGTCTGTACCACAAAAAGACGAGTAAGTGAATAACTATACTTATATAGGCAACAAAAAATAATCGAGTTTGATTAAAAAAGTCAAGTTATTGCTACAGATATAAAGTGTTAAAATAAAATTGGGAGCATTGACCAAAATGACCAACGTATCATTGATTTTTGTTTCAAAATGATATGCTGCTTGTAATACAAGAACAACAGAGAAAACGGCGAAATGTGTGAAAATGGTCTCTACGTTTTTGCCTCTAGCGCGCTTGATTTTTACGGGCCAAACTAACCATTTCAGTATGATAAAGAAGAATAATTGCCCGTTCGATAGAATCCCTTTTTGCCCTGTAGATACGTATACCCCCGGCGCTGAGATCTTCCGAAATCAGGTAAAATTTGATGAATCAACTGAAGAGCGAATGCTATATTTTTTAAGCGTGTAAATAGCAAAGAAAAATTGTTAACATGGCAATGAAATGTAGTTTAAAAGGAAGTCCAAGGGATGAATAACAAATGGTGAAAAAGTGAATTTAGTCTGAGCTTTTGTTGTCATGTTCTGGCGAGTTGAAAATACGCTAATTTGCATAATTTACCTCGGCCTTCGACGGCGGTTGGGCAGCTTTTCGAACTTTGTCCGTTTTTGTCAAAATAAGGCCTCGCTGGAACTTTTGGGTATTATTTTTTAAAAAGGTTCACCAAAAGGGTCTTTTTGGTGTAGAAAAAGAAAATTCGAATTTTTGCTTCCTGACCGCGGATTCTCGAAAGTTACAGACAGTGGCTCTTAAACCCTAAGATTGTTGTTATTGCCACATGTTACAATGGGCCCAATGTTTGTTAGATTTCTGTGAGCTGTTCCCTCCAAGCTTTTTTCTCAAAGCTCTGATCATAAGAAGCAAAAAATTGTGCCACTTCCTATCTATAACGACGCCACAAAATCCTAAGCTTTCAAATGGTGTATCATACATAAGCACACAAACAAAGGCAGTGCAAAAAAAAATATAAAAATCTTCTATTTTGGTAAGGCTGGATACTGCTTGGAGTGTCTCTAACAAAGCATTAAAGCACAAGATTTTAGAGTTTTCACAATCTTTTTTCTTCCTATCGGTCCAACGAAGGCGCAGGTGAGGAAAGTGTTATTCACGGCATGGCAATTTTAATTACGACTTTCCGCTAAAATATAAAGGATGATCCACTTTGGACAATAGCATTAAACGAACCGCTGTTGTATTTGATATTTTGTGCGAAATAACTCATCCCCCAACAAACGTTTGCGACCTTGTTTCCATTTTATGAAGTTTGAAGAGGTAAATTTGTCAAGCGAGTTTTCAGAAAGATCTTTATCCCGTATGCGTTTCCACTCGTTTTTGATGTCCACACTACCTGCAATATTTTTATTCTCATTGCAAGGCGACTTTTAGAGCCAGTCGGTGTTTCTCCAGTTCTTTGCTTGACCCTATTTAGCTTGGGCATTTTTGGAGTTCCTGAGTCAGGAGAATGAAGAGAGCATAAATTTCCTCCCCCTCCCCCCCCCCCCCCCCTCCTTCCTTAACTCTGAGAGTACCAACACAAGGGAAACGTTGTTGCGATTCTGGTGACAATTTTTGTGGCGATTTCAAATCAATTGCGTGACTTACTGCGATTTTATGTCGTACAAACAGAGCGCATTCGTTGAGGCCCCTCAACAAAACTCAGCCTTTTCGGCCTAGGTCTGGGCAAAATGAGTTTTGAAGTCTGCGTGCCGCGTCCTACGCTTTTAAAGGCAGCAGATATATTTTTATAGAAAACACAGGTGAGTCGGTAAGTCTGATGTTTTGTACAGAGCTGACTTAAGACAAAAATGCAAAAGAAACAGAACAGTTTAGATTCTTATTATGGTGGACCCTCAAACCTTACTTCTCTACTTCGTATTATATTTTTGAGAAACATGAGATTATTGTATTGAAATAAATATTATATCTATATCTATATATACATATATATATATATATATATATATATATATAATTATATACACCCGTTTTCAAAAACATTGCAACTTGAAAAATATATATACATATATACATCTTTTGTCTTCACAACGCGAAAACAAAAGAATAAATATGAAAACAAAAGGTATATATATATGTATATATATTTTTCAAGTTGCAATGTTTTTGAAAACGGGTGTATATATATATATATATATATATATATATATATATATATATATATAATAATGATCAAAAGTAGAAAGATTTCAATTCATCGTTTTATTGCGACAACGCTGTTTCGTGTGATCAAAGGACGACCACACTCATCAGGCAATATCAACGAATCCTGATGAGTGTGGTCGTCCTTTGATCACACGAAACAGCGTTGTCGCAATAAAACGATGAATTGAAATCCTTCTACTTTTGGTCATTATTATAACTGCTCCTCTAAGAGTTGAGCGCTCTACAAATTTATTCTATTCAAGTTCAAGAAATTTATATATATATATATATATATATATATATATATATATATATATATATATATATACATCTTCCGATGCATTAAGCGATGCGTTGGTAGTGCAATAAAATAACGAGTTTGAAAGACAGTTTAATGGTTTCACATTAAAGACAAATTCTTCATTATGGACTGTTTTATTTCTAGGCGCCTCAGGAAGCTAAACCAGAAAATCAATTGTGTCTCTTTTAAAGTTCAGCTGTTCGACTGAGTAGAAATTTCCATGATTGTTTGTATAAGTGCTCAAAATCACACACGATTAAATATTTATTTTTAGCAATCAAGTTGGACTGTGAAATCCACATTGAAAAGCAACGATTGCTTAGTGAAGATTACAAAAACAGTGAGCGAAGCATGTTTTCTTTTTTAAGTGAACGTTTAAAGTTTAGATATTCAAGCTAGTACAAATTTGCATACTATTCGAAAGTTAACCTTTAAGCCCTGATATTGTTATTGGTACACAGAGGCCGATTGGCTCAGTGTTTGTTAACTGTCTATGAACTTGTGCCAACGTCAATCTATGACAACGTTTACACCCCCTATCTTTTTTACGTCGTCTCTTCAATCAATGCACTAAGTGCTGCAATGAGCTATTAACGGTACACAAAATTGTTCCCACCCAATATGCAACTCGGTTGTCCCGTTTTCGGACCTCCTTTCAGTTAAAAAAAAATTGCAAAAGCTGATATTACTTTAAAATACTAAATGCTCTGTTATATCATCCATGGGCACAGCGTGTGTAACTTATAGATTCGGCAATAAAAATGACATCCGCCCCAAACCCTCGGACGTCCAGCAAGTCCCACCCCCAGCAAGTCCCACCCCCACCGTGGTACAAGGAGGGGGTGGGGGCGGGTTGATGTAACCTCTCCCCTGGGTTTTTGCTGTGTTACAATATTTCCAAAATAGTTTTACCTTTAGAAGAAAGCTTTTGATGTTCTTTACAAGGTGAGGTATGAATTATGGGTTGCAGCGCTGCTGGGGACCTGCGGCGCTGCTGGGAGCCTGTGTCGTCATCCAAGATGGCCGCCAACTTAGCGGCCACATTGGATATTACTTAAAATTAGAAATCGTCAAAAAAGGCGGGAATGGAAAAAAAATCATGTTAAACATGTAGACATAATTAAACACTTCGCTGTTTTATGTCAACATTTTGTGTTTTTTTCTCACCTAATAACGGTAAAGACACGCCTTTTTCTTCAAAAATGGTTTAAAAACCTGCTACGTACGTCATCATATCTCGCAACCATAGCAACGGATTCTCAGTAAACTTGTTTCAAAATGTGTTTAAGGGATATGCATACAGCCACTGAAAACAGCAGGTGCAGATGAAAAATTGCCCTGGAGAAATTCAAGAAAAACCTTTTGGGGTAAGGGGTACGTCCGAGCGTTAAGGAAGCTTTCTCAATCACTAAAATATTGTCAAAGAATAACTTTAAAATGCGACGGACATAATTTTTCTTTTTTTAATTCTGTGACGCTAGATATTGTTTGCAATCTTTCAATAATTGCTTCATTGTTTCTCAGTTCGTGGAAAGAGCGTATGAAGCAAAAGCTACTGAGGGCGTGCGCAATTTCAAATTCACTGTTATATGAGAAAGAGATAGTCGATTGGGATAATTTAAGAATTTTTTCTTAGTATCTGGACATTCATAAGCTGTAATTATCTTTAACAAATGTTAAAGCTACTGTACTTTACATTTTTCCCGAATAACTTATGCTTCATAGTCACGTCACATCCTTGTTCGGTCTTTGGAAAGCTTTTTATCCATGCACAGGTATGCGTTTTCACTAGTTTTTAACGTCCACACGTATGCACGATTAAAAACAATCAAAAATTCTACTTTAAGTTACTATTTACGACGCTACATTTAGGATATTTACCTGATATTATTGAAAAACGGCTTGTACAATTTTTAAAAGCTATCGGAAGTGTCAAATTTCTTTCTTACAGAACAACATTTGTTTCCATTTGTAAATAAATGCAGACTTTTTTATTCGACTTTCTACAAAAACAGATAGGTAGAACAAAAAACGAAACTAATAGGAAATTGTTGCTGACTTTCTTGGCGAATCAGAATACGTGTAACAAGTCACGGAAAATCAGCGCATTACGAAATAGCGTTAACGGTACGTACGGTAAACGGTGTTTGTGGCTTCTCAACTCAGCTTTAACATAGCAGACTTTTTAGTCTAGTTGTTCAGGTTTTTCAAAAATTGTCGTAAGTCTAGAAACCGTTGCTTGGGGCAGTATTGGGTCAGAAAATCTGCTCTTTTCTCTGTTGTTTAAACTGTACGATAAAAAGTTCATCAGAGGCATTAGCTTGCTTTTTTACAGATTAATTGCGTTTTTGGGCTTGCGTGTCCACATCCTCCCCGTTTAGTCCAGGTTTATCTTTTCTCGTTTGATATCACACGCAATTTTCAGCATAAATTTCAACAGTTGTAAACCATACGAAAGAAGGTTTCTCTAGTTGTATTTCATCGAACACACTGAATACGCTGAACTGAAGGGGGTCTTTACAACATCATATCATCGGTAAAGACCACGGATCCCAGGATGCACTTCTGGTCAGTCGAGAACGTTTTATTTCTTCGGTCTTCAACTCTTGTTGAACATTTTCCTGTGAATCAAAATGGCAACGGTGCTGTCGTCTAGGAACTCGCACGTCGCTTTTCTAGACATGATTGCTTGAGATTTTCATGACACAAGTCCTCATTCTAAATAATGTCGATATCTCGAATTCTAGTCAGACACTTAATGACAAAACTTGAAATATTTGAACGACTCAACCTACACAACTTGCATGCGAAATTAGAGAAAATTCTGTAAGACCGTTTTCAAGTAAATCATGAATCATTTTTTATGTGCTGACTTTGGTCATTCCCTAAATTTTCCCCAAACTATAAGAAAAATAAAACTTAACACTTTCACTTTTCAGTTGAAAGATATTTATGACAGCAAAACATTCTTTATGATGTACATTGAGCTTCCTAGGTGGCTACGATTTTATATTTCAAAACAGCTAAAATGTAGCACATATCAGTCAAAAAGTTCGTAGTTTAGATAAATCGAAATATTTAATTTCTTAACTCCCCTCACAGATTTTTCTTTTAAATTGCATGTCGTTAGAATAATAATTCTTTTTGACATTGAAGAAATTTTAGGCTCAACGGAATCATTTCTGGCATGAGAGAAGAAGGCAGAATCTCAGTCAAGTTTGAGTCGTTATTACCTTTCTACGAGCTACAGTTTTCTTTTGGGTGGATTCATTCGCAGCATAGGCGTATAGCTGTCGCGCGAATTTTCTATTGTTTTTTGACTAAAAAACAAAAGAAAATTCCCACGCGCTAAAGCGTCAGCTATACCCGTCTGCTGCAAATGAATCCACCCTTTGTTTTTCCTGGTCTATATCACATTTATTCATATGTGATGAATATTTAAACAGACGGTCTAAACACGCGCTGGGCCATAGGAAGCCAAAGCATAATATTTGAATATCATTAAAAATGGCGTTTCAAAATATAAGTCTTTGTATGGGATTTCGAAGCGAACATTTTGAGCAATACATAACAACGAACTAACTGAATTAAGTTCATGAAACATTACATGGTGTTGTTTGCTATCCTTACAAAGCATTTTGGGCAATTTTAGGTCCATTTACTTAACTTTGTTAGTACGTGTATAATATATTGACAAGGAAGGAGTCATTTGGCCCGATTTAGCCACTATCACTGCTCGACACGTTTCGGAATTCGCTCCAATTTACCCACAAATATAGTTCAGGCTCCCATTCTGACTTAGCGACTTGACAAAAGGAAGACATACAAGTGATTTTCTCAAAACCAATTGCACATACCTCGTGTCCCAAAAGAATTATCCACTGCACAAAATCATAATAGCATCTCAAAATAAGCCGCCATGGATCCGTGAGGATCCCGATAGCCCCGTTTGACCGCGGTCGGCACTGGACACCAGTCAAATCATGCCCTTATGGGGAGGGCCACGCTCATTTTGGTCGTGTTACAATTGTAGTAACTATGACCCGGTACGGACACAAAATTGTCGCTCCAGCGCAGTCTGGTTCGCGCGAGAATGGTGGAATCGCTGCGCGGGACTCCGTGACCTTATGGAGAGAATTAAGTTATCGAAAGAAATTAAAACGGTCTTGGCCGTTAGAAACTGAAAACGAGTCAAGAAAAAGAGAAAGTGAACCGTGTTTCTCCTTCCTCCTATATTTCTATTCATGCGTGTTAAATTGAACATATTTGCGTTGATGTACAAAACGTTTGTAATACAGGTCAGTCTACTGCGTTAATTTTAAATACGTACTCTGCGTGAATTGAATGTGTTCAATTTTTTGGAATCGTCGATAGGTTTTATATACCACTGAGGTATATTTTTTCGAACCGAAGTCGGCAAATTCATTTAAATTCAAATCCTCACGCGCGTGAAAATGTTTTATTTTAAAGTTGTTATAATTTTATATACAATATCTATTTCTATATTTGCATGAAGCCGGTCAGGTAACCTACTTATTAAAAAAACAAGAAATATACACCCTGAAAATGGATATAAATTCAGAAATGGGAATGATTTATTTTTGCTATCCGCTTGTAACACGCAGCGATTTTCTCACGCGTACCAGACTACGTTGGAGCGACAATTTGTGTCCGTACCGGGTCATAGTTACTACAATTGTAACACGACCAAAACGAGCATGGCCCTCCCGATAAGGGCATGATTTGACTGGTGTCCAGTGCCGACCGCGGTCAAACGGGGCTATCGGGATCCTCACGGATTCATGGCGGCCTATTTTGAGATGCTATTACGATTTTGTGCAGTGGATAATTCTTTTGGGACACGAGGTATGTGCAATTGGTTTTGAGAAAATCACTTGTATGTCTTCCTTTTGTCAAGTCGCTAAGTCAGAATGGGAGCCTGAACTAGATTTGTGGGTAAATTGGAGCGAATTCCGAAACGTGTCGAGCGGTGATAGTGGCTAAATCGGGCCAAATGACTCCTTCCTTGTCAATGTATTATACATGTACTAATACACAGTAAGGTAAATGGACCTAAAATTGCTCAAAATGCGTTGCAAGGATAGCAAACAACACCATGTAATGTTTCATGAACTTTATTCAGTTAGTTTGCTGTTATGTATTGCTCAAAATGTTCGCTTCGAAATCCCATACAAAGTCCTATATTTTGAAACGCCATTTTTAATAATATTCAAATGTTATGCTTGGGTGTCCTGTGGCTGGGCTTGACTGTGTCCTCTTGTGCATTGACAATTTTATCTCGTAATTTTTTAAGCCTCAGTGTTATGCCACTCGTGGTCGCTAAAGTAGATACAAATATTAAACATATATACAATCCGTTATTATAAACTCTAAAACGTGCATTCATTGCTTAAAGACTCATGGAAAAGAGTGCCCAGAAACAAGCTCAGAAGACGAAGAGTTTTTTAATTATGAGAAAGAATTTATATAAACGCACGAGAGGACACAAGGGCAGCGTGTCCTATCCATTGCACATGAATAACCGTGAAATTTCCCAGGAAAAACAAAATGAAACTGTTGCTCGTTGAAAGTTAATAGCGCCTGAAACCTTACCGAGATTCAGCCTTCTTATCTAATAACAGAAATGTTTATTCAGCCTAAAACTTGCTGGAACATTGTTCTAAAGGCAATCAATTTAAAAGAAAAACCTATAAGGGCAGTTTAGAAATATTTCTATTTATGCAAGTTAGAAACTTTTAGCAGGTTTTTAAATGTAAATATCTTAAAATCGCGGCCACCTAGAAAGCTCAATGTACATTAAGAATGTTTTGCTATCATAAATGATCTTTCAACTGAAAAAAGAGAGTGTTAAGTTTATTGGAGAAAATTTAGGGAATGAACAAAATCAGCACGTAAAAAATGATTCATGACTTACTAGACAATGGTCTTACAGATATTTCTCCAATTTCGCACGAAAGTTATGTAGGTTAAGTAGTTCAAATACTTAAATTTCGTCATAAAGTGTCTGACTCGAGATAATCGACATATTTAAACTGAAGGACTGTTCATTACCGTTGCTATGGTGACAATTGTTGCTAGGAAACTAATGAAAAGCTAAACATTGATCATATGTCGGAAAGATGGTTAAGTATCAAGGAAATCGAAGTTTGTCTTCTATACGAAATTTTGATTTCAAACGGATACACCCCAAGGCCAAAAAGCTGTTACATTAAGCCTCCTTAAAGCATCAGCTGATACTTGAACCGAAGGCGAGTGCTTTCTTCATTTCTTAGTCTCTTGTTCTCAAATGACCACATAATTAGCTTGACTGTCTTTATTTCTTAAACAAATTATTTCTTTCTCTGCCTTTTTAAGGACATAGAGAAAAGTAAACACATGTAAACTTAAACAATTCAAGCGGGAAGGTATGATAGATGAGCTATTAAAACTGAAACAAGAAAAACAAACTTGACTAAAGTACTAGCGCAGTTAAAAACGCAATGCTTTGAGAGTGATGAATGTTTGCTTATTTTTTGAGTTTTTGTAACGTCGTCGCCATCTTTTTAATGAATTAGAGCAAGTTTGATATGTAACAAAAACGCATGCCGATTTAGTATCAGAAATTAAGTGCATATTCATGATTGATAATCATCTTACCCTCTTGAACTAGAATAACTAGCCAAATTTGAAAAATCTGTGCTTTAGGAGAAGGTGTTACACTAGAGATAGAAATATCCTAGTACGGGATCCTTTTGACCGAAAATATAAAAACTATTGGGGATGGCTATTCAGTGTCGGTGAAAAGTGGTGGGTGTTACGAGATGCAAACGGTAAGTTAATAATTGTTGAATTTGCCAAATCGTTGGAATCCAATTCTATTTGTGAACATAGCTAGAGCGTCTAAGCTTTAAAAGACTGAAAATTACCAAAAAACTTCCTTAACAAAGGAGTTAACTTTTAACAAGACTTTTTAATGATCAGTCGATTAGTGATCTTTTAATGATCAGTGCCCATCAAAGTTTCGTACGGGAAGCCTCCGCCCCGAGATTGAAACCCTTACCGTTTGATATAGTAATGTCTTTCGAAAAGGTACCCTTTTATATACCTAGAAGAAAAATGTTACCTCTTTTAGGGCGCCTTTTAATTGAGTGTCGAAAGTAATTCGCGTGTTGCTTTGGTTTTGCTTTACTTCGCTCTGTGATTGGTTAAAAAACGTCGCTCCACTTTCTCGACCAATCAGAAGTAAAACTCAAACCAATCGCGACTTGCTCGTACGCGTTTTCCCGCGTTTGGCGCAGGTTACGTGTATTTGCTTTGAGTTCTGATTGGTTCATTGGGTAATTTGTGTTTGTTGTGATTGGCTGGTGTAATTGTTTTGGTTTTGGTTTTACGACACTCATTTGAAAAGCGCTCTATACCTCAACAAGCGTAAAACAGCAAATGATCGAGCGATTTTAGTCGCTTGAAGGCACCAAGATTTCGTTCAATTATTGAGTTTTGATTTCTAACAAGCTTTCCCAAACATTTTTAGTACTTAAGCTTGACTAATATTTCAATTAAGGGGTATTTCTGCGACCCTTTGCATACTAAAACGGTAAATTCTCCTACCCTTCAGTATACTGCCATCACAACCCCCCCCCCCCCCTATGGCCCACCATACGGACTACCCCCTCGGGCATAATGATCGATTCTATTATGTATGCTGATCAGCGGGACTGTAAATGCGTAAGCTCTTATAATAGATTAATAGTAACTTTTAGTTGATGAGGTAAAGTAACCGCGTCTTTAAATTTAAGCAGCTGCGTTTCCACAATCAGCCGCTCATGAGAGGGAATTATAGGATTCTAAGTAATGCTACTGTTGTAGCCAGAGTCTTTCCGGCTTTTCAGACGAAAAAAATCAAAGTATTGTTAAAAGATTGGGAAATGGCCGCGAGTGAGGTAAAAACAAGTCATGCAACTAGCGAAACAAGAATGGTTATTTTGGGACGTTTCACAGACAAGGAAGGAGAACACTAGAAAGTTTAATTTTAAAAACTCAGTAGAAAAGTATAAAAGAAAACCTTGAATCCAACATTTACTTAGTTACCTTCCTGTCAATGGGCGGCTCGGTTGAAACATTTCTCTGCGTCACTATGGCTAATTATTGCTATTTGCTTTCAGCATATTTATATTTTACAAATCTCCCTCCAGTTTAGATAGCTTTCTCTGGGAATGTTTGTACTATTTCTTTCATCGAGTTTATTTACTCTGCTTAAGGGTACGTGCACCGGATGGATTTAAGGCCCTCTCATGGGGAGTATGGATGACTGCGGTTTAATTTGAAGCCTTGTTATGTCCCAGTTTTGGACAGTTAGTATGTCTTTGTCATAATTTCGTCCAGTGATCTTGCTTATGGATATGTTCTGTTCATGTCGAAATTTCATGTCGCTTTTTAAACTGCTGTTTCACTTGTCTGAATCTACCTAAAAAGGCCTCTGATTTTTACTGCTAGTGTTTATCAGCAGAACGTTCCATAACTAGCTTGTTGACATAGCAAATGTTCTACCATTAGCGCGGGTAAACGTCCTTTACAGCTGGTTAACAAAAGTTTAAATGTTCACTTTCTTCTTTGCAACAATCTTGCCGAAATCCAAACATCTTTAATAGGTCTTGAGTGTTTTGCAAACATACAAAGTACACACCACTCTAACAAGTTAAGTATTCGAACTGTTTAAAACCACGCACTTTTTCTCGTTCTCATACTCTTTCTCAACGTTTCATAACTAGAGTTAACAGAGTTTATCATCATCATCATCATCACATTAGCAAGAAAGATGAAATTTGTGATTTTTCTGTTTCTGTCTTCGTTGGCTTACGCCCTTGCAAATCCACGTGAGTTTGTTAATTCCAAAGTGTTTCATCTCATCTATGATTACTACGAAGGAACCCTCTTAGGATTTGCTGAATTGGTGTAAAAAAAGAAATTTTATGACACTGATTTTCCGCATGTACACACCTTATCGGTTTATTAACGCAATAAGAAGCGGAAAACAAAACTAGGAATAGATTTTTTCAAAAAGGCTCACATTTTGTATGATATCGCAAGCGTAATCTAAAAATATTGTAAGCAAAACTATTTAAAAGAACTTAAACCACTTTGAGCAAATGCTCCTCCAAGATCCGTAATATTATTTTTCTATGAGATAATAGCATCTTTAAAATACTCTTTAAAATGCTCTTTTAAAATAATCTTGGTCGTTTTATTACCAACATCATGTTTAAACCCTTGGTGACAACAAAATAGGTTTTTCTTTTCGCTTGGTTCGTAATCGAATAATTGATTTAAATACCGCACTGTCAACTTTAAAGGGGCGTGTCACCTGTATTTAGTGTTGCTTTAGAAAACTAAAAGATATGTCGAAAACAATGGAAACAAGTGGTTCAGTTTTGTTTAGATTTACTTTACTGTAGCTTCTGAAACTGGTTACGGATGGCCAGGACGGAAATTAAACGGAACTTCAGAGTAGGATTAATGTAAACCATCAAGCGTCAGTTTTGAAGTCACTTTTTAACACTGATTAATCAGGCTTTCAAAGAGCCCTGCAGGGCTTCTTCATTTAAACGTTTCTGACTCCTTTTTTTCAGTTTGCGGCAGTCGTGAGACAGAAGACGGCCAATGTTGTCATTTTCCCTTTATGTTCGCTGGATACTTGTTTCAAACGTGCACCACTTATGGGTGGGATAGAGAATGGTGTAGCTTGACCGACGATTATGACAGGGACGGAGTATGGGGAAACTGTAAAGGTACGATCTGATAGCGTATTCACTTTTGTCACTAGCTAGACTGGCTAGGAAATGTGAGTTGTAAGCTTAAACTTTCGAGGCCAATTCAGCCCACACAGACAGAACCTTCCACTGTTTGTTTGTTTGTTTGTTTGTCAGCTTTTTTTTCACTACAATACAAGTCTGTTCCCCAGACAAGTCCCCAATCTCGTTAGACCGCAGTGTGTGCTCTGCTAGGGTTTGTCTGCTCATGCTCGTCGCTGCTCATCCACGACCTTTTAAAAGTTCTTTGTTTTGTTAAAAAATAGGGGAACAATGGCTTTCCTTTTGTGAGTGATTCGTGTTGTTCGGCAACAAACCAATTTGCATTTTCATAAACTGTTTGTCAGCGGTCGGCCTCAAAGCACCTCTCTTCGCTCCAGGCTGGCAGTTCGATCTGTCGCGGCGTGTCACCGTTGTGCTTTTGTGTTCCTTCTCTTACAACTTTTTGCCCCCTTTCTTTGCTCTCCTTCCCGCTTCCACGCAGTTGCGTTTCCGTTTTGTCCTCCCCCCCCCTCCTTCGCGCCTTGTTTGCTGTTTGTTTGTTTCTCAACTGAAAGCCACAGCTGGCTCCCATTACTCATCCTTTAAGCGGGGGGGATGAGCGTTGTAAATAGATTTACTGTTATAACTCCTTGTGGTAAAATGTTAGAAATTTAATTTTAAATATTCTAGTAAACAATTTTCTCAATCCCTCGTGTAAACTTCTTCTTAAGTCCAAACAGCTTGACTGCCAAAATCAAGCTGAAATCGGTGCTGGACCTTAAAGATTAAAATCATTACTCATCCCATGATTTCTTTTCTTAACTGGAGCTTTTAACTAGAACATTGTAGTGCAAGAGGGTTTTTCGTTATACCAAGATTGCGTCCCGGGGGACAAATCCGTCAAGGCTTGGATGAGCGGTCGAATTTGCTTTGTGACTCACTATTTCTGTAGTACAATCGAGGACCGTCACCGGCGGAGTCCCTTCGATTCAAAGCAGTTTGAATTCGTATGAAATGTGGCAGATAGCAAATGATGGTCCCGAAACAAGATAGTTCCACAAGTAGAGTTTTTGTCCCAAGAGAAAGCCCCAGAAAAACTCCCAATCAATCCCACTAAGATAGTTCTTCATCATTTTTTGCCATATCTGTTCTAGCAGCTCAACCTGCCGTGACAACAGCTCCGCCTGCCGTGACAACCCCTCTACCTCCTGTCTTGACAACAGCTCCACCTCCATCTGGTAAGATATTGACAAAAAACAACACATTTGAGAGGTTTTTGACGGAAACCTAAAGGGAATGTGCGATTGGCTACATTAAATCAGTTTCCCGATTGCCCTTAACACTTTAACCCCCAATATCGAGATGCATATTCTCCTTAGTGTTCTCCATATATTTCTTAGGGTACTAGTTAGGAGAATTTGTGCAAGCATTAAGATATTTTGTGTTTTTGGTGATTATTTCCTTAACTCTTAGGACCTGTATGTTTGATAAAGTAGGGATATTGTAAGGAGAAATTAGATGCTTGTCGCCATTGGGTCTCAAGGGTTATTCAAGAGTTTCTGCTCTTTTGGCAATTGGCATTTTTCATATAGGTTCTGTTATTCCTAAATTGCAGGAATACAACAAATAATGATTAAGTGCCTCCCGTGATTATCATAACAGGGGCGGCTACAACCTCCAAAGGACATTCTAAAGCCGACTATCTCTATCCTTATAAGGTTCCCATCATCAGAGGAGGGGTCTACCTTTCTTGACCTTAAGACCATTTTACCCTTATATGGAGAAGGCACTTTAAAACGTGTAGTACGGGCTTCTGGTGTACCCTAAGCATTTAAATTGATGAGAAAAGATATCACAATTGAAAAGAAAAGTATTCAATGAAAGAAAAAACGGCCTCGCGAAAGAAAAAAAGAGAGTCCTAGAACAGTCACAAAGCGTCCTAGAGCGTAACTTGGCAGAGAAAGGATATACACCCGTTAACAAGGACCCAGGATAAATGGCAGTAAGCGGAAATAAATGGGTAAATTTTAGCAATGTTGTCATAACAAGCAACAAAACCCGTAGAGAGATGATTGCTGCCATAAACAGTAAAGAAGGTGAACGTTGACACACTCTTGTCCCCCGCCTTGCACAAGAGTTGCAAATGACGTGCATGAAATTTCTTTCTGTTCTTAACAACACGCTTCCACCCACAACCAATAAACACATAATGACATGACAACATTAATTCTGGTTTATTGTGTCGTAGTAGGCCGTTACACTTGATAAATACATGCCGTCAATACAACCTCCATTGGACTCAGTTCAGTTGCTATCATCGATTTACAAAGACTGAATCAAATACAAGTACATAGCAACTGAGAAGATGAGAAAAACTGGAGAATTGAATGTGTATCTCTGAGAGTTACTCAGCGGTCAGAAAAAATGCAGGAAACCTGAGTAGAAACCATGTTCAAAACTCAGACCCTTCCTACCGGGCCAAAACAAATAGACGCTAAATATATACATGAACCTGTAAAACGGTGACAACACTGAGGTAAAAACTCCTTAAAAAGCTGATAGAAGTGAAAAGTTCAAAAACAACTGAAATAAAAGTTAGGTTGGCAAACTTGAAAACGTCTGATGTTGAACAGTGTAACAACTGAGAACTGACTTGCATACTAAAGAACACTCTATTTATACAAACCCTCACACGAATAAATTTACTACACGCACATATACATGCCTAGATTCATCGCATAACATTGTACCTTACACAAAAAGCTAAAACGATATCGAACAGAAATGCATTCTCTTCTAATGCTACGCAACCGAAGAGAAGTTTCAATTTCTTCGCTGTTTATAGGTGCGAGCTGCGGTACCAAGCCTGCGAGTTCCCGTATTGTGGGTGGTATCCAGGCACAAACGGGCGAGTGGCCGTGGCAGGCTCTGTTGGCCAGCGCTGGAGGTTCACAGTTCTGTGGAGGTTCTCTCATTGCTGACCAGTGGGTGCTGACTGCTTCTCATTGCGTTGAGGGTACAAGCGCAAGCCAGATTGTAGTAAGGTTAGTTTTGCTTATTACTTTAGTTGTCTCAATTAAGCGGTTATGTTTTAAGCGGTTATGTGTGTACAATAAAGCTGTGACAGGTACGCTTAGTTGTGCAGACCTCGGCACTCGGCAATCGACAATTGACATTCGGCACTCACCACTAGGCCTCCTGGTATTCCCTACTGTAAATCACCCCTCCCCTTCAGTCTGACATTTGTCATCTGAAGAATCAACTCACTTAAACGGCAACGACTAACAGCTTCCGCAAGGAGACGCTTTTCATTTGATTGCAGAAAGGCCCAGAAAACAGTTCAAAAAGGGGTTAGTGGGTCTCGAGTATCTCGTCAAGGGTAGAAAACAGAGAACCGTACCCATAGTTTCCGATGTCAAGCTCACTGTATTTTATGCTGACTTAACCACAGGATGGGAGCACATCACATAACCGACATCGCACAAGAACATCAGATCGAAAAGATCATCATGCATGAGAGCTACAACAGTCCTACCGGCCTCGCACACGATATCGCGCTGCTGAAACTGAAAACCGCAGTAACTCTCGGTGAAGGAGTTGGAACTGTTTGCCTGCCAGACATAAACCACCCCCTGCTGGATGGCAAAACATGCTACATTACAGGATGGGGAACGTTGTCATCCGGGGGGAGTCAGCCTCCCTACCTCATGGAAGCCTCAGTACCGATTGTTTCTCAAGTAAAGTGTGAGTCCGCCTACGGATCAGGCAACATTCACGACTCTATGATCTGCGCTGGCTTAGACGCTGGTGGGGTGGACGCCTGTCAGGGGGATAGTGGGGGACCCATGGTGTGCGAGTTCAATGGCAAGTGGTTCATCGAGGGAGCTACGAGCTGGGGACATGGGTGCGCTTTGCCGAATAAGTATGGCGTCTATGCCAAGGTGCGCTACCTTAAATCTTGGGTGGAGAATAAGATGGCCAGCAACTGAAGGAAACCCACTTAGAAACGTGCAGTAGTGAAAGAATCATTGTAGAAATCTCAAGTAGAATAATAAAGACACAACGAGCCGAGCATTATTTCTGTGTCTAATCATTTTATCCATAAAACGATAAAAATGTTTCATATTCTTCAAGCATGGTACGGAATGCATCTACAAGTTCCTTTCATTTAAGCCCTTTATCCATTCTCCAGTCTACTTTCGAAGCAGCTTGAGTTTCGGTTTTTCTTCTGCATTTAACATCAGATCACAAGTTAATAACAAAACGAAACTTTTCTCTCTTCGGTTTTTGACATGTTTTAAACTTTGAAAGGTACAGATTTTGAGCTTGTCTACATCTGTTATCTCGAACGTAGACTACAGCTGACTCCCGTTAACTTAAACCCTCGGTAACTAGAAGTTCGCCCTAACTCAAACCAATGATGATTTGCCTGGATTTGCTTAATACTTTTACAGTACTGCAGTTTCTACCCTCGATAACCGACGAACCCCTTGACAACTCGAACCTCTCGTGAACTCGAAGTTTTTCCATTCATTTCATTTTGTTACTAATTTTACCCTTGATAACTCGAACCTGGTGTTATGAACATAAATCTTGTGATTTCGGAATTTACAATTGCCTGTCTTGAACTACCGGTAACTCTTATACTTCGCCGTTTCTTAAGCAAAGTGTTATTCTCGTGGCCTAAATCAGTTTACACGCTGTATCTCGAGCTTTCAGTGAAAACTGAATAACAAAGGAAAAAACGTTGCTTAAAATCTAGCAGCCTTCAGAAAATTAGAAGAAGACCCAATAACAGATGATGTTCGCTTAAATGATACTCCTTGAACATGCGTGAAGTAATAATAGCCACTGCTATGGAGGATACAATAACGAGAACGAGTTTAAGAAGGACAACACAGCGAAAATCCAGCGAACGGATGGGTACTCAGATTAACATTTACTCCCTGATATGAAAATGCACATTCTTTTTACTGTTCTCCATACATTTCTTTTAGAACTAGTAAGGAGAATTAGTCTAAATATCAAGGCATCTTGTCCTTCTCATCACTTAAAGTAAAACGTTTGACCAAGTAGTGATGATGTTATAAAGAGAAATTTCATTTTCGTCACTGTGAGGGCTTAAGTTAAAAAATAGCGTGTTTTTAGTGCCATGCCGTTACCTCGTACACTTTAATAAAAGCTAAATAGAATTGCCACAATACTAATACTACACATTAGACTGCTTCTAGAGTTTACAGATCGATATTTTGTATTAATTCTTTTATTTTAATTCTTTTCCTTGTACTGTTTTGATTAGCAGTATAGCTCAATATCTGAGCGCTTGCGTTGTTTGTTGTTTTATTATTTAAACAAGGTTATTTTGTTTCAACGACCCTCTTTGCATCCCAGGGTTAAGAACGAACGTGACGTGCTGGCTAAGACACTCCCGTAATACATTAGTATTGTACACATGTATTTGGAGTGAATCATGATAAAACTTTAAAGAATACTGAACAGTTTACTCCAATCTCAACCAAACATCGCACAACAATACTTTTTCCTGCAGTCACCTAGAGAGCTTCCTCTTTCTGTGAAAATAAATTCAAGCTGCGCCCATAAAATGCCGTTACGGTCCCCCGTTTAGGGGCTCCTTTCAAAATTTGCCTATAGCACCCAACCACTTTGGGTGCTATTGCTTCAGTGCTATTGGGTGCTATTGGAACAGTTAAAAGAATGTGCATTTTCATATCAGGGAGTAAATGTTAATCTGAGTACCCATCCGTTCGCTGGATTTTCGCTGTGTTGTCCTTCTTAAACTCGTTCTCGTTATTGTATCCTCCATAGCAGTGGCTATTATTACTTCACTTTGGGTGCTCCTTTCAAGTGATATACACTTTAATGTTCTCCGTACGAAGGTACCAAATCACCAAAAAATAAAATTCTGATGACTGACAGTTATCCTTAGAACCTTTCAACTTACTTAAAACGGGAGATGTGTGTTTAGGTGTTCTACCTTCGAAGGACGTCAACAAAAGTATTTCAATTGAATTCCAATAAACAAACTAAAAATTCTTTTGCGTTTGAAGGTATTCATTACTGGAAGGAACTAACAAGGTCTCTTTAGAGACTCCCGTATGAAAATCACTCTAATGATAGTATAGGTACACCGTTTATCATGGTATTGTATTGGGGATTTGCAAGTAATAGTAAATATTTTGCATCTGAAAAACAAGGTATATAAATACAAATTTCTAAATGGGTCTCAATTGAAATAGCTGCGCTCTTGTTGTTTGTATAGAAATAATTTTCCGTGTAATGGTTATTGTAACTTAAAATGTTTTTTCATACGTTTTGTGTGACTGACTTTGCCAAGCCATTTTCTCTTTCTTTGTATACTCATCATTGAGAGATTCTTAAATGAGTCCGATTTTGGACGGTAATCTGGGTTAAGGAGTAACCAACATTTAAAAATTCGCCCGTTTCTTCAGTTCGGTGTTTTTAGACAGAGGAAAACCTTTCAAAAATTTGTATCAGTTAACGGGAAGAAATAATTTACACGAAATTACCATAAAATTTTCATGTAAACTCAGGCATCAAATGGATTACACAAAATGTTCAATAATGGAAAAAATGCCTCCATTCTTTTCGCAAATAGCTGTTTTCTAAATATTCAATATTTACACATTTTTAACCGAAAATGCTGGCAGCACCTCAAGTGCATTAAGTTTAAAAGGCAGTCACAACTCATTCCACTGATAAACGAAAACATCACTAATGGGTTTTGAGTGTTTTACAAATACGCTGGTTATACACCATAATCTAACAAGTACGTGCTCCAACTATTTAAAACACACATTTTCTCTTATTCCGTACATTCTGTCGACGCTTACAGAGCAAGACTGTGAAGAAAGATGAAATCCGTTCTATTGCTGTTATTGTCTTCGTTGGCTTACTCCACTGCAAATCTTGGTGGGTACATCGCTTGGTTGTCGAAATTTAACCTTCACTTCAATTCACTACTTAACGTCAGTACGTTGCTGTTTTAGCATGGCTAAGATTTCGTTTTTTCAAGCCAACCATTGGGATATCGACTAGTGTAGGGTTTGAAAGAGAAACACGATGGTCTCATTTCGTTCCACTAAAACAATTAAGACCGGACCTGAAAATTGTAATATTACCGAACCACCCACCTTTTCCATTTTTTTGGTTTCCGGGTAGTATAGATCAAATTTTCCGCACGAAAACCAAAAGGATTAGAACACCAGGCTAGATAGAGAGGGATTCGAAGGCCAGCTTCTAGAATTGGTTGAAAAAAGGTTTCGTTGCACATTTAAAAATGATTGGAATTTGTCTCAATACTGATAACAGATCAGCTGGTGGAATCAGCTGTATTCTTGCGCTCAACCAAATCGCAAATAACATCATCTTCACTACACATTGACACGATCGTTTCAACAATCTCTTTAAATACACGTTTTTCATGTTGTTGTCCAGTTTGCAGCACTGAAGAGACAGAAGAAGGAAACTTTTGCTTTTTCCCGTTTGAATACGGCGGGAAAAAATATAGCTCCTGCACCACAGATGGGTATTATCGTGAATGGTGCAGTTTGACAAGCAGTTATGACAAGCATGGACTGTGGGGAACCTGTAAAGGTAAAACGCGGACTTTTTATGCGCTTGCTTTTGACAATAGCTTGTTTTATAATCCCTATTAATAAAAGTGATTACTACAGCAACCCCTTAAACCCTCCAACGAAAACGGCCTTGGGATTATCTTCCATCTTATCTAACTTTTGTAGCTGCATTTAAAGGAGCTCTAAAAAAGTTTCTCTAACCACGAGGTGTAATATTCTACTAAAAGTGTATACTTATCGCCGAATAAGTAAAAGTTGCATCTGTATTCAAGCCAGGAACTGATTGGATTGGGGGTTGGGGGGGGGGGATTTCGTAGGGAAATGAAAGTCCGGAGGCGGGAGAATGGGGGAAGAATGCCAGGATTTGAACCATGAGGATAAAAGTGTTAAAAACCGTGGGATTATTCATTTATTTAATTTCATTTCATTTCGTTTTTTTTTTAAGATCTGTGGGATAAAGCTAAGGTAAAAGAAGACTCGCTTTCTTACGAAAAAAAAAGGAGAAAATATGGGAAAGGAGAGAAGGGAGAGAAGGGGGATTGGTAATCAGGAAGAGAAGGGCCAGAAACCAAATGATAAACTGATATTTGTAAGATGACGAGAAGGGGGGGAGAAAAAGAAGAAAAAATCGCTGTCTTATAAATATTCAGCAACTGGTTTTAAGCAGGTAAATTTGCAAAGTGACGGGAGCCGTCCTCAAAAGGGCAGAAACGGGAAGTAAATGTTACGGTGAACGGCAGTGGTAAGGTGTGTCTGACACGGGGGACGTGAAAAAGGGGGAATTCGAATTTGGAACCAAGAAACCGGCAAGCTTGAGAGGAAAAGGGGCTGTTGGTCAAAAACTGAAAGCACAATACAACGCTAACGTTGCTTTATTCATTCATTCATTCATTCATTCATTCATTCATTCATTCATTCATTCATTCATTCATTTATTTATTTATTTATTTATTTATTTATTTATTTATTTATTTATTTATTTATTATTCTTTATTTCTTTCTCGCTTTCTTTTTTAAGATCAACCCGTGACAACTGCATCACCTCCGCCGCCTGTGACGACCACCGCTCCTCCTTCTTCCGGTAAGACAACGACAAACATGCACCTTTTTGACAGTTATGATTGGTGAGTCTTTTCGCGAGCCCTTGTTGTCCTGATATCGCCAAAATAAAAGTTTGCGAAATAAGTGTTTGTTGATTTTTTGAAATAAAGCATCAGTCAAAATTAGCAAGAATAAGGTGAGTTACAACATATCCCAGGGAAACATATCCCTAGGAACATATCTCTGGGGAATTGAAAGGTAGGTTAAAACATGTCCCCGGGGAACTGGAACTCCGGCAGTGTAGATAACCTTTAGTCTGACCTTTGGTGTTGTAGGTATGTGCGGTCTCAAACGAATACGGTTTTTGAGCCTTTTTCGTTTGAAATAGGAAACAGATTTCGACTTAATTGGTCTGAGATAGGGTGAGTTTGGTTTACTGATCGACTGGCAAAGTTCGGGAAGTGAATGCTCCCGACAACAACGTTGAAAGTTGATATCACGACCTTCTGAAGATCTCCGAAAGTAACGACTCCTGAATGTAAAACTTAAAGGCTGCGCTCCTTCCTTTTTTGCAAAAGAAGCAACTGAAGAACGTTTTTTAAAGAACGTTGTGTTTTCAGATAGATCGGCCAATAATCACCTGTGTTACCGTTTTTTGGTACCAGAAAGCTCGACCCTGAAAGTAAGGGTAATAGAATAAGGCTGCTAGGGTCGTTACTTACGTTTTGTTCGTGTTTACGTTTAGGACTAGACTATACTATAGTTTGAAGTAAATGATTTACTTTCCCAGTACCAGCGCATATTTGAATTCAGATTACTGAAGCAATTTCTTAAGTCCGTCACCGATTGATTGTCCAGTTGAGTGTAGTCCTGGGGAGGACTCTTTGTGGTGACAGTGACGGACGTTTCCATAACCTGGGCGGAAGTCATCATCGGAGTCAACTCAATTGTGAATCGTCAGTAGATGGTGTTAGTCCCTCGTTATATATTGTCCTGTTTGAAAAGGACTACACTATCCCGCAAATAGTAGTGGCTAGTCTGGGTGGATAGTGTTTTACATCAATATTAAACGAAAGAAGTCAAGTAACAAATATACATATGCAAATAAAGAAATTACAAACAAATAAAGATGCCTGTCTAAATGATGTCTATACATTCTTAATATATTTGAATTACAGAAAGCAAGTCAAGTAATTAACATAAAAAATATATACATATGTGAAAAAAGAAAGAAATTACAAATAAATACATCAATAAATAAAGATGCATGGATAAGTCTATAAATTCTTAATATATTTTCATTACTGTTAATAGCGATCGAACGAAAGCTTGGTATTTTTTGAATTAAGGTGTGAACATCAACATAGTTCTCCTCGTGTTCTAAAAGCTGCAGTAATGTTTGCTGTAGACATTTTTTGAAGGAGGTTTTGTTTTTCGTTCGGAGATGTTCTGGGAGTCCGTTCTATATTTTCAATCCGATGCGTGAAAACGAGTGGCTCTGTTGTTTTAGTCTTGAATGTTTTATGAGGAATCTACCAGCTGATGCAGATCTAGTATCATAGTATTTGTAGTATTATGGTAAGCATCTATTTTAAAAAATGTTGAAATAGTAAAACTGCTCGCAGAAAAAAAGCACAAGATTTTCCAATTACGCACGTATAATTTATTTTCCTTGCTGTTTTTAGGTGGAAGCTGTGGTACCAAGCCTGCGGGTTCCCGTATCGTGGGTGGTACCCAGGCTCAAAAAGGCGAGTGGCCGTGGCAGGCTCTGTTGGCCAGAGCTGGAAGTTCGCAGTTCTGCGGAGGTTCTCTCATTGCTGACCAGTGGGTGCTGACTGCTTCCCATTGTGTTGATGGTCAAAGCGCAAGCAAGATTGTTGTGAGGTAGGTGATTCTAATAACTTCATTGGCCGGCCCTGTTGGTAGTGTGTTAAGGTTGCCACTTTATGACAGCTCCCTACATTAAAGATGCTACGCGTAGACACATTTGCATCAATACAACATCCTAGAAATAACGCCCTAGGTTTCTTAAAGATAACTATTAGTACACTAAAACTATTGATAAGTGGTTTTGGCTCCGGAAGGCCACGTTCCTCCCCGCCATGGTTATTGTGGTCCGTTATCCCTTTTAAGACTTCATTGCTTTCTTCGTAATGGTATGCGAGAAGAATTGGGTGCATTGTCGTATTATTAGTACTGGTTGACTAAAAACAAGACCGTGACCGGATAGCCCTATTAAAATTGACCCACATAAACCAACCTTAACGATTCACTTAAAACTGGTACCTGTTAAGCCAATAGTGATTATTTTTGGTTATCCACAGTAAAAGAGCCAGTCTAGTGGAACTGTGGAATAAGAAACCTACTGTCGAATAAAAAGCTTTTTTTCGTATTCGTATTTGTATTGATAGGTATGTGCCATTTAGCCTGGAGCACGTGCGTTTTGCCGCTCTAAGATTTTACTTCACCGATGTTTACTATCTTGCTTCAACACAGGATGGGAGCACATAAAATAACCGACATCGCGCAAGAACATCAGATCGAAAAGATCATCATGCATGAGAGCTACAACAGTCCTACTGGCCTCGCACACGACATCGCACTGCTGAAACTGAAGACCAAAGTAACTCTCGGTGAAGGAGTGGGAACTGTTTGCCTGCCAGACATAAACCACCCCCTGCTGGAAGACAAACGATGCTACATTACAGGCTGGGGAACATTATCATCCGGGGGGAGCCAACCTCTTTACCTCATGGAAGCCTCAGTACCGATTGTTTCTCAAGCAAAATGTGAGTCCGCCTACGGATCAAGCAACATTCACGACTCCATGATCTGCGCTGGCTTAGACGCGGGTGGGGTGGACGCCTGTCAGGGGGACAGTGGGGGACCCATGGTGTGCGAGTTCAATGGCAAGTGGTTCGTCGAGGGAGCTACGAGCTGGGGACACGGGTGCGCTTTGCCGAATAAGTATGGCGTCTATGCGAAGGTGCGCAACCTTAAATCCTGGGTCGAGAGTAAGATGAGCAGCAACTGACGAAAACCACTAAGAAACGTATTGGATTAGCAACGCAGTAGTAAGAATGTAGAAATCTGAGGTAGAATAATAAAGAGACAACGAGCATTATTTCTGTGTCAGTGTGTTTGTCAGGCTAACTTCGATGGCATACCGGACCAGTTTGGTCGACCCATACGGCGAGACCAAACAAAACTCATGTCATCCGCAAAGTTTACCAAAACGGTATTATTAAGTATTAACCATACTCAAATTTCGTTGAATTTTTTTTTTTGTGGACAAGATCTTTCTCGTTTGTTACTGCCGTCGATAGGTTTCTTTTCTTCTGATTTTTTTTTTCATTATTATTAACTGTGTATTCAGAAGGAACCTACAGCCTCTGTCAACTTATCAGCACGTGTCTTTTTCCTTTCCTTCTAGAGTGAATTAGCGGCGATTTGTGACAGCTCTAAACGAAATTGTTTACGCCATAGTGAGTAATAAAGCTCATAAGCGAACTGGGGCGTGTCTGTAAAGCACCTGCTGGTTTGGTTTGCTCTGTAAGCGTTGAACAAGCTGCTTTGTCGTTAACAAATGTGCTAGTTTAAACGTTTTGCTGTCATTTAAAAAAAAAGAAAATAAAACAGAAAATTGGGACCGGATTTTACACACTGATATCGTAGAATAGCTAAGTGACTTCAGTTGATATCATATAAAATCAGCAGAAGGATTCCCAAAGCCTATGTATCATTGCAATACAAAACCATATTGTTTGGTATCACCAAGAACAATTCAGCTGACAATTTCTGAATGGAACAATCTAGACTCTGTAGAAAATCCCTCCTGCCTTAAGTCTACTTAGTCATCTCTACAGTTTTTGCTGACTTAACCCATGCAAATCCTAATGTTAATGTAAATTTTAGGATTCATCACCTCCTTCAGGACAAAATATAGATCTTCCAATTGACTAACCTCCAAATTGGGAACGGTAATATCTGCATTCGTATAGCCTTCGAAACTAGAAGACAAAAAAGCATACATGTTGCTACTATCTACATTTCTTTCAATAATTTCCTCTTTTCGACGCCACACGAGATTAATTTCCGAGTCCATTGCCCTTACTTCGGAGAAACAGTTATTTAACAGCTCTTATTTAGGTCTAAGTAAGAGGCCCTATCATGTTGCATTTCTTACTTGAATGCCAACTTGCTGCACTTCTATATCGCGTCAAACAATACAATTCATTATCGTGGTAGTTAAAACAATTTGCTTTTAGTATCGGTTCTACATAAAGTCCCATAAAACCTGCAGATAAAATACCGACTTCATTACCAACCATGAGCAAGCTCAGAGCGAATTCTCTGTGATGTAGATCAGAAAATTGTTCGGAGACCGTATGAGCAGAATTTACATAAATTGACCCAGCGACATAGCCTTCGGTGAAGCACAAAATTACAACAATCCAAACAGAGGAGAGAAAACGAAACCAAGAAGCCATGATGAAGAACAGAAGGTGGAGGCATTCAACCGAAGCAAGAATCCAGGTCTTACGTACCCGGATGTAAGAGACCGCTTTCGGGCATGCACATGATGCCATCAGGATATGAGATCTTCCAAGGAACTTTCCCACGTCGTACACCAGCATGTAATACAAATAATGGTCCCTAGGAGAGAATGGCGCGTCAGAGAAAGCCAGCGTGGTAATAACAGCGTTGTTTGCAAGGTATTCCACGTAATATGTGCAGAACAGAAATGAAATGAGCGGGTAGATTTCCCTTGCGACCGATAACTTTTCTCTCCATGATATCTCACAGGTTGATTCTACACAAGGTTCTTGGCTATCTTCACTGGATTCAAGGCGTAAGTATTTGCGTCCTTTGTGTTTCATTTCGCCCTCTTGTCGCTCTGGAAGTTGGTCCTTTGGCAGAATGACAAAAGCTGCCAACATCAACAGCAACGAAGGTACCAGTGATAGAAAAGCTGTTCTTGGAGTGACACAAGCCCATGTTGTCATAGCTGAAAAAAAGACATCAATAACAGAGAATGAGTGGGCTTTTAAGATTGCGTTCTATAACTAGAACTTGAGTTACTTAGAGTTGGGCTACCTTAGTTTATCACACAAAAACCCTATATATATTCCCCTGCAAAGAACAAAGAAAACCGAGCCAACTGAAAAATAACAATCGATATATTATCGAGCTTGTCATTGCCTATTATTAGTGGCCTATTGACATATACTATAACCCAACCAAATAGCCTTGGTGAGTTCTAATCTGGCTACTGAAAGTTGTTCATGATTGATTTAATAAAACATATTATGTCTCATATTATGTTGAAATAGGGTCTAACATAGAGCCAAACAGGGTGGGAGTTAGTAAACACTCTTTGTTTCACACCAATGGGGATGTCCAGCAAATGCCTTAATGCCCTCGTGGTTCGCCGTTACCTCGAAGTTGTGTGCATAAAAAATGGCTGGTACGATGAACCTTGATCTCAGGAGGTCGTCAGAGGCCTATTAAAATTAGAGACTTTACGCAAAGACGACGGGAGACTTTCACGACGGGGATCGCGTCAGAAAGGGACCGGGGCGACAACCTCGGTCTCCGCGACTGTCGAGTTTCGTTACGCAACGATGGATTCCAGGACGGCGTCCGTGCTTTCATCTACGGATATATTTCATACATACAAAATTATTTTAAGCGTTTCAAGTTGTACAAATGGCTAAGCTTATTTCAGCTTGCGCTTATAACAATCATCGAACGACAAAATTCTCGTCAGTGTAGCCTTACAAAACGAACGATAGCAAGATTTAAATAGCCTTATTAATGCTTTCATCTTCACTAATCTTATAAATATATTGACGGGAAATAAACTACGACACTTTTATGAATGTAAATCAGTTTAACTAACGTCTGAAGACCTTCGGAGAAACTACGAAGAACCGCCCGCGAGCTTTCAGAAATGTATGTGATGTATGGCGAAGGGCTGAAACCCAAATCCTGAAAAACAAGAAAAAAAATAGGTCAACCAGTTAAAAGTCGACTTCAAACTCACCAGCTTTAAAAAGATGAGGAACTAAATGTACATGGAACGGTAACTTAAGCGAAAAAAAACCTATTTTAACCTATATACTCACCTTTTAAAACTTCTGTTGACAGACTTTGACTTGTCGACGTGAAAGCAAGCGAACTGAAGTCGTGGACCGAAGCACAGTTACGCATGCCCATGACGTAATTTCGAAGCTCCCCGTCGCCACTGCGTAAAGTGAATGGGCTTTTCAGTGGTTATTCAGGCGAAATGAAAGAGGCCAACGGGAAAGAGGACGTGGGTTGGTCCCTTTCCTCGTCGGCTCTTCGCTAGCTCCGCTAGGCTTGTCGATGTTTTTCCCCCTGTTCATGTCTTAGAAATCCTAAATGCGTTAAAGAAATCCTAAGTGCGTTATACTTACGCTACTTTACACATACCTGTGTAATAAAATGGTCCCAAGAAAGAGGCCATTCCTATCCCAGCAGCAATAGCACTCGCTGTTTCATTCTCATAACAAGAAGTCAACGCTAAGAAAGTAATTTCACCGAACCCAACAGCTGCCGACACGATGGCGACTCCAAGAAGTCGCCACTGCACGAAGCTTGACAAGTCGATCGCCAGCAATCCCCCAATCTGTAGTAAAACCACAGCTATGGTTCGCGTTAAGTATGAGCAGCTTTGAACAAACCACGGTAAGGCTAGTTTGACGGAAACTGTTGGCAGAGACCCTACTAAAATCACAGTAGACGAGGATATGTGACTGCCGCTCAAGATATCTTGGGCCGCTACTCCGAGTATTTGTTTATATAGCATGACGAGCAAGCCCAAGGTGAAAAAACACACAGTTGTTTTGTTTCTGTTGGTCTGCATCCTTTCGTCTTCTTCATTGGTTTCCTCTGTCATTTTTGTTAGAAATTAAAATCTCCTGCTAAGTTAAAACCACTTTGCTTTGGACCTAGCGTCACTTTGAACCCAACAAAATTCCCAGCAGAGTTGGAAGTTCTCTACAAAACATTGGGTTCCTTTTGGAAAGATCTTTTCTATTTATCGACTCAGGCAGGCTTAATTAAATGCGTTTCGGCAAGGGATCGACGTCTTTTATATTTAGGTGTTGAGTTGGGGTTGACACATTATGCCGGCATAATTTCGAGCATAATACTATAGGTGGAGCATCGAGCATAATGCCAGCATAATAGTCACATTTGGAATATAACAGTCATGTTTTATTTTTGTAGCTATTTTTTCAAGCTATTTAAATGTTCTACGAGGTTTTTGTTAATACTTTTAAATGTTAATATTACTATTATTATTATCCATAATATTCGCTTACGATCTAAAAATTCTATTTACAAGGCTAAAAAGGTTTTTAAAAAGGATAAAAACCGAACGTTTTCGACTAATTAAAAGTCATTTTCAGGGTAAACGAAACCCTCTTAGTCCAAAAGGAAACAAAAGCATAATTTTATTTCATTTATTTATTTTTTATTTATTTTTTTTTTTTTGTGAATGACCAGACCTGAAGATGACTTTTAATTAGTCAAAAACGTTCCGTTTTTTTCCTTTTTTGACCTTAAAATATCTGCTAATAATATGTGCTAATCACCCTTACTTGCAGTCCGAGACTGAATTGCAAAGGACGCAGCTCGACGAGATCGGGCCGAAAGCATATCATGGCGCCTCTGGCAGCCGCTATACGGTCCATGCGGTATGACCTCGGAGCACAGCACCACCTGGCCCGATGTAATTAGCTGGCAGTCAATTTTCAGGAGGGATTTTGAGGATTTTGAGGACAAGCGGTACCCGTTTGTTGACTCTTGGGGTGCCACTATGATCACGCAGTGTGTCTTCTCTCTAAAGCAATTTCGGAAGTACCCATGGTAGCTTACCGTAAACCAAAAGCCTTAGGGTTATGCTAGTTCGTGCAGAAATTAAGAATGAAGTAGTTAATAAGGGCTGTCATAAATGCGGTAGTGTAAGATGTAAGGTATGTGATTATAGCACTGAGGACACGAAGTTTACAAGTAAGGTAACGCGCCGGGAATATGTTATTAATTAACCGGCCGTCGCCATATGGCGACCGCCGGTTTATGAAATGGACACGGTTTCTGTTTTTTCTGCGTCAGTTGGCTTAACATACGAACAAAGTGCTGTAAAGCTTGTGGTACGGGTACTCAAGAGCAGGACTATCTTATATAAGACGCATGCGCATATTAGTCTGCTGAATGTTACCTTCGCGTGTTCTTGTCTTTTAATTCACAGTATTTAAGATATGAACGGCGAAGGGTTTCAGTATTTGTCTTAGTATTTGTTTCAGTATTTGTCTTGTATAACGCATGCGCAACTGAGTAAAGCAGCTAATAGGATTGAATGCGTAATTGGTTATGTTGTCTGATCTAGCTGGTGGTTATGGTGAAAATTTTCGTAGTGCAGGAGTTTTGTCATGGGGATTGACATTTTGAGGGCTGTAAAAATGTGGGAGTGGAAGGATTTGTGAATGTGAGGAGCATATCACGCTTCTGTGAATGTGATTTGCTTTGAAAGTTACGTTTTGTATAGCGGTGTAATACTGTGCTGCGTCAGGAGAGGCAGTTTCCCTAAACGTTTTATGGGGGGACGGTTTCCGACGTGGATTGCAAGTTTTCTCATTGGGTAACCTGTATTTCGCAGAGGAGAGAAACGACAGCTGCGTTTGCAGCTTATTAGCACGGTAAGGAACGGTGGCTTAGGAAGAGAAGGGATTGGCACTAGTATGATGATGCAATTAGTGAATTGCACCATCGATACATCACAGTTCTTGAGAAGGGAAAAAGATGGGTGTTTACTTGACGCGAGAAGTTGCATAAATTGCAATAATTGCATATAAAGACGAAGGAATCGGTCATTAATAAGGAGATCAATTAATAAGGTAGCTGTTACGAGTCTTTCAGAAAATAACTGAATATTATCAAGCGATGCGTGTGGTTTGCGTGTGGAGTTGGTTGGTTTGAGGTGATTTTGTGGGGAGTCTGGCACGTAGCCGTTCCGAGTCAACTTGTTTACTTTGCATGGGGATTCCCGGGTTAGCAAACCGGATTTAAACATTACATCATGAGATATGCCTTAACGTGCCCCAGACTCTGGCGATCTGCTCGAGCTCGTGTTTATCAAGCGTTATATTTTGATTCTACTGCTATGTTCCCTGTTTGTATTCAGGGTCTACTGAGGCACAGCAGTAAATATTTCGTCATCCCTTTGTAGGCATCCTCAGTTGTGGGCAAATTTATACCGACATTCAACGTTTGAGTGAATTTGCGTTTTTCAGCAGGAAAAAAAGCGATAAGAAAGATAACCTGAGTCATCAGAGTTTAAACATTACGTCATCCAGTAACGCTATAGTCAAAATATTGTTGCACACAATCTACTTTTCGTCACGCCGGTTCGTATTAACACTAACATTTGTGAAACCTAGGGGTGGGGAGGGTCAGAAAGGCCGGTTAAACTGTCCATTGGGCTTTCTTGTTACGAACTTAATTGTAACTCAAAAAACGTTGTCTTTCTCTTGTCATGTAAACGTTGTGAAATGCAGTATGTAGGCTCTACTATACTAACAGGTTTAGAACTAGGTTTAATAAACATAAGAGCAGACTTAATGCAATGGGGAATCTTTCATTGGAGGCCAGACACTTTTTTCTTGGAGAACACCAGGGGTTAGATGATGTAGAGCTAAGGATCATTGATTAGGGCCCAAGCGAGGTTTTACTTAGGGAAAGGGAGGCCCAATGGGTATATAGACTAAGGTCACTCAGCCCAAGGCATCGGGTCTAAATGTAGACGATTTCTTCATTAGAAAGAAAAGAAGGTGATTCCGTTCTTCACATTCTCGCGCGCTCTACTTTCTTGAGCGCGCGACGCGTGTGATTACCGTTATAACCAGGGCGAAAAAAGGTTGGGCGATGAAACGAGCGCGTCCGAGTAAAAAGGTGTGATGCAGAGGACTGAGATCAAATTAGATGCTAGATCAAAATTCAAAATTCAAAATTCCAAAATCAAAATTCAAAATCCTGATAATCTATTAATTGTTCCCGAAAAACGCCAACTTTGGGTTGTCTTTTCTTTGTCTTATCCGCCTTAATCGATGCTAAAAAAACTGTCTAAAAACTCTAAAAACGAGCAGAGCAAAGTAAAAGATGGAACATTGCGTTTGGATGACGCGTATTTATAATTCGTGCAGCTCGTGCAAGGTTAACCAGGAAACGTCCCTGGTTAATTAATTAAATTAAATCAACATTAACACTGCGCTTCTTCTTCTTTTTCCCCAAACCTCTCCTATGCTTGTCTGTTTCTTTAGGTACTACAAATAGAATTGCTCCTCAGTTTAGACGGTTTTGTTTGCCATGTTTTTGTGAGATAAAGAGAGGAGAAATCTTCAAACTTAATTTCACTTTTAATTTGTTTACATACAGTTGCGACCAGGGCGGGAAAAGGTTAGGCGATGAAACGAGCAGTCCGCTCTTCAAGCGATGTGTGATGCGGAGAAGGACTGGCACGAGCGCTCTTTCCGCGCTTCCGGTGCGTTTGGTGGCCGGCAAAATTTACCTTTCAACAGACCGGAAATCACATTTTCTTTCTTTATTTTTCAGCCAGCCGTGCACTATGATTAAAACGTTTTTCCACAGTCCTGGCTCACAGCTTAAAATCCTTATGTCTGCGTGGACATTAGTCAATCTTTTTCACAGTAAGTTCCCGAAAAATGCGCTCAATTTGAGAGTGTCGAATGCTTGCTCTTGCCGAAAAACATGACATGGTTGTCTTTCCTCGGCTCTTTTAAAAAAGCTCCAAATTACTCCACCCTAAATCTTACATATATTAAAGGCCGATATATTTTACGTGACATAATAAAAAATTAGCTGGAGATATTTGGAGATAGTGGCGTTTTGCAACTTTAAACTTTGCCTCCTTGCAACGCGCCATGGCGATGATTCGTCGCAACGCCATAAACTGTATGTAAACAAATTTAAAAAAGTGAAATTAAATTTGCAGATTTCTCTTCCCTTTATCTCACAAAAACAAAGCAAAGAAAACCGTCTAAACTGAGGAGCAATTTTATTTGTAGTGCCTAAAGAAACAGACAAGCATAGGAGAGGTTTTGGGGAAAAAAGAAGAAGAAGCGCAGTGTTAATGTTGATTTGATTTAATTAATTAACTAGGGACGTGTCACGATTAACCTTGCACGAGCTGCACGAATTATAAATACGCGTCATGCCACGCGTCATCCAAACGCCATTTTCCATCTTTTTACTTTGCTCTGCTCGTTTTAAGACAGTTTTTTAGCATCGATTAAGGCGGAAAAGACAAAGAAAAGATAACCCAAAGTTAACGTTTTTCGGAAACTATTAATAGATTATTAGGATTTTGAATTTGGATCTTTGAATTTTGAATTTTGGTCTAGCACCCAATTCGATCCCAGTCCACTGCATCACACCTTTTTGCTCGGACACGCTCGTTTCATCGCCCAACCTTTTTCCGCCCTGGTTGCGACGAATCATCGCCATGGGCGTTGCGACGAATCATCGCCATGGCGCGTTGCAAGAAGGCAAAGTTTAAAGTTAGCAAAACGCCAAATATCTCCAGCTAATTTTTTATTATGTTATGTAAAATTTATCGGCCTTTAATATATGTAAGATTTAGGGTGGAGTAATTTGGAGCTTTTATAAAAGAGACGAGGAAAGACAACCTATGTCATGTTTTTCGGCAAGAGCAAGCATTCAACACCCTCAAATTGAGCTCATTTTTCGGCAACTCACTGTGAAAAAGATTAACTAATGTGCACGCAGACGTAAACATTTTAAGCCGTGAGCCAGGACTGTGGAAAAACGTTTTAATCATAGTGCACGACTGGCTGAAAAATAAAGAAAGAAAATGAGATTTCCGGTTTGTTGAAATGTAAATTTTGCCGGCGACCAAACGCACCAGAAGCGTGGAAAGAGCGCTCGTGCCAGTCTTTCTCCGCATCACACATCGCTTGAAGAGCGGACTGCTCATTTCATCGTCCAACCTTTTCCCGCCCTGGTTATAACCATTAGCTTCTTACGCGAGACTGTAACTTTATTATACTGTGACTCTGTTGTTTTTCCTCAGTTGTCCTGAGGAAGGTTTTAGAATAAAACCAAAATATTGGCAAAGTTCATTTTCCAGTTATGAGTTTATTGTATACGGTTTTTCTGGAACGAAATGACTTAAAAAGATGCTTTACATTGAATTAAATTATCTTGAAGTATTTACACAAAGCGCGAAAAACGTCACACTCTCTCCAAGACATGCTGATTGGTCACTTATGTTGAGTGATAGACCTCCCGGGGGGTACTCATCAAAGCTTTATACGGGGAGACTGCTTGTACCCTTTAATATATTTAGAGCAGCTCAAGAAAAGTTTCTCTAACCACGAACTACAGTAAAAACCGCATAAACGAAACAGTGGTTTAAGAACCTCCAGGCTGAAATTTGGCCAATAAAGCATCTATTATATAAGAACCAATTCAGCCTGACAAAAGAAGCATGTTTGTATACGAAAGGTTACTAAAGATTAGACAACACTGCATGGGGCAGATCCTTGGAAGTATTTGAGCTCGACCACTACAAAGACACGATGTGTAGTTTCAGAAGATATCAATACCTCTCTCACAGAAGGGATTGGATTTTTCCATAGTGAATTTGTCTTATTTTCCAGGGGGGGGGGGGGTAATTTGAGTCATTCATTCACTAATTAATTAAAAGCAACTTTTTAGTAGATACTGTGCAACATCTCTAGAAACGATTTTATGAACCTCTTAAGAACCACTCCGGGCTGATTTCTCACTAGGAATCACTTAAGAAACGCATCAGCCAGAAATAGAAAAATCACAGGTTCTTTTATATATGCGGGTTTTTACTGTATTAGATTTTTTTTAGCAATCTGTAATACTCTATTAAGAGTGTAGACTTATCGGTGAATAAATTTGAGGTGCATCTGGACCTCGGCTGGGACCGATTGGACTAGTGAGAGAAAGTAGGAAAGTGGAAGTCCGGAGGCGGGAGAAGGGGAGAAATAAATGCCGGAAGTGGCCAATCCGGATAAAAGTGTAGGGAACCGTGGGATTATTTCTTTAATTTTACTTCTTATTTTATTTACATTTGTGGGTGAAGAGAAGGAAAAAGAAAAGCAAACCCGCTATCCTGCGAACAAAAAAGAAGAAAAAGGTGCTTCTAGTCTTAGGCGGAGGAAGGGGTGAGGAAAGGGGGAATCGGAAAGTCAAAAGTCGGGAGGCAGGGAAATATTATAACAACACAACAAGCTTTATTTGCATGACTATAACAAAGTATTACAGTATTGCAAAAGCCACTTATATTCAATTATTTATTATTTAAGTAAATAAAATAACTAAAGAGTTTACAACCATTTCTTATTTCTAACCATTCACAGAGGTAGCCATTGTGTCACTGCTACAAAGTCAAGCTAAACATCTTACAGTCTTACTGCTCATGAGTTTTCAACTGGTAGTTGTTTATTTATTTTTTTTATTTATTTATTTTTTTTTATTTATTTATTTTCTTTATTTCTTTTTTTCGCCTTTTTTTAATTGACTAATTAATTGCTTTCACCAAGCTTTAGTGCCAACCTACCTCTGTACTTAAACATCACTTAGTTTTACTCAGCTCGATTAGCTTTATAGTTATCCTGAGTAAACATTACCTATTTTTGTATTAATATATTATATTGTAAAGTTTAACTTTTTTTCCTTTTTTCTATTTGGTAATAAAGCTTGTTGTTGTTGTTGTTGTTGTAGCTAGTTTGTTTCTCAGTTCAAAGCATGACGAGATGAATGAAATTAATTGAATATTTATGAAATAATCAGTACAATTCATAACATGTGACAATAAGGTCTCATGTGATAATAGTCGTAGAAATAGGATTTTAGGTTCTATTTCAGAAAAGAACCTGTCTCTTATCGAAGAATAGCTCGGGCAATCTAGTTAAAAATGAGTTTCATCACGAGGCCAGAGTTTTGTCGTATCTACCTGTTTCAATCCGAAGTTTGTGACTGCTAATTCTCAGTTTTACTAATGATTTTCTAGATGAGTTCTTTCTTGTTAGATCTAGGTAGGCAGAAAGGCTATAATTCTTTTTGAACGTGTAGTAAAAAGTAAGTTTTTGCGAACGTTGAAGGGTTTGGTTCCAATAAGAGATATATTTCTTTTTCATGAGATCTACATATTGTTTGATTTTTCCTTCATTCAATGAATTACAATTAAAGTCACAGAAATTATAATAGTCAGTCATTTTCAGGAGACTAGAATAAAAACTATTATGGCCGTTATAATGAAGGTTAATAGGTATTTTTAAAGATTGTTTGACTATAGAGCTTTCTTCCTTTTCTCGGAGGTAGTTTAGACCTCCACCCACCACTGTGATAAACTGACATTTGTGAGATGATGAGAATGGGTAGAAAAAGAAAAAATCACTGCCTTGCAAATATGGGTCGACAAAAAATCACTGCCTTGCAAATATGGGTCGACCAAACTGGTCGCCCCATACGGCGAGACCAAACGAAACTCATGTCACCAAAGTTTACCAAAACGATATTATTAGGTATTAACCGTACTCAAATTTCGTTGAATTTCTTTATGTGCACAAGATCTTTCTCGAGTCATATCACGCCACCTTGTTTGTTACTGCCGTCGATAGGTTTCTTTATTCTGATTTTTTTTATTATATGTATTCAAAAGAAGTGTTTTTTTCTTTCCCTTCTAGAGTGAATTTGCGGAGATTTGTGACAGCTGTCAACGAATTGTTTACGCCACAATGAGTACTAAAGCTCATAAGCAAAGTGGGGCGTGTCGGTAAAGGAGCTACTGATTTTGGCGCAAAATTGTGGTTTGATTTGCTCTGAAAGCGTTGAACAAGCTGCTTTGTCGTTAAAAAATGTGCTAGTTTAGACGTTTCGCTGCAATTTAAAAAATAAAGTAAAACAAAAAATTGGGACCGGATTTTACACACTGATATCGTAGAATAGCTAAGTGACTTCAGTTGATATCATATAAAATCAGCAGAAGGATTCCCAAAGCCTAAGTATCATTGCTATACAAAACCATATTGTTTGGTCTTACCAAGAACAATTTCTGAATGGAACAGTCTCTCTGTAGAAAATCCCTCCTACCTTAAATCTACTTACTCATCTCTGTAGAATTTGCTGACTTAACCCATACAAATCCTAATGTTGATGTAAGTTTTAGGATTCATCTTAACTGAGAAGAAATTCACAACTCCGGCTCCTTCAGGAAAAAATACAGATCTTCCAATTGACTAACTTCCAATTTGGGCAAGGTAATATCTGCATTCGTATCGCCTTCGAAACTGGAAAATAAAAAAGCATAAATATTGCTACTATCTACATTTCTTTCAATAATTTCCTCTTTTCGACGCCACATGAAATTAATTTCCGAGTCCATTGCCCTTGCTTCGGAGAAATAGTCATTTAACAGCTCTTATTTAGGTCTAAGTAAGAGGTTCTATCAGTTTGCATTTCTTACTTGAATGCCAACTCGCTGCACTTCTATATCGCGTCAAACAATACATTTCATTATCGTGGTAGTTAAAACAATTTGCTTTTAGTATCGGTTCTACATAAAGTCCCATAAAACCTGCAGATAAAATACCGATTCCGTAACCGACCATGAGCAAGCTCAGAGCGTATTCTCTGTGACGTATATCAGAAAATTGTTCGGAGACCATATGAGCAGAATTTACGTAAATTGACCCAGCGACAAAGCCGTCAGTGAAGCACAAAATTACCACAATCCAAACAGAAGAGAAAAAGCGAAACCAAGAAGCCATGATGAACAACAGAAGGTGGAGGCATTCAATCAAAGCAAGAATCCAGGTCTTACGTACCCGGATGTAAGAGACCGCGTTCGGGCATGCAGATGACGCGATCAGGATGTGAGATCTTCCAAGGAACTTTCCCACGTCGTACACCAGCATGTAATACAAATAATGATCCCTAGGAGAGAATGGCACGTCAGAAAAAGCCAGCGTGGTAATAACAGCGTTGTTTGCAAGGTATTCCACGTAATATGTGCAGAACAGAAATGAAATGAGCGGGTAAATTTCCCTTGCAACCGATAACTTTTCTCTCCATGATATCTCAGGGGTTGTTTTTACACAACGTTCTTGGCTATCTTCACTGGATTCAAGGGGTAAGTATTTACGTCCTTCGTATTTCTTTTCGCTCTCTTGTCGCTCTGGAAGTTGATCCTTTGGCAGAATGACAACAGCTACCAACATCAACAGCAACGAAGGTACCAGGAATACAAAAGCTGTTCTTGGAGTGACACAAGCCCATGTTGTCATAGCTGAAAAAAGATATCAATAAGAGAGGATGAGTGGGCTTTAAAGGTTGCGTTCTACGAAAAGAACTTGAGTTACTTAGAGTTGGGCTACTTCAAAGTCTATCATGCAAAACCCCCAGAGTGCCGGAATTCAGGAAACCAACTTTATAATAATAGATAATTAAAAATCTCAAAAAAACAACTTTTATAATAATAAACAAGAGAGGATGAAGGGGTAAGTATGATAATACTCTCACTTGTGTTGATAGCGGTAGTGTACTGTTTTGCGCGTTGGAGTTGAGATCTGACTTCAGGTCAGTAGTTCCAGGCCTGCATGGTGCAGGATTCACAAAGCTGTCCTAAGTCAAGATGAATCCTAAGTATTGTTTCTTAACAACAGGCTGTTGTTTTCCTACAATACATAGGATCGACAAGTCGTATCTTAGGTGGGCTTCGTGAATCCAGTTCCTCCTGTCGTCGTGCTTGATTCACGAAACCGGAGATGGAGTCTCCTGTGGGAGAGTAGCAATACTCACAGCTGCTACATCCTACAGTAACCGGAGATAAGCTCTGCTGTGTGGGTCTCCTGTGGGAGAGTAGCAACACTCACAGCTGCTACATCCTACAGTAACCGGAGATAAGCTCTGCTGCGTGGGTCTCCTGTGGGAGAGTAGCAATACTCACAGCTGCTACATCCTACAGTAACCGGAGATAAGCTCTGGCTGCGTGGGTCTCCTGTGGGAGAGTAGCAATACTCACAGCTGCTACATCCTACAGTAACCGGAGATAAGCTCTGGCGTGTGGGTCTCCTGTGGGAGAGTAGCAATACTCACAACTGCTACATCCTACAGTAACCGGAGATAAGCTCTGCTGCGTGGGTCTCCTGTGGGAGAGTAGCAATACTCACAGCTGCTACATCCTACAGTAACCGGAGATAAGCTCTGCTGCTTGGGTCTCCTGTGGGAGAGTAGCAATACTCACAGCTGCTACATCCTACAGAAACCGGAGATAAGCTCTGCTGCGTGGGTTTCCTGTGGGAGAGTAGCAATACTCACAGATGCTACATCCAACAGTAACCGGAGATAAGCTCTGCTGTGTGGGTCTCCTGTGGGAGAGTAGCAATACTCACAGCTGCTACATCCTACAGTAACCGGAGATAAGCTCTACTGTGTGGGTCTCCTGTGGGAGAGTAGCAATACTCACAGCTCCTACATAATACAGTAACCGGAAATAAGCTCTACTGTGTGGGTCTCCTCTGTGAGAGTAGCAACACTCACAGCTGCTACATCCTACAGTAACCGGAGATAAGCTCTACTGTGTGGGACCCCTGTAGCAGAGTAGCAATACTCACACCTGCTACATCCTACAGTAACTAGAGATAAGCTCTGGCTGCGTGGGTCTCCTGTGGGAGAGTAGCAATAATCACAGCTGCTACATCCTACAGTAACCGGAGATAAGCTCTGCTCTGTGGGCCTCCTGTGGGAGAGTAACAATACTCACAGCTGCTACATCCTATAGTAACCGGAGATAAGCTCTGCCTTGTGGGTCTCCTGTGGGAGAGTAGCAATACTCCCAGCTGCTACATCCTACAGTAACCGAAGATAAGCTCTACTGTGTGGGTCTCCTGTGGGAGAGTAGCAATACTCACAGCTGCTACATCCTACAGTAACCGGAGATAAGCTCTGCTGTGTGGGTCCCCTGTGGGAGAGTAGCAATACTCACAGCTGCTACATCCTACAGTAACCGGAGATAAGCTCTGCTGTGTGGGTCTCCTGTGGGAGAGTAGCAATACTCACAGCTGCTACATCCTACAGTAACCGGAGATAAGCTCTGCTGTGTGGGTCTCCTGTGGGAGAGTAGCAATACTCACAGCTGCTACATCCTACAGTAACCGGAGATAAGCTCTGCTGTGTGGGTCTCCGTTGGATTATGTGTGACTTTTATACCTACCTTGCCCTGTGGCCATTGAGTATGTGAAAGTATGCGAAATCGTTGAAAACTGAATGTTACACTTGTGCTTTTAGCGCAGCAATATCAGTATTTTTTTATTTGAGACTCATTGCGAAAATGATCATTTTCATTTGTATTTTTCAAAAAAATGTGGATGGGGCTTAGAAAAAGTATCATGCTGAATAGCTATTTGACTGTAATGAAGGCGTTTTGATCCAGGACAATTTTAAAGCAAGATGTTGATTCAAATATCTGATAATAACGCCCGGAAAAAAGAATGTAATAATACTAAAAAAAAACAAAGAAAGAAGAAATATGTAATGGTAATATACCTGTAGCCGCCTGGTACCGCCCCTAGGGCATGTAACATGCTCGTTATTTTAGTTGCTGAGGTTTTCTAGTGCACATATTAATCTCGAGAGTAAAATTCCACTGCTACCTAAGGCCTGTGGGATTCACACGTGATGAGGTTGAACGGTAAACATGATTTTCATTGACACGCTTTTCCTCACTGCGAAAAGCAGAACAGGGAGGAGAAAATGTATCAAGCGCAGCATTCCGCCATGGACTTTTCATGGAATATCCTTGTCGTAAACCTGAAGGAATAGGGAGTTTAAGATGCCACGACGGCGCCGGCAGTGAAAACGTCACTTGTAAAGTGGATTCGGGCTCTTTCATACTTTATCGCGATTATTCCAACTCGGTCAATTCGTCAAGTGCAGGCGAATTCTCCTGGAGTTGAATTCTTAGGGACATTGTTCAAGTTCAGAAAGTTAAGAGAAAAAAATTGCGTCGTGTGTTCACGTCCTGCACAAAACGTGAAATTAGGAAATTTCGGTTGTTTACCATTTACAACAACTTTCCGGAAGTTCCGGTTGGAAAGTAAAATTAATGGTACACGACTTTTCGGGTCGTTCCAGTGAAAAATTTCCGGGAGCAACGGAACGTCTGAAAAGGTAGTCCTGTTTTTCCGGACGGAATGTTCGAAACGGAAATTCGTGTACCATTTGTTCAAATCTAATCTCTGATGCCAGTTTCAGGTACTGGCAGCCATTTTCTGTCCCAACAACAATCAGTTCAGGAAGAACTTATTTAGAAAATTAGTTAGAAAATAGCTGTGTCCCCAATTAGCGCCCTGTCTTTACAGGGTGCTAGATCACTTGACGCGTGAATAAAGTTATTACTATTATATTATTATTATTATTATTATTATTATTATTATTATTATTATAAAAACGAAAATTCTCCGTCGTGTGTTTGCGTTCTACACAAAACGTTGAATTTGGTCATTTCACATTGTAGTTGTGCACAGAACGGCAAAGAAATATACCAAAAATAACGCACGTGCAGAGTCGTTGTTTTGCTAATCAAAGCTTTTGTTTTGCGACCTTCTCGTGAGCCGTCGCCGTCGTGCAAATTTTTTGGTTCCCTGCTAGCGGAGGCCCCTTTTCCTTTGTATTCGCTGAGCTGACGGGCGGGACGAAAAGGGACCTCTGCCCTGGGTCGAAACTCGCTTTGATTCAACCGCCGTCCATGGTCGTGGACGGCGGTTTCCGAAACGCATGCTCCCTGTATTGTTTGCTGACCGTGACTTGAGCCCACTGTATCTCGCGCATTCCTTTACAATTACACTCCGCTGTCATTTAGTGAGCCCGCATAGTAACATGCCGTGCTGGAAAGAGAACTAAACTCGTGAAGAGTTACAACGTTCACTTTCTCTCGTTTTTGTTAACATGGACGATGGAAAGATAAAAAATCGAAAGAAGAAGCTCTAAAGAACACTCGACAAGTTAAGCAATGGAATTTAGAGCTTTTAGAGCGAAGAAAACATTCTGTCAAGGCGAAGGACAATCTTCCATCTCCAAAGATTTTTCGAGCTGCGGACTTTCTGTGAAATGCTGCAGCACTTCTATGAGTCTACGGTAGAGTAAATTACACATTTGATTGTAAATTTGTATCGAAATGGCTTTTTTATTGAGGGATTCTTCATATTCCTTACAGTTTTCGTAAACGTTTTGAAAAAACCTGCACAGTTCGCATCACCAAATGCTCTTCATAGCTTCCCTCGAAGAGAGAATTGAACGCGTTTGGTCTTCAGAAACAAATTAAGGCGTGTCTTAATAAATGTATTATTTAGAAAAGCTTACTGTCTCTTCTTCTGTGTACCGCTTCATTCATAAAATTTCGAAAAGTAGTAGTCTGACCTAAACAGACACAAATCCTCTGTTGTGGTTTGGTTTCACGCGCGAGACAACGTGAGAAATCTCTTGCGGAAATATTCAAAATTTTGACTTTGAGATTGTATTTTTGGCTAATTCTTAATTGAATCCTGGTGTATGTTATTTAAAAGTTAGAAATTTTAACCATTCTAGATCAAGTGAGCGATGTTTTTTCGAACCTATAAATTGTACTTTCGTCCTGCAAATGGGGTTGTTTATTACCAACTGCTAATTTAGTGAAGTGATCATAAAACACGCGGCCTTCAATGGGTTAAATTCTCTTTGATTCCTGGAGTTGTGGTCATGTTAAAAAAGCTTCCTTGTCCAGATAACTTGAAATTAATACCGTAGATTAGACAACAACTATCTCTAGACGAGCTGTCTACTTTTTTTAGGGGAGTTTTTGGTGAACTCGCCATTCACGATAACAAAACTGTGCAGGTGGTTTTTGGCGCGCCAGTTGTGGGAGTCGTCAGCTGATCACGTGCTGAAAGCATCACTTGACGTTTTGGTCGCTAAGTAACCGTGGCGCATGCTCAACACAGTTCATTTCGACCCAGGGCAGAGGTCCCTTTTCATCCCGCCCGTCAGCTCAGCTAATACAAAGGAAAAGGGGCCTCTGCTAGCAGTGAAATTTTTTGGTAAATGGTAGGGATTTCTGCAAATGGTAAGCGCCAGTCCCGAACGGAATTTTCGCAATACGGAAATTTGCTTACCATTTGCCCAAACCGACCCAAACGGTAAACCGACCGGTGGCCTTGCATACGGCAACTGCGCCCGCGGTACGAGCGGCAGTCAAAACCGTGGTGTCTTGTCGGTGTTTTTCGAAGTGCACGAAATGCACTGGGTTCTCGTTTCTGGTTACGGCTCAGAAAGCTACAACTGAAAACTTCAGTATTTTGCAGTTTGTAAGCAAAAGCAAGAGTTTATAGCGACTGACGCGCAGATTGAGTTGACTTTGCTGAAAAAAGTTTTCTTTTCCCTGTTGTTCTACTCATACACTTTTGCATTAAGGGGTTTTGTGCGCTTGCAACAAAGGTAAAAACTAGTACGAAGACCGAAACCGCTAGCGTTTGTTTTGTGTTGCTTGTGTTGGATTAAAAGTGTGCATTGTTTAAGGGTATGAAGAGCGACAAAACGATGACCAAAACCGTAATATTACACCAGAATTTATTCCTTATATCAGAAGAGTTGACTCGAGACGCTCAGTACTTCCCACTGGGATCAAATTCAGAGAAACAACAACAACACCATCACGAGAGCTACAAAACAGCTAATTCCAGTAAGAATTTTTGCGGTTTTGCATGATCTGGAAAACAGAAGTTGAAGTGACATTAGCATCGTTACAAGTTGAATGGCGTTACGAGTGCTTGTTGAGAAAGAAAAGATTATCACACTCTCCCATTTTCTGATTTAAGCCGCCCAAGTTTCGAAAGGGCCGGATCATAAATTTGTTAATTGGTTTCTGAAGAACAACTTCATCTCTTAGAGTCGCCTGTAGTTTATCGCTTTTTCCTTTTTGGAACGAATCCGACGTAACGCAAAGTTTCTCTTTCGGTACTGCGGACTGATCAGTGTAGGACCGCTGTGATCTGCATTTTGGTCTTTTAAAGTTACTTTCATTTCTCCATTTTGAATAAACTCCTCCTGCCTGAATCCTAGAGTTGTTCTCAAGTTTGTTCCTTTTAATTATAACAATTTAAATCTTCTTGAAATCTCGTGAGAAATTCATTAGTAGACATTTTTCTCTCTTTGCTCTCTGTCTGTAAAAGTCGATTGATTGCAAGTTTTAAAAGATACCTTGCGTGGAAATTGAAGCGAGAAAAAATAGACATATCAATATTTGCCTAAATAAACATTATTCCTGCAATTGCCGTTCCAGTCCAAGTTAGTCAAGTTAATCAAAGACGGGCTAGGAAATAATTATTTTTACTTTCCGTGGTGAATAAAGCAAGCGAAAGTGTCGTTTCCACAGCGGTCCGTTTGTTGTTTTCGCTTGGCCTGAATTTCAGGTGAGTTTTGCCTTTTGACAAGAAGAGTTAATTTTCTGCGGCTTTTGACGACGAGCTTTTTGCTGTTACGATGACATAAGCAAGCTCCAAATTCCAAAAAGGCCTTTTCATTCGTCTCCAGGTATGTGGAAAATTGTACAAACGTGCCTATTTCCAATTTGAAGCATCAGCTGTGTAGCGCAACCACAGGTAACCAAAGCGTAATATGAGAGTTTGTATGGAGCTGAAATTCGATCGAAACTGAATAATCGGCGGTTTTCCGCCGAAAATACATTAAAATCGAAATAAAGTTTAAAAAATCTTACCTGTTGTGTGTGTGCCGTGTTTTTATCGCTTTTCCGAGCTTCCGGAGGCCGTTTTGGGCGATTTTCTGCTTAACGGTCGATGCGACGGCATGTCACGTACTAAAGAGAGCTAAAGGTAGGAAAACGGCAATTCAAATTTGCCAACCGACATTCGAGGTCCCGATCAAAATTCCCGCTAAAAATCGATTCAATCCATAGTCAGCGCTTTCAAACCACAACACATTTCAAAAAGGATAAGTACCCTACCTTTCTATGTGATTCAATCGTCAATTAGTTTATCTCTCGAAGTACAGCCCTGCATTAAAAACGAAGTAACTTTTCGAAATCGCTGCCATCAAAGGCTTGTAAGGAAAAGAGGGTCAAAACTAACAAAGCCTGGGACAAAACGCCAAATTTCGCTCCACCGGGGGACGAAATGAGTGACTTCTGTGTCGCCAAATGCCAAACTCACCCTCTCTCCGGTAAGTCAAGTGTTGTACCGCTCAAATTTCGGCGGGAAATCGCGCGCGGGTCGCATTCAGGTATAAAACTTGACTTACCGGAGAGAGGGTGAGTTTGGCACAGTATACTTCGCTGATCACGCAGAAATCGAAGCGAAGAGCACAAAATCTGCGTGACGTCAGGACACCACAGTTTTTCCTGCCTACTGAATGCTGATTGGTTAATTCAAATTTCAGCGTATGCAAGGTTTGCCCGTGTAAATGGTAAACAACCTTTATGTCGTACTCGTGCATGCAGTGACGATAAAGAAATGTACCAAAAAGTGTGATGCACGTGCAGAGTTGTTGTTTTGCTGTATTTTTAGCCTATGGCTTTTTTGACGTTCCCGTTGCTGTTGCCGTCGTACGCGTGACATCTTAAACTTCCTATTGAAGCGGCGGACAGCATGTTTTGCAGGGAAAAAGGAATCACCATCAATTTTCAGTTCAAGTTCAATAGTAGTAAGGTGAGACTAATAGCTGAAGACTTAATGTAAATCGAGGTAATCAAGGTTTGATTCTTTCGAATGTTTCTTTGTGTTTGATAGCGTTCGCGACCATTTAGTTCTATAAGAATGCGATTAGTAGAATTCCCCGTTTTAGTGTACTGTCTATATTCATTGTGAAAACAATATGGGTTTATTTCTGTTTTCGGTGTCACCGAAATTTGTTGAGGAGAATACATATATACTACACTGTTTTTCTATAACGCGTTTCCATATGACGTTACGGCAGCCATATTTGGTCTTCCAAAAACAATGAAACGGCGGCCATATTGGTGAACCAAGCCAATCCTGTGGGAGTTGAAGTCTTTTTCTTATGTAAACACTTTCTTTTGTTGCAATCAATTTACATAACTGCTGGTCAAGTGAGTGAAAACGCTCTATCGTCATCAACTATTGTTTTAACCAGCACTCCCTTGTTACATTCAATGCCGCCGCCACTTTTTCGGACAGTGAATAAAAATCAGGGGTTATGTAATATACTCCCCTGAAAAGAACAAAGAAAACCGAGCCAACTGAAAAATAACAATCGATATATTGTTCAGCTCATCATTGCCTATTATTTGTGGCCGATTGGCATGTACTAAGCTAACCAGACAGCCTTCATAAGTTCTAATCTGGCGGCTGAAAGTTGTCCATTGACTTATTAATAATAAAACATGTTATGTCTCATATTAAGTAAGGGTTAGACAGTGAACGCGAGTGTTCTAAGATAGATAAGATAGATTGCATTTTAATCTTTTAGTTCTCACCTTGAAATCACGTTGCTATTTTGTTTACGATATTTTCGCTATCGTACACACGCCTTTGAGTTACAATGTTTTACTGAGAGTACTTCACCGCGCGGCTTATCGCAGTTGATGCGTAAACAGTCATGAGCCAATACACGGAAATTGAGGAACTCGAGGCAGTAATTGCCCCACAAGATTTACTAGATTTACACTGGTGAAAGCAGTCTTCGACGCGCTACAACCACCGGCACCAGCAAGTGGGGAACCCGAAGGGAAAGCCAAGAGACCAAAGAGAAGTTCAACACTCGTAGTCCGGCAAACGCGGAGAAACAAGTCTGTCCTTCTATTTCAATTAAGGTCTGAACATTTCTTATTTCATGTAAAGCTGCAAAGTAATGGTTTTTCTTTCGATTTGCTTTTTGCTTTGCTATAACAAGATTGCATTTTTTTCTTTCGTTTTTTGACATCGCCGTTGAAGGTGTTGTTTTTATTGATTTAGTTATAAATATTCACAGGAGTTTGTGCATTCATTAGTAGCTTCTACTTAGTCATTAGTATGTTCTATATAGAGCATACTAATGAGGCTTCCAAACAAAGGAAAACAATGCCTCATTACTATGCTCTATATAGAACCACTAATGAATGCTGAAATTCTCTGTAATTTTACCCCGCAATTTCCCTGTGCTTCAAATCCCCCGCCACTTTACATAACTTAAGGCCGGTTTATGGAATATAGAGCATCGAAATGCTGGACACTGATTGGCTGAGTGGGTGTGCATTTTATGGTACACAGGCTTCAGGCAGTCCTCCCCTCCGCTAAGGAGTAGTCGAGCAAGAGCACGCGAAATTTTGGCGTGAAACAGCGGCAGGCGATGTTTTAGCTCGCTCGTTAGGAGTTTTCTTCAAACTCGACTATCTTCAGGACTGGACGAAGGAATGCTCGTAGTCCACGCGTGAGAGAAAATAATTCTCTAAGTAATGGACTATAAAAATAAAAGAAATTGCACACGGCCTTCCTCTGTTTATTCTACTTTCCCTCGCTTGATCAGGCTGCATTGTTTGATATGGTCCAATAGACAAACGTATAACAGCAGAATCAATTGGGATTGGTCGTAAGGTGGTCGTAAGGCGAAATGAGCCAAGGAGGCCCACACGGCCGGATTTATACAACTTGTTGGAGAGAGACAAAGTGGGGTAAAGTTTCTTGTTTAAGGAAACAACACGATGGCAGGGACTGGGCGTCGAACCACCGACCTTCAGATCTGAAGTCCAACGCGCTAACCACTACATCACCGCGCCCACCACAAAACGAACTGAAGTAAATCGGTAAATATCACTAAGGCCCGTTTACACAAGCGATTTTTGATGCCAATTTTGTCGCGCCGGCTCCAATGCAACTCTTGTCGCAGATGTAAACTAGGGGCGATTTCATTGGGACTTCTGTGCGACTCAAGTGAGATATCTGTTGCACTTTCTCAAAAACCGCCGCCAACTTGCATCAAGTTTCCAACATGTTCGAAACCACTGCGGTATCGCGGTGACGAATCGCACAGAAATCTCACTGAAATCGCCGCTAATCTACAATTGCGATTCCTACTCTGTTCCTACTCTGGTCATTTAACATTCTCTATAGCTACGATTGTCCTAGGATTTTAAAAATCTTTTCAAAATCCTACGATATTTTTCGAAAGCAAGTTTTTGGTTAGACTTACACACAGCAATTCGTGTCGCGGGCTATTTCGTCAGCATGTCGCATGTGACGAAGATGTACCGCCTGCCATTTACGACATTGAAAAGTGAAACAGATTCTGTATTTTTCTTTGAGTTCAAAACACATCTGAAAACGCCATTGGTCTCCAGGCTCCAAACGAAAAAGAAACTCCGAGACTCTAGCATCTCTCTCACTTAAAAACTATGCGAAATCTGCGAAGGTTGTCAAAGGCAAAACAGACTTCTGGATTTTCAGGCATTGTCACTTTTTCTAACTTTTTCTAAACTTAATACCCTATCTTGAACGGCGTATGCACAAAGTGCGACGAATGGTAGCGACACTGCGCGAAATATTCATGAATAGGCTCTTCAGTAAAACTTTCAGTTTCTGAATCAATAATTGCACGTGCGCTAAATCGTGTGCTACGGAGTTGTCACCTTAAGCATTTTTAAATAAAAAACTGTCGAAGTCCGGCTTTTTTTACGTTCAAAAGTTAATAGAAACTTTTTAGAAGTTTTCCAACAAAACAAAACAAAAACTACAATAATACTCCTTATAGCTAACATAGAGCTTGGAAAACGCTTATAATCTTCAATCCAAAAATTTGCGATCTCTAAATTGTATTGTTCTTTTCTGGACAGTGAACAATAGCTGCTAGAATTTAATTTCCATAAGTAGCATAATCTTACTTTAAACATTTGTGTTTATAGACCTTTCTCACGCGGCGGCCATGTTGAGTCCCCGGAGAATAAAAAGCTTTGTTGTTTTTCCACGTCCAAACTCGTTCTCAAGTCTTTCACTGCGAAGCTAGGCGTGTAAAATTTTTGTTTTTATGCTAAATATAGTAGCCGCGTGAAAAAGGTCTATTCGGTAAGCCTTCGGAAGCCCTAAAACCACCAATTTTGTGTCCAAGAATACAGCACAGATATAGAATTTCTTGAACTGACACAACAGGCAGACAAACTAGGTGTATTGTAGATTGTCACAACAGAAGCAATTTTTTCAAACAGGCTTTTTAACAAAGTATTTATTGAAGGCTTCAAATTTAAACAAGGACGATTTTACTCATTTAAAAGCTTACAAGTTTCAGTGGAACTCGAAATCCTATAATCGGCTTCTGTTGTGACACTATAGAGGTTTTAACTGACCAATAAGTGGTAAAACTAAGAAGTGTTGTCTTCTCCACGAGGAGAAAACTTGGACACAGAGTCGTTTTTTTTATAAATCTTAACTTTGGGAGCTCATAGCATCGCAAAGAAGCGCAATCTATCAAACCAAAAACAACTTTGTTGCACTTCCACCATTGCCCAAACTCCGTCTCTGTTAAGTTTCAACGGAATCGGCTCCCAAACGTTTAAGATATAACGTTTTTTGGCGTAAGACCTCCACCAAAATTTTGCCTTATAAATTTATTCATGAGCAGCGTGTCACCCGCGGCCTTAATTGACCACTCCCCGTAAGGGGCTTTTCAGGGACAATGAAAGAAATAATCTAAATGAACAGGAGAGTTTTTAAGGACCCCAGCTGGCGGGGAGGTAGACCAGTTGGGTATTTACAAGGCTTAGCTTGGTCGAGGAGTTGAACTCGGGGCTACCAAGAACAACTCCAGCTAGTGCTCAGAGTGGGGTTTGAACCCAGGACCTCCGATTTCAAGTCCGGCGCCCCAACCACTTGGCCACGCTACCTCCCAGTATCTTTCCGCTCACAGACAGTGGAACAAAAAGGCCACCGCAGAACCGTGGAAACATGACGCACATGCATGTGATGCGTTGCTACCTGCGTAACAGGCGTAAACGGGGAAGGGGTATGGGGAGCGAGAAACTGGGAGGGAAAATGGTGGACTGGGGAGATCGAGAAGGGAGGGGGACGCCTGCGATAAAGACCGCCGACTGGGGCCGCTGGCGGACGGAAAATTCTGATTGATCAATTTAGACAGTAATTCCCACGGGAATTAACCTAATCTCATTTGACGAGGACGTGCTATCGAAGGTTTTAGAAGGTTTGAACTTGACTGCAGGTTGCGAAATTATCTTGAATTATCACTTCAGCTGTTGAGTTTGTAGGCCTCGGGGAATCCATGGTAAAGTAAATTACATGTTTGATTGAAAATTTGTACCGAAATATGTTTTTAATTGACCGATTCTTTATCTACCCTATGGCTTTCGTGCAATGTTTGGAAAAAAAATTCATCTGTAAAATGAATCGCGGATCATCGCTTGCGTACTGTTGTCTTCCTAGAAGCGAAAATTGAATGAATTTGGATTTCAGAAGCAAATAAGGGGCTCACATTATAAATCTTTTTATTTAGAAAAGCTTGTTGTCTCTAATTTCGAAAATTAGCGATGTGATCTAAACAAACACAATTTCACAGTAGTTGCAGTTTAATTCTACCAGATATTACCCGCGGTAGGTAAATCGTTCCAAAATTTGGACGTTTTGTTTGTTGGGGGGGGGGGGGGGGTAATTCTTAACTGGCAATCGGTGTGTGTTATTCTGAGTTAGAAATTCTAAACCATTCTAGACCAATTGAGTGTTGTTTCTTCAAGTCTGTAAGTTGTACTTTGGTTCGAAAAAACATTCTTATCATGAGTTCATTTTTATATGCTTCATTGCCAAACACTGAGAGCGTTTACCATTTGAATGGATTTTCGGTTAGAATTTTCCGACGAACAGTACTGTATTTTTCTCACCGAAGGAAACGGAACGGAAATGAACTAGTGGAATGAGCTGTACCATTTGACATTTTTAGCGAATGCTGAGAGATACCCCGCGTGAATCTGCCATCCATCCATACTGCCGCCATCTTTACATCGAGAGAGAGCCTGGTACCAGTAAGGCGAATAAATAGTACAGAAAATTCCGGTCGTTTCGGTAAAAACGAGAAAAAAGGTAATACCTCGAGAGGTGTTAACTTTTTCCGGAAAAATTCCGTTGGGGTGAACCGTTCTATTTTCTGTTTCCCACCGAACAACTGTTTTTTTTTCTTACAAGTGGTAAACGCTTTGACTTGTTCAGTAAATTACCGCGTGAAGTCAGTCATGCAGAAAAGCGGGTGCCTATTTCTGATTGGTGACTGAATTGACAGTTCGCCTGATTGGATTACCTGAAAATCGATAGGGCGGGTGGGCGAAAATGTAAATGACCTGGTCTTTATCGCAGGTGTTTCCTTCTTCCTTCTCCCCAGATCCCCCAATTCCCCCCTAGTTTCTCGCCCCCCCCCCCCCCCAATTTACACCCACTACTGAGGCTAATGAGTCGCTAGTGCGCACGTCACGTTTCCACGCGGCAGGCGATTTTCGTGCTCGCTCACGTGTTTTTTGCTCGACTCCCTGTGGGAAAAGAGGGACTGCCCTTGTCTAGACATAAAAGGACGCAAAATTGATCTTGAGGAAAAAGATCGATCTGCCCCTACGTATGCGCCCATGCTTATCTCGATAGCTGGCTTCATTAGGATTGTGTTTATATTCTTGTTGCTGTGCAGTTCTGAAACTCCTTATTCTCAAAATAACGCTTTTGTTCTGATATTTCTTTTCAAGAATTTTTAAATGTCCTGTGCACTACACAAACAACCATTGACAGGTTGGATGATGAAGACAAGAATGCCACTACATTCTTTGTGTTTGTTTTGTCCTCCCTAATCTGTACTCCTCTCCTCAGCTTAAAGGATCAAAATAAAGTTCAATGATCGTGTAGGCTCACACGTGCACGCGAAATGATAATTCAGATCTGGCACCCAGGATAAGTAGAAAATGTTATTGCACGTTATCCAGTTCTATTCAGAAACAAAGAGGGATTTACAGTGTTAAACAAAGGAGTTTGACATGCCTATTTTAACTTGAAATGTACGTCGTTTTAGACTGAATTTAAAATGACCACTAACAGGTTTAGGTTTTAAAAGTAAAGTTTATTGTTTAGCTCCTTAACCGTTGCCCATATAGCTATGAATATCACTGACTTTTTTAATAAATACGTAGTCTATAAATTAAACAATTCGGTTAATCTTTTACACAGTAAATTAACTTTTACTCACGTCCTTAAAAATTCTAAAATCCTTTATCTTACAAAAAGCAACTTTATACAAATTTTTAACTTTACACCTTATTGACGAAGTTAAAAAGCTACAGATATATATGAGAAAATCAATGGCTTAATTCCTAAACTCCTTTTTAAAAACGCCTCAATAACTACAACTAATCACACATTCAGTGTTTCCTAAAGAGCAGTTTTATATTGGATTAATCTAAAAGTCTATTATAAAAAGAAAATTTGAATTCGTTTTGGATAACACTAAAGGAATTTAAAATAATGTTCATGCTATTAGCTAAAATAATCAAACGCTAGTGTTTCTCTCCTTTGGATCACTTAGCAACTTGTCTACTTCTCCTAAAGGTATACAACACGATTCAATCTCGTTGTGTGATAGACAGTGTCCAGCTTTTCCATTCTCAACACAGTGATCCTCGCCAGTGTGCCTTGGTTGATAGTTTCTCATGTGGTGTTCCATCTGGAAGGCGACAAATGGGTACGCGAGCATCACAGCAAAAAAATCTTCCACCATGTTTCCGTTGATTCCATGCTTCTCTCGAATCGAGTTGCGTATTCCTGTGGCATAGGCGAAGAAACCGAACAGCACACACCACCCAACGTAACCAATACCAGAGACGAAGAGACTCATTGCCAGTAACACCATCCACGAATAGAACGGTATTGCAAGGATCAACATGTGGGTCCACTTGCGTCCGTTTGGCCTCTCAACCTCCCCAGCGGCCACGCCCATACAGTACCAGGGTGCAAAGATGCTCAGGAGGACCTTCAGCACACTATCTGTTGTGGGGATGCTGAGTACATCCAAGAGGTTAGTGGTAAACTGAGGGCCGTTGATATCAAGGTCACCAGCTTCTATCTTTACAGCCCTCCACAACGCCACGCACATGAAGCAAAGCAGGATCGTGTAGGGTACGCCGGACGCAATGGAAACTGTCTGCAGAGCGGTCAGTGCTTCAGTACCTCCAACATACAGAAGAGCAGTGGCGGTAGCTCCCTCTGTAAGAGCCCAGAATATACGCTGGAGGACAGGAGGCTTGGGGTCACCATTGGCTGAGAGACAGTCTATCACTAGGGAACCACTGTCAGAGCTAGTAACGAAGTACAAGACGATGCCGATCAGCGAGAGAACTGAAAGGAAGGTGCCGATCTCGCCATATTGGTCCATCACGTCGAACCACATGTCGTTCTTGTTACGGCAGGACAGACGGAACAGTCCATTAAGAGACTCAGTTGCAGCTCTTCCACCGATTGGCGAAGTGCAGGTTATGTTAGCCAATGCTGCATTTCGTTCCATCTTCAAGCCCGCTCCTCCGAACACGCTGAACCACAGGATTGAGAATGCGACAGGAGCAGTAAGGGTTGCGTTGATAAATTGTCTGATGGTTCGGCCTCTCGATATCTTGGCGATAAACATGCCCACGAATGGAGACCAGGCAATCCACCAGCCCCAGTAGAAAATAGTCCAGTCGTTCATCCAGTTCTGGGCTTGCTTTCCATCGGGGGCGTTTCCCATCTGCGCAAAAGCGTCAGTGTGGAAGCCAAGCTGTATGATTGTCTGCATGTAGTAGCCAGTGCTCTGGACTACCAAGTTTAGCGTGTGCCAAGGGTCATCGAAGAGGAACACCAGCATCATGATGAAAACTCCCAGAGCGAAACAGATTTCGCTTAAGCGTCGGATACCCATCTTCAGACCGCTGATCACGGACACAGTAGCGCAGGCCGTCACGCACCAGATGATGATTATCTGATTTAAGGTACTGACTTCTATGGTGTCTCTTAAGCGGTGTACGCCAGCGTTTAGCTGCATTACTCCAAGACCCAAGCTCGTGCAAACGCCAAACATAGTACAGACCACTGAAATGATGTCGATAGCATCGCCCATCCAGCCATAAATCTTGTCACCAATCAGTGGATACATGCAGGAGCGCATGGTCATTGGAAGTCCCTGTCTGTAGCCTACAAAGGCGAGGAGAAGACCAACAACAACGTACACGATCCATCCGTGAATACCCCAGTGGAACAAGGTGAGATTAATGGAGTCTTGTGCGCGTTGATTATCGGTATACCTATAAAGAGATCAGTAGGCGCTTGTAAAACTCATACGTACTAAACGCCAATTATGAAATGATTAGCACTACTTAGTGAAGCAATTCTTCAAAGTCACAAATCTTCCAATTTTCCCAAACCTTATTAAATTACATTCCTTGACAAAAAGTTAACACCTGCATGTGTAGACAAAATTATAGTGTACCCAAAAATTCAAAAAAGGTTAAGCAATCTGGCGACACGTATTTTAACGAAACATCCTCCACTCGAAGATTCAATTGAACTCAATTTATCAAGGTATCCCTTATATGTAGTGCCATGTAAACATGGTGGACAAAAATATCGAGGTGTTTTTCCCGCGCAATAACTTGAGTGACGTTCTTAAAAAATATTTGTGAGCCTCATTCTCGTACAAGAATGAAATAAATGTGATCAATATGATCATTCTTTACTCCAGCCTCTTCAAACCATTATATTGGAAATTTTACAGCTGAACATCTCATATTGAATGGTTGGCTTTTGTAACATTTAGGAATTAACACTGATCGGGTTAGCTATGAGCCTTAATGAACTTTTTCAGTTGAAGTTTCTTCAAATTCTTATGATGACGTGACGAGCAAATAAGGCCGATTTAGTATAGAGGATATCAAGTCTACATACCTGCCAAAAAATCGGTTTCCGTGGTTACCAGGTTCGTAGTGCCATACAGGTTCGGCTGTAACAAAAGAAACAGTGATGTCAGACGAAATAAATATAAGGCACTTATTTATGGGATGTGCAAAAATACGACTAGCCATTTAACCAGTCTCTCGCCTACATTAACAGCTAAGGAAAAATACCGACGAGTAAAAAAAAGCCCTTTATTAAGTAATATACCTTAAATTTACTATTGTTAGCAGCTACTTCATTTAGCGAATTTGGCGATCTCATGACAAATAGTTAATTTACGTTATTGCTAAATTTAATATTTGTTGAAAAAGTAACCAAAGTTGTTTAAACATGTCAAAAAAGGTATAAGTCGCTGAACTCAGTTGTCGCTAAATTAGTAGCCTGTAGCATATTAGAGTGCACTGAAATTGCACTCATATTTCTCCCCTATTATGGAAAGAGAAAGTTCATATAATAAAGCGAGAAAAACAATGACCCATAAAAATACCAGGTACCGAGCCGTATTATTAATACAACTTGCCGCTGAATAAATATTTGTTATTTGCCTTTCCTGAAGTAAAAGGCTTTGGTGCAGGGTGTGGTGAGGGAGGGTGGGTGGGAATGCGTTTGTACTCTGTGTATCCCTGGCATATCCGCACTCTAGCTACTCTGCGAAGTCGTTGTATATATATTTTCCACATAATATCACGTTACACAGATATACATTGATAGGATTCAAATGCACAAGCACGTTGTTGAATATGAACTGCAGTAGACGCTTCTAGTTTATATCATCACACCCTCAGCTTCTGTAAAAACTTAACTCACGATCAGTTAGGATCGAATAAGTTACAGAATGCCAAAAGTTACTAATTAGTTACGCAATAGAGAAAATATTAGGCTACTACTACTACACACGGTCCTTGAAAATCAAGTACGATTGATATTGTTTGTTATCAAGGTCCACTAGGCAAGACACGACAAAAATGACGAGAATTGTCACGCAATTCTTTCTGCAATGTGGACGTAGCGCTAGTCAGACTAGTCACTTTGAAATTATCGATACGTATCAAAGATTGAGAAAAATAGTGACGACTCGAGAAGAGAACAAAATAAAGTTGGCGCGAAAAATTTTGGCGAGAGCCTTGAGTTTTCTCGCCTCGCCTGCTTAGGGACTTCGGAACCAGGAAGCAGGATATGGTTTTGATACAATTTTGAATTCTCATAAGTAGCGTTGGAAAGAATGTTGGAAAGAATAGAATGGAGAATTGAAATGTCGTTATTCATTTGACTGACAGAGTACAAATTAATTATGTATACAGCATCATTCATAAAAGAGCCAAGCAAAGATAAATCATCTACCTCCAGTAATCCACAGTACACTTAATGATATCCCCAAACTCTGTCATGTATCACAGGCCGCAAAGCAATTTTAGCAATTAACAATATTCAACGATTATTGAAATAGCAAGAGTAATATTTATCCTTAATGTTACATAACCTAAATGAATATTCTCATATGTTTTCTATGTTACTGCAATCACGTGAGTGATATTTTAGAATGTTCAATGAATGGAATGCTTTCACCCAAGGCGAGATCTAATGAGAAAACACTTCAACTAAATTTTAGCCTTTGTATCGATGTTTCGCACTTTAAACTCGTATTTATTTTTCCGATCGGCGGCTGTAGTTATGCAGTTAATATGCATGCCACACATATCCTTATTGACCTTATGTGGCAGCTAAATATATTTACTGTGCTATTTTCTTCTCGCCGGAAGCCGATAAGAAATTTAAAAAAAAAGAGCTCTAAATGTTTTCATACTTAGCTTAATCCTTTTGGTAATTTATTTTGTTACTTCGAAAATTCAGTCAATTTGTACTTCTTGCCGAATTAATTCAGCAGACTGAATATAGAAGGAATTGAAACTAAAAAAAATATATTTCTGTTGAACTGCCATCCTGTAAATTTAGTTTGTAATTTATAGTTCATCCATGACTCGCAGAAGCCGGTGTTTTTTTCTGACTGGAAAGGTGGGTTCAAAGGGCTTTGACGTTTATGTTCAGTTTATTCAATTTTACCCTAGTCACGAATGAAAGAAAATGCAAATTAATATTTCCACGTGGCTTCTAGTAAAATCACTAAATGCTCTGATTTGCATAAAAAACGCGCCGTTTCCATTGACGTCCGGTACTAGTCATCACAATACACAATTGGTCAAGATGACATGTGATAATGCGGGTAATCATGCATGACGCCAACGTAGTAATTTTACTTCAGCTCCTGGGAAGTATTTTTACGCCGGGGAAGTACTTTTACTTGCTAGTGATTTTACTGAGCATGTGTCAACCAAAATATTGTAATTTTATCCAAAAAAAAAAACAGAAAAAATTATCAAAATTGTGAATTCTTGAATGCTTTTCAGGCAATTTTTCATTCAATCTTTATTTATTTTTCTTTGAAAAATTCTTACTACACGCGGTCGAAAGAAAATTAATGCATCTCATTATTGAAGCTAATCGGTTTTGTTCGATCTGTTGTTCAGAGACCGGTTTTTTTGATAAGATATTTCTCCAAATACTACAGATGGTCGGAATTTGTGAGAAAGAATGATGTAAGGCTGTCACCTACCGACTCCGAAGTAGAACAAGCCGATTCCTATGCCAGCGGCAAACAGCATGGTGAAGTAGGACGCGTCCGTGAATTCAGGTTTTTCATCCGGTTTTCCCAGTTTCATCTTGCCGTATTTGGAAAAGTACAGGGCGATAATAAACACGGCCCAGGCGTCTTGGGTCCCAATGTACATCCAAGTGAAGGTGCGAGTGATCCACATCTTCCATTCTGCCATCTGCTTATTCGCGACTTCAGGTTCGCTTATACACCAAACTACAAAGCCCCAGATAATAACAGACGACACGAAGGACACGACTGGATTCAAGCGAATGTTGATACCAAGGCTCGAGCTGCCCATTTTGCACCATTTCCAGTTTATTCGGAACCATCGGCATCTGTTCAGGGCATCTTCTTGGTCGCTGCGTTCGCTACTAGAATCCATATTACTTGTCGGTTAGTCAAGATTTTGATTTCGATTGTAGTGTGTCTCTGATACAACTACCGGTCTCATGTATTTTAGCGCGCTTTTATGCCCGTCATTTGTATTAATATATTCAGGCTGTAAATAGTCGTGACAGGTGGCGACTCGCGCGCGCAGGTGACACCCACGCTGCCTCGAGCGAGAATTGGAAAAGGCGCGTGATTGTTTAGTCTCTCGGCAATAAGTCTGTGTAATTTTACTCTTTTATGGTAAACCATGGAATATAACTTCACTTCTGAATAATTGCCAAGTTCAAAAATGAGAAAAAATCTCCAATCTTGTTTCAGTCCGGCAAAAATAAAAACATTCGATGAATATAGGGAAGAGAAGCACTAAGAAAGGTAAAAGAATAAAATGGAAAATATTTTACTGAATAAAGTCTGGAAATTTCTGGCCCATCTTATTGTTGCAGCGGTTTTGCGTGTTTTGGTTTTGCGCATTTTAAAGTTCTGTGCCACAGAAAAGGAATGCTCCAAACCGAAGTCAGTTTCTTGAATCATTTACATGGCCACGCTGTGAAGATTCGTTCACAGATTTGTGGTAGTTAGACCGGAACCAGTTTCGCGGTTCGCGATTTAAGGTTCAATAGTAAAAGAATCGGGACGGAAATACTGGATTTTCCACCGCTTCAGTTTATGAGAGTGAAATTGGTCATTTTGTATTTTTATTTTTTTAACGCCCATGAATACTTTGGGGAAAAAATTATTACAAAATAAAGGATTTTTTAAAATCACGACATCGCATATGTCTCACGTGAACAAGCCGTGGTGATTCCGCTGTGTTGCCAAGTGAACTTTCAGTTGTATTTTCATTTTTTCGAGTGAATTTACAATGAGTAAAGGCTATTTTCAGTCAAAAACATTGAAATAAAAGAAAAATAAAGAGAAGCGTGTGGGTGTGTGTTTATTTTAAACCTTCACAGTGATCGCTATTTAAATTCTTCTCAAATATTCAACACAAGCTAACTTGTTCAGGTCATCAGAAAACGGGACTCGATCATGCTCACTCAAATGCAAATTGTCTTGAACTGAAATTGAAATATTTATTGTACTTCACAAGATGTATGGCCGGATCACTATACGTGAGTTATAAATGATGGTTTACTGAAAGGGATGTTTGTACTACAACAGCTCCTCTGAATCCCAGCTGAATGCCCGCAGCAACGAATGCCGGATATCATAAACATTTCAAAGCATAACAAGAACAAATACATAGATCATAAAAAAGATGCACCATTCTTCGCCTTTTTGGTTGAAGTTTATGTTTGTGCATGCATGCCGCAAGTAAATTCTAATCCGCAAGCTTTACCGCGCTTCTATTTAGTCGAAAGAACGAACGAAACGCTCCATATGAAATAAATTATCCAATTTTGATTTTGTCGCTATCGAAATCGCCTTCTTCTTTTTACCCAGTTACCGTAATAATTGCCAATGCTGCAGTGAATTTCTAACTTCGGTGTTGCAGTCCTGGGGTTGCAGACCAAGTTTCAGCGGTAAAGTCATCAGTTAAAATTACTTTGTAAAGAATGTGTGTTTGAGTAAACAATAACACTGATTGAGATAAAAACAATGAAATTTTTAATGTATGTGTTGCCGGCTTTGCTCATTTGCGTTAGACTACTGCATAGTTTTACACCTCTTCGTATCAGTATTCCTGATGTCTATTAATGCTAACGTTCATCCTTAAAAATATCGTAAGAATGCAGTTTTGACCTCATTTTTGCAAAAATACAGCAGGCATTGACTATGATATGAGCTACATTGAAATTCATAGATTGTAACGGTTGAACACTCCTATTGACTGATTTCGCCGGTTCACTACATACAAAGAGTGGCAAAAGCATTTAAGATTTTCAGTTTCCGCATGAGACGAAATTTTAAGTTTTGCTTTGATGGCGGTAGTTTCAAATGAATTTTGCCTGGTTTGAAGGGCCACTTGCGCCAAAATCGGTTACTGGCTATTCTGGCGCGAAAATCCATTAGCTTTGATAGCAGTTATATTATTGACTTCCTCCCACACCAAATATCAAGATTGTTTCTATATCTCTTGTTTATTCAACGAAGTAGGGTAATCTACGCCGGTTAGAGTTCCGAAATCACATTGGTTCAGACAATCGTAAAATTTTAGCCCATATTCCCCAAGCATAATTGCCAAATTGGATTTACATCGGCGTTCATCCTGTTCATCAGTGAGCCTGGACACGAGATTGAACTCGAAAGATCAAAGATCGGATTTAAAAGAGCGCATCTTTTTGATGTCCTAATAACAAGTACAGCAACACGAACCCAGGAGGAAAAAGAAAAGGATAAAAATTTGCCAAAAAACATACATTATTGTGCGTGCTTTGAAAGAGGAATGTGAACTTTGAACAACGAAGAGACACCAAGGAGTCTGAGGGTTATGGACTTTGAACGTTCAACATTGAATATAAACGACCGCGACCATTTTGGCGCGCATTGAACATGTTGTGACGTCAGTTGTTTTGTATAATTAACTTCTAATCACGCTGAATAGTAATGAGTGTGAATGTAACTGAGGTTTAAGCAAGCTGCTTTGCCCGCAAAACTCATTCACAGGGTTTGAAACGTAGATATTAGTTAGGAGCTGTAATTGAGAAAAGAACAGTTGGACTGTAACATATAGCGGATTCTTAAGGACATAACTCTGAACTAATTAATTGGGCTTTATTTATACCATTGGATGTTGTTTATAATATTTAATTTTAAACTGATATAAACGCATTCAGTAGGTTCTTCTTCTTCTTCCTCCGTTCCATATCACGCGAGCACTTCCTTTCTGTGACGATTATGCGGTCAAAAGTTAACGCCGACGTCAGCAGTTATCAGTACTTAGCGTTGTCAGAAGGTGTTGTCAGGAATCCATAATGGGCTCTGGCTGAAGGCATTGTACAGTCGAACGTTACTGTGTGTGTGTGTTGGGTCAGTTTTACTAAATTCGATTCCGTTTCATTTATGCCGGTTCACCATACAAGGTACAACAAACGAAAAAAGAAAGAAAGAAAGAAAGAAAGAAAGAAAGGAAGGAAGGAAGAAAGAAAGAAAGGAAGAAAGAAAGAAAGAAAGAAAGAAAGAAAGAAAGAAAGAAAGAAAGAAAGAAAGAAAGAAAGAAAGAAAGAAAGAAAGAAAGAAAGAAAGAAAGAAAGAAAGAAAGAAAGAAAGAAAGAATATTTCATATGAGACAGTCGCAAAGGAGATCTCGAGTTGAAATTAAAATGTTAAGTGCTTTGTCGGGTCCCTGATAGCCTAAGAATAAGGCGGCGGAGCTCTGCCGAGTCTACGCTCAGCTCACTTCGCTCGCCCAATTTTCTATCGCGCTTTTTCCCCACCACGGGGCCTGTTCACAGGCTACTAAAGTACGTACGTTTAAACAACGCGAACTCTCGCGAGTTTGTAATTGGGAAGAGTGACTGGAAAGAGCCTCGAGTGTCAAACATTGGTACGTCTGCTATCTCTAGTAGCTTTCTCTTCACAGTTGTCTCTGAAACAAACTTGAAAGAAAAAGTACTGAGCTTATTCGCCAAGACTGTAAGACCAGATCAGAAAAATATGAAGAGGAAAAAAACGCGTTTGAATGTATAGATCATACACGGATACTGGCACCGTCTATTTTGGTGGTTTACTGGCTAAAAATTTCATTGTTTGGTACCCAGCAAATGAAGCAGTTTTTAGGAACTTTTGTAGGACTGGGTCACTATACACCATAGTAAGTAGTATCTTGTACTCTAAATCTTGTACTCTAAATAGATACTTTTCCTATTCCTAGAACGAAACGGAAAATCTTAACAATCAAAGCATACACTATTTCAGACCGAAATACTCAATATTCCGAAATGGCTACATTTTATTCACCTACATTTTCAATTAAAAGAGCATTTCGTGCTCACCAAAGGTATGGTGTTTAAATAAAGTTATACCTTAAACCTTACCATAATGGCTCACGACCATTGCAGCAAAAGGGGAATTGAATGACTGTTACCGCTCGTGGGCTCATGGGATGTTCGCTCTTATCAAGGGAGGGTGTTCACTATGTAAGGAATGTTATTCTCATGTCGACATCTTGCATGATGTGGTTTAAACTGTCAAAGGAAAAAATTGTTATCATAGAACATCGCATAGAACAGTTCATCGCTTACCGTTTATAAGGAGTGGGACAATTAGTGCAACGGAGAATAATGAATGACGCTGAAATCTCACTTCTTCTCGTGTTTCTCGTTGGAAGTTATGGGAACGTTTACGGACAGGACAATAATGACAAGCAACCCTCTACAGATTATTCAGGAGTGTTTAGCGGCGGTTTTGGGTTCGTGAGCGTGCTGTTGATAGTCATGTTTTGTATGTGTGGGAGTTACTTGTGTGTGCACTTCACTTGCTGTCATGAATACATGTGCGAACCGGACGGAAACTCAGGATGCGGTTATAGAAGACCAGTAGATGAAGAAATGAAGCCAACAAACGCAGATGACGAGACCGTGTAAGGCGCATATATTCATCGTTTAGCCCAGAATAAAGAAGCACAACATGGTGGCGGCAATAGGCGATTAGCGACCAAGCAAACCTGCATTGTAATAACAACTGAACGACTTCACAATTCTAAGTTTGAGCTGCAAAATTCACTTGGCCTAAGCGAATACGGTCTAGTCTGTCTACTGTCCAAAACGTATGAAGATTATAAAAGTACACAATCCATACGTAACATTCCCTGATTCCGGAAACAGCTATCTTAACAATCGCACAGTGACTGTGACCTAAACCTTTCATGGGAGCAGGGATTACGTGGCAAAATGGCAAAATTACTACGCTTGTTGATTTCATGAGAATAGCAAAAAACGACCTTTCATTAGTTGAAAGGTACAACCCTAAGTTTAAGCAATTAGTCTAGGATGTCACGTGAATGGGGGACACAATCAGTTCTGTCGTAATCAGTTCTGCTTCTGCGATCTCGATAACCAAGTGTCTTTTCGCACAGTATAAGCAGATATAGATTTGTCTAAGCAGCGGAAAGGAATAGAAACATTGAAGCGTTTAAATCCTGCTTCGTTCAAGTCTAAAGACGCAAACTGAAAAACAGATTTTCTACGTTTTTATGCTAATATTCTGCAGTCACGGAATGACTTCATCTTCCTTTAAACAATTCACCTGGTCACAGATCATAACAAGCCCGGTTAACTATCAATTCACGACACCATCTATCAAAACTGGTTGCGACAACCCTTTTCCTCATTTAAAACACAGGATCTTACAAAAGCTTTCTGTTTCCTCCTTCTCTTCGCTCAATGTTGTTACTGATGAGGGGCCCTTATTTTTAACTTGGCTCTCGTCTTTTATCTTCGGGGCAATAAAACTTTTTATAGGGAAAGGGGAGAAGTTTGGAACCGTTTTCCAGCTCGTGAGAAGTTTGCTGATATGTAAACAGTTCAGTCTCTGGCATTAAGTTTTTTAAAAATGATATTTAACAATTATTGGATGAGGTTGAGAATGATAACGAGAATTGTGAAGGCCGAGGTTTGTGTGAGCTGAGGCGAATGACCGAGGCCTTGATAATTCTCGATATCATGCAAAAACCAAATTCAAAGAGCGTGCACAAGAAACTGAACACCCAACGACACGTCAACTTGTAAACAACTTTATTTTTAAAAGCTTACGACTTTGTACCCACTCTAACAGTTCCAGTAAGGTCCAGCCGAAAACATTTGTTTTTAAAATTTAAAAATAAAACTTTCGACTGAATACAGCTCCATTCTGGTTCAACCTTCTGTGACAAGGTTCTGTATATGGATGCTACTAACTGGAAACGGAAAAGGGAGAACGGGAAACGGGAAACGGGAAACGGGAAACGTTTATGAGAGTGAAATTGGTCATTTTTTTTTTTATTTTTTTAACGCCCATGAATACTTTGGGGAAAAAATTATTACAAAATAAAGGATTTTTTAAAATCACGACATCGCATATGTCTCACGTGAACAAGCCGCAGTGATTCCCCTGTGTTGCCAAGTGAACTTTCAGTTGTATTTTCATTTTTTCGAGTGAATTTACAATGAGTAAAGGCTATTTTCAGTCAAAAATATTGAAATAAAAGAAAAACAAAGAGAAGCGTGTGGGTGTGTGTTTATTTTAAATCTTCACAGTGATCGCTATTTAAATTCTTCTCAAATATTCAACACAAGCTAACTTGTTCAGGTCATCAGAAAACGGGACTCGATCATGCTCACTCAAATGCAAATTGTCTTGAACTGAAATTGAAATATTTATTGTACTTCACAAGATGTATGGCCGGATCACTATACGTGAGTTATAAATGATGGTGACTTCACGGTTTACTGAAAGGGATGTTTGTACTACAACAGCTCCTCTGAATCCCAGCTGAATGCCCGCAGCAACGAATGCCGGATATCATAAACATTTCAAAGCATAACAAGAACAAATACATAGATCATAAAAAAGATGCACCATTCTTCGCCTTTTTGGTTGAAGTTTATGTTTGTGCATGCATGCCGCAAGTAAATTCTAATCCGCAAGCTTTACCGCGCTTCTATTTAGTCGAAAGAACGAACGAAACGCTCCATATGAAATAAATTATCCAATTTTGATTTTGTCGCTATCGAAATCGCCTTCTTCTTTTTACCCAGTTACCGTAATAATTGCCAATGCTGCAGTGAATTTCTAACTTGGGTGTTGCAGTCCTGGGGTTGCAGACCAAGTTTCAGCGGTAAAGTCATCAGTTAAAATTACTTTGTAAAGAATGTGTGTTTGAGTAAACAATAACACTGATTGAGATAAAAACAATGAAATTTTTAATGTATGTGTTGCCGGCTTTGCTCATTTGCGTTAGACTACTGCATAGTTTTACACCTCTTCGTATCAGTATTCCTGATGTTTATTATTGCTAACGTTCATCCTTAAAAATATCGTAAGAATGCAGTTTTGACCTCATTTTTGCAAAAATACAGCAGGCATTGACTATGATATGAGCTGCATTGAAATTCATAGATTGTAACGGTTGAACACTCCTATTGACTGATTTCGCCGGTTCACTACATACAAAGAGTGGCAAAAGCATTTAAGATTTTCAGTTTCCGCATGAGACGAAATTTTAAGTTTTGCTTTGATGGCGGTAGTTTCAAATGAATTTTGCCTGGTTTGAAGGGCCACTTGCGCCAAAATCGGTTACTGGCCATTCTGGGGCGTAAATCCATTAGCTTTGATAGCAGTTATATTATTGACTTCCTCCCACACCAAATATCAATATTGTTTCTATATCTCTTGCTTATTCAACGAAGTAGGGTAATCTAGGCCGGTAAGAGTTCGAAAATCACATTGATTCAGGTAATCGTAAAATTTTAGACCATATTCCTCAAGCATGATTGCCATATTGGATTTACATCGGCGTTCATCCTGTTCATCAGTGAGCCTGGGCACGAGATGGAACTCGAAAGATCAAAGATCGGATTTAAAAGAGCGCATCTTTTTGATGTCCTAACAACAAGTACAGCAACACGAACCCAAGAGGAAAAAGAAAAAGATAAAAATTTGCCAAAAAACATACATTATTGTGTGTGCTTTGAAAGAGGAATGTGAACTTTGAACAACGAAGAGACACCAAGGAGTCTGAGGGTTATGGACTTTGAACGTTCAACATTGAATATAAACGACCGCGACCATTTTGGCGCGCATTGAACATGTTGTGACGTCAGTTGTTTTGTATAATTAACTTCTAATCACGCTGAATAGTAATGAGTGAATGTAGCTGAGGTTTAAGCAACTGGAGCTGCTTTGCCCGCAAAACTCATTCACAGGGTTTGAAACGTAGATATTAGTTAGGAGTTGTAATTGAGGAAAGAACAGTTGGACTGTAACATAAAGCGGATTCTTAAGGACATAACTCTGAACCAATTAATTGGGCTTTATTTATACCATTGTGCATTGTATGTTGTTTATAATATTTAATTTTAAACTGATATAATGCATGGTTCAATTTTACCTGTTACCATCCCCCCCCCGGGCAACCCCCGGGACAAGTCCAGCCCTTAGGGCCCGGGGGTGGGGAATTGTTTGAAACGGTTTTGTCCCGGGGGTAGGGGGACGGGGCAAATCGAAAACAAATTCTCGTTTTTCTTGTGAAGCACGTCACTAGCTTATCACTTCTCAGTTGACACAATGGCGCCGGACCGCGTAGAGAAGCACTGCCTATTTCCAGGGAAAATCTCTTTAATTTGTAGCAGACTGGTTGGAGAAGAATAATCTCTCGGAATTAAAATCTGTATTCAAAGGCCGTTTATTATAAATTGTTAAACGAAGAAGCGTTTGATGCGTACTTGAATGGATGCCGTGGCGTTCATCACAAACATAGAAATATAACTTCAGCGTATTTGTATGAAACAGATGCACGGCTTTATATTAAACAGAGATCTCAGTCCAGTGTTCTTGTGAAACAAGCTTAGAAAAACTCCTTTAAAATGCTGTCATCAATTTGCTCACCGGACCTCTTTTGTGCATGTACCATATTTAGAATAAAACACGCGGTGAAGAACATTTCTTTACTCGCCAGCCGAATGCCAGTGCGGTTAGACTTTTTTCTTCAGTTTTCTTTTTCAATGCAGTGTCCATGTTTTTTAATACTCTGTAATATCCTTCGTTCAGTAAACTCTACAAAAGCGTTTAAGTTCTTGTCAAAACGTCTGGTTGTGCTATTGTACGGAAATCAATTTTGAACACAAAACAACGTATTTGTGGTCGATGAGGAGTCCCGGGGGTTGGGAATTGTCTCTTTCTGCGTGCCCGGGGGTGGGAAAATAGACCGCCAAGTAAGAAAAAAATGGCAAATCCCCGGGGGTGTGCCCGGGGGGGGATGGTAACAGGTAGAATTGAACCCTGCATAAACGCATTCAGTAGGTTCTTCTTCTTCTTCTTCCGTTCCATATCACGCGAGCACTTCCTCTCTGTGACGATTATGCGGTCAAAAGTTAACGCGGACGTCAGCAGTTATCATTACTTAGCGTTGTCAGAAGGTGTTGTCAGGAATCCATAATGGCTCCTGCTGAAGGCATTGTACAGTCGAACGTTACTCTGTGTGTGCGTTGGGTCGGTTTTACCAAATTCGATTCCGTTTCATTTATGCCGGTTCACCATACAAGTTACAACAAAAGAAAGAAAGAAAGAAAGAAAGCAAGCAAGCAAGCAAGCAAGCAAGCAAGCAAGCAAGCAAGCAAGCAAGCAAGCAAGCAAGCAAGCAAGCAAGCAAGCAAGCAAGCAAGCAAGCAAGAAAGAAAGAAAGAAAGAAAGAAAGAAGGAAAGAAAGAAAGAAAATATTTCATATGAGACAAAGGATTTACAATTCCTTTACTCCCCCGGCTGCTTAACAACTTAACTGTAGTTGAGTCGCAAAGGAGATCGCGAGTTGAAATTAAAATGTTATTGCTTTGTCGGGTCCCTGATAGCCTAAGGATCAGTGTACTTTACGGCCAAGTGGAATATCGCATTTCGCCAACAATTTTTCTGCTTCGGCGTTTCTGCATTTCAGTTTTCGCTTTTAGCTTTAGGCATTGCGAATTTGACCTTCGGTATTTCGGATTTAGCTATCAGCTCTCGGCGTTTCCACGCCTCTCAAGCTCTTCAGCTTTCGCCGTTTTGGATTTAGATTTCAGCATTTAGCTTTCGGCATTTCGGATTGCTTTTCGCAGGTTTCAGTTCTCAGGTATTGGTCGGTATTCGGGTGTAGCTTTCATTTGGATTTCAGCTTCCAGGTTTTGGCTTTGACAGCTCTCGACTATTCAGTAGGTTTAGTTTTGATTGACGACCCCTTGCACGACAATTTGGACTCCGAGGGCAAGAAAGATATGGAATAGGAATGGACGTGTGAATAGTGGAGAGTGGATGGCAGACGAATTGACATTACTATGGGAAACTAATTTTTCACAAGAACGTCAAGCCACTAAAGGAACGGAAACGTTACCGTGAAGAATGATAACAGCTTTCAATATCGCACCTCTTAAGGGACGGACCATTAGAAAAGTGATGGGGGGGGGACTTTTTCAGCTTTCGCGATTTTTTTTTTCACGGCCCTTACCTGTGCAGGAATTTTTTTGGGGGGGGGGGTTAAGTCCCCTGCACGATTTTTTTGGCTTTTTTTTTTGTTTATTTGTTTTTCTTTTTTTGCGGAAGGAGGGGAATTTTCTAGTGCCGAAATCTTTAATAATCTTGTCATCCCCCACAATTTGAATGCCAGGGACAGGCTTCATACAAATATGAACTTTGTAACGTTACACACACTCCTCTGCTTTACTATCAATATTAATAAAAATATCAGTGGTTTATCATTTCATTATAAGATGTTTAGAAGATTGCTTTACTGTTATTCCTTAATTTTAGATACACTGTTTATTACATGACAGTTGTCTTTTCATACAATGAATGCCTGTGGGTTTTACATGTATGAAAAAAAAGGAAGGAAAACTGAGGATAATCTTCAGGTTGCAAACGAGGCACACTCTTGCTGTTCAGAAGTTTTACCTTTTTTACACACTAATTTCTCCTGAGCTTAGCATCATTTAACATTAAAGGATACAGACTTGCTTTTATAACAGCTTTTCGCAAACATAAACAGAATGCTGGGGATACTTGATTTGAAAGTGTTAATTTATTCATTATTGATTTATTTTATTTAATATATAAAATAAGAAGCCGTCTCGAGAGTTACCAGTACATGACTGATGCTTTAAGTGAGAAATTCATGCCAAAGAGTTTTCGTTACAAATGTTATAGTTAGTACTTGTTAATTAAAACATTGTCATAATTATTTGATTTTGTTATTGTGATATATATGATATTGTTATGAGACGGTTGGAAATAAATATTGTTATGATATAGTCAGATATATAAATGTTGGCAAATCAGAGGTCAAGCATTTATCCACCTCTGATCTGGCCAATGATGCAAATGTTAATTTTATTTAATAGGTTGAAGTCAAGTTTATAATACATTTGACATCTCAGACACTTCCAAGTTGAAAATGGTTTACATATTAAAAGTGTCATTGCCTAAAATGGCCCTGCATTGCATTTAGGAAATATTTATTAATTTTAATTATTCATTACCATTGTAATAAAATTCATTTTTGAGATGCAGCGAATTCATGACAGGCTTGATGTATAAAATAAAAAAAATGGTCAAATGAAAATGGTTTCAGTGATACATTGAACTGTTGACTATAAATGATACAAGAGAATCTTGCTATCAAATACCGATTCCATTGGGAATAAAAAGCAGTAGAAAAGTGTCTGTATTTAATTACAAAGTAAAAACGCTCAACATCCTAATTGTAGAGAAATGGGGATTCTACCAGGACTAACAATACTGCCGTATAAAGTGGCTGCCAGCGTGCCCTTCAGGCAGGTACAGTTTGTCAGCCCGACAGTGCAATTCACTCTGCTCTTTCTTCGCGCACAACACTTAAAAATATGATCTGACCCGACGGCTGATTTGCGTTAAATAACTGTTTTCGAGATTCTACTAAATCTGGTCTTAATGCAAGAGGATCGATTCCAAAATGCGCATTGCTTGTGAGATTACCAGCCACTCTCTTCATACATTCTCACATCTCTCCAGGAGTTGGTACGAGCTCTTTAGGTATTTTGATTGCACGGTTGGACTGTAGCATGTTCTCCAATGGGACACACTCATGTCCAGGAATTCTATGAAAATTCCAACAGTTAACAAGCTGCTGAAGAGGGTTATGACAAGTGTACATTGTCAACCAAGAAATTAGAACTACGTGACAACATCATGAAAGTCGAATTCTTCTTTAGCCTGAAGAGCAACGAGAACACGTTTTAAAGGATAATTGATCCTCTGATTATTTCTGGCCACATTCGTTCCGCTGTGTAGACTGGGTGCCACGCCCGGGGGAGGGAGGGAGAGGGGTACTCCGGATTTAAAGTGATGGGGAGATGAGAAGGATTTTTTTGGTTTGAAATCCACGATTCCGGGATTTTTGGGGTGAGAAAATTTTGGCAGTTTGTAATAATGACGTAATACTAGGTCTCAGGAAGTTTATATATTGCGATAGTATGATAGATAACCAAACAAACACGACCATTAAAAGAGTTCTGTTGTTCTTCGTTATTGTCATTTAATCCCTACTGGGAACTTAAGCTCCAAAATTCAGAATGGGATTACTTTGGGTTTCACTTTCGAAAATGGAGTTCGCTTCAAGCCCAAGGAATGTTTTTGGCTTTTAATTTATGTCCCCATTCGCACCTCCCCGTCACTTGAAATCCAGGGTACCCCCCCGGGGGGGTCTGACGCCAAGGCGTTCTCCTTTTGTGAAGCCTGTATTCTTTACACAAGCAGAACTCTCGTCCGTGGTCCATTTTGATCTGGTCGAATAATCCATAGCGGAGCAATATTGGTCTGAACAACTATAAATCTTGAGCAACCGTTGACAAACATCACGTGGGTACACCCAAAGTCTTGTGCAATTTTTTCGTTTTGATCAAAATGGCCTATATATACAAAATAAGGAACGAAGTAAGGCGCTGGGTTTTTTCGAATCAAAGTGTCGCTTGTGCTTGCACTGAATGCATTAGTGTGCCATTTGACTGCAAGCAGCTGATATTCTTCTCTGGCTAATAGCTCTTGAGGTGACTCCTAGCATGGCACGTACATTACCTTCTGAAATATATCTCGAGATGAGGGGGGAGGTGGGGGAAGGGACATTTTTCTTTACATTGTTTAAATTTCCAGTTATTTCCTCCTGCCCATCCCTATGTATGATCAATGAACGGTCCCTTATCTCTCTATAGAGAAATCTTGGGTAACCGTCCACAAACTGTCACAATTTGAGTACGATTGAAACCCTCCTCGTGAAGCAAAGAAAAAAGGACTGACGTCTGCACGCAGCGTAGGCTAACCGTCCACCGTCCGTTGTCTTTAGCGGTCCCGTCCAAATTTCATTTTACACAGAGCAGTAAAGGCTAAAAGAAGGGTAAAGACAGAAAGGTCAAATGAAAAGAATATGATGGTTTCAACACTACAAGCCAGAAGCTGAATTGCAAAAGCGATAATCTGTAATTTTAATGCTAACAGCCAAAAGCTGAAAATTAAATACCGAAAGCCGAATGTCGAAACGCAAATGCAGCATGCTGAAACCAACAACCCACGTGAATTTCAAAATGTTGAATGCTAAAAGCCGAAAGCTGAAGTCACACGCTGGTCACAGGAAGTGAAAATCGGAAAGCAGAATTCACAATTCAAAATTCTGGAAGGAATGTCATCAAGCAGCAATAGGAATTAAAGATGGAAAACTGAAAAGCAAAATTCGGATTACAAAAAAGGAAACGTTTAAAGCAGAAGACGGTAATCCCTGAAAAAGAGAAAAGCGGGCCGAAAATAGGAAATAAATACAGAAATTCCATTTGGCCGCAAAAGAATAAGGCGGCGGAGCTCTACCGAGTCTACGCTTAGCTCACTTCGCTCGCCGAATTTTTTTTCGCGCTTTTTCCCCACCGCGGGGCCTGTTCACAGGCTACTAAAGTACGTACGTTTAAGCAACGCGAACTCTCGCGAGTTCGTAATTGGGAAGAGTGACTGGAAAGAGCCTCTAGTGTCAAACATTGGTACGTCTGCTATCTCTAGTAGCTTTCTCTTCACAGTTGTCTCTGAAACAAAACTTGAAAGAAAAAGTACTGAGCTTATTCGCCAAGTCTGTAAGACCAGATCAGAAAAATATGAAGAGGAAAAAAACGCTTTTGAATGTATAGATCATACACGGATGGTCCTGTGCGCGATAGCACCGTCAGGAGCCCATTACCCGGAGCGTCCCACTGCCATAAATTCGTGCAACTGCGTTTTTACAAGTAGGTTTATTTTAAGATAAGCTTTTCCCTCGAAAATAACTGTTTCCGATGACGTCTGCAGTAAATCTAAGCTACTACTTCCCTTGTAAATACTGAATTTATTGCTTAAAATACTGTCAGAACACTCCCATAAAGATTCCTCACTGGTCACTGGTATCCGTTATGTTTATTTCCAGCGTAGACGAGTTGTCACAGTTTCGTACTCAGTCTATTATTAATTACGCAATCGCTTTTTGATTGCCTATTTCAACCAATTCGCGGGAAAAGCTTATCTAAAAATAAATTTACTTGTGAAAATGCCGTTTCACAGACGCAGTATGGAAGTTGGACGCTCCGGGTAATGGGCTCCTGGCACCGTCTATTTTGGTGGTTTACTGGCTAAAAATTTCATTGTTTGGTCCCCAGCAAATGAAGCAGTTTTTAGGAACTTTTGTAGGACTGGGTCACTATACACCATAGTAAGTAGTATCTTGTACTCTAAATCTTGTACTCTAAATAGATACTTTTCCTATTCCTAGAACGAAACGGAAAATCTTAACAATCAAAGCATACACTATTTCAGACCGAAATACTCAATATTCCGAAATGGCTACATTTTATTCACCTACATTTTCAATTAAAAGAGCATTTCGTGCTCACCAAAGGTATCGTGTTTAAATAAAGTTATACCTTAAACCTTACCATAATGGCTCACGACCACTGCAGCAAAAGGGGAATTGAATGACTGTTACCCCTCGTGGGCTCATGGGATGTTCGCTCTTATCAAGGGAGGGTGTTCACTATGTGAGGAATGTTATTCTCATGTCGACATCTTGCATGATGTGGTTTAAACTGTCAAAGGAAAAAATTGTTATCATAGAACATCGCATAGAACAGTTCATCGCTTACCGTTTATAAGGAGTGGGACAATTAGTGCAACGGAGAATAATGAATGACGCTGAAATCTCACTTGTTCTCGTGTTTCTCGTTGGAAGTTATGGGAACGTTTATGGACAGGACAATAATGACAAGCAACCCTCTACAGATTATTCAGGAGTGTTTAGCGGCGGTTTTGGGTTCGTGAGCGTGCTGTTGATAGTCATGTTTTGTATGTGTGGGAGTTACTTGTGTGTGTACTTCACTTGCTGTCATGAATACATGTGCGAACCGGACGGAAATTCAGGATGCGGTTATAGAAGACCAGCAGATGAAGAAATGAAGCCAACAAACGCAGATGACGAGACCGTGTAAGGCGGATATATTCATCGTTTAGCCCAGAATAAAGAAGCACAACATGGTGGCGGTAATAGGCGATTAGCGACCAAGCAAACCTGCATTGTAATAACAACTGAACGACTTCACAATTCCAAGTTTGAGCTGCAAAATTCACTTGGCCTAAGCGAATACTGTCTAGTCTGTCTACTGTCCAAAACGTATGAAGATTATAAAAGTACACAATCCATACGTAACATTCCCTGATTCCGGAAACAGCTATCTTTACAATCACACAGTGACTGTGGCCTAAACCTTTCATGGGAGCAGGGATTACGTGGCAAAATGGCAAAATTACTACGCTTGTTGATTTCATGAGAATAGCAAAAAACGACCTTTAATTAGTTGAAAGGTACAACCCTAAGTTTAAGCAATTAGTCTAGGATGTCACGTGAATGGGGGACACAATCAGTTCTGTCGTAATCAGTTCTGTTTCTGCGATCTCGAGTTCTGTTTGTGCGGTTTCGCACAGTATAAGCAGATATAGATTTGTCTAAGCAGCGGAAAGGAATAGAATCATTGAAGCGTTTAAATCCTGCTTCGTTCAAGTCTAAAGACGCAAACTGAAAAACAGATTTTCTACGTTTTTATGCTAATATTCTGCAGTCACGGAATGACTTCATCTTCCTATAAACAATTCACCTGGTCACAGATCATAACAAGCCCGGTTAACTATCAATTCACGACACCATCTATCAAAACTGGTTGCGACAACCCTTTTCCTCATTTAAAACACCAGATCTTACAAAAGCCTTCTGTTTCCTCCTTCTCTTCGCTCAATGTTGTTACTGATGAGGGGCCCTTATTTTTAACTTGGCTCTCGTCTTTTATCTTCGGGGCAATAAAACTTTATAGGGAAAGGGGAGAAGTTTCGAACCGTTTTCCAGCTCGTGAGAAGTTTGCTGATATGTAAACAGTTCAGTCTCTGGCATTAAGTGTTTTAAAAATGATATTTAACAATTATTGGATGAGGTTGAGAATGATAGCGAGAATTGTGAAGGCCGAGGTTTGTGTAAGCTGAGGCGAATGACCGAGGCCTTGATAATTCCCGATATCATGCAAAAACCAAATTCAATAATTGTTTTTATGCACCTAATTGAGCGTTTGAAAGACAAGAGCGTGCACAAGAAACTGAACACCCAACGACACGTCAACTTGTAAACAACTTTATTTTTAAAAGCTTACGACTTTGTACCCACTCTAACAGTTCCAGTAAGGTCCAGTCGAAAACATTTGTTTTTAAAATTTACAAATAAAACTTTCGACTGAATACAACTCCATTCTAGTTCAACCTTCTGTGACAAGGTTCTGCATGTATATAGATGCTACTAACCGGAAACGGAGAAGGGGGAACGGGAAACGGGAAACGGGAAACGGGAAACGGGAAACGGGAAACGGGTAACGGGAAACGGGAAACGGGAAACGGGAAACGGGAAACGGGAAACGGGAAACGGGGAACAGGAGTCTGGGAACGAGCGGTCAGCAGTACTCCACATAAAAATTTAAAATGGCGGACGAGAAAACTCTCCGGAGGAAAAAAGAACCACACAAGTAGCAAAATGTACCGTAAATCTCAGCTAATACGATTCAAAAGGAACTTGGAATCGTAACTTGGGATTTATTTGTCGATAATTCCTTATGGCAGAAGCAGCACATTACCGTTTGTAAAGTGCAACTGGCTAGGTGAATCGGGACAAATCTAGATCAATCAATCTCAACACAAGCAGAAGAGACACCAAACTGTGACACTGTAGCCGGGCAGAGGCATTGACATTTAAGGATTGCTTCTACAAAGGACAAAAGGTAAGAAAAAAAGCAAATCCAGATGGCAACGTGATAAATTAACAATAAGCTTACATTGGTTCAAGCTAATAGATGCGGCTATGCAGAGACATGTATGACGTAATTTTTCATCGCAATTACCAAGTAGCAACAACAACAACAACAACAACAAGTTAAATTCATTATTACAACTAATAGATCTTGACTTTAATTGATTGTAACTGACATAATGGAAAAAATGTTTACGGAAACATTTATAAACCAACTGGATACAACATGAAACTAGTCTTGCAACGTAAACTTAAATGCCGGCTATTTGTTGGCAAATCTATTTTGAACATTTCAAGAGATAGACAAGTGCGAATTCCAAAAGGTTCAAGAATCGTTTTCCTTGCAAAATTGTTGTCAATCAGTGAGCCACATTTTATCCAGTCAATGCATTATTAAACAGAAACCTTGTAGAACTACTAAGATTATAAGTTCTAAATGCAGTGTAAATTTATCCTCAGTTCAAGATATATCTCAAGGTGTACGAGGACTTGTTTGCTACTACATGTCCCTATGACTAGTCCCTGCTACATGACCCCTTCTGTGGGACTACCTAAAATTCACAAAACTGCAACGGCCAACTCAGGGTTCTAATGCACTTATCAGCAGCAATCCCCGGGGGGGGAGGGGGGTGCATGGAGGGGGGCATATGCAGGCATGGTACGGGATTTGTTGACTTTTGGTTGCCAATTTCTAGCCCGGGTTGGGGGATTGGATCACTTTTGCTCTTTCATAGCAGAATCCCTGGGGAAAGACCTGCAGGATTTGTAACACTGCTGAGCGACTTTAGGCCTCCACTTAGCAAAAATCATCATTTTTGTCCAGGCTCCAAGTAGAAATAGGCTTTGGGCTCCGGGGTCCATGGCAAAAATCTCTGGGCCACAGGGCTCCAAGTACCCCTGCTTTGAGACCCTGATATGAGCTAGGGAACAGGTTCCAAAATGGGTTGTTGTGTAGGTTATATTATTGTTATGATTAAATGTCATTTTTTAAAACTTTCTGGAAATAACGTTATTACAGTACCTTACTTGTTCCTGTTACTTTGCTGACAGGCGAACCACTTGCCAAAAAATATTCAATGAATCCTTGTTGTTTTTGCTGACCAAGAAACAATAATCCCTTCCCCTCCCTTCCCACTTTCCATTCCATGACATACAAAGTAAGCTGAACTTCAGTACATGCAGTAGACAGGTGGACTTTCTTCCCTGGGGAGGGGGGAGGGGTACTCCCTTATATGGCCTTAACGGGGATATGCGGCCCGAGAGGGTATGGTTTTCAGAGGGTTTTGTCTTGAACGGGGTATTGATTTCATCAATTTTTGTCTTAAATACAGGGTATAGTTACATGACCTTATGTATTCAATAAGGTTACCGTGTACCTTCAGAGGTGTCTTCAGTGTTACGCATGTAGCGCTTCTCAGTTTCGCCACAGATACCCCAAACCCTATATCAAATTAAAGCTTATAAAACTGGCTATTTGAATATGCCACTAACTTTTCATGAAAACGAATTTTTAAGTTTTCCGCCAAGTCTGAATATGAAGGTCTAGATCGCCTTTTGAAAGCTCCAGCTCAAAGGGAATTTTAATGTTTGCAATTTTTTTTGCTTGGGGAAAGACCGGCACATAAGGGCTAAAAAACCGTATTGGGTTTTTCCTTTATTCAGCTGCGTTCAAAAGCTTTCAAACATTTTCTAAATCGCAAGAAAAACATACGGAGTAACGGCACAGAAATGGTTCTTAACGAAAAAATATTTAGAATTATCGAATTCCCCGACACGTTCTTGTTGAAGAAGCGTCAAGCTAGCAACTCTCCAAATTTGATTAAAATCGAACGAATCGCCTTTGAGTTGGAACTCTTTGAAGTGTCACCTTCAAGCGAAAAATGAATGTCGAGAAATAGCGCTCGAAAGAAAATTTTCGCTACGCAAACAAACACCGCCTCCAAACACCTTTGCCGACAGTAGACCAATCAGTGGGTGCTATTTTATCTTCCGGTCACCTCCCGTGGAAATTTCGCGCAATATTCTCTCCACGCAAATCCTAGTGTTCCTAACATTCAACCGTCTTACCATTTTGTCGAATTTCTTTCAATGTTGGATGTCGTTTAACTGATATTATCGTGATGGGGAGAACCAACAGAGCGAAAACCTCAAGCCAACCAGCTGGGTCTAAACTGAAGCGGCCAAGGCGGGCAAAAAAGCGAAGCGAAGTGAAACTGAGCACTGTGGAGCGCTGTGATTGAATCAGTACAACTGCAGCAGCTCTTTTGAACAGGGTTAAAACTTGGTGGTCGCACGGTCGCCCATGGCGACTAAGAATTGTCCAGGGCCACTAAAAGTTAAGGTTTGATCGCCCGAAGGGCGACTACGATTTGAGAAGTACGAAAAGAATAACAATAACAATAAAATAAAATGTTTTTCCTTGGAGTACCTTTCTTTTCTTTCCTTTCTTTCCTCAACTCTTAGTTCATCAATTGTAGTGAAAGTTTCGTTCTAAAGTGCAAAATTCAAACCGTTCGTGATCGATTTTTTAGATCGCTCCGATATGTAGACGCCATTTTGATTTTGTTGGCACGAGATGCGGTACGTTTTCAAACATGAATATCGGCAAAATCACTCAACACTGCTCGATATAATAGGCTTACTTTTCAGCTGAATTCAAAAGCATTTGAAAGAAACTGAGAATCGTGAGAGATATGTCCCAAGACGCAACCTACGTTCTATGAATGGCCATCGGTTGGTGGAGGTTAAGCATAATCTGCGCAACTACGGTTTTCGATCATTCTTTGTAGCCGCGCCACAACTGTGGAATGCTTTACGGTCTGACATTCGAACTTGCGATAATATATCAGAGTTTAAGCGCAAGCTAAAGAAATATCTTTTTAGGAAAGCTTTTAGTTAGGTATTTTTAAAATTTAGTGTTTTCTTTTACTGAATTACTTAATATACTATGTAAAGATCTTTTATAGATCTTTTACCTTTTATTATATACATATTGTAACGTTTTTATATAGATGTGTAATTTTAAACAACTTGTTAAGCGCTATTGGATAGCGATAGAAATAGCGCTATATAAATAAAGTATTATTATTATTATTATTATTATTATTATTATTATTATTATTATTATTATTATTATTATACTGTAGTTTTTAAGCGTTGAGAAGATCGTTTTGTCCGTATTAGGAAAAAATGGTCCGGTTTTTCTTTGGGAGTTTATGGACCAAGTCAGAACCTATAGGTTCTGACCTATAGGCCAGGGCAAGGAAGAACGAGACGAATGATTCCCAACACAGACTGAACAAAGTTTTTATTATCGTAACAATTTAACCAATTTCTCGACAGTGCACTGGCAAATGTGAGCTTTCAAGACAATGTTAAGATCAAGCAAATTTCTTTTGGAGTGTCAGTCGAACACCCTACTAGAAAACAAGGGCCGAAACATCTGTGAGGCGTTTATTCGAGCAAAAATGGTTTAAATTTTTTTTGTGTCAGCAGAGAAAATTTGAGGGCCAGTGTATTTTGGCCTGGGCCACTGAGAATTCAGGGATACTGGCCCGAGTGGTGACCAAGCACTGAAGTTAATTTTTAGCCCTGCTTTTGAACAGCGCTTCTTGTATTGGTTGAATGGGTACTTATTGTAGTGTCAAGCTTAGCAAAGCTTATAATTGAACAATGCTCAAAGGGCTTATTTTTACTTGCGTTATCAAGCAATCGCATAGCGCGTGTTCAACACACAATTGTTTTGTCCGTTTCTCGCCGGCAAATGGGGAATTTTTAAAGGCAATTGTTGGTATCCAAAAGATTTCAATATTGTTTAGACATATTTGTATCTTTCCAAAAGAGTGTATTTAAGTGACAACAAAAGAGCAGTTTCATCGGGATCTGATAGGCCAATGTACAAATGAGTGAAACTATTAGCTGTGACAGCAAGCGAGGTTCCCTGCGAAGAGATCAAAAGGTCATCATGTACACTGTATTAACAAATCTAAAATAATAAAATTCTTCTTTTTGCATTAAAATCAAAACATTGAAGAAAATCAAAAGAGAACACGGGTAAATCGAGCTGAATTTAAATTCACTATCTCTTTATTGTCAGTTCTTTGTTTACGCTACGCGGGAGCTGGTAAACGGTAATTAACAGTTATCAGGTTACTTGAATGATTGTGTGGCTGCTCTACTATCCCAGAGAGATCAAACAGAGGTACTACAATGTATTCCATCGACTTGCAGTGATAACAGATGCTGTACGTTTCCACGTAGTTTGCGATCACAAAATCTTATTTGGTATTAAATCGTCTGGCGATTCACTGTCACTATTGCGATTAAAATCAGTCCAAACATTCAATAACCCTCTTTCTTCCGTTCTAAGGATATTTTGCCTGCTTGCTCCGATACTTTCCTCGTAATTGGAAGGTTCTGACGGCCATTCCCGATGATATGAACCTTTGTCTGATGCATCGAGGCTACAACGTGTTTCCTCTGTCTTGCTTTTCTTGTCTTCTGAGTTTTCCTCTTTTTTCGCCTTTTGGAGTTAGCCCACGGACATTTCTGCGGCCTGTGGGTTTCCATTGCAAAGTCATAACTTAGAAAACCGGGCTCTGACAACAAAAATATAACATAAACGCACATAGAACGCTTTGGGAAACAATAAATATGGAGGCTCTCCCATAAACAATCTTTCCCGCGAAAATCGTTCTGGATGGCTGCACTCGCATCAATTAGCTGTCAATCAAAAATAAACTTTCACTTCCGGTGGAAAACGGTCATCCCATTTTCTTGGCGAGTATTTGCTCTTTTTTCAAATTTCTTTTTCAGAATTAAAAGATTCCAAGGAAACGTTTATTTTTATGGAAAAAAATAAAAATCATATAAATTTACCATTTTTTAACGTACATGTACACGGTAACCTTAATTCACTGAACCCTCACAAAAAGTCAAATTTTTACCAGTTTGCCAATTTTCAGCATATTGAAAATAAGAAACAGAGGGCAATAGACAGTATGAGGCAAACCGAGGCACTTGCCTCAGTCATTTTTTTTTGTTTAACACCCTAAATACCTAGGAAGAGAATTTACATGTAACCATGGACATTGCCTCAGTCGTAACTTTTTTTCTGGCTGTGGCCCTGAGGGTATGATGTTGGGTTAAATGTCTTAGACAGGGTACAAAAAATCTGAAAACTGTCCTAAACAGGGTAGCAAAATCAGAGATTTTTGTCTTAAATAGGGGCAGGGTTTAAAAACCCAAGCTGCACCTCCCTACCCAAGTATCTGTTGAGTGCCCCCCTCCGGCTTTTGTTGCTTATATTTTAACCATCATCATCACTCTATGAAAGAGATATTGTTATAGCAAGTAAAAAAATTTCATTGCAGTTTGGGAGTCCCTTGAAATAATGCACTTTTTTACTTAAGACTTCATCTGAAAACCATTGTAAATTTGTTGCAGCTGAAAAAAAATAGCATACTAAAGTATCCGCAGGGGGGTGGGACAATGGTAGCTTTTTGTTGAAAAAATATTGTTCTTTTGTGGAGGGATTTGTAAATGTCGTTGTGCAAATGCCCGGGGGGGGTCCCCAGGGTCAACCCCCCCCCCCCGGAATGGCCACTGATAAGTGCATAAGAGGTCAAATTAACAGGTCTATAACCAGGTAAAAGTTGCAGAGACCCAACATACAGAGATGACCTGCAAACCATTGGCCCCCTTTAATCTTCATTCTCAGTTCAGAGCTTGACACTAACTTTTGACACCACTTTCCATTTGGAAAGTAGATTTCAATACTTTCCATCTCAAAATTTGATTCCCCAAAATGGATTGCAGTATCATAGTTGCTAACCGTGATAAATATACAGTGGTGTACAGGGTGTACAAGAGTATACAGGGTATACAAGGGTATAGAGGGTGTACAAGCACAGGCGTACCATCCTCCGTTTGTCTTGCAGACCTGTGGTAGCTGTATATTAATGGCGACTTTGGTTGTGTACAAAGGATTTTGTGAATACGATAATAATTATTACGGCTTTTTGAACGATGAAAGTCAAATAAAAACACTTAGAAACATGAACACTGTGTTAATGTTTGTTATTATGGGCTTAGTTTGTCGATTTAAAGCTCCAGGAGGCACCGCGGTTTTAGAAACTTGCAGTTTGACCTATAAATATATATATACTCACAAGGCTTGCAACTTCAAGAACCACAAATTACCAACCGGCTTGGGATTTCACCAAAATTAATACACTTAACCTCATAGGCAGATTCAAATTTTCCATCAGATTCAAAAGTTTGTGCTGGAATTTAAGGGTCAGCCTAAGGACTCGAATGAGTCAAAATCAGGCCAAATCAAACTACAAAGACTGTTCTTTCGGAAACCAGGATTCTTTTGTCAAAGGCACGAGGTTAAGTGTGTTAATTTTGGCAAAATCCCAAGCCAGTCGGTAATTTGAGGTTCTCGAAGTTGCAAGTTTCTAATACCGCCTCCCCAAGCTTTAAATCAATAAACAAAGCCCATGATAACAAACAACAACACAGTGTTCATGTTTCTAAGCCTTTTTATTTGACTTTCATCTGTTCAAAAAGCCGTAATTATCGTATTCACAAAATCCTTTGTACACAACAGAAGCAGCCATTAATATACGGCTAGCACAGCACAGGTCCGCAACACAAACGGGGGATGGTAAGCCTGTGGTACAAGGTATACAAGGTGTAGAAGAGTATACAGGTTATACAAGGGTGTAGGGGTATACAAGAGTATACAGGATATAAAAGGGGATACAGGAAAAATGCAGGGTGTACTAGAGTATACTGGGTGTACAAGAGTGTACAGGGTATACAGAAGCATGCATTACCTATTTTGGGACAATACATGCAGGCTTACATGATATACCGACCCTCAGGAGGGAGCTCCCTTGATACAAGTAATTAGTCTCTTTTTAAGACAGAAATTTTGTCTTGTTATATTTTCACAGTGCCCTATTGAAAACCACCTTGCGTGATATAGGCCATCTGTATAAAGAATTGCATTATTATTATTATTATTATTATTATTATTATCATTGTCGTTAGCCTTTTAAGCGTAAAATTTGCTTTCCACCATAGCCCAAAATTTACTTTCCAGATAGGGTAAGCATTTTGGTTCATTTTCATTTTTTTTACTCTCCAAGAAGTAAATTTACTTTCCAATGGAAAGCGGGTAAGTGTTAGTGTCAAGCCCTATAATTTTCTTAAAATGGATACATTTCAAGAGTTATAAAGGCCTGTCAATCACCCATTTACTCTAATAGTCTTAAACCTGGTCAGTAAATATTTCTACTTAAAAATAATGTGGTAGTTCATGGGAGTGGTCCATGAACCAGGTCATGCAGCCGGTCATGTGTTTTAGATCTCCAGACTAGCTGCTCTATTACAATCTTGTCAAGGCATAGTGACAAAGCTACCATTTCATGAAAATTTCAACGTCCAATTTAAGGACGTTAGTATTGACCTCATTGTTGGCTACTGCATTTTTGTGGATTTTTTAGGTAGCCCCACAGGGGGGTTCATTCTTCTGTGGTCCACGCTCTGTAAATGTTCAGTTATATATATATAGTTTACATCTTTCCTTGTCTTGGTTTAGCTGACATTGGTTAGTGGAAATTTTGTTCTCTGGGATGTGGTTAACTACCGTAAATCCTCTATTAAGCCCCCCTTTTCAGAGGAAGAAAGTTATTAAGCCCCCCCTCCCCTCCCCCCTTATTTTTCACGACCAAATTAGTAAATGATAGACTGTATTAGTAACATTAATCACGACTGTAACACTTCATGTGGACTGATCTGGTATGGTTTATTCACGTGCTGGAAGTTCGGATTTGTTTTTGATTTGGCTGCATGACCTCCAACTTCATGTGCTTGTGCTTTTCCACTTTGTGTTCTAGATCTTCATGGGGAATTGATACCATCAAGTCTAGTTGTCTACCAGTAATGCGTTTTGCTGAATAAAATAAGCCCCCCCTCTTCTATTAAGCCCCCCCCCCCCTTAAACGTGGTTGAAATAAATAAGCCCCCCTGGGGGCTTAATAAAAATTTGCACTAAGGATAAAATTACACTCATAATCTAGTTCTACTCTAGAACTCATAATCTAGTTCTACAAGGTTTCTGTTTATTAAAGCATTGACTAGATAAAATGTGGCTCACTAATTGACAACAATTTTGCAAGGAAAACGATTCTTGAACCTTTTGGAATTCGCACTTGTCTATCTCTTGAAATGTTCAAAATAGATTTGCCAACAAGTAGCATCAGTGGTGGTTGAACACGGTCCGAAAGGCATGGTGGATCATTATATTAGCCAATCATGAGCAGTCTCTCAACCAGGACAAGAAATCAACATGGAGGCCTTTGATGGGAATGTGAGCTTCACTTCTTGTCATTTTAACGTGCTATCTGTCCCCAGTGCAACTTACGTTTAACAAGAATAATTAGGATTGGTGTGTATCTAGATGTCTTGAAATTTTTGGATCTGGTCTTCTTTTGTAAGTCAAGTTTGAGCACAATTTCATTGTAGGTGGATCGAGCAACGTGTGCTTTCATGATATTTGAGTAGGTCTTACATTTTGAGAATTTGTAGGCTAACCTAAAAATCTAAAACCGTTTATTTTACACCAAGATCGAGATGGATAAATTTGCTTTTATAAAATCATATAGCGCCCGATAGCGCCCGATAGCGCCCCTCTAGTTTGATAATTATGCGTTGTTTAAGTTGTCGAATTTTCTCTCCAATTTACTCTCACGCTGCGAGATGTGAAAATTACCCGCAAAATATTAACGCGAGTGATTGTCTTATTTTAATTATGACAAGTATCAACAGTATGGTGTGGCATCCCAATTGAGTGTTTTCCCTTCTTTGTTTTGTTGTCTTTAGGTTAAGAGGCAAAATTGTTTCTTCGGTCTGCTCTGTTGCCATGTATGCAACAAACTTTCAAGAATCACATTTTGTTTGCTGAAATGACCAAAATTATTTGGGCTTTGGGGTCTTAATATATAGTCACATCATCTGTTGTGGATTGGTTTCCTAAGATCCCCTTAAGGTTCGCAACTTACAACCTCTGTGCAGTGAACCATTGAGAAAGCTAAAAAAAATTCAGTATTGATCAGTAACTCAGATTGGAAATTCACGGTGCTATCTTAGACATGCAAGAGAAACCAAAGTTTGTTTGAGATATGAAAAATTTGAGATAGCCAATAGTAAATAAGTGAGCAAGATCAACCGAGGAAAACAATAAAAATATTTTCAGTTCAATATAAATGTGAGCAGGTTGGGGGGTGGGGTGGGGTTGGGTTCAAGTAAGTGGGGTCTGCTGTAAGAAATAAAATCCAGAGCTATGAGGGAGAACTGTGAATTATTGATTGAACATCCCTTTCAATTTGTCAGTTTAGTTGTTATTAATAACAATTAGAGCTATTGAGACCCATAAAAGGGTTGAGAACTGTGAATTGATTGAATATCCCTTTTCTAATGGAACTCGCAACTTTCGCTTTCTTCATCAATTTTTTACATTGATATCAATCCTTATTTGTTTTCTACTGAATGTGAGAATTGTCTTCCAGGAGACAGATTTCACAACAAAATGAGTGGTCTTACTGTGTTTACATGATTATGGTACAAGTTTTTGCACCGGATCGAAAATCTTGATCTGGTACAGCAACCAGAATAAATTAAACTCGCACTGGTGTGACTCATAATAGTATGAAATCTTGTGCTGGTATCATTATACAGAGCGATAAGAGGGAATGAAACTCAAACCTGTATTATGTAAACACCCCTTAAGTTTCTGTTACTCGACTCAACAGGCAGACTTGGCGCCCAGTGGTGAGTCCACACTTTCATGGAGGGTGGGGTCCAAGTTTAATGGTGGGTGAGGGGAGGGAACAAAATACAAAAATTTTGTGGAGTTATATCTTGGTATTATTCTGTACTATATTCTGACTATAAGTAAATCGACAAAAAAAATAAGATGCTTTCTGAGTGGAGTATGATGTTGTGCACAAGCTAATCTGTGCTCCGCTTCGCTGTAGTCTGGAGTAAATGTATAACTCCATAATTGTTTTGTTCATGTGTATTACTGTCTGTTAGTCTGTTTTGTCCAGCCTTATTTTCTTTTCAACAAAAAGGGGGGATACCCTTGGCCCCTCCTCTGAATCCACCATTGACTTTTCAACAAGGTAGAGGTCTGAAGTAAACAAAAATGAAGGACTGGGCCATTGTTTGCAAGGGGTAAATGCTCAAAGGTCCAGTTTAGTTAGAGTTTGCTCTGTAGTTGGGACAGCATTCTAATAATTATAAAAATATCAACTTACTCATTGTAAAAGAGTAAAAGAATTGACAGATTTGTAGAAATGACCTTGTGCTTCACTAGTTTTAAAAGGATCCAAGCTAAACAGGTTCTCTGTGACCTCGATAATTTTGTCGTGATAATCAGTGCAATTAGTCCCCAACAACCCTGTCTTAAAAACTGTTTTCTGCTTGTGGTCCTTGTGGGTAAATGAGTCAATGCTTTCATTGAAGTAGCTGAGAAAAAAATATGGGTACACTGTATACAATATTGTCACACATTCTACAGGCTGAACAGAGCTTTGTTAAATTTTCTTAAGACAGATTTTCATGTCCGCTGCAAAAGGAAGTGTAATTCTCGTTCAATCACAGACTTACTTTGTCAGCATCAGTTACTTTTAAAAGCAAAACAAATTAATTAATTAATTCATATTGACAGCTAGCAATTTGAACAATAATATTTTAATACAGCCTTGTTTAGCTAAGCTGTGAAACTATAATTTCAGACAAGCCCTTCAGGATTACTACATCCTGCATCAACGGTATTCTTGAGAAACAGAAGCTTTTGGACACCCTGGAATTTAAAGCACTGTTAATGCTATAAAATGAACATTGGGACGTTCCATTTTTTACCCGCACCCCCCCCCCCCCTCCCCCCTAAAGATGGCAGGATTCCGACCCCTCAAAAAGTTGACGGCACCCTTTGAAGAAAAAATCCGAAGGGTTCATTTTTTGGCGGAACCTTTGAAAAAAATTTCCCAAGGGTTAATTTTTTGGAGGCTCTTTTGATTTAAAAATCCTACCCCCCCCCCCCTGTGCAGAAATTGGCCATCCTTAGGGGGGGTTCGGATAAAAAATGGAACGTCCCATTCGTAAGGTTTTTCATGGCACGTATTCGACGCTTATCCATCAGCCAAAACTTACGATTTCACACAACTGACGCAAGTACAAGACCTCAGAAAGCCAGGCATCTGTGTTTTCACTTTCGATGATTGGAAATAAGTCCTTCATGGCCCAAGAGGCGATTCATGGTAAGATGTTTGCACATATAAGTTACTAACGAGACATATTTCTGATAAACCCGGGATTGAGGTCTCCACGTGTACGCGTTCAATCGATCAATGCATGAAACCAGCCGTTAAAATGTTACATCAAATATTCAGATGTAAACAAAGGACAATTAGACCACAAGAATCGGAGAAACTTCCATCTTTGTTATTTCCAGCTCTTGTAGTTGAATTTGCTTTGCCCTTCGAGATCCGCACAGTACGAAGGTTCATTGCAACTGAGCTCGAATCGATCGATAGCCCATAATGCTTTGCGAACCGTGTCCAACCACAGGCAGCCCAAGCTAAGGTTGGGAGCTGCGCATAAATTAGACTGTTTTTTCCACGCTATGCATAATAATGACATCGGCAACATTTAAGAGTTTGTATGGAAATGATACAAAACGTCTCAAATTGCCACAAATCAGAAAGAAGTCGAAATAAAAAAGATTTGTCTTATTTCATTGTTTTATTGGTCATTATTGGAGGGCTTCCTGGGCTGGTTTGAAGCTTTTTGGGCGAGAAATTGAGGTTTATATTTTTCATCAGTTACTGAACGTTTAGAATTAATTAAAGGCAGGAAACAGTTTCACACTGCACCTCACTTGAGGTTCGATAAATTCCATCACAATAAACGAATCGCCCTACAACTTCAAAGGTGTATTCTTGGGTCTTGCGCATACCTCTGTTCTTTCTCATGTGTTCCAGATCCTATTTTAAGCCGTCGAAAATCCCTCTTAAATACGAAACTCGCCTTTCCTGGTATGCGTTTTCATTTGAAGTGCACACATGAATCATTGCGAGCCGCGTTTCGACGACAAAATGTCCCTCAGCCGGGGAGAGGCTGAGTGAGATTGTCCACAAGCAGAAGGCGACACTGCGGAGTCCAGAGAGGTCCGTTTGAGGGCCTGATAGAAAACTATCGGCACGCCCGTGAAATTTAGTCGCCTCACTTGACGCCACGAGCACGCTTTAATGTCTTCGTGCGACAATATATTAGCATAGTGATTTGTTCCGTCACATTTACCTTTTTACCGCAAAAAAAATGTTGTCGAAATTTAGAGCAGAGACGAGGAGCAGTTTCCACCTAGAAAAAAAATTGCACCGGTTTTCAAAGGAATGGAAATTGTGGTTGGTATTTTCCACGGTCACACCAATATTTTTTTTAGGGCAGACAACCCTATATATGGGAATTAAATGATGAGGTTGATTTGCGGGCAGTGAGCAGGATCACTTGCGCCAATACTCGGCATAAAATCATCGAATGAATTGATTAGAGTGCAGCAAAAGATAGTTCTTCGTTCGTCCCTATAACAAAATTATGGTTTTCCAAGTCAAGTGAGGCGAGTGAATTTCACGGCCGTTCTAATATTTCTCTATTTCTGTAAACCGACCTCTCTGGACTCCGCAGTGTCGTGTTTGCTAATGTCGACAATCTCACTCAGCCTGTCCCCGGCTGAGGGACATTTTGTCGTCGAAACGCGGCTCGCAATGATTCATGTGTGCACTTCAAATGAAAACGCATACCAGGAAAGGCGAGTTTCGTATTTAAGAGGGATTTTCGACGGCTTAAAATAGGATCTGGAACACATGAGAAAGAACAGAGGTATGCGCAAGACCCAAGAATACACCTTTGAAGTTGTAGGGCGATTCGTTTATTGTGATGGAATTTATCGAACCTCAAGTGAGGTGCAGTGTGAAACTGTTTCCTGCCTTTAATTAATTCTAAACGTTCAGTAACTGATGAAAAATATAAACCTCAATTTCTCGCCCAAAAAGCTTCAAACCAGCCCAGGAAGCCCTCCAATAATGACCAATAAAACAATGAAATAAGACAAATCTTTTTTATTTCGACTTCTTTCTGATTTGTGGCAATTTGAGACGTTTTGTATCATTTCCATACAAACTCTTAAATGTTGCCGATGTCATTATTATGCATAGCGTGGAAAAAACAGTCTAATTTATGCGCAGCTCCCAACCTTAGCTTGGGCTGCCTGTGGTCCAACCACCACTGAAGTAGCATTTACGTTGCAAGATTCGTTTCGTGTTGTATCCAGTTGGTTTATAAATGTTTGTGTGTTTTAATTGATCAATAATTAGGCCACATTCTTCCAAGTCAATGAATCTGTTACTAATGAAAACATAACCGATCTAAAACATTTTTCCATTATGTTACAATCAATTAACGTCAAGATCTATTAGTTGTCAGTAATGAATTTAACTTGTTGTTGTTGTTGTTGTTGTTGTTGTTGTTGCTACTTAGTAAATGCGATGAAAAATTAAGTCATGCATGTCTCGGGCGACCCTAAAACGAGGAATGGCGGAACGGCGGAAAATCACCCATAGTCCTAAAACGCGGGATGGCGGAAAATCACCCATAATCCTAAAACGCGTAATGGCGGAAAATCACCCATAATCCTAAACGCGGAAAACAAAAATAGATGGCACTGATTCGCTTTCGCGAGATTCATCGTGACGAAAAACAGTCACGTTAAAGTGCACCTAACCCCAAAATATTTTTTACGCTAATATAAATCTTTGCACCTATTTTAAAAACATTTCGCCATTATTTGCAGTTTTTGACTTTTTTATGGGCTTCAAAACTTACGACAAACTAAGCACCATTTGTCGCACGACCGAGTTAGAAGGGGCATGGGTCTATTCTTGATTTGACGTCACAAACTGCTTTGCATGCATGTTTACAAAGACTTAAGAAGATGCAAATCAGTTTGTGACGTCAAATCCAGAATAGACCCATGCTCTCACTAGCTCGGTCGTGTACCAGATGATGGCTAGATTTCGTAACTTTTACAGCCTATAAAAAGTCAAGACTGAGGGGGGTTTCATAAAAAAAGGCGTAATGCTTTTCGAACAGGTGCAAAGAGTTATTTTAGCGAAAAAAATATTTTGGGGTTAGGTGCACTTTAAGCCAAATGGCGTTAATGGCATGAAGACTCGTCTCTCCCGCTCAGTTATTAAAATAACGCCAGTTATGCAGCCTACAAGTCAACCATTTGCCTCAAAATGACAATGCATTGCATGCTATGAACATACATGTTCTTCTCCCTTTTCAGAAGTGTAGAATTAATTGCCATAATTATCTCTCTTCTTTAGTACTCATGTTTTAGTCAGAACACCTTCGAATGCCTCAAATATCAAATTTCCTAAAATTTGTGTTTGAAGAATCCCGGCGGGGGTACTCTACAAATTAGGGTGGGGGTGTGCCGCTGGGACCCTGACACCCTTGGCCTATGCCAGACCATGTTCATCTGCAAGGTGTCCCTCAACCCTTCACCTGTACAGAGCGAACTGTACATGTAACTAACTTCATATTGCCACACCTCAACGCCGCCTTCAGCGGTTTACTACCGTTAAACACAACAGAAGACATCTGCAGATCTTGCACTTCTCTTCCTGATTGTCTTTTATTCAATTGTTTATCATAAACATTGGTTACTAAGTAACTTCATCGCATTTTCATGGTAGATAATCTCAAAGTCACAGAGTCAAAAATAACATAATGAAAACGATAATTTGGACTTAATTTCCACGGTTTAACTGTTTTTCTGGGGTTACTCAATCGTTTATCAGTCGATTCATTAATCAAGGTATATTATTCTTATACTAAAATCCTAAATACTTATGCTAAAATCAAAAATATATTTTGATATTTTTTATACAGTTCCATAAGCCGTGACTTACTTCGTCTACAAGAACAGAGTCCAAATTACAATAATAAATCGTTTAAAAAAACCAAAAAATTATACTGAGCTAACACTAACATTTTAATGTTAACTGTCTATATTTGTAGTGCTTAGTGTTTCATAACTTAAGCCTCAAAAAGCAATAGTTTAATGGTTTAATGAAAGGAAAAAATCGAGTGATTGAATCGAACGATAGGCTAAAACGTAACAAAACTATACTTTAACTATTAAGTTCGAAAAAAAATGAATAAAAAATCTAACAAGATTACCTTTGTTATCGAAATTCCCTATACCGATAAGCTAATAGAACTGAGACTAAAATAAGGGGTGCTGAATGGTACTGCGAGAACGGGTATCGAAAAATTGTCGTAGGATATCAAATCTCGGAAGTGTTTTTGATGGGTCGCGAAGTCTTGTTTAAGTGCGTTTCTTTCCGTTTCGTCGGAGGTGAAAACTTTTTTGCCCGACATCGGGTGAGTCATGGAATTTACCATTCGCCACCCCTAGAGTGTTATACTGCAAGACTAAGAGAGTCGATTTGGCCCAGAGGGCCATTACTTTCAGGGATTTATTACCTTGCTCCAATTTTTAACGTTCCGCGTTTTAGGGTTGTGGGTGATTTTCAGCCGTTCCGCGTTTTAGGATTATGTGTGATTTTCCGCGGTTCCGCGTTTTAGGATTTGGGGTGGTTTTCCGTCATTCCGCCATTCCGCGTTTTAGGGTCGCCCCATGTCTCTGCACAGACACATCTATTAGCTTATTGTTAATTTATCACGTTGCCATCTGGATTTGCTTTTTTTCTTACCTTTTGTCCTTTGTAGAAGCAATCCTTAACTGTCAATGCCTACACCCGGCTACAGTGTCACAGTTTGGCGTGTCTTCTGCTTGTGTTGAGATCGGTTGATCTAGATTTGTCCCGATTCACCTGGCCAGTTGCACTTTACAAACGGTAATACGCTGCTCCTGTCATAGGGTATTTTAGACAAATAAATCCCAAGTTACGATTCCAAGCTCCTATTGAATCGTATTAGCTGAGATTCACGGTATATTTTGCTACTTGTCAGTTGTGTAGTTCTTTTTTCCTCCGGAAAGTTTTGTCGTCCGTCATTTTGAATTTTTATGTGGAATACTGCTGACCGCTCGTTCCCAGACTCCTATTCCCCGTTCCCGGTACCCGGTACCCCGTTCCTGATTTTAGTATCATCCTCTGTATATGCTACTGCCGGTATTGCTCAAGTGTATACACAATATTCTCTGAAACAGTAATACAGTCATATCAAACGAGTCATTATAAAACGCAACCACATGTTTAACTCACTAGCTATAAAGGGTCTTATTACAACTACCCACATTCAGTATATTGATGATAATTAAAGCTTACCTCCGATGTTTTCTAGGTAATGTTGTAAATTAATTTTTCAGAAAAAAATTGGATGAAAATTGATCGAAACAATTTATTAAAGTTTGTTTGGAAAGCCTCGGATTCATGTCCAAGAATTTGATGTAGGGAGAGGTGGGCTATTTGCGACAGCTTGGCTACTTACAAATTACGAAAAATACGAAAGCTGTTTAAAAAACTAAGAATCATAGAGTAAGAATTTTCAGAAAACGTTATTACATGTCTTGATTGTTATCCCTGTCTTACAACTACCTAGCCTGGCGAAGATAAGACGCGCGGGATCTGGAAAAAATATGCCGCCCAACTCTCCCCAACCCCCCACTCTCCACGCCTTTCCTTTAGTTGTGCTCGTTTTCTCATCCGCTTTTCCTACCACCTCGTGAGACAGGCCACGATAAATTAGCAACAAGAAATAAAGAAATAAATGGTATCGACCATCGTGGCTTTCTTATCCTCCCCTACGCCAAAGGATTTTCCGAAAGAGTTGCAAACGTTCTTCGAGGTTTCAACATCAAGGTCGCCCTTAAACCTATTCGCACCATCTCGAGCATACTCAAAAAGCCAAAAGACAAGATCGAGAAAGAGGCTTCCAGAGGAATCGTATATAAGATCAAATGTAAAGATTGTGATTGTGTTTATGTTGGTCAGACATCGCGCGCGCTAAAAACACGTGTGAAAGAACACGCTAAGGCCATAGCAACATTAGATAAAAACTCTTTGTTGGCCAAACACCATATGCTTAACGGTCATCAAATAGATTTGGAGAGCGTTGAAATTGTCGACAGGTCATTGGCGTGGCGACAAAGACTAATTCTTGAAGCTTGGCATTCCGTGCGAAATAGGAACACTATAAACGAACACATAGCGCTACCAAACGTATACAATAACATTAAGAATTTTTAGAGTCATTAAGAATACTCTAGAGACTATTGTTGCACTCAGAAAGTTCCTTCGAGGTGTGATTTTTTATCACACATCGGTTACATATTCTAAGTAGGACGCCGTTAGACATTTGCATTTTTATCTTTGCTGAGGAAGGCAACAGTAGTGGCCGAAACGTCCATAACTATTTTTAGTCAGTGTCAACTTTTTTTAATTATTTTTTACCAGTTTTTATACTCTAGTATACAGGATGTAATGTACATATAGTAAATAATAACCGTTATTAACTACAGGATTTTATTGAAAAGCTGGATAAGACGGGGGACTTCAAAATCGTCGTCCTCAGTCTTGTTTCCGCATAAAAAATGTTCCCCGTTTGCGCGTCAAGGAAACAAAGTTGACTTCATTCCAGGGTTGCGTGGGTTGCACTTCCTAAATCGAGCATGCGAATACATTAGCTTTCAGTGAAATGTTTCTAAGTTTGCACACCTAGGAAACAATGTATCTCACTCGTTAGCGCGACGAAGAAACATTCTTCGAAACAATGTTTCCGCAACAATGTTTCCTCGTTTGCGGGGACCTTCAGAGTGCCGTTCGTGCTTTCCGATCGTGAGCCTGGGTAGCCTGTGCTTTTTATGGCCCGGCTGTGGCCGTATAAAGAGCTTCCACTGCACAAATGTCAGACACAAAAATAAAACCCAAATAGAAGGGGGCATTGAGGGCCTAACAGAAACCGAAAAACTGGAAGAAACATCGCTTAAAACCGAAAACTGTCGAGAATAATGATCAAAACCGCAAATTCGTTATTTTCAATCCCTCAACCCTTGATACAATATCGAAATGTTGGCCTTGGGGACAATTCAATGCCCCTGTTATACTGCTTGCAGCGCAGATTTGGATTTGATGCGCAATATCCCGAAGGAAATTTTTGCAATGTTCAACCAAAGCAATCGCTTCTTTCATAATTGTTTCCGTCTCATATGAAGGTGAAACTTTTGTAATGAACTCAGAAAGCTTCGTACAATGCACCAAAAGCTCCGACCGAATAACCGAATAACTGCTTTTTTGTTCATAAATGTCAAAAAGAAAAAACCGGGGATTTTGAGTGCAAAAACCGAAAAACCGATCTCAAAGGTGACCAAAACCGAAAACTTCGGAGAGACAAATACATCGTTTAGAGTGTAAACGTAAGGTCTGCTAGCATTATCGAAAAGAAATTAGCAGCTCGGAAGTTCGGTGGGTAGGATTCCGTTTCCGCATATTTTCTGCGCCTTAAATTTTCAGCTAAAAACGCCGAACAGAACAACCCGTACTAGCTTACACAAACGTGCCTTTAAAAGCTCGTGAACAGTCTAAGAAACCAGAAAATGACATTTCAAGTATTTTGCTTAAAGTTTTTCGTTGGGTCCCCCTGATGACATCTGTGAGTTGAAAACAAACATAATCATCGCAGAGCAAACATTGAATTTGCAATGTAGGGATCCGGGAAAATGGTGGCCGTTCCGTTCAATGGTCCGATCCTCGGTGTTCATGAAGTACCTCTTAAGTAGATTTTCAACGTCGAGTCAGTTGCCATGGCAAAAATGGCTCTTTGATATTTGTTCACGCCATTAAAACAAAATTACTTTCGCTCAACATCTGCTTTCCCTGGACTCGCTATCCATCAAGCTGAAAAGTCCGATTTCACTTGATTCGAAAGCCCAGTTTTTTTTCTAGATACAGTACAGTTCCTTAACTGAATAATCAGTTTTTAAATGCAAGTTTAACGCATTTAATCGAGTGACACTTGATCTTAAGCCATTCATGTATAGTTTGAAAATTGCTGTTTTGTTGGTTTGTTTTGTCGTCTTTCTGAAGATAGTTGTCTATTAGTATCTTGGCAACCGAAAATTGGAAGGTTCCAGCTTTATCAATACCATAATTTTAATTAACTTAAGAGCAAACAAAATTGATGTTTCTTGTGGTTTTACTCTGTTGAACAATTACAAAACAATTAAGCCAACAGTTTGCCCAGTTGGCAGTAGTCATGGAGGTTAAAAAGCCTCAAAGAGCAGTTGTTGTCTTGTGATTGTGACTGACTGTGTGTGTAAAAAGTAGAAAAATTATAGAGTTTTGATATCTGGAAGAATCACCGCTTAAGTACAAACCTTGAAAAAAGAAGTGGAAAACCTACTTTCGGACAACCCCGTTAGTAAGAAAAACTCGTCTGAATAAGGCCATTTCAGTTTTCGGCCAATTTATTTGCTGAAAACCCCCCAGTAACCGACAAATGGACGAAGTTGGTTCTAAATAACCGGTATAAGGGGAGGTTGGATTGGCGGCGGGTTTTAGCAAAGAAATTGTCGGATTCAGAGCGGCGGCCGGGTTTCCTCAGTGGTGCTCTGTTCGACTTGTTGTTTTAAGCTCAGTCATAAAGTCAAGTACAATACAATTTTAACAGGTTCAATCTATTCGTGCTTGATTAAAAATCACTCAAGGTTGAAACACTGTTGGGCTTTTTCCATCTTACAAAAGATTGTTTACGAGTACCTTAGCAACGGAAAAATAGAAGTTTCTAGCTTTAATTTACATGCTGGGCAATTTTTTTATTTAATGGAAGATTGATCTCTCTTGTGGTTTTCTTATGTTGATAGTGTACAAAAAAAGATCTAGTTAGGTTGTTTCGGGGTTTATTATGGAGAATAACATGGCTAAATGTAGCCCATTGGCAGGGAATCTTGTTTCGTGATTGGATACGCAAATGTACCATCAGGGCGACTGTGTTGATGTTGTTTAAAAATAAGAAAAATTAGCCATTGTTAACAAACATCACGGGTAATTATGGAGTTTTGATCAGTAGCTGGAAGAATCACACGAAATAACAAACCTATACTTACGAACGCCTTATCAGTGAAATCTTAATTATGTTATTTAATACTAACTCCGAGAAAAGTTCGCCGGACGATATTCCAGAAGCAAACAGTCAAACATTACTAATACCAAGTTTTAATCAAAGGAGGGATTTATTTGGCTGTACCAGTATAAATTTGAATGCATACTTGAAGTTGCATTCTAAGGATGTTACTGCAGTCTGAATTGTCGAATTTGCGTGGACTCTGAACTAGTAGCTATAATCATACATATTTTGCCTCGACGACAGCTTATTTATTTTCTGTGATGAAAAAATAATAATCTTTATCAGTTCTGTTATGTAAAACTCTATTAAAACACGGAAAATCCTCAGTGTTAAGCTTTAAAAAAGTAAAAAGCTTTACAACTGGTTGACAAGATTGCCGTACGGGAATCCGAGAAGTCAGATACCTACTTGATGTTTCTTCTTCGGGCAAATTATTCCATAGACAGGCCCTGCTATAGTACTAAAACTTCGTTTTAAGATAATTCGTTTGCCGCTTTGGCAGAGCAAGTTTGCCCTCTAGATTTCTCAAATTATATATCGCTTGGCGTAGAGTAAAAAGACGTTGTAAGTATTCCTGGGCAAGTTTATGCATTGTCTTGTACACAATCAGAGCTTTCTGTTTTTGCCAACGAATAGACAGTTTCTCCCACTTGAGTTTATTCAGAAGGAGGCTCGAGATCGTGTCAAGGGGCGATTTCGTAATCACTCTGGCTGCACGATTTTGTCCCAAGGATTTAGTATGATCAGCTCCCCTTCACCTTCTTCCATCTATTTCGATATCATTCTCGTCACATTGAGAATTTCATCTCTGTCTTGACCCTATCGATCATTAGCTCAGTCTTAGCCACATTTGATCTTAACCTGTTTTCTTTTAGCCAGCGATTGAGGTTACTGAGTTCAGGAATTATTGCTAGTTTAAGCTAGGTTAAGCTAGTTTAAGGTTTTTGGCAGTTAGGCTTATGTTGGTATCGTCGGCAAACATCCTCGGAGAGGCGCCCCACAGGAAGTTAGGCAGATTGTTAATGTACATTAAAAAAAGCAATGAACTAAGTATACTGCCTTGAGATACGCCACAATTAACGGTGCGAGTAGTTGACAGTTTGCCATTTACGTTACATTTTTGGGTTCGATTGCTTAAATATGACTGGAACCACTTAACAGCTTCCTGGTCAGCACCAAAGTATGACATCTTACGCAAAATAATTTCATGATCAATTGAATCAAACGCCTTTTTAAGGTCAATGAAAACTACGCCATTCAGAGTAGGCCGTTATCAATGTTGACCGACCAGCTGTTTGTTGTACGACAACAAAAAGCCAAATAAATCCGCCCTTATCTGAACGACAACTAAATCACAAAAGTTTACGTGCCTGAACGAGACAAAGAAAATGTTTTCCGTGATGACAACTCCATTACCTGAGAAAGATATCTTGCCTAAACTCAAGTGCCTCGACGATTTAACAACGTGTTTTTCTTAGACTATATGTATATTTCCATCGATAAGCTTATGCTTGGTAGGAATCAAAGTTTTTAAGCGATCAGCTACTTTTGATTCATTTGAATAAGATTTAACGATGAAGCCTGATGCAAAGGTTACACTTTTCATGTGCCCAATGTGATACGTAAAGTCCAACGTGACCAATCGAACCAAATCGAACGTTCGATTTATCGAATCCAATCGAACCCAATCGGCCTCAATAATCGAACACAATCGAACTCTCACAAAAAAAAAATTGGAGCAATCGAACGCAATTAATCGAACGTTGACTAGGTTCGATTACGTTCGATAAGGTTCAATTCAGTTCGATGGGAAGGCAATCACAAAAAATGATCGACGTTGGATGACATTCCATTGAAAATGGAGGTGGGAGAGCCAAATCTGGGGGGGGGGGGGGGTCCAAGTTATTCTTGGTAGCTTACAATGCCAACTCGTCCCACATCATCGGCTCGGTTCATTGAATTTTGCATGGGTTACTGTTAAGGTTACATATGCTGATAAGAAATAAATAAACATGAAAATTGAAAATAGATGGGGTGAATTGAAATTTATATAATCTTCTGCTGTCCGAAAATCGAACAGAATCGAACTCTCACACAATTTTTTTAGTTCGATTCCATTCGATTTCCGAACCAATCGAACCTAGTCGTTCCATTAAGTTCGATTGGGTTTGATTGAGTTCGGTTACCGAACAGTTCGATTGGTCACGTCGGGGTAAAGTTTGGTCGATCCAAACGAGACATTTTTTTTTTTTTTTTGCTTCGACAGTTGAATCAGGCGTCTAATATAATTCTACGAGTTGTGTATTCGACTGGTCTACTGAAGAGAACCGGCAAGGTCCAGGATCAATCAGAAATTTGTCGAACTTAGTTGATTCAGACTTCGACCTTTTCATGCACCTAATTCCGACATTAGATAGATCTTTGTCGTACACAGTACTTAATATGGTTCAAGTATAAAAATTGCATATCAATTTCTATCGACTACTTAATTTTTATTTTTATCTCAATGTAGCCGGATAAAGTTCACCTTCATTTGCTTCAGGAGCTGAACAATTTTGGCTGTAAAGACAACAAATATATAGCCGCACAAGATGACTTTTACACCTCTGCCTTAAAATTCCAGAATGTGGAGCACAACCGACTCAGCCCTTGTATCTAACAGTAAGGCATTGCTTTATTTTTACAGCCAACTCCTTCAAGTGTTACAAGTGCGGCCCGGAGAAGCAAAGTGAAGGATATACTAGACAACAGTGTGAAACGAATCTAAAGGACGAAGAATGCAATGCAACCACCTCTACCTGCTTCCAGGTCATCGGTAAACTCACAGGGGATAGAGAAGTCGAGGTCAGAGGATGCGAATCAAAGGAGTTTTGTGAAACAACGTTGCAACAAATGTGTACAAATTCAAGTATGATGGAGACGTTTAACATAACAGAATGCAAACGGGACTGCTGTGCAACTCATGGCGATACACCCTGCAACAATCTGCTGGACAGTGCATTCATCGGCACCGCAAGCATGCTGTTGATGATGTTGACAGTCCTGTGCAGTGTGATGCTGTTCTAAATCGCTGATTCTACCGTCAGTTAATGTACCAGGGAAGAGACTATTAGAGTGTGTTTTATGTTATATTCTCTAAAAGTAACAGTAAACACTTTAGAGTGCGCCTGCATAAACACAGGGGGCGCGTTTATCGGAAAGCCCCCAAAAGTTGTCGACCCTGAAAAGCCATTTGTAAAACTATGAACCATTCATTTTACAAAGCTGTTATTTTAGCTTGTCTTTAATTTAAGAAATACTTAACTCATAGCAAAGTTTCATGCTTAAAAACTTCTTTGTTTGCAAGATACAGTGCCCGATATCGACCCGAAAACTTTTGGAGCTTTTGAGAAACGCACTCCAGGCCTTAAAATGTAAAACTACTCACTATTTTGCACTAGTGGCCACAGTAACTACCGAGCCAAACTCAGGTTACCCCATAAAGAGTCCATCATTAAAAAGTTGCCAAAAGTTGCATTAGGAAGTTGCCTTTTTGTTGTTGTTTTGACTGTCTGTCTGTCTGTCTGTCTGTCTGTCTGTCCGGTCTGTCTCGCTGTCTGTCTGTCGGTCTATCTGTCTGTCTGTCTGTTTTGTTTGTTTGTTTGTTTGCTTGTTTGTTCGTTTTTCTTTCCTTCGGAATCAGATCTTTTTAAAAGTTCATTTGAAGATGGCCATATTCTCTTATCAGAATCACTACAAAAAAATACTAAACAGGGCATAGATTCTAAATGATAAGACGCCTTCATAAGGCAAATATACATGAAAAGGTTTTCAAACTCTTGTTCTTGCTGCTCAAATATCAGTTTGTTGCCAAGTGTCTCAACATTCTTTTTAGCTTCTTGTTCTTGAATTCTTGTTTAGCACACAAATGTGGAACAATGACAGCCAGAATAGAGATATATGCAAACTGAATCTAGGTAATAAAATTGATTGATGTCAGTGATGAGGATTATATTCACTGTAAGAGTAAACAGAGCAAACTTTATCAGTTCACAGATGGTCTTTTTTTTCTTATACGGATCTTCGAACGCGCGAGAGCGTGAACGAGCGTGATGGCTGAGACTGAGAACGGGCAAAGGAAAATTACTTTTAATTTAAGTTGGTGATAATTTTGATATACTCTTACAATAAACCTTTTTTGGAACAATTATTGGGGGCAGAGGTTTAACAAGTTTATGCTCAATATTTTTGAGATTATCATGTTGGCGCAAATCGACTTTGTTTAACGAAGTTGGCATTCAACAGTCGACCTACGTCTGACAAACTGGGGCACTTGGACTCCAGAACAAATTGCCATCTAAGAATTTTTGTTTTCGAGGATGGAGAAAAGAAAATCCAAGAACTAGAAGAAAAAACCTTCGGTGCACATACGAGATCGAACAAAAAAACACATCCCAATTATGACGCCGTGTCCTTGATCCAAACCCCAACAAGCAACATTGACGCGCCACTCTGACCTCTGGGATACCGGTGCAGCGCTCTAATGAATTGAGCTGACAAGCCAGCTGGGAGCTGGTCATTAAATTGGTTCGTAATATACCCGGGAAAGATGAAGATGAAATTATGAATATATGAAATCAGGAGGTCAGGGTTCGAATCCCGGCAAGCCTGATTTTTTTCAGGCTTTCTTTTCGCAACTGCATAAGTTGCGTAAATAACTGCGAGGATCTTCTTTACATTTATTTCTTCACTCCGCAGTTCAAATATATGAATTTCATATATTCATAATTTCATCTTCATCTTTCCCGGGTATATTACGAACCAATTTAATGACCAGCTCCCAGTTGGCTTGTTAGCTCAATTGATTAGAGCGCTGCACCGGTATCGCAGAAGTCAGGGTTCGAATCCCGGCAAGCCTGATTTTTCAGGCTTTCTTTTCGCAACTGTATAAGTTGCGTTAATAACTGCGAGGATCTTCTTCACATTTATTTGGTACTTTTATTTTTACATACAACTACATCGATGGAGAGCAAAAACAGAACATGGATTCCCTTGGGCCATGACGATCTTGACTGTTTTTTCGCAGAAAAATCGCCCTAACAGACTAAATCGGCGCTGTTGTTCATCGTGTACATCATAAAAGCTCGAAAAAAAAATTGAACGAAAAGCCTGTTCACTAATTTTCCACGAATTTCCCTTGCCGACGGATTAGTACACGCGAATTACAAATTTCGTCAACAAATGTTCCTTGACAAATGAAAACTGGCACGACAGAATGAAAATTTGCTTGGGTGTGCCATATGGTGCTTGTTCCTTGAATTATCAAGTTTTAAGTTGTAACCCCTGCCGTGGACTTAATTGGTGGAAAAATAACTGTTTCCCTCGTTAAATGGACTGGTTTCCCAAACTTATGCCACACCGGCAAGAAAATCACCCCCCCACCGCCTTTCCCCTGATGCCATCTAATTTCTACAAAGGTTTCATGGCTTGAAAGGCTACATCCTGACAAGCTACCTTGTTTGAATAGCCGACAATGTATGTTTTCAGAATCAAACAACGGGGACCCCAGCTTAAAATTTCAAATTCAATAATTGCTTTCAAAACCACCCGTGAGGCGTTTGAAACTGAAATCTTCAAATCGTTCTCCGCGGCACATAACATTAACAAAGACTCTTTTGAATCTTTACAAAAAAAAAGATACAAAGAATAAAGCAACAAATATCGGGCATTGATTGGTTAACAAAACGAGCACGGTTCCATTTTGTACCAGAACATTAAATACAGAGATTTCAGTCCACGAAAGACCATTGCCGTCTGTCAATGTACACACTTAAGCAAGGTTACAACTTAAGCAGATGCGAAAAAAGCCTCAAATTTGAAGTGCACCTGCAAAGTTTAGATTCGTTTCAAAATTGCGCGGCCGGGTTATGAGGGTCGGTTATGCCACATAGTTTTTACCAAACTTCAGAAAGTGATTTTCCACGCCGTTTAAATCCTTTCCCAAAAGCAAATACAGTGCGAACAAAAGGTCTGTCCATGCAAATTCTGTAGCAGATCTAAGATGCATTCGGTATAGGGTGTTAACATAGTAGCGTTTCTTTGCTAGCAGGTGTAAGCTCATGTAGCAGCGGGATATGTTTCAATCATAACCAAGAATAATTAACCCTACTGAGTAACTGTTTTCTAGAAGATCTCGTCTTACTTCATTTTAGCCCTTTCTCATCCTAATCAAACGGTGAAAGGTGTTTATAGGCATGCAACATGTTCACATAAAGTAGATCATGGCAAACAGATGGAACACTTCAATACGCCTGTCATCAACAAGATGTTTTCTGTTTTCAACTTTATTTTCGTGTCTTTGTAAGGCGTAGGTCTCATAGCAGCTAATGTGTTCTGGGGACATTTCATTAACTTATTCATGATCAAAAGAAACAAGAGTTTTAGCAGTGAGCAAACAATAATGGAAAGGCAAATGTTTAGCAAGTGCACAGCATGGGTCTCTGGTTTTTCCCGCACTGATTGGTTAATGATCCAAGATATAAACGCAATTAGTGATTAACTTTATGCAGAGCAGATTTACTCGCTGTTAGCTGCATTGCCGCGTCGGTCTTTTATCTTCAGTCCTCCTTGATCAGAAAAAAATTCGACGATTTTGCTATGGAGAAGTTTCACTTGGCCTTGCTTGTTTTCTGCGCAACCATTTGCATAGGTAAGCTCCTTTTGTGTTCTTGTTCTTGTTCGTCATTTTTAATCGAGAGCCAAGAATTCTTCTTGTTTGGCTTGCTTCAATTAAGGCGTTGTCGCCACTGAAAACGAAGTGCAAATCTCTTTATCGGAATGTAGCCAGTGTAAAAACGTCCACCATTGGGGTGTTACAAATAACATAGAATAAAGAATAGTTTTAAAATAATCACACTTTTTTATGTCATAACAAAAACTGAGGACATAGTTTTCCAAACATAATACGTGGTAGCTTTGTTTTTCGGTTGCCATGCAAAGCAAACAAAGGCATTATCAATTGAAAGTCTGACGCAGGTGTTTGTTATATGCTGAAATCCTCTCGCTCTTGAATTTTGGGGTCAAAATAATGTTAAAGTATACCCTTATTGGTGTCACAAATTTGCGCGGTTTTGTTTTATCACCAAGGTGTACAAGGGAAAGAAAGTAAAATTCTTTTTCCTGTTTGTTGTGTCCTAGAGTCACACGCTAAAACTAGCTACCACCGAAAAAAAGTCATTTCAATTACTTTTCAGGAAAGCCAACCTCAAATCTGCACGTCATTTACGTCTTAGGGTGTTTTAATGGAATACTTGTGTAAGCCAACGAAGTTTGATCTGTTCGGATTTTTTTGGCTGAATTTTAAAGTGCCAGAAATCTCTGTGAGGGCCTGAATTTTAACCTTATCCCCCGAATTTCAGAACCGCTTTTGTTTTTCAGTAAACGACATTTTAGTAATTTGAATGTCCCCTCTTTTTTTAAGTTAAATTTGAACTGATCTGATACGACAAAGCCCTTCCAAAAAAGATCTTTCACGAGAACGATTCGCTGGCTGTCTGTTAAGTGTTCTGTCTCTCACTTAACGATAACACCTTGACGAAGTTCATGTTCATGGACAGCACTGATGTGTGTATAAACTCCTCCAAATACTATCTTTTTGGATAGTGTTCCACTGCTTGTCAAGTACATCTTTCCCGTTCATGGCATATCATTTATTACTCTATTCTTTTTGTGATGTATTATCTCATTTCGTTTTATATCTGTTTTGTGGTTAATAATTGTACACAGTTTACAACTCTGAATGCTAATATTTAATTTCTATAAAGAAGAGATTATTTACTAAAAACGATTTGCTGGGTAATCTTGATTTCACAAGGGTCGTTGCCGAGCAAATCAGTTTGTCCACCTAATAGTGAGATGTTGTTGTTTTTGTTACAGCCAATTCTTTCCAGTGTTACAAATGCTCAGGAAAAGTTGACGAGGGGTACACAAATGACGAGTGCCAAAAGGAGGATAAGAAGGAGAATTGCACCGAGGCATGCCTCAAGGTATGGGGCGAGAATACAGATGGTAAAGAATTCGTGATGAAAGGATGTGTACCTAAAGCAGCTTGCGGAAGTGAAGGAGAATATAAAAAGTTGTGCGAGGATGAGGCGAAAATGAAAGAGGAGGGATTAAAAAATTGTGACGCCCTTTGCTGCGAAGAGGACCTCTGCAACAGTGCCTTTACCTTCTCCACTAACATCTTGGTGTTGGTGTTTGCGGCCCTGTGCGGTGTGATGCTGTTCTAACTTGTTTTAGTATCTGAGTTCACACAACAAGGAAGGGCCAATAAGAACACTTTGTTTTAATATTCGGTCAGATTAATTGCACTCACGTGTGTCCAAGACTTAGAGAATGCTAGGTAGAAGTGGTTTTTATCGCAGGCGTGTAAACGTCTTCTATTTTCTTTGCCTTACAAGGAAATAGGAGACGTCTACACGCAGGCTGTGTCATACTTTATTGAAGGTCTAGTTGCATTGATCACCTGAGATTTAAAAGCCGTAATGAATAGGTAATGATCAGAAATTTTGGTGGCAGGTCCGTATTAAAGAAATTTAGTCTACCGAGTATTTTCAGGAACTATCCTTCGGGTAATCTTACTGACTAAAGTAAAATTCAGTTTTCGAATTCTTTGAGTGATCTTTGCATTAATCTTCCTACATCATCTATTTAGAGTGATTTTACTTAACCCGTGAAACAGTGCGTAACAATTTGTGCCAAATAGTTACAAGTAAACAAAAGAAAACAATGAAATTAGAGTGTAATAATGCGTATTAGTTTACTATCTATTTCACGGGTTAAGTAAAATCACTCTTTCAATTCTGAAAGATCCATCTGATCACACCTCACAGGAATCCAAATATAGTGTCAGCATTTACGTACGGACCAGTATAACAATATACAGTACTGAAAATGAAGTTATGGATGGTATTAGCCTCGCAAGAAAGAAAATTTTGACCATGATAATAGAATTTTAGACTCGAGGAATGGAATAAAACTGTTTTAATAAGCCTCTTAGCTTTTCGAAGATTGTGGGTTTCCTCATTTTACTAATTTTTAATCACTGACACAACCGTAAAGGCTTAGAAATTGTCAAAGTACACATAATCGTTCAAGATCGATGTAGAATGTTTTTTACCTTTGCTCTCCTTGTAACTTTCAATTATTATCACTCGGTTGTGCGTGTTTATGCATGCTTTACTTGGTTTGGTTTCCTGTTAAACAAGATAATTGTTACAAGCAGCCATAATTCAACCAAAGTGCTACAAATAAATGCATTTCAACACCAGTGTAATGTCTTTTCTTAATTAACATTATGTAAGAAAGGAAAAGGTAAACACAACCCCGTTTATTTCAAAGGTCTCGTAATCAACCTCAGTAAAACTCAGTGCTCTCTTAAAGGGAAAGTCTGGTAAGGTTCCGCAGTCAGCATTTGATACAGTTTAACCAAGGGAAAGCCTGTTCCATGCTGTCAGGGGTAGTCCCCGCAAATTTCCCTTTCATAAACGGTCGTTGCCATTTTTAAGACACTTAGAAAAAATTTTGAACTGTTTTTGAAAGTAAAAAGGAAAGACATTCACAACCCAGATTCGAAACCCGGTCCTTTCGTACGCTAATCTCTCTCCCTTAGCACTACACTACAACGCCAATCCGCCACAATTCCGAAAAATTAAAGTATATATTATAATTAGCTGTCTTTCATAACTGATACATCTATAATAGGTGACCCTAGCCCTTTCCAGAACTTTTAACGTAAATTCAACTTGGCCTTAAACTTTGTTCTTTCCAAGACTATTTAAAAATGTATTTGTTAGCTTATTGTGACTTAAGCCAGAGCATATAATACATCTACCATGACAAAAGGGTTGGTTACCAATGATGGCATCGACTGTCAAAAAGGCAACGACCGTTTACGAAAGGAAAATAGGCGTAGTCCCCATGCCCTAAACTCGCCATATTCCCCACGCGTTTTAGGCTCTCCCAGGCTCTCTTGGAGCCTGGAAAAGGCGACTGCAATTATTAAGGGGAGATTAAATGTCAGTTAAGCAAGGTAGAACGTTTTTTCCCTAGTTTCTTTCCCGCGTTTTATGCAAAAAATTAGTTCACAATAAATGCAACTGATCTCGTTCCCAATACCCCCTCTATCTCTCCCTTTCTGTAGCCCAGTTTCATGAGTTCTAATTTATTGAAATCCATGCTTGTTATTCCAGGTAGCTATCTAAAAAGCTAGATAGGTTTAAAAAAAAGCCAAACCCCTGAGTCTCTCTAATACCTGGTAGCACAGTATTTGTTTTGTGTGATCTTTTACAAGGGTTTGATTTTCTCTCTAGTTTGAGGGGCCCAGGCCTTGGGCGCCCCCTCACAAAATGCAAAAGTCACGAAATTCCACGGGAGAAATGGATGGAAGAGGACTTATGGATGACCTTGATTTTCTTGGGACATGGCTAGGTTATTGCAATCCATCCACTATGCTTATATTGGGAGGTGTCAGAGGACCCTAGAAAGAGTTTGTTAGTCGATAAAAAATTACATGCATGCTTTTAATAAAATAGCGACAGGACCGCTTATGGCATTCTACTAATTAGTTATAGTTTGTACTTACTGGTTCCCTATCAGGAAGAGGATTCTATGTATTTCTTCACAGCGCGGAAAGTAAGCCAACGGAACTTACACAAGCGTTTGACTCGCAAACAGCTAAATGAGGAACCGTACATTCTTTCATGTTGTTATATTTTCTAATACGGTATAAATTTGAAAATTCACCTGCCAGATGGAGTCGGTGGTATAGTGGTGAGCATAGCTGCCTTCCAAGCAGTTGACCCGGGTTCGATTCCCGGCCGACGCAAATTTTTTCCTCGTCCTATTTCGTCTTTTCAAGAATATTTTTAACAGAAATCAAAGCATTTTTGCACCATTTTTAATTCAACAGCTAAATAAATAACCGTACATTCTTTCAACAACATATTGTTGTTATATTTTTTAATAGCGTATAAATTTGAAAAGGCGTCGGTGACATCAGGTGGAGGACATAGCTGCCTACCAGGCAGTTAACCTGGGTTCGATTCCCCGCCGACGAAATTATTTTCTTTGTCCCGTTTCGTGTTTTCAGAAATATTTTTAAAGGAGAAGGTCACTCCAGGAACGGTGTATTTTTTGAAATCGCCAATAAAAAGATAACACTAAGTTGAGTTACTGACCGTGGTTTTAGCTTCTAAAGTGCATCTTTAGAAGCTAACTCCTGGGTTTAAACTATTTACTACATTGCTGTTTTATTGCCCAGTATTTGACTCTTGTCGCACACTTGCATAACACCCAGCGCAACATAGAGGTGATCAGGTTGTGATCACAAGGAAAAGCGGGGTTTGAGTCAAGGATTCTAAGGGAACACCACTCACAAATGAGAAGCTTAGACCGTGATAAACTTGATAGTGGTATAAGGACTCGTTAAAGTCCAACTATAATAATGAAAAACGTTTTTCTCACTAACAACGACTAAAGTTATAAACCGAAAAGGATGACATAATTCCTGTTTTCAACCAGTCGCTGATATATAGATAAAATAACTTCAAAAGTAGTTCACAGAAAAACCATGCAATGACGGACAACCTTTGATACAAACAAAAGAAAAAGTTTGTAACAAATTTCAAAACGTTTCAGTTGTATGACCTTCAAGAGTTCTACAGAGTGAAACAAGAAAATACGCTTCTCACGTATCTAGAAAATAAACTACTGCAATAAAACAGATTCATGTTATATGCAGTATAATATTTTAATCTATAGATTGTGGGTTGTGCAAAATCACTTTAGCGAATTCTGAACTAACAAAGAACGAAAGAAAGAACGAAAGAACGAAAGAACGAAAGAACGAAAGAACGAAAGAAAGAAAGAAAGAAAGAAAGAAAGAAAGAAAGAAAGAAAGAAAGAAAGAAAGAAAGAAAGAAAGAAAGAAAGAAAGAAAGAAAGAAAGAAAGAAAGAAAAAGAAAGAAAGAAAGGATACAATACGAAAAAGTTTGCGTCGGCCGGGAATGGAACCCGGATCAACTGCTTGGAAGGCAGCTATGCTAACCACTATACCACCGACGCTGATTAGAAAAACGAACTTATTGTATTAACGAAGTGCTCATAAGGCGGGATTCTATCTCACGTCCTATGCTATGAAAATGAAAGAAACAACGAAATACCTTGGGCCATAAATACAAGGGAATAGACAGTGAAAAACACAGGTCAGTTGGTGTTTAATGACATTTGCTAACATGAACAGGCATTTTACACCCCCTCATAGGTGCAAAAATTCTACATTGGCCGTCATACCGAGATGTTTTGTCGGAAGTACACACAAAATTCGAATTCAGGTAACGCGTCAGTGGTATAGTGGTGAGCATAGCTGCCTTCCAAGCAGTTGACCCGGGTTCGATTCCCCGCCGACGCAACATTTTTCTTTTTTACCTGGCCGTCGTTAATATGACGACGAGTGGATCTAGTACACCTATTTTTTACCCCACCGCCAGGACGGGGTCTAGTAATGCCCAGTTTTTCTTTCGTGCCCCAGACTCCCTGTTTTCACTGAGCCAAACAAAATTCTGTGGGAAACTTCCGCTACATCACTTGGGCTCGTACCTTGAGTGACCGTAATATCAGTACTTTCAACCCTGAGGGAAGGGAGAACAACGGCGGAGTCTAATGCCCCTAGGGCTTTTCTTAGCATTTTTAACATGTGCATCAGATCTTGTTGTTTAAGTATTGTCGTTATTTAGTTTATTTTCCATTGACATTGTAGCTCATTAGTATCTTTTACATTCACATTGTCTTTTTTAGTCTGGTTATGTAATCGTCTCTTGTTATTTTATCATGGTTCGTTAGCACTTGTAGTATTGTTATTGTCCTTTTTCAGTCTGGTTTCGCGATACTGTATTTTTATTGTAATTTTTCTCTCATTTAGTAACTTAACTCCCTAAATGAGTATTTGAGGCCTATTTTTCTTGTTTTACTCCGTAGAACTGATGAAGGTCGTACGACCGAAACGTTTTTAATTTTTTTAAAATAAATTTTTAAGTTTTTCTTATCAAAGATTGGCCATCTTTGGTTTACCTATGAACTAGTTTTCAATATTTGTTTACCAAAGCTCGGACTGTGAAACTCTCTGCGATCTCTTTGGTAAGACATTGTCCGTTGGCCCAAGAAGCAACTTCCAAACTGATATAATAATTTGTATGTACAAAAAAACTCGAATTATATTAATATAATTATGTGAAGAAAAACTGCAGTAGGTTATTTTTTCGTTTAATTAAAAGACAAATAAGACTGGAAAAGTTGAAAATTTACATGCACATGTAAATCGTACTTTACAACATGCAAATCCTAATTTACATGTTTTGTAAAATTACATTTACATATTGGCATTTTGTAAATTGAATTTGCATGCTTTTTTACATGTTAAGGAGAAGATGTAAATTTGTTGCAAAAACGGATTTACATGGTCCCCTTTAACCCCTATAACGTAAAGACCATGTTAATAACATGTAAATTTCGGGGAACAAATTTACAGTATCTTCTTCGTAAATACCCTGTAAATTTTTTAAACAAAACATGTAAGGAACATGTGAATGAGAAATATGGTGCTGTTCTATACCCTGAAATAACATATAAATTTGGTGGCCCAAATCCTGTAAAAATCATGTAAATGAAAAAAGGGAGACTGGCCAGACAATGTAAATAGCGTGTAAATTGAAAAAAAGGGAGACTGTCAAGAATATGTATCTAACATATGAAGAAAAAAAAATGGTAAATCAAATTTAACGTCATAGTTTGAGGAGGAGTCGCCTAATCTCCCGAGCCATGGGCTCATGTGTAAACATTGACGTCCAGGTCGAATTGGAATTTGGAAGTGCTGGTTTTTATGGAGGGAGGAAAATTTGGAAAACCCTTAAAAAACCCCTCGGAGCAAGGACAGAACCAACAACAAGCTCAACCCACGTGCCAACTACTGGGACCGAACCCGGGTCACAGGGGCGGGAAGTAAGTGCTCTCACCGCTACGCCAACCTTGCTCCCCACAAATGTAAAAAAGGGAGATTGTAGAAAGAAAGTAAAACAGAGAGATTGCCTAAACCTTGTAAACGACATGAAAATCAAAAAGGGAGACCGCACAAACCTTCTACATAAAAGCCAGATAGGTGTGGGCGGCTTGAAAGGTAATGGTTTTTGTGTCGTTTTGGTCTGAATTAGGGTAAGGTTGCGCGTTTTGGTCTGGAATTGGGTATGGTTTTTAGAAGAAGCTACTTTTTACTATTTTTATCCCTTGAGAATGGTCTTTTGATTAATATAGGGAATTTGAAGCCCTTCTCAAATGTTTTACGTAAATTGAAGCAGTTCCTAGGTAGTTGCGATCCTTTTTAGGACGGACGGTTTCAAGACATTCGCTGCACACCACCCACCCAAATTTTAGGGGCTCCTCCCCCACCCCAAGCTAAGTATTTTACACCCACTTCAGGACTGGGTACATCTTCGTTTATCATTATCTTGAACACCCTATTCACACGTTTAAAATTAAGCACTGTTTTACTGTTTGGCTTCAGCAATAAGTCGCAGTTTATGTGTAGACGAATATTTGGTTAATTATTAAGAGGCAATGTCCACTAAGACCGAGCGAAATCGAAAATATGTGGCACATGATGAAAAATCAAAATCCTCCGTTTCTCGCCCAGAAATACCATATGGTAGCTCTAGAAACGTGGTGGCATTTTTTTTTTTGAGAAAATATTTTTACACCTCCAAAAAATTAAAAAACCGTTACTGCACTACGTGTCTCCACAAACACCCCGAATAAACGCGAATCAAACCTTCTCGTAAACTTTGCTCTGTTTAGTTTAGAAAATTGCTGTTGAAGAGTTAACAAGTAATTTGAGTCAAATTATACTTTTTTGGATTAATTTTCAAGGTCATGGCAGGCTGCTGAAAACCACTGAAATTCGCTTGCTCAGAATTCTCAATTTGGCGCATTTTTTCAAGAGAAAGTTTCCCTCCCCGGTAAAACACTGAATCACTTGAAATTCAGAATTCTTGAAAGAGGAAATGTCGTTCTTAAACCAGGTTTAAAAATTAGTTTCGGGCTTTTTATGAGCGCCGAGTACAAACGCTCTCAAAATCCCGATAATTACCACAGGCAGCCCAAGCTAAGGTTGGGAGCTGCGCATAAATTAGACTGTTTTTTCCACGCTATGCATAATAATGACATCGGCAACATTTAAGAGTTTGTATGGAAATGATACAAAACGTCTCAAATTGCCACAAATCAGAAAGAAGTCGAAATAAAAAAGATTTGTCTTATTTCATTGTTTTATTGGTCATTATTGGAGGGCTTCCTGGGCTGGTTTGAAGCTTTTTGGGCGAGAAATTGAGGTTTATATTTTTCATCAGTTACTGAACGTTTAGAATTAATTAAAGGCAGGAAACAGTTTCACACTGCACCTCACTTGAGGTTCGATAAATTCCATCACAATAAACGAATCGCCCTACAACTTCAAAGGTGTATTCTTGGGTCTTGCGCATACCTCTGTTCTTTCTCATGTGTTCCAGATCCTATTTTAAGCCGTCGAAAATCCCTCTTAAATACGAAACTCGCCTTTCCTGGTATGCGTTTTCATTTGAAGTGCACACATGAATCATTGCGAGCCGCGTTTCGACGACAAAATGTCCCTCAGCCGGGGACAGGCTGAGTGAGATTGTCGACATTAGCAAACACGACACTGCGGAGTCCAGAGAGGTCGGTTTACAGAAATAGAGAAATATTAGAACGGCCGTGAAATTCACTCGCCTCACTTGACTTGGAAAACCATAATTTTGTTATAGGGACGAACGAAGAACTATCTTTTGCTGCACTCTAATCAATTCATTCGATGATTTTATGCCGAGTATTGGCGCAAGTGATCCTGCTCACTGCCCGCAAATCAACCTCATCATTTAATTCCCATATATAGGGTTGTCTGCCCTAAAAAAAAATATTGGTGTGACCGTGGAAAATACCAACCACAATTTCCATTCCTTTGAAAACCGGTGCAATTTTTTTTCTAGGTGGAAACTGCTCCTCGTCTCTGCTCTAAATTTCGACAACATTTTTTTTGCGGTAAAAAGGTAAATGTGACGGAACAAATCACTATGCTAATATATTGTCGCACGAAGACATTAAAGCGTGCTCGTGGCGTCAAGTGAGGCGACTAAATTTCACGGGCGTGCCGATAGTTTTCTATCAGGCCCTCAAACGGACCTCTCTGGACTCCGCAGTGTCGCCTTCTGCTTGTGGACAATCTCACTCAGCCTCTCCCCGGCTGAGGGACATTTTGTCGTCGAAACGCGGCTCGCAATGATTCATGTGTGCACTTCAAATGAAAACGCATACCAGGAAAGGCGAGTTTCGTATTTAAGAGGGATTTTCGACGGCTTAAAATAGGATCTGGAACACATGAGAAAGAACAGAGGTATGCGCAAGACCCAAGAATACACCTTTGAAGTTGTAGGGCGATTCGTTTATTGTGATGGAATTTATCGAACCTCAAGTGAGGTGCAGTGTGAAACTGTTTCCTGCCTTTAATTAATTCTAAACGTTCAGTAACTGATGAAAAATATAAACCTCAATTTCTCGCCCAAAAAGCTTCAAACCAGCCCAGGAAGCCCTCCAATAATGACCAATAAAACAATGAAATAAGACAAATCTTTTTTATTTCGACTTCTTTCTGATTTGTGGCAATTTGAGACGTTTTGTATCATTTCCATACAAACTCTTAAATGTTGCCGATGTCATTATTATGCATAGCGTGGAAAAAACAGTCTAATTTATGCGCAGCTCCCAACCTTAGCTTGGGCTGCCTGTGTAATTACAACATTAACACGTCAACAATTGGCACATACCTCCGACCAAATAACCGAAAATGTGGACATTTCCTCTATTTTGTTTGGTATTCGGTTGTAATCCACAGCGGAAAGGTAATGTCTAGCTCACCTGAATATGGTATTGTCTAAATATCAGGTTCTCGTACTCTTTCATAATAACTATCTTGACCTCCCGGGGTCAACAACATCACTGAAGCATTGCGTATTGGCAATCAACCCAAATGACTTATTTCCATCACGCCTCCTTTTGTTTAAATCAAGAGCCTTCAGAAATAAAATGATTTTGCCTTATTTGAACTTCAAAACAGTTTTCTCCTATAAGACGTCTTTTCTGTATTCGTTGCAATATTTCGAAACCATAATTTCTTGCCGAAAGCTCACAAACCTGTTTAGTTTGAGTCACGCAACAAAATGTCACGCACTTGATTTTACCTGACGTCAGGTTAGGTTTGTCCTTGGGAAAAGTGATTTGGAGGGGGAAATGCACAGGAAACAACAACAACAACAACAAAACAAGCAAGCAAAAACAAACAAACAAAAAACGGAAACAAAGCAATGAGAACTTTGAAAACCTATGGACCCAAGGACCGATTATTTATTTATCATTATCATTAGACACAGTGAAGCCTTGCCAACGGCCGGCCTTGCCTGTTACTAGGGCTTTGAAAAAGAAATTATTATTAGGTCTCTATGTATTGGTCTTCAAAACTTGGTTAAGACAGGAGTAAGAAAGTAAAAATGTATGTGGAGTTTACTCAAGCCCAAGCCAGAGGTGTGGCCAGGGGTGCCGGAACCGTCCTTTTCGTTATAAGCTTATGAAACCATTTTATGGCAAACCTAGCGGATTACAAATTTATACATGAAACTCAAAATAAAGTTGAATTTGAAACTCAACTCATGTTGAAACTCTTCATGACATAGAGTCCTAATGTTCAGGGCTCTTTGTCGCTTTCCGCCTGATCTTTTGAGCAGTGCTGGTGACGAAGGTGGAGAACCATCCTTGCTACAAATGGCTAACGCTCGAATCGTCAGCTTTCAATCTCTTCACGGTGGCTCTATTTACCCTATTAACTTAGTTGATAAATCCAAAGTTCTGTGTTTCGCTTCCCCACCCAAGCAGCACCACAGTTTCCCTAGAGACTAACCCCCTTGTTTGTCAGGTGACAGTTGGCTGTGCGATATTTCTCCTTCTTTTCACGGTTGAGGAGAACGAGCTCGGTGTTGCTTAGAGCACTGCTATGAAAGTTAGACCATCTGATAACAGGGCCTTAGATTTCAGCGCATATATTAGTTTTATAGGTCCAACGCCACGCCATATGCTCTTCATACACGGACGGATTCCTTCTTTGGAAAACTGTATATTCGAGAGTGTGCTCACACCATCGATCTTCCAAGTGCTTGTAAAGGGCTTGTAATGGACGCGCATAGGGTGACACTTAAGGATGGTTTTCCACCGGGATCCTGATATCGTGTCCGTAGTTTAGGAGGATAAATGTCTCCGCCGGCCTTGCGGTCGTAGGCTCTCCATGGAAGGAAGGGAGCCAGGATTTTGAACACCGTGCCCAGCTCTGCTCCTAGTACTCCTGCGCAAACTATGTTGCCCCTTCAGGCCCTGCAGTGATAGCAGCCAGCGTTGTCTTACCGGAAGCTGACTGTCTTCAGGGCTGGTATGGCGGTGTTAATCTGCTTATTAAATGACGTCTGCCATCACAGCGAGGAATGTACGAAAGTGGGTGTGAGAAAAAGGTGTACTTACCAGAGCCCACTCATCCTCGGAGACCCAGGGACAGCTAGTCGGGACGACGGGATTTTCATGAGCGAAAGTTTACAACAAGAGCGGGAGAGCCCCTGGGCACTTACTCTTACCGAACGAGTTCCAGAAGCGTTTGAAATCCCGCCTGCTGATTGGCCAGAAAAATATTTTTCTGGCCAATCAGCGAAGAGGAACAGCCGGGCGACTCTCATGTCTTCTTACACGAGGTTGTTTTCCTCATCGAACGCCGTAGTAGCGTGGCCCGTTCAACGGGGACATTTTTGAGGAGAGCTTCAGAAAAAATAAATAAATAATAAATAAACGACGTTGAGGAAATCGCAAACTATAACGTGGCCGCAAGAAAACAAACACTCACAGGGAATTTTTCACGGCGGACTTATCGAAGGTATCGCAAATTTTTAGAGCTAGCGACTTCCCCTTTCTCCAATGTAACTAATTTACTATTTCTCCTTCTTCGTTGATCTTCGTCTGAAACTTTCCATCTCTGATGCACGGGCCACGCAGCTATGTTGATCGAGCGTGTCATGTCACGTACTAGAGAGAACTAGTTCTCTCTAGTACGTGACATGACGTCGCATCGACCGTTAAGCAGAAAATCGCCCAGATCGGCCTCCAGAAGCTCGGAAAAGCAATAAAAACGCAGCAAACACGTAGCAGGTTATGTTTGTCAAACTGTATTTCCATTTTAATGCATTTTCAGCGGAAAACCGCTGATTATTTTCGATCGAATTTCAGTTCCATACAAACACTCATATTTAATACGCTTTGGTTAACTGTGGTTCCCACGCTCGAGCGACATAGTTGCGTGGCCCGTGCATCGGAGATTCCCGTGGAAAGTTTCAGACGTAGTTCAGCGAACAAGGAGAAATAATTAGTAACATCGTTTACTCGAGTAGCTATTAGCCTCATGCAACACCTGAGAAAGGGGAAGTCGCTAGCTCTAAAAATTTACGATACCTTGGATAAGTCCGCCGTGAAAAGTCCCGGTGAGTGTTTGTTTTCTTGCGACCACGTTATAGTTTGCGATTTCCTCGACTTCATTTATTTATTTATTTATTTATTTATTTATTTATTTATTTATTATTTATTTATTTTTTCTGAAGCTCTCTTCAAAAATGTTCCCGTTGAACAGGCCACGTCAATACGGCGTTCGATGAGGAAAACAACCTCGTGTAAGAAGACATGAGAGTCGCCCGGCTGTTCCTCTTCGCTGATTGGCCAGAAAAATATTTTTCTGGCCAATCAGAAGGCGGGATTTCAAACGCTTCTGGAACTCGTTCGGTAAGAGTAAGTGCTTAGGGGCTCTCCCGCTCTTGTTGTAAACTTTCGCCCATGAAAATCCCGTCGTCCCCACTAGCTGTCCCTGGGTCTCCGAGAATGGAGCCCACTGGAACGAAGACGCCGATGTGTTGCAAAATAGCTTTGGACTCCGACTTGCTAATTCCACGGTCTGCATGCATTTCTCACTTTCCCGTTCGAGGCATACTTAGACAGCCCTGGTAGAACTCAACATGACCAACGTCGATTAGTCCCTCTGCGCTAGTCAATTCCCAGAGAAGAGCAATGGGCTGGGCAAATGGTCCATGTTTAGAATACTAACTAGAATATACTATTGCGCGTGCTGAAAGAAAATCAACGAAGCTCAATTTCTGAGTGGACATCGCTGATTCCAACACTGCAAGTGTGACCCGGAAACACTTTTGTTTTTTACAACTGGAACAGCAACTACTCGTTCATATCGCTTGTAAGAGGCGTAAACACCTGCAACTAGTTTCTGAAAAGAATACGTGACCTTTATTCGCAGCCAAGGGAGATTATGGTTTGATTGGCTTTTGTACTCGGTGAGTGGGCTCCTGAATGCGAGCACTCCAAAGAACCCTATCCTTTTACAATGGCGAAATATAGAGTAAGCGCTCTACAACTAGTGTGTGTTAAATCTGGCGTTTTCCTTTTTTTTTCTGTTTTTTTTTTAAGGAAAATTATCAGTTTTTGAACATTTACTCAAAGCCGATCCGCACTTAAGACATTTTGTCAAGTTTCCAATAATGTCGCACCTGAAATTCTCACACGCCAGCCTGATTTCCAACGAGTGTTTTATTTTCGCAAATGGCAGGTTCTCGTGGCGCCTTCTTCGACGCAACAATGGTGGCTTGCAAATAATACTGAAATCCTTCCCCGTGAAATTAATTAGGCTGTGGGAAAAATATCCTAAAATGCGCTCACGCTAGGGAATATTCGCGTCTTTAAAAGTCGAACTCTGCAGTAAGATTTTAAAAAGATAAATTCATGTTTGCTATTTTTAGACTCGGAAGCTAACACTTTCTGCTTCTAGTGAACACGTGACAATTTTTTTCCTCTCGCCAGAGCGTCACAAAATGTACATCTACGTAATCTGTAACTTGTTTTGCACAGGTCAGGATTGTGTGGTGAACAGTCCCATCATATGTAGCGTCACTCTATTTTACTAGATTTCAGGCTTAACTTCGGCGGTGTAACATGACACCAAACAGAGGGACGGACTGTGAGTACTGCAAACACAGTTGTAGCCAAGTGCTACGCATTGGAAACTCACGATTATAGGGAAAAGTGAACTTAAAAATTTCAAGGATCTTGTAAAAAACAAATGGATGCCTTCTTCGTTAACCTTCGATATGCATTAGTTTAAATCATGGAAAAAATTCAGCTATCTCTGCGGTTTGTTTTTACGTTGAGGTAGTCCGGCATCTGGGATGAAAACGGTCATTCCGGTCGATCGAGTTGCTGAAACAAACGCCATCACTATTTATATCGTCTTCTATCTTGTACAATTTCTTTCATAGCTTAAGTTATTTCAGATGTCCTAATCTTTCGATTTTTTCCCATTTTTGCAATCCCATCACCGAAACCTATCCTGTGGCTGTGACTGGACCAGAACCCGTTGCGTGACAGACAAATTTAGTTAAATCAGACCATAAAAACAGTGCGGTTTCTGAGATGAATGTGGAGATCACTGCAAAGTTGTTTAGTTTCTTCAAGGAATTAACATTGAGAGATTTTAAAAGTTCATTTGCCATTCGTTAAGAGATGTGAATGTGATGGCGGAGTAATTGAAAGTCAATCTGGAGATACCAGGAGATAAAGGTCGATTCCACGCGTCAAGATGGTCCTTGGACAATACACCTAAAACTTGACAAAACCTGGCATTTCGACAAAATCTTATTCAAGGTGAGCTAGAAAAAACCTAGTACTTTTCATCCAAATGCCAAGGGCAACAAGAAACAAATGCCAAGTTTTCGGCTATTCGGTCGAAGGCACGAGCCTATTGTTTGTACTGGTTGACAGGTTAATGCTGTGATTATCGGGATTTTGAGAGCGTTTGTACTCGGCGCTGATAAAAAGCCCGAAACTAATTTTTAAACCTAAAATTAGAATGGTATTTCGTCTTTCAAGAATTCTGAATTTCAAGTGATTTGGTGTTTTATCGGGGAGGGAACTTTTTCTTGAAAAACTGTGCCAAATTATGAATTTTGAGCAAGCGAATTTTAGTGATTTTCAGCGGCTCGCCATGTCCTTGAAAATTAATTCACAGATCTAAAGCAGGACTCAATTACTTCACACACACTTCAAAAGCAAACTTCCACGCTTAAAATGGGGGTTTTCTGGGATGCAAATCAAACAGAGCGAAGTTTACGAGAAGATATGATACACGTTTATTTCGCGTGTTTACAGGACAAGTGGGGCCTAAACGTGTTATATTTTTTTTTCGGGCTTAAAAAAAGATTTCAAGAAAAAAATTTCACCACGTTTCTTAGATTACCATAGGGTATTCGTGGAAAATTTATGAGGGAATTTTATTTTTCATCATGTGCCATGATGAAAAGGTCGAGCGTCTACAAAGATCCATCAATAGAGACACAGCCACTCAAACAAGTCACCTGATGAGGGACACGAGGTTACTTCTAGCTCAGTCAGCAACGCGCACTTCACCGTCGATACTCTTTCGGTAATGGTTCGGTGTACAATCTCACTTGAGCCCGCTGTGATCGTTTAATGGAGCGGCAGTTCAATAGAATACATGCTTTGCACGGTCCCTCTGGCGCGCCGTTCACTGGCGAAAAATGTCTGATTGGTCGACGCGTGACCACGTGATCGAGCTCTTAAATTCAAGATGGCCACCAAAGTTGTTGCAGGTCTTTCTTTCTTTCGGCAAGTGTTGACTGTTAGCTCGAGAAGAAACACAGAAGTAAAAGGAACGAGAACAGCGTAAGGGTTATAAGTCTTAGACGAGGTCGGTTGTGGATGGACAGGACGATTTGTTTTCGTGGTCACCACCTGTAACTTACGTTTTGAGAAAGCCTGCAGCAGTCGGGGAAACAGGTCTAGGAAAATGTAATGCCATTTTTAATCGGTGTGAACGTAAGTTAAAAAATAGCATGTTGTTAGGAAGTGTTTTGTATTGCAGAATAATATCGTGCCTGACGTCAACCGTTACAAAATTTTTTAAGCGTTGTACCAGTTTTCAAATTATAGAGTATCCTCCTTAATAAAGTAAGTGCATTACTTTGGTGTGGAGTTAGTACCTGCATTTTGTACCACTAGAAAAAATATTAAGCTTATAAATGCATAAACAAAATTACACAAAGAAGCATAGTTACTCGAGGGACTGGTTATGAAACCTTGCAAGTTTCAAAGGCCGTAACAAAGGTGCTGCAATTTATGTTGAAAGTTCTACGAAAGTGCACAATCTTTTGTTTTACGATCGATATTTTTATTGGTTCGTTGCTCATGCAAAATTCAAAACCTATTGTTGTTTGTGCACCGTCAAGGCTAAAGACGGTAACAAAAACTTAAAACAAAGGACTTTGCTGAGCTTCATAACCAGATTCTTTTATTAACTATGAAAGAAGTAATTGAATGTTTTAGATTCTCACACTCCAACAAAAGTTGTTTGTTCTCATTGTGATCTTGTTCTACTCAAGGGCAACCCTTTTTGGGATGGTCAAAAAACTTTTAAAAATGCCTAAAGAAACTACACCATTCTACTTCGATTCTTATTGGTTGTTAGAAGGCAAATTAAATATTCAGTATTTTGCACTTACTAGTAAATGCAACTACTTGATTGAAAATTAGTTATAGATCACTAAAAACTACAGGCCACCAAGGCCTTACCAAGAATTGTGAACATCAATTTGGAGTTGTCTTCAGTAGTAGATAGCACAGAGTCCCAAAGAGCTTTGAGCATAATAGAAAAGATTTGAATTATTCAATTATTTAGATTTTTGAAGGGATGTGAGAAATGTCCAACTGTTTTGTTGCTCCTACAGTTGTAGTCGACTTGCCAGTCCAGTACACTTTTTGTGCTACTTTGAAAGTTCTTTCAAAATTATTGCATATAAACTGGTTTCCAGGGATGTGATAAATGTCCAACTGTTTTGTTGCTGACCTACAGTAATTACACTGACCTAAAGGCTCATGCAATGGTGAAGACTGTTTAACAGAAAGGTCTCGCTTGCAGAGTGTGGTATAAATTTTTGAACTGTATTACCAGCCATACAATAACAGGCCCAAATAATTCAGCTGTAGAGTAAGCTGGTCTATTATTTCACCTAGTGAGTTTAAAACTGAACAATCACACCGAAACAGCTGACATTACATATATTTCAATAAACAATCTTGGGTGCATTGGAAAACATTTAATTGAGCAAAATCCTAAAAGAAGTAAATGAGTTCCAATCATTATTTGATTCCATTATAAGTGTCTTCACTAAAGAACTAAAGTTTGCAAACTTTTCATTAACCCTTTAAGCCCTGATATAAAAATGCATGTTCTCAATACTTTCTCCGTACATTTCTTATGAAACTAGTAAGGAGAATTTGTCTAAATATCAAGACATCCTATCCTCAGTGATCAGTTCCTTTATATTCTTGTCACTTGCATATTCAAACAAGTAGTGATCATGTAGAGAGAAATTTCAATTTCATGGGGGCTTAGTGCTTAAAGGGTTAAATACACTTGTTGGTATGTGGGTGAACACCCCAACAACAGCTTGCCAGCATCAAGAACCCATTATAATTAACTTATATCTGAATTACAGTGGTCTTGACAATCTTGCACTAAAGGAGTAACCCCCTCCCCCAATAACAACAACAACAACAAAGAGGTGAGAAGATACAAGATATGAAGTGCTGCTGCAAAGAGCATGTGTATTTGCATTCTCTCCACAATATAATGTCCTTTTACACAGGTACATTCATCACCATGGAACATGAATAATGTCCTGTTGCCAATGCGTGTTTCCATTTTTTTTGCTCAGTCTTCCATGAAAACTTTTTCATCTTGGTCTGAAAAAAAAAAAACAAGCATATGATACAAATGTTGACATTAAATCAGTTTTGAAATTAATCAACAAGCACCTCTTGGATCCAACCTTTGTGCAAATGACAACACTTGAAAACAAAGGCAAGTAAGCATTTTTTTTTATTCTGATTATCAAAGGAGGGTGTAAGGTGGTAAGATCTGAAACATGTTACATTTTGAAAGCATTTAGTACCACTATCATTTTGGACAGGGATTATGTTAACACTAAAAAAAAAGTTGATGATCCTGGGCTAAAAAGTGCACATTTAACAGAAACTACCCTGCATCCAGCATTTCTGGGGCAAAGACAACACCTAAAGGTAAAGCAGGGGTTATGAAAATTATTTTTACGAAAATTTAAATCAAGTTTGATTCCCAATGTGCCTGTGTCTATGACAAGCATCATTTTCCTAGTATTAGTGACTCTCATGACTGCCAATTTTGGGCCAATAATATTGTAATTTTTGTCCATGACTATAATAACTGTAAGAACAGTATATTTCTATGTACTAAAAACAGATCAGAGTTGGCAATTGCATATCCAGATTAGCTTACAGGGGAGGTGCCCCAAGCAAAAAAGGGATGGGGGTACAAAAATGTTTCAGAATGAAAATAAATATATTCCCTTGGGGTACACTACAGCAACAGATAAATAATTGACTGACAACTAAAAACAAAATCAAAAAAAAAATTAAATATAAAACTAGAAATACCCCAAAAGGTTCTTGCTCATCAAGCAATGTTTATAACAAAGAGTGAAAAATCTACTTGCTAAAAATGTGTAATTTTCAAAAATTTACACTTCAATGCTTAAATGTTTCCATCTGGTTCTTGCTCGTCATATAAACAACAAACATCTTTATTACAGAGGGTGAAAAACCTTAAGACACATTAAAATAATCCACACGTTGAAAATTTATTGTCAACCTACACATTTTTTATCAGCATGAAATGATACAAAAAGGGATTGTGGAAATTACAAAAGGCAAATAAAATATTGTAAATCTGCAAACCATGCTTACAGAAAGTCATGCATAGGCTTAATCTACATAAACGAGTAAAGAAAGTAAGCTTACATCTCGTAGTCATAACTTGTATTAAAATACCGGAAAAAGATACTATCTGAACAACATCCATGATATTCGACGTGGTACGAATTACTCACCCAAAACAGTCTACACGTATCAGGAAATTATCACTTCCCTGCCACCCGGTCCAAGCCAAGTCATATATCTACAGAAAGCCCAGAAATCGACTTTTTACCCTTTTATAATTTCTTTTTGGACCGGGTGGCATGAAACTTACACCAAGCAAAAACGTTCAAATCACTGACCTTTTCTGTGCCATTTTTCCTCGCGAGGCAGCATCTTCCGACGTTGACTGCAGAAAAATAAACCTACTGGCAGCATTTGTTGAACTGTCCCAGGATGCTAAATTGCCTACAGAATATGATCCACTTAATAACGAGGACAAATCTAGTTTCGATTTCTCGCAGACGTGAAAAAAAGCCATCTGGCTATCGCCATAACACGGCAGCCATCACTCCTTTTTCTAATTCTTTTCTCGCGGGCATTTTCGCTTCTGAACCAATGACATCGCTGGAAACCTGACACGTGATTTTTTGCGCAGCGCATGCGTACTACCTTTTTCGCCAGTGAAGGCGCGCCGCGATGATGTGTGCTAGGAGACACGCAAGGCTTCCGGTGTGACTTTGGTGACAAAAAATAAATCATCACGCGACGCTTGCCATAAAAGGCTGATGAGCTTTCCGTAAATCAGTTATACACAGCTGTATAGAGGAAATTTATTTTTGTGTACGATTTCAATAGCTGTGCATGTCGAAGCGAACTCTTTCCACCCGAACTCCAAAGAGGACCAAAGAGGCTTACTTTATTTTACAGAGGAAATAAATACCGTATTAAAAACGGGCTACGAGCGAGACGTGACAAATCGCGCGCAACATTGCTTGTTTGTTCGTAAAATGCATTAATTAACATAAATGAATTTAAAAAACAACAACCCACCCATCAACGGAATCACCAAAAAAATTGATTACTTTAATTGATTGCCGAGACAAAGACCGTCTTGAAAATTCGGAAGCGAAACATGACAGAAGTGCACGATACTGCTTATTTGCTGGTTTCACGCATACATTTCCATGCATAATAAAAAAGGGGAAATACTGCATGCAAAGCCCCCATATAGTCTTCCTTATTATTAGTATTTGAAATATAGTTTCATTTCCTTGCTAGAATTATTTAGCTTACTGCTATATTGGTAAGGAGACTACACGGTGGCTTAACGTGAAGTAATTTGGCAGTGTTCAAAAAGGACCAATGCGGAAATGCCAAAAAGAACCAATGGCAAGGCTGCTTTGAATTGCTACGTGATTACAGGATATAAACCCCGTTCGTAATTAACTTCATCTATGCAGATTCACTCTCTGTTCATTTCGTTGTTGCGTTGGTCTGTCTTTGATCAGAAACGATTAAATACGAAGCTTTTGCCATGGAGAAGTTATACTTGGCATTGATTATCTTCTGTGCAGCCATTTGCCTAGGTAAGCTTGTACATATTTTACTGGTCCTTGAGAGCAGAATTGCCTTTGTTAGCTTAGCTACAATTAAGGCGTTGTCACTAACAACGAAAGGCAAATTTTTTCATTGTGGGGGTTTTAAAACATAACATAGGAAAAAGAAATTTGGTTTCCATTTGCAAATAATATTTTCATTTTAAAGGTCACAGTGTATCATTTCAGCCACATAGTCAATGATATGATATCACTGAGAGCAGAATTGCCTTTAACTTAGCTACAATTAAGGCGTTGTCACTAACAACGAAAGGCAATTTTTTTCATTAAACATAACCTTTGTCAAATTGTCCGTCTTCGCGGGTTTAAAAATAACATAGGAAAAAGAATTTCACTTTTTTGACGTTTCATCAAAAAAAGGGCGACATTAGTTTCCCCAAACGGCCTACCAAAATTCGCTTTGCAGAAATTTGGTTTCTATTTGCTAATAATATTTTCATTTTATAGCTCACAGTGTATCATTTCAGCCACAAACTGTCAATGATGTGATATGTACATCGTATTTAAAAAATAAAAAAATTGATAAGTTTGTTTCATTTTGTACTGGAGAAAAAATCTGGAGGATCACAACAGCGTAAATACTTTTGAAAAGTTTGGGTGTGTACTTCTGCATTAAAACATCACATTGAAGTTGAAAAAGAAATCTCTATGATCGCAGTTTATTTTTTTTTTTTAAAGAGGTTATTCTAATCGGCCGACCTGAAGACCTTCGGTTCTCTTTACAACAGCAGACAACATGCAAACACTCCTAACATTCTGTAGATTCCTTTACTGTTTCTTTAAGCTAAACCTCAATCTATGCTTTGCTTTTCGAGAAACAGGGCATGATAAGCTGAAAATAGCGACTTCTAGTATCAGCTGATACTTATAGAGGTGGGGGTGGGGGCATTGGGGCCTATCAGAAACCGGAAAACCGGCCAAAATTGCCATCAAAACCGAAAAACCGGAAGAATAATCGCTCAAAACCGAAAAACCGCCCGAGTATAATGATCAAAACCGCAAATTCGCAATTCCTAATCCTTCAACCCTTGATACAACAGTGAATATTGGTTTTATATATGGAGCATACTTAAGTTAACTAGAAATACGTGATTCGCATAACCTCACGAAGCTCGGAAAAGGGTGCACCACAAAACTGAGCGATGGGGGTGGTGAGGGGATAAAATTTCGGTTTAACTGGAGGTGTGGATGGGTGGCCACAATGGTCCCGAATTGGGAGTTCAGATCGACATTCTGGTTCGCAGTCGCTTCCATGTAACTTGCATCCAATCCCCTGTCATCTTAAAATCTAATGCATGGGAACTTGGTACGATTTTGCAGGTTTTATTTGAGCTAACCGGTGTATGCGACTGGATACGAAAATACGTTCAGCGCCCCCCCTCACCCCCCCCCCCCCCACACACACACACACACACCACCACCCCTCTTCATTCTGACATTGCTCTCTAGAGAGGATGCATAGTATTGTTGTGGACCTGTTGTCCAAGACAGTGGTGTTTCTGTTTAGTTTGGTTGGGTGAGAGTACGTTTATCAGAAATGCAGTTCAAATTCCAACTTGAAATTGTGTTCTCTCCAACATTAACCCGGTCTTTTCCTTTAGATGCTATTGTACAATTTTTGTTCTATTTACTGGGTATTAACAAGTGTCGATAGCTAAAACATTTCATTATTTCCCTTACCACTATTTTCACTACTACGCGACTTTTCTTTTCAAAACACTTCTGAGCACTTTGCAATACGCTTCCGTCAATCATACCTTATATGGGAAGTGTGTGATGTTACCGCAATTGAATTGAGCTCGAAGGAATAAAGATGGCGCCAAATTATCCCGTAAATTTGCGCTGGCGAGTCATATATTGACTAGTAAGAGGCTTTAGAGTCGTTGATGTTGCAAGAATACTTCACGTTTGACAGATATTTGGAAAGAAATTTCGACATTTCTTCAGAATTAAATACCCGCTCGGTGGATTATCCTATGCGGCGGATGGTAAGCTTGCGTTTAATCTCGTGAATAAGCTAAACCGAAGTGGAAAGTAAAAATTCTAGCTTTTCTGACCTGAAAATAGCACACGACATGTTATTCATCACGAGTATAATGGCTGGCAAAATCTCGAAGTGTACGAGGACGAAATTCAGGAGTGGATAGAGTATGCAACGGGAAAACGAATCATGATCGGCGTGCGATCAGCCGATTCGTGAAGAAAATGGGTTTCACAAGAAGAAAGGTACGTATGACTTGTTGCATTTTTTTGGAAGGAACACTGCTAATTCTAATCACCTATCACCTCCGGAATGAATTGAAAAACAAAATAAAGTATAAGCTTATAATGCGCTTGTAACGTTTGTTGTTCTATGTTTCGAGAATGTAAACATATAACGCTGTGACATGATAGGGAAATTGTTATTTCTACAAGCGGGAACGGGGAATCGAGGAAAATATTTAAGCTTACTTTCAAGTTTACTTCTTCGTTATAACTCAAGACGATTGCCAAAGAACGTGATGAGGGAAACAGGACGATGTATTGTCGTAGGATCGCTGAATTTCACCGAGAACAGTTGCTATTCACAGATGAGTCTGAGAAGTTCTGATTCATCTATATATAGCAACTGTTCTCGGTGAAATTTGGCGATGACCTACGACGATACATCGCCCTGTTTCGCTTATCACGTTCTTTGGTAATCACAGTGAGCTATAACGAAGAAGCAAACATGAAACTGTGCTTAAATATTTTCCTTGATATTTCCCCGTTCCCGCTTTTATAAATAACGATTTTTCAGATTTTTCTTGCTATCATGTTACAGCGTTAACATTCACGTAGAACAGTAAACTTTATAAAGCGCTTATGCTTTGTTTTTCATTCCATTCCTCGGGTGATAGGTGACTAGAATTAGCAGTGTTCCTTCCAAAAAAATGCAACAAGTCATACGTACGTTTCTTCAGCTTTCTCCTTGTGAGAATCAGAATCAGGATCAGAAAAAAGCGAGAATTGCAAAGCGCAATTAAAGTGCTGGAGATTTCAGAGATTTCTCTGTTGGATGCTAGTAACACAATGGAGGTACTATGTTTTAGTTTCAAGAAGGCAAAATTCAACCACGACTACAAAGAGGGAGTTAAAACAACAGTGCAAAAAGCCTAGCCCCTATACGATCAAAGGAGACTACAACAGTTTCAAAATAACTTGGACGTTTTACGCATTTAATTAAGATATCCGTGGCAAACTAACCGCAAGCAATAAACATCAATTCGCGGCCTGAGAAATCACTGATCCTTTTAGAAAGCTTTAAAGCGGCTCCAAAGGAATCTTGCAAAAAAGGCGAGCCAGAAAACCAAACTAATTGCCTTCCCTTTCCCGCCACCGCCCCCATTTTTCCAGATCCCGCGCGTCTTATTTTCGCGTTCCCTTTCTAATTTTCATGCCGTCCCAACTATCTGAGAGCCTGGAACAGGCTAATCTGAATATTATTTGTTTTACTATTAACAGGGTCAATATCCGAAACGGAAAACATAAACTCTTATGAATTCTTACTGATCCAATATGGATTATTTCCTTGAAATAGTTTTTCGGGAAGGTCCTAAACCTAAAATTTAAATTCTTTTTACCGCTCATACACAAATATGCACTGTTTCAAACAGTTTGGGGAACTGAAAGCTATTTTGGGAAATAATTTAATTTCTCTTGTGTAATCTGTGGTTTTGATCATACTTGGAAAAATAATTATATGATGATAATTACTGGTACAATTCAAGAGTAAAGATAATGGTAGAGAGAGGAAATAATTTTGAGCCAATCTGTTCAGTTACCATCCGTTGGAAAGGTATTCTAGCAAAAGTAATTTGATGATCGTGTATTTTTTGTCGCCTCTCGTTGCTTCTAACAAAATCATTTTGTCGAAGCACTTCTAGTCAGTGTCGCCGGTCCTGATTGGTTTCAGCACACATTTTCTTGAAGAGTTTGTAGCCGCTGAGTTCATTTCCATCATTCAGTCGATGTGACTGAGTTATAATTACGAAGACATTGTATCGATTCTCGCGTTGTTGGGGAATCTCGTTTTGCAGTAGCGCTGTCATGGCTGTGCTATTACGCTAAATTTAAACTACGTTGTGTATGTTCTAAGATTTTCGATGTTCTAAGATTTCTCGCCTGTGATATTCCAGTCTCCTGTTTGTGTCCTGCTGACGGTCTTAGTCTTTGCTAGGCTATTACCGGTAAACGATGTTCTCTACCCGTGCTTTCTTGTCTTCGACTCTTTCGCCTTCGTCGTTCGCACTGAGTTTCAGTGGTAAATCACCCCCGGAATGGATTTCCAGCCACTTGCTAAATCAGGCGTTTCTGTCTTTGCTCGTGTCCCTCATTTGCAACAGAAATTAGTCCAGTAACTTGTTCACAGACGATGAATTATAAACATGTCAGACGCAAATGTACGCAGCGAAGAAACATGAGAGTGCACAACTGTCAGCAGTCGCGATTTGGTTTTATCGCTAGGCAATTGTGCGGACACCTTCGAAATATATATATACCTATTTCAAAAAAGGTTGCTTCAGTGTTGCATGTTTCATAGACCGCAGTGCATCACGCTCTTTAAATTTATGGCTGCTTTTCTCTACCTATTAGCCCTAAAGCAAGAGCAAATGTGTATTTTTTATGATTTGGTTTTCTCCTGGAGTGCCTTTAGCCAGAAAAGCGGTCAATACATTTATTTATAGCAAACATGATGCTGGCGGTCTATGAAACAAGGATCACGCGTCATGCATCACTGAAGCAACTTTAATTGAAATTTGTGTATATAGGCAGATCGAGATTCAGGACTGCCCTAAGCGATCCTCGCGCAATCCCCACGCGACAAATTTATAAACCTCGCTTTGCGAGGAATTAAGGCGTGTAGAGTTCCATTTTCTGAGGCTTTGAAGGATGAAAACATTTTATTCTAAATCATTCGATTATTAAATCTCACCACCTTTCTATATCGTGACCTGGCACCAAACAGGAAATTGGTTGGCTGCGACCCCACTTCGCCTTGTAGGTTCAGGTCAGCTGAAGTTCTAGCGATTGTTACAATGAGATCCACCTCTTCATTTCTGCTTGCATCAGCTTCGTCGTCTTCATAATGTTATAGTCAGATTTACCGGCCTTCATTCACATCTTCGTTTTCGTCGAATCAAAAGTTCAAAGTGACCCTTTCGCCAGCATCTGACTGTCGCTGATACAAAACAAAGTCGGGCAACGTTCCTTTCTTAGACGTTGTCGTCTTCAGTCTCACTGTTATTGTCGTGCTGTTGCACCATACGCTGAGGCTCACCTCCTAAAGATTTCGCAGCCCCTTTCGGAAAGTTCACCGTTGGCAGAGGTATTTTACCCGAATCCATTGATGGCTCATAACTTGATCACAGGCCCTGACGTGCTGGTCGACGTTACCAGTGGCCAAAATGGTCCAAAACGGAGTGACCGAGGTGAAATGAAGAGGCGTAAGAGCTAGACAAGGGAAAAACAAAAACTGAAAAACCACTTTTTTGGTCCGGCATAAAAACCGAAAACCGCCTGTCAAAAAAGGGAAAAACCGAAAACCGCAGTGAATACCGAAACCGAAAAACTGGAGATTTTAAATACAAAAATCGAAAACCCGATCTCAAAAGTGACTAAAACTGGAAAACCGAAAAACCCAATGCCCCCTCAGTATAGTTTTCATTTTACCAAGCTCTTTCACACCCATTGTTACACCAAGAATGTGGTCCTGTAACTTTTGGTTCAGTCAACATTTCTTTAGTGGTGTTTGCGAAGTGGCGCTGTGACTGCTGTTTATTTTACAGTATGTCTCAAAACCAACTGACTTGGGAATTTTGTGTAGGTTCGATTCTTTGATTCTTTGTGAGGTGTGGCTGATATGACGGCGGCTTACTCTTTAACACGGTTTCAAGAGCACTTAAAAATTGACTCGTTGAAGTCAGGAGTTGATTTTGCGAGTAAAAGGTTTGACACTGACTTGGTTATGCTAAAGCCTTCATCAGATTGAAAGATGACTCTTATTACGCGTGATTTTAATTTCAGCACGTACATACGCCTGCTAAGGGTTGCTAAAATTGTCACGAGTAACCGGTTTCAAAACGTATCGTGGGACGCGCGTACGCTTGAGATATGTAGACCTCTGGAATGGCGATCTAAACGTTACCAGCGTTCTGGGGTTTTTGTGACACCCAGTCACTCGTGAACTGAATTTGCCTCATGTCCAAGAACTTTGACTTTACCGAGAAAAATTGGAAGAAAAATGAATCTGTTCGAGTTTGACTTGTCGGAGTAATTTTCTTGTTTGATTGCACGAAAAACTGGTTAAAAGATATTGAGTCTGTTGAAGAGAATCTTCAAAACGGTCCCGAGGGCGATGTTCCTGTGTGAACAATTTTTCCAAGACCGACCTGTATTTTTGGCGTTGTTTGTTAATAAGAAGAATTGGAATATTTTGTACATTCAATAACTTTTTAAACTTTTGTATACTTTGGTGGCGTAATTAAATTTGTTTAGATTACGCGTATTTTGTTTGTCATCAGCGAGTGCATTTAGACAGTTTTCCCCACAGAGAGCGTGTCCCTTAGCCATGCAACCTTAGAGTTGTGGTGATGGTTTTTAATGCTAGATGTGGAATCTAAGACTGAAAAACACCTTTCAGCTAATAGTTTGCGATATTCTCCCGAAAGCTTCAATTGCTGAAAAATGTGAGAGGTCCTGTTCTTCAGATGTTTACGGACGATGCGCGTCGAGAGGTGTCGCTTTGCTCACTTTTTTTCCCGACGTAACAAGCATTACATCCTGCACAAGTAAATTTATAAACGACACGTTGATGATAAAAGAAGCCGCGATCAATCGCTGGGAAGTCCAATTCACAATAATAACACATTGAATAAGCAACTTAAACATGCCGAGTTAAGTCTTTCGTTTTATTTCGATTCTGTCTGTCATTTTCACGTTTTTCTTTTTTCGTTCATTTCCAATAATTATTCATTAACTTGGTTAATTTCTTTTTGTGTGTCTAATTTATTATTCATTATATACCAAACTAGTGGATAGTGTTTTTCACGCCCTCTAACTGGCTACTCAAACTCGGAATAGAATTGTATGCAATCAAATTAAAGTCTGGGTTTTGTAAATCCGTACTGAAAACCATGAGAGTGAGCAGAAGGGTGTGAGCTCAAAAAAAAAATAAAGTTGTTTACAAGCGTTTGACATGGATGTGCCGTTAGGTGTTTAGCTGCTTGTGCACGCTCTTGTCTTTTAAACGCTCAAGTAGGTGTATGATAAAACATTTGTTGGGTTTGGTTTTCGAATGATAGTGAGAATTATCAAGGCCTTGGTGTATGTTATCTCCCTCAGCTTTCGGCTTCGGCAGATGACACAATCCTAGGGCTTGATAATTTTTGCTATTATGCTTAACCTTATCCGATTCTTGTCAATTGTTTGCGTTTCCTATCGTTGTAACGGGTGTTACTTAAACGAGTAACACAGTAACGAGAAAACAAGTAAAGGGAAAAAATTTTCTATTATTTTACAATTTTCACCCTTTTAATTTTTTCCCATTACTTGTTGTTTTTTTTTTTTTGCCTTTCAATTTTTTCCCGTTACTTGTTTTCTATTTTTTACCCTTGGAAAATTTTTCCGGTAACTTGCTGTTTTCTCGTTACTTCGTAACTCTTTTTAGTAACACCCTAGCGGTAACGTCTCATAATTATTGCGTCATTCTAAATTCAAAACCGATGGTTGTAGTTTCAATAGAGTTTTCTTTTTCCTTCAAAGTTACACTCGAACACGTCTGAGGCAATAGACGCCTACTAAAAAGGTGTTTTACGTGGTCGATTCCCTTGGAATTTGCTTGATTTCATTGGGACCCTTACTGAACATCGTGTCTAAAAGTACACACGAGTGACCACGAATGACCACGAGTGACCACGAGTGACCACGAGTAGACCACGAGTGACCACGAGTGAGAATGCATCAAACTATTTTGCTGATGTCATGCTGACGTCGCCATTACATCATTTTATCAAATAATCATTATTTCACGGGAAACTGACCGTTTCTTGAGACCTTAATACCTGGATTCGACATTTCCGCCATTTCTGACTGAATGGGGGAGGGGCTAAGGGACGGACAGGGAGGGGGGATGGGGGCAACAAACTTCCCACCACCCGCACCCTTTAATCTCGGTTCCCCGCCAGTTCTCGTTAAAATATTTCCTTAAATCATGTACTTTCACAGAAAACCTTTTTGTTAATTTTTATATTTGTCATTGTCACCTTCTTTCTTTCTTTTTTTTCGCCCCTGGTCACTGGTAGCCTTCGAAAGGGGGGGATAGGGAGTGAGGTGGACAGAATTTAAGACTCCGGGTAGAAAAGAGGGAGGGAGGTGTACGGGAGGCGGAATAAAGGGCGGGAAGAAAAAGTTAAGAAAAGTGGCGGGAACCGAGATTAAGGGGTGCGGGTGGCGGGAAGTTTGTAGCCCCCTCCCCCCTCCCTGTCCGTCCCTTAGCCCCTCCCCCATTCAGTCAGAAATGGTGGAAATGTCGAATCCAGGTATTAAGGTCTCAAGAAACGGTCAGTTTGCCGTGAAATAGTGATTATTTGATAAAATGATGTTATGATGACGTCATCATGACATCGGCAAAATATTTTGATGCATTCTCACTCGTGGTCACTCGTAGTCACTCGTGGTCTACTCGTGGTCACTCGTGGTCTACTCGTGGTCACTCGTGGTCATTCGTGGTCACTTGTGGTCACTCGTGGTCACTCGTGGTCACTCGTGTGTACTTTTAGACACGATCCTTACTGAACAATACAGTTTGTTGATCTAACAGTGAGATGTTGTTGATTTTTCACAGCCAGTTCTCTCAAGTGCTACGAATGCTCAGGACAAGGCGACGGGGAGTACACAAAGGAGCAGTGCGAAAAGGACCAGAAGGAGGTTTGGTGCAATTCCACCCAAGCAATGCCACGGGTTTGCGCCAGGTTGTGGGGCGAGAAGACAGATGGTAAAAAAGCCGAGTACAGAGACTGTGTGCTCAAATCAATCTGCGAAGATGTGAAAAAGGATTGCTCTGATGAAGAGAAAGAGTACGAGTTGAAAGTAAAAGAATGTGAAGCGCGTTGCTGCCAGTCTGACCTCTGCAATAGCGCCTTTTCCACCTACGCAAGTGAGGATATTACCTCCGCTAACATGATGATGATGATGTTTGCAGCCCTGTGCGGTGTGTTGCTGTTCTAAGCTGCTTTTACTCAGTGTCAGTTATCAGAACAAGGAAAAGCCAATAAGACCGCTTTGTTTATTATTCGGTAGATAGAAATGCAAATATGATGATGGGTAGAAGCGGTTTTCTAGTGGTGTAGTTGCACTGTTCATCGTAGGAGTAAAGAGGAGCGAAGAGTAAGTGATAATCAGCAATTTTGGAGGTGAAGATCGATTTTTTTTTCTTTTTAAACTAACGTAGGGACCGTATCAAATCAGTTGGTCTTTCGAGTAATTTTGGGAACTAGACCTCGGGTAATCTTTGATAAATTCGAATTTTTGGAGCGATCTTCATTAACCTTCAGAAGACTTTGGGGCTGTTTACATGGAGGGAGGAAGATCCTAGCACTAGGAAGATCCTAGAAGGCGAAACAACTTTTCGTTTGGTTTACATGCAGAGATTTTGGTCGGGGTGGTTGCTGGAAATCAATTAAAACTGTCGGCCTTAAGCAGCTGAACGCCCGGCCGCCGCCATGTTTGTTTTTCTGTCCCTAGTACTAGGATCTTCCCAGCGAAGTTAGTTTACATGGTGCTAGGATCTTCCTAGCGCTAGGATCTTCCTATCTCTCAGCTAGGAAGATCCTAGCGCTAGAAAGATCCTTGCGCTAGGGCCAAGTACAGCATTTTGCATGTAAACTGAATACAGGAAACATATGGCGCTAGGATGATCCGCCTTCTAGGATCTTCCTAGTGCTAGGATCTTCCTCCCTCCATGCAAACAGCCCCTTAAAATACAGACTGCGCAGGAAACCAATTAAATGTAATAGCTGAAAATGGAGTCACGTCTGTCACGAATGACTTGGTTTCTTAGCAGAAAAGAATTTGGAAACGAAGAGAAGTGAAACAAAAATGTTTTGTCAGTTTATCCTCTTAGCTCCTCGATTATTAGGAGTTTCCTCATTTTACCGAGTTTTTGTCACCTTGGCCAATGAGATAACACACGCTTAAAGGCATCAGATTAGAATCGAAGTAGGATATTTTTACAATCGTTGTAATCCTCTATAATTATCACTGTTATCATCTAAACTTTGTTTGATTTGTTTTCCAGTTAACCAAGGCGGTTGCAATTGCTCCATCATAAAGTAGACATAGTTCAATCAAACTGCTGCCAAGAAATGCAGTTCAATTTCAGTGTGATTTTTTCTTTTCTAACATTGTATAAGGAAGGGAAAGGTGAGTAGGATCGACGAGTGAACCGCGAAAGTACCCGACAGAAACCGAGGGTAAAGGTAGACAGAACCCATAAAATTTTACGGTTAGGTAAAGTCCTCGTAATTGACTACAACTTAGTTCGTCCCGCGAAATACATTTATTAAGCATTGATTTTTTTAACTAGTGTAAAACTTTAATGAGCTTTCTCCTTACGAATCTTAGAATCACATTTAACCAATAACTATGTTATACGTAATATATCAAGCACGAGAAAGAGTGTTTCATCAGGATCTCCAAACATCGAAAAGGGCGTTGAAAAAACGAGGCGCAGCCAAGGTTTTTTGACCGACTTCGAGGTGTTTGGATATCTGATGAAACACTCTTTCGAGTTTTTGATATAGATTCTCAAACCATTCACAATTCTTGGAGAAATTCAAAGAAAAAGTTCGCAAAATTCTATGCTAATTAGGATCCGGTGTCCAAACCACTGTCGCGGTAGTGATTTCCTTTGTTTTTTCTTTATGAATTATTAATGAGTTTGCGAATAAAGAGTATCAATTTACGGCAAAAATGTAATGTACAAGATGCAAAATAAATAGGGCACACATGCTAATAAAATAAATATATAAATATATAAATTCAAATAAATGGAGAGCAATCGATCCTCCCCACTCACACCTTCAAAAAGAAAAAAGAGAAACGGAGAGAAACAAACGAAATTTACAACTACACACACTATCAACACACACGTAAAAGGAGAGGTCTATTGTAACTAAAAAAATTCCGGAGAATAAAAGCAATTTCTCAGTTTTGAGCGAGTTTTTCGGCTCCCCACTGTTTAGTTACTTTAAGAAAGAATTCATTATAGTTAACAGGCAACTCTAAAGTTTTTCAGGAATAAAAATATTTGACTTGCAGCAGGAGAAGACGGCAATGTTTTCTTAAAATAAGAGGTCGAGAGGGGATATGCTGGTATTTGATTTAGGAGCCCATCATACGGGGAGATGTAAAGAGCTGCGTGATGGTGCCTGCCAAACCATTGCAAAGAGGCATCTTATTGAAAATGAAAATGCTAAATATAAATGGTAAACTACATATAAAAGGCAAGAAAAAGAGATAAATATAATAAGAACTAGGTTACGGTAAAATGGTCTAGGTTAGTGTTCATGGCAGCAAAGTGACTTGTATACGCTCTTATAAAAGATTTAACACTAGGGCAGTCTTTCAGTTTATCTGGTAGCCATTTCCAAAGTTTAACAGCTTTGGTGATAAAAGTACGCCCTCCCTCAGTTTCCCGATTATACTGCCGGCAGTAAAAAGTTTTTCTTGAGTGACAGATTGCTCTAGTGGAAACATCACTAATCCTAGTAAGTTTGGTTTCCAAGAACTCCGGTACCTGCCCCTGAAGCCGCTTCATCAGTAGGGAGCATTGATTGACTTTTATTTCATCAGTAGGGAGCATTGATTGACTTTTATTTCTTGGAAAAACGGTAACCAATTTAAGGATTTAAATAAATCTACTGTTCTCGACTCTCTAGTGTTTTTGATTCAATTCATTTAACAGATTCATTAAGCATTGATGCTGTACTAGGTTTTGGCCCAAGAGAAGATTGGATGCCAGTTTAAGTGCGATGATGTTTTTCGGTCACCCCTTCCAGTAATTTATGCAAGAGGTAAGTTCACAAGAAACGCAACTGACCTCATTGCCAGCGTCCTCGCTCTCTATTTCTCCCTTTCTATGTCCCATACCTCCCCCGTAGCTTTTTATATTTTCTATACCAGTCCGATAGATGTCAAATTATAAATGGAAGAAGTCCTACGCAAGGTTGGGTGGGGAACGTTTAGGGCAAGAATGAATGGAATTTAACCCATTTCATTATGACACAGCAAATGTAAGACTATAATAAGTTGTCACATAGCGCAACAGTTAGACTGCGAGGAGTCCCTCCTCCTCCTCAAGGAGGCAAGAACGACAATTTAAGTGAACACGCGCGAAAGAGGGCTGCAGGGTGGAACTAGACTTGCTCCAAGTTGGTCGTATTTTCTTATAAAGGACAAATACAATGATGCGTTCGTTCGTGCGTTCGTGTGTAACGTGCGATGCAAATCAGTGAAGTCTACGATACGAGCGGCTTGTTTCAGCTGCAGGAAATCAATTCTGGCTGACGTTTCTTAACCGCGAAAATTTCTTTTCTGGCGCATGTGCTTGACGCGTGCTGGTGTGTGTTATATTGCAATTTTTGTCAAAGTTTTCTGCGCTCTGTTGTGGGAGAAACGATGACACGGAGTTATTTACAGCTTGTTTTACGTTATACACGCTTAACAACCAAGTGCTGAAAATACATCTAAAGTAATTTTTGCTTCCTTTTTCCCAGCCAGAGTAAGAAGCGCGCACTTTTTAGTGCGCGCTGCTGAAGGTGTTAGAACAAGTGATTGACGGCTGTATAAATTAGTCGGATTTGATTGGCCCGTGAACATGGTGCCACCAATGGGAAAATCCACTGGTGACGCGCTGTAAGTGAAACAAGTCGCTCGTTCCACAGAACCAGCCCCCATATGCATTTTGAATCTCGCTTGTGGACCAACGCACGTACCTTCCATAATCCGAACAAGTGACTTGGAGCAAGTCTGGGTGGAAACCTAACGCGTGTGTGCTGAGCTGTTCACCAAGCGCCGGTCACGCTTGACTTTCATGCGCGTTCGCTTGTTCTTCTTGCTCGTAGTCTACGCTACAATACTTGTTGCGAACACCTGAAGCAATGACAAGTCGCTATCTTGGATTGAACCGAGATTAAACACCTGGGCCCGGTAAATGTTCAAAGCACGGTTGTTCAAAGGCGTTAATCCTGGTTGTTCAAAGGTGCTAATCCTGGCTAACCCAGGATTAGCGTCCATTCTTAATTCACTTTTAATCCATAACGATGTGGATTCCGGTAAATTATTTTCACGTAACAACTGACTTTGGCTGCTTTCAAATTGTTACGGAAAATTAGCATTGATATTGCTTTTAAACAAGAGAAAAACAAGACAACACTTAACCCAGGGTTAGCGCTTATTGGCTTTCGAACAACTGCGCCCTGTTGTGTTGAGACATCTTTGACAAATACTACCTGGTGGTAAAAAACAACAATTTCTGCACCCCTCTTTTTAGTATAAATAGTTTTTTTTTAGCAAAACTGACTTGAGAAATAACCATGACGCTCACATTTAAAGACATCAACTTAAGCAGCTGATAAACAACCTTTTTTTTTATTTTTTTTACTATTATTTTTTACGGGTTGTTCTTTTAACAATTGCTTACTGGTTGATATCGTTAACTGCGAGGGACATCATTAATTCTTATTTCATCCGCGGTTCACATATATGATTCAGTTTCATATATTCACTATAAAAATTGACACTTGATATCAGAAAATTTCAGCAGTTGATAATTTCGTTTACCTTTCTCCAAAAGTCCAGGCGAAACCAGCCAACCGACAAGCACAGACATGCTCCTCTCTTAAATCGGTAAGTACGGTCTTTTCAAAGTCTGCGTGCAGTATCCCCCGCCATCTGGATCCCTGCTATCTCGAACTGACACTTGTTTCACTTGGTTGTTGTCAGCTGTCTTGTTTACTACTGACTATCTCCAGCTCCTGTTGTGTCTTCAATTTTTTGTTTCCTTTGTTTGTTTAACAAATAGATTCCATGTTGCCGTGCGTCTTTTCAGTGGGTAGATCACAGATGACGTCAAAATGTGGTAAGAACAAAAAAGTGGCACACAAGGCGATAGCCGAATTGAGCTTATTATATAAATGGACGTCTACTGTATGTATATCTTTTCTTTAACAAAAATCTGTTGTAAAGGCTCGTGCTCACCGTTTTAGATAGATTCAAATTATTTTTTTGAAGCATCTCAGCGGTCCGGAATCCTAAATCCTTGACTCTGATTGGCTAATGACGCACGCTCCACCCGGACCCCGCGTACGGATCGCTCTAATCCTCGGGAAAACTTGAAGTGAAATCATTTCACTCCCGCACAACAAAACGTTGGATTTTTCTTCTTAAAATGGAACTTTTCTCTCCCTAGCCGTTGTAAAGTGAAAGGAAAAATCAGCAATGGAATAAAAGGCCTGGTTATTGTCCGAAAAAGACAACTGTTCCTGTGTTTTTGTTAAGAAAATTTTGCTGGCTTGCTTTTTTCGAGCTGTAGTTTTCTTATTGACACGCCATTTGATTTAACACGGGTAGTTTAAACTGCAAGATAGTCTTTTGACCTCCGTTTCTCTGTTGAAATTTCGTTATTTTCCTTGGAGATCTCTTTTCTAATCTCGTCCCATTTAGCTTCGTTCAAGGCAATATGATTATTAATGATTGTTAGCTAAAATAGTCAAACAAGAAACCTCGCAACGCTGTGTCTTGGATCGACAAGAACTGCTGCATGTCAACAGGTTTTTATACAGTTTAGTTTTCTCTAAGTATCGATTTGCGAAAATCTTGACCAAGAACAAACAAAAATGTTTAAAATAGTAAGATTCTGCAGTGGAATTTGTGGCGTGTAAGCCTTAGTTTTCACTAAAAATCTTACTCATTTTAAAGATCTTTCGGTACTCAGAAAACCAAATTTAAACTTGCTACCGGCTCTTTTTCGTAAGCTTAATAATTCTAACTTATTAACAACTTTGATTGTGGGAACTAGCGCACGCAGGAAGACTGTTTACAAACAATTCTCAAACCAATTCACCTCGTTCCACCTCCAAAATTGCAGAAAAAAATAAACACGTTATTCACCGGCCTTGGTCGGTCCGTATAGGGAAAAACTGTGCCCGAGGTCTTGAGTACGGCCCAAGGCCGCAGGCCGAGGGCCGTACTCAAGACCGAGGGCACAGTTTTTCCCTATATGGACCTCCCAGCCGGTGAATAACATATATATTATTAATCGTCTACATAAGAGAAGTAAGATATTTTCATTCTTTCTTGCCACCTGCATGTCCGTAAAAACAAACAAACAAGCTGCATCAAGACATGGAGTAATTGAGCACTCTTGGCAATAACTTTAAGCAACTTTAAAATTCTGAATATATAGTACATCGGCAGTGTCATTTTATCGGGGAATGCGCCCCAGCTTACCTTTGAATCAAAGGATTTAGCTAACCTCATGGTCGCTATAGCAGCCATAATTCAATCAAAGCACCGCTAATAAATGCATTTCAACGTCAGTGTAATGTCTTTCCCTTTTAACATAATAAGAGAAAGGAAAAGGTAAGCATAACTCAGTTGAATCGAAATTTGTCTGGAAACTGCAGTCAGTATTTGATACAGCACTAGGCTTTATTTAGCCAAAGCTAAGCCAGTCCCAGGACCCAGAGGTGAGAAAACAAAGCCAAAATAACACGCATGAAGGCTGCCCCTTCTCACCCTAGACTCCACGCGTTTTAGTTTTGCGTTCGCTTTCTCAGTTTTTTCGTTCCTACATCTTGGAACCTGGAAAGGTTAATGCAAGGGAAGGTTAGATGTCAGTTAGGCAAGGAATGCGAGGTCTTGTTTTCCCTCGTTCCTTCCCGCAGTTTTTGCAACAGATTAGCTTACAAAAAACTGATCTCTTCCCCAGTGTCTCTTCTATTTCTCTCTTTTGCAGGCCAGTTTCATGAGTTCCCACTTCTTTAATTAAAAAAGATCTGGCTGCAGGCTTATGCAGCCACATACACAAATGTCAAGATGAAATATGAAAAGCAGTTGTTTTTGACCGGGCTGAAATTGTCTGCCAATTCACTCCTTAGAAGTATACTGCCAATTCGTTTCTTGTAAGCAATGGACAAATCTCTTTCAGCCATTGGAAAGCTTACCTCTCAACATTGCTAAAACTGTGAATTGCGCACATGCGCAATGTCACGGAGCAAATGCGCAGAGCACTGTTGATTTAGTTCAGGACTGGGACTTAGTATTAAGAAGGGCAACTAATTATACAAATGTGGGAATGCGTGACCAAACAACTGCTGAACGGTGCAATCAACAAATATCAATTTTCGTTAGATTTAATGATGTTGTGAAAGGGATCTCATCTCTTGATACTTAAGTGCCCTGTATTTATCTTTTCATCTGATTTAGGACCATAGAAATCTCACACATTGTCTATTTCGTTCGCGTGATACAACATTAGAAATTGAATAACCATTTTTTTTCCCGGTAACAAATGACACATCGAGTTAAGCTACTTTGGCTCAGTATTCCATCTCTTGATGTCTCAGTTCCTTCTCTCTAACTTTTCTTATGATAACATGCTCTGAACTTCACCTAAATCTTCCCGGGGGGTTGTACTTCCTAGTAATGGACTAATGGGATGTGCCGCTGGATGGGGTCGCATTTTCACGACTGGATTGACTATAATGGGGTTGCATATTCAATAGGAGCTAATAGAGTTACTAGAATGGGGTCACACATTTGCGGGATTTCAGGGGGCGCCAGGGGTGAGTAAATTCCCGCAAGTAGAGATTTGGGGTATATTTGCCCAAAAGTGACTAACATGGGGTCTATAATTGGCTACAGAATGGACTATAATGGGGTAGGGGTTCGGAGAAGCCAGCGGCACATACCCAGCAAAAATTGAGCCAAGTACCCCCCCGGGTAAATTTCCTTCAAGGGGCATAGTCACGAGGATTTCGCAGATTTCTGGTCAAAGCTGTGCTAAAATTATCGGTAGCTAACTTTATCCATGCCTAACATTATGTTTGAACATTTAAAGGAACATATTAACTTAATTATAAATAGAAAACAAACCACGGCCATTTAATATCGATTTAATGTCAGCACGCTGAAAGAATTTGAAAAGTTTAGCCTGATTTTTTCAAATTGCAGTCCATTTCCATCCGTACCATTCGGAGCAACAGACAACAGAAAATAGTTTCAGTGAAGCAATATAGTCTTTGGTAACAAAACTAGACCATTATTTGTGGGCGTTCATTCATGTGAGGACATATTTTATATTTTTAAAGTGAACTTAAATAGCGTGACTATGCCCCTTTAAGTGGCCGCCGTCATGTCACGTAGTACAACGTTCTTTTTCCGGTAACAAATGACACATCCTGTTTAACTACTTTCGTTTAGTATTCCATCTCTCGATGTGAGAGTATCGTCTCTCTACCTTTTCGTAGGATAACATGCTCTGAAGTTCACATAGGTTTCCTTGGGTGGCCGCCATCTTGTCACGTTATACCAATTTTGAAAATGAATAACTATTTTGTTGCAGTTTTCCCGGTAACAAATGAGTCAAATTACACATTCTGTTAAACTTCTTGGTTCAGTATTCCATCTCTTGATGTCTGAGTTTCGTCTCTTTACCTTTTCTTATGATAACATGCTCTGAACTTCACGTAGATTTCCTTAAGTGGCCACCATCTTGTAACGTAATACAACATTAGAACTTCAACAGATACGAGCAATTTTAGAGCTTAAGAAATTTTAGAAAATTCGAAAGTCGATAACAGTCACGATAAATTCTTGAGCTTTAGAGGTTTTAGAACGATAACAACAGACATGAGCAATTCTAGATCTTTAGAAGTCAGAATTTTAGACGTCTCTAAAGACCAGTCTTACACTCATTTCATCTCGATGATGACCTTTTCTATGTAGAACAATTCTAGAATGCTATAGAACCTTCTAATGTCAATACCTGCACCTTTATGGATTGTATGGTGTGCTTAAGCTCGGAAAATTCGTCAACAAAACCAAATTGAATTTTTGAATCGCGAGGTACTTCCAAACACACATCGAATACTCCAGGGAGGTTTGAATAAGAGTTTCCGCGCAAATGCTGTCAGAGTTTCTCACTAACAGTCGAGAACATAGCAACTTTTGTAGCCGTATGCACAAGCTCTTTTCTGAAGTGCTTTATAATACTAAACAAATAACGAATGTTTCCAGGACATTTAAACAAACTTTCCGTTGAAATTCTTGGAAAATTTCAGCCGCGGTATAATTTGTTGTCATTCCGCATAAATTTCTTTCTTGAGTCGTAATTTTATACCATTCCGCAAATCATGCCACATGCCATTGTCCGCAAACTTGTCAGTTCCTCCTTTTACCCTCACCGGTCTGTACAGGCCTTGTCAAAGTGCCTTCGATAACAATTTGTATGCCTTCGAGATATTATTAGATGTTGGTGCCTAACTGTCTGCCACATATAAAAGGTTTCTTTTACTGAGCACGTCTTAAATTAAAAATTTCTGACCCATAGCGGAGATTTCTTATCAAATCACTGAACCCATGTAGCCAATTATCCAGCTGACGACGGTTCACCATTCACACCCACAAAATTAAAATTCTTTTTTGAACAGCTATTTTTATCGCATTTGCATCTTTGAAAGTCGAAGGTCTAGTTACCACGCCGAATTACTTGTATTCGCCTTTGCTGGATAGTCACACTTAAACTTCCATCCACTTTCATCCAAAACTTTAAAGATACTCCTGTTGGTAACCTTTCAAAGACAGAAGAACCTGCTCACCAAGCGGACATTGCTCTGGTACGCATTTAGTGTATTGTAACCCAATTACAGACATGCATAAGAATGATAAAAGAAAAAATTTAGGGACGCTAATAAACAATGCCATCAATAAAGCATGATTTTTTGTTCTCACGAAAATTAGCGCAGTCAATAAAGTACTCAACATATACTCACTTGAATGCAGTTAGTCGTCAGACGTCAATCGGTTCAGGACTAATCTGTGATCGAAGCAAAGGTGAGTTTTCAATTCTGTTGCCTTTTTGCTTGGAATATGCGCAAAATTTCTTACTCAGAAGAAAAAAACTATCTGGGCTCAAACATTGAACTGATTATTCCCAAAGTGAGGCGTTCTCATTACTTTATGTCATATTTTGGCATGTGAGTTTGCAAATAAAATCCTAAAAGGGACCATTTCTGTGAAAGGTTTTGTACGATCTTTTACTGTAATTTTGTTATCAATCTGATACATGCCCTATTTTTCGCTCCTCAACTTTCCATAAAATCGTAACTTTTTTGACATATAAACAAATTCAAGCAGCCACCAAAGAGGACGAGAATATGTAATATATAGATTTAGCCAAGCCTAAAAGCGGAGCCCCCCTTTTTGTTTTGTTTGTTTGTTTGTTTTTGTTTTGTTTTGTTTTTTTTGTTGTTGTTTTTTTTTTGCTAGCAGCTATGAATTTGTAAAAATACTCTCATTCAAGTCGTTAAATAAAAAAAAAAGGAAAAAGAAAAGAAAAGAAAAAATTTCTACCTTCGCTGAGAGCCGAACCCGTCCCGAACCCGAGGCGTCTGAAGCTGGATATCAGTCCACTAGGCCATAAGCGTTTATTATCAGTTTTCAAGTTAATTTTAACACTAATTTCTTTCTTCGTGACAAGCTGCCTATCAGCATGAAAATGCTGGTTTTTTTCCTGGCAAAATGTGTTCGGAACGCCGTAAAAACCATGGTTATGGACAGAAAAAACCAAAAAGCACTAGCTCTGCTATATTTGGCGTCGAAACCGCCGCGAAAAGCTGCGAACTCAAGAGGTGTGCAGACCGGAGTTCGAACAGAACCGACGAGGCAAATTTGAACTTTTCGCCTGAACTTTATCGCCTAATTTTTTTCCCCTAAATTGAACTTTTCCCCTTCCACCAAAAAGACAACTGAGTATTCTTTTGAACTTTTTTTACCATTAACAAATTTGTTTATGACTTTTGTTGTCTTTGCTTGTTTTGCTACAACGCGGGTCAACATGCGATTTCGCGCCAAAAACACACATATGCGCATATTTCGCGTAGAACATTTCATGAAACGGTTTTCCATTTTGATCCGGTATTGAATGGGCATTTTAGAGTGGTTTCGTCTGGGCAAAAGTTACAACATAGAAAGAAAGCTATGTCGAATCATCACTGCGCGAGCGAGATGATTGTGTCGTAAATAAATTCAGCATTTCGCTTGTTTGTGGTTTGCGTGCGCAAGCGGCCGACACTGTAATGTTTTGCTTCTGTCTCTCCTCCGGTTTTATCACCAGTTAAACCCAAGTCTCCGCTTTTAATCTTTTTCTCTTTTTACCGTTCGTGGTGGCTTGAATCTTCTGCCAAAAGCGCTTGATGTTCACAGCTGTTGCGTTACCAACACGCTCTCGAAATAATTCTTTCAGTTCGTATCCCAGAGGTAAAATGCTTCGTTGAAGCAAATCAAATAGAACGCTCGGGTGCCCATAAACTTCTCTCCATTTCCAGATTGCTTCGCCGTTTATTTGTAGATGGAACATCGGATCTTATTTGTCAACAAAAGGAGGTACGATATGAGTGAGCAACGGATTGATCGGGTTGTCGAAGAGCTCTGAAAAGAGCTCCCGATCATTGACGTTCTCGATTTCTTCGTTAGTCATAGCACGATCTGGCCGAGAGTTCGAATGAGACAGCTGGTGCACTGTGATCGGTTTTAAAATTCGCGGCAATTCTGAGCTATTTTACAACTGAGTGGTTTTCTTGAATGGGCATTGTATTAGTCTTGACAACCATTGTTATTCACTCATGGGCCTACCACAATAGCTCGCTTGCTCACGACGCGCCTTTTTCAAACACAACTCCTACCAGCAGATTTCAAAGTGAAAGGGATAGTGGTTCTCGTTGACCGATTTTAAAAACTGAAACGGATTCTGTTCGAGAAAAGGTCCATCTTTCATTTGCCGCACGTAGGTTTTCTCAAAGCAGTCTAAATTTCCTGAAAATCTCTTTCGAAAATGGACCCCATACAAAAAAAGCCCGTTTTTGCTGTATTTTCAAGTTCAAAGGGATAGTCCTTACTCTTGTTCAATCTTTTTCGTCTTAGGCTTAAATTGCAGATGCAACATTCTTCTTCAAAAAGCCGTACGTAGGTTTTTAGGGTCTGACTTCTGGAAAGCAGGAAGGCAAGTTTTATGAGCACTACTTGACCAATTTGAGCCCTTTCTTCTCTTATTTTGAGCTATTCATAGCCCACTCTCATTCAAATTTGCCGCTTCATAGCCTTATGAACATTTAATGATGTCCACGCATTCTGCGCGATGCGGGATTCAGCACAGGGTTATATCCAGTGTAGGAAGTGTATTGGTAAACCTCTGGTGCGGACGGACGGACGTACGGACGGACGGTCACGTGACTTTTACTTCACTACCAAAATTTCTTGGCTTGATAGGTTACCAACTTTCCTTAGCAATGGAGCTCCGCTGACGCGCTAGCGCGCTGGCTCCGCTATAATTTACCCCTACTGGAATAAATTATCAGCATGAAGTTTTGCCGGCAAGGCAATCAACAGAACAAAGACCTGCGTTAAGGACGGTGCCTCCTTTTGTTACTGCGCATACGTTCTGCGCATCTCGGGATATTGGGGCTTCTGATACAAAAATATTTTTGCACGGTTTATATATGTGGAAAAAGCAGATCTTAGCAAAGTCTATCAGAATCCAAAACGAAAATTTGGGGTAGCCACGCATTTTTCAGAGATAATTGACCTAAAAGTTGGAAAGAAATTGCCATACCGTCTTTGTATTTTAACGCTTTTCTTAGAATTATGGTTGCTAAATTATCTCTGAAAAATGCGTGGCTACCAACATTTTTCTCTTTGGATTCGAGTAACCCTCGATAAGATCTACTTTTTCCCCACAGTCATAACCTTTGCAAAAATACCTCTGAATTAGGAGGCACCGTCCTCATGAGGTGGAATATTGTCTCAGCAACAGGTTTAGAGTGATTTTACTTGACCGGTAGTATAAACAGTTTTGCTATATAGACAAGAGTGTTTTAGTGGAAAATAGACCACTCGTAAAGTTCATAGGAAACTACATCCAAGACTCGAGTAACGTATTTTCCATATCCTCACCAATTAGGATATCGATGACGTCATTTCCCGCTCTTACACTGTTGTTTGTGCAAAAATACTCTTCTCCATATAATAAAAAGAAAATTACACGGTGGCTTAAAGATAAGAATTTTATTTTCGAGTGGTAAAAAACAATATTTTACTCACTCGGTGCGTTCGTTCGTAAAATATTGTTTTTACCACTCGACAATAAAATTCATATCTTCGCGCCGTCGCGTAATATCCTCTGTTGTAGTACGGTCCGGGTACGCAGATGCCATAATTTTTTAGCTAAACCAATTTCAACGAATTATGGCAGTTCCAAGGTTCGAAAGTTGCCCAGCTAAGTTTGGCTTAGTTATTCAGTGCATAACTACAGACGCTCGGATGCTCCTTACTACACGAGAAGCCGCGAAAAGCTGAAGTTCGACTGCTTTCCATGTAAGGCAAAGTTCAGACGCCGCATCTCTCATATGTGCCGTACCAAATACATTTTCGCTACAAGGTCGTATTAAGCGGCAAGTTTTGCCGTACCCTGAGATTTTGCCTTGCCTTATTGAAATCAGTCGATAAAACCTGATTGGGACACCTTGCAGCTGCCAAATAACTACGTACTACTTGGTACGGCACATGAGAGGTACGGCGTCTGAACTGAGCCTTACGTACAATGTATTTGCTCAATATAACCGCACTCGTACCAGTATTTGCGCTTCAGTCCGACAAAAAAGGGGATCCGTATCGATAGTGAGAAGGGTGACAAGGCAAAATAGGAGAGCAGAGACCGCACAAATGGGCGTCTTTCTCCAATGAAACGAGTGAATTTGTCCAGAACATAAGGGCGCCAAAAGATGGATTTTTCAGTTTCTGGTAACAAGTTTTTGTAGCTGCCTTCTAATGGTTATTCTTTGTTTTTTTTTTTAGCGTACCAGTTGAAGAAATGGAGTGCTTTTTAGAATATTTTTCTTTGTTTAGGCAGCCAAAGTACAGGGCCTCTCTAGATGCCAGCCTGGTCGATGAATGGGCCACTATTAGTCCAATACCGACCAGCCTCTAAGTTCTCCTTAAAATATCACTACTTGATCAAACATGCAGGACATGATAACGAAAGAAGTGATCACCAAAGATCTTGATGCTGGAATAAATCCTCCCATCTTGTACCATAAGAAATGTATGGAGTCCAATGTGGAGAATAAGCATGCTGATACACTGCGTGAACACTCCCATTATCTGTAGACATAATAAGCTGAATGCATGTAGTAGACGAGTGTTGCAAACAGATGAAACACATTTAATCCAGTCACCAGGAGATCATTCTTTGTTGCTATCGTCGTTATTGTTTTTTTATTTTTTTTATTTTTCGAACGACTTTTATTTGGATCATAAATTATCAGCCGCGAAAAGCCTGTTCCAGCCTCCCAGATAGTAGGAAAAGCGGAGAGGAAAACGAGTACGAAAGAAGTTGCCGCCGGCTTTTTCTTTAGATCCTGCGCGTCTGTTTTTTCCCGTTCCCTTTCAAGTTTTCGCCGTCCCTACTATCTGAGAGCCTGGAACAAGCTAGCTGCGTAACCATGCTGCACAACTGCCCAACATCTGCCTTTGCATTCATTTCTAAGTAAATGAAACGTGCTTGTGTAAGGTCTAAATCACAGAGCAACTAATCTGTTTTGGGCACGTTTCATTTACTTAGTGGGCAGTCAAACTTAAGCTTGGGCGAAATCTCCCTACACTGTAGAGCTACCTGTAGCCGTATTCTAACGTGCTGATCTCCAGGACGACCTTCATAGCAAAGACCAACCGTGGGATGAGATTCCGTCTCAAGATTTTGCTACTGAAACGCCAAAAAGGACCAATCGCAAGGCCGCTTTGGATTGCTACGGGATTGCAGGATATAAACGCCATTAGTGACTAAATAAACTTTATTTATGCAGATTCTCTTTCAGGTTCTCTCTCTTTCTGTTCATTTCGTTATCGCGTTGGTCTCTCTTTGATCACAAGGTTTTGCAATGGAGAGGTTTCACTTGGCCTTGCTTGTTTTCTGCGGAACCATTTACATAGGTGAGGTTCTCTAGACTTGCTTAAAGTTCGTTGGGGCCAGCAATGTCCTTGTCAGGTTAGCTACAATTAACTGAATTAAAGTGCCTATGAACTAAAAATTTTTTCTCCTAAATATGATAGTTTATGACTCCCTCAGTCTAAATATGTAAGTTTTGCTGAGTAGAACCCTTTGCATGGGATATTTTTCCAGCCGCAAAGTTCGAATTTGGCACCCGAAAGTGTCTCCATTTTGCGCTCGGCCAAAACGATCGCATTACAAGGCTGTGACGTCACAAATCGCGAAGAAGACAAGAGTGTTTATACGGCTGACAAGAGGGTTTCCAGAAGAGAAATTACTTTGGAGGGACTCGTGGGCCCAGGATTGTAAGCTAAAAGAGCAGGATTCGCACAATGAGAGCATGCATGTGTCGTTTCTCAAAAGGAAACGAATTAAGGAGAGAAGCGGACTCATTTGAACCGTGTTCGACTCGGTAAGAATTCAATTCGACCCGCATTACAGAGCTGCTTCTCGGAAAAGCCGCAGCATTTGAATGTCGCGTTAATATATATATATATATATGTAACTTCTGCCACTGTTGGATTAGTTCTACTAGTAGCAATTATCGCAATTCAAGATTAAAGATCGAGATAAAGAAGGTTTTCAATATTTGGTCCACAAAACTATTGCTATATGCATCTGTCCACTATTACCTAAAAGCATCCAAGATCTACAACGCATAACTGTGCAACAAAGTTTTGTTTACATTTCTGTTTTTTTGGAAACCGCATGCAATACGTTTTTCAAACTGGATGTTCACCATAGAGTTTGAAGGGATAACAATGAACGGAACTGAGACAAGACGTTTTAGTTAATCAGAGATAGCTACTGGAATATTTATAAATCCCTCGTGTACAACATGTTTCGTCAAATAAAAGGAAGCAGTTCAGGTCAGCATTGATAATTTTTATTGCAAGTCACTCTGCTTCCATTGCATTTGATTTATGTGGTCTTCTTTAAACACCACACATTTCAAGCAGATTTGTGCCTCTCTTCTCGTTGACCCTCCTCCTGTTATCTCAAGAGGATTATATAATATGAAATTTCACATACCACACGTAACACCGTCCAATTGACCCTTCTGCAGCACAGTCTTGGTGATGTAGGTTTAATATGAATTCATGGCATAAGTTATTTAATCATTTTTATTACTGAAGGGCAATGAAAATATGTTACCTTCATTCCCCATTATTTAATTTTGTGGCAGGCTTTGTATTAGAAATTCCTCACACACTGAATTGTCTCAGTCTCTTCTTGACTCATTCCCTGTACCCAAGAAAAGCTACCACACAAGCCACCTAATTAGCTAGCAGAAAATCAATAATGAGGTTTCAAAATGGGCCTTTTCGATTTCGTTGTCCACCTTTAATTTGTTGCCCCAATAATAATAATAATAATAATAATAATAATAATTTTTTCCAAAAATTAGCTGCATAGGCTACGTTCCCGCCCTATGCATGCTATTTATGGACATAGCATATAAACGTCTTGTACTTCTTTAATAATAATAATAATAATGATATATACACAGGATAGCCCCATCAGTGAAAAAGCACTGTGGTAACAAAGGGGATTTCTGTTAGTAAAACACATGTATGGTTACGTAGCGGAACCCTGATGCAAACACGAGAGTGTTGGGAGAATTCAAAGGTTTATGCGAGCTTGATCGAACACAGACTCTTAGACATTTGTTACTGAAGAGCATATCTCTTAACAACAAAAAAGGCTAATACATGCATGATGTGTACAGTGTACTGGGAGGGTACTGTAATTTAAAGGGTTTATGGATCCAAGGGAGCTGCCTTAACCTCTCCCCCCCCCCCTAAAATAAAAATAACAAAAAAAATTACTGAAACTACACACACAAAGGGGGCAATTTCTACTTGACATTTCTGCCATCCTTCATGGAATTGGAATGGGTGTATGTTTCAATGAAAATGGCACTTCAAAATGTACTTCTGGAGCAAATTACATATGCATCTCAGTGTTGAGAGTGACCCAAGGGAGTTATTGTCATATGAGACCAGTAAACAAAGGGAGCTCAGACCAGGCCCCAGTTGTTCAAAAGTTGGATAGCACTATCCACCGGATAAATCTCTATCCAGTGGATAAGTGTTAGGGAAACCAATTGCATTATCCACTGGATAGAGATTTATCTGGTGGATAGCACTATCCAACTTTTGACCAACTGGGGCAGTATAACTGGATAGGTATGGTTAAGTTTATTTACATGAGACCAGCATCATGAAAGTATAAGTGATCACATAAAGCCAGTAAGAACTCAGTAGACTAGCTCTCACCTGTCATAGCATGTTTCCACAAAATTGGTATGAACCAAAATCCTCAAGCAAATTGCTGAACAGAAGGACAAAAATCTCACCTGGTCGAATACTGTGTAGGCAATTACTCAAACCAGTTCATGTAGTCAGTAGCGATGGATTATTACAAAGACAAAGCTGAAGTCACACTAGTCTGAGTTTGCACGCGTATTATACAATGTCCACCTTTATTTATCACAGTCATCATCCTCATAGCACCTCCAGGTGAAGTAAAAGACCACAAAATTAATGAGCACCAAACTCAAAAATTCTTATTTATTTGCTTTGAGACGCTCCCTCATAAATGGCTTGAAATTTACAACAATAAAAGCACTGCACTTCTATTTGAAAATAATTTGCAGCTGCTGATTATGATAAATAAAACACGCTCTTTAGAAATTATTATTGATGTCTCAGCCATTAGTCATGTTGTAATATTTCAAGCAAATTTCGGGTATGCTTATTTTCAATGTATAAAATACTTCCTGCTAACTAATAAGCTTATATCAGTGTACTTGTAACACTACTAAGGACACAACAAGCTTCCGAAACGAACTATAATTCTTCATGAATACAGAACACACTCTAGCACATGTTTGCTACACGCAGACTACGCATGTCCGACCTAACTCGGGCTCAGGCCCCACGCTACACTACCCCCTCCCATATAAGGTCAGAGGTTAAAGTCTGAGTTATCAAAAGTTAAATAGCAACTGTTCCAACAAGAGTAAAAGGCAATGCAGGATAAACAACAACTGTTCTAACGTAGTCCTGGAGCCACAATGGCTCTCTTCGTTCGCGTCTCGGTCTAACTGGACTTTGACTTAATTCATTAAACGATTCATTGTTTACTGAAGGGACCTCCAGCTGGTAAGGCACAACAGCGGGCTGTGCATCTGGACTTAGAGTTCCACTCGCCTCCTGGACCTGAGGCGTTTCATGACCCTCTGTGGCCAGAACGACAGGATTTTATAGCCATTCCAATTCGACCCAACCAGTATCACCAGCTGCTCCCTGGGCTTGAGTTGGCTGCAGCACATCTCTCGAGCTTTCTGATTGAGCCACTCCTCTGGAAGTGGTTGCTTGAGGAGGTTTCTCATGGACCTCTGGTGGTGTTAAACAAGGTTTCAGGTAATTGAAATGTACCACCTTCCTCCTGCGTCGCTCCCCGGCTTTCCTTCTCTCCTCCTCAATGCGATAGGTAACATCAGACAGGGCTTTCACAACCCTCCAAGGACCACACCAAAAATTGAGGAATTTCTTCCTCCTTGATCTGGTTCGGTTTCGATACCAGACTCGGTCTCCTACTCGGTCTCCTACTCGGTCTCCTACACGAAACCGCTGACCGTGGCGCCCGCTTGAGGTTCTCTCTCACTATGTGCTCTGTATCCTCCAGTTGCTTCTTCTGCTGAATAACATAATCGGGATAAGACTGTGCCCCTCTCTGGGGCGGTGACGTGTCAAGCTTCAGGACTGCGTCAAGAGGCAAGATAGCTTCTCTGCCAAACATTAGACGGTAAGGGGTAAATCCAGTTGACTCATGTACACTGGTATTGTACGCAAGGACCGCTTTCGGTACAAAGTCTGCCCAGTCCCGGCGATGGTCAGAAATCAATTTGCTCAAAATCTTCACCAGTGATTTGTTTAGTCTCTCCACTTGCCCATCACCCTGGGGATGATATGGCGTTGTTCGAGTTTTTGCTGCATCAATTAAATCGCACAGTCCCTTGAAGACAGCTCCATCCACATTGGCTCCCTGATCAGAATGTAAACTCTCAAAGCAGCCAAACCGGCATATGTACTCATCCATCACTTTCTTTGCAAGCGTTACTGCTGAAGTGTTCCTCACTGGGAAAGCCTGGGCAAATTTAGTAAAGTGATCGGAAACCACCAGCAGCCACTCGTGACCCGAGCTTGACCTTGGCGTAGGTCCAACTATGTCTATAGCAACTCTTTGCAAGGGGTGACCTGACTTGATGTTAGGCAACTTGCTGGGGTCATTAACTTCAGCACACGGACCACACCTTCTAATGTGATTTTCGAGATCCTCACGCATGCCATGCCAGTAAAATCTCCTCCGCACCTTCTCCAAAGTTTTTGACACACCAAGGTGACCGGCTGACGGACTATCATGAAGGGCATACAACACTTGAGGCACAAGACTTTCTGGCAAACAAATCTGCTGGTAGATCTCCTGGCCTGTCACTTCGTTTTCCCAGCATCTGAACACCAGACCATCCTTGAGAAACAGCCTTCCCCACTGTGACCAGTACGACAGAAGTTTGCGCCCACCTCCTTCCACATCACGCCTCGCGGGTCTTGCACCAGATTTAAGCCAATCCACCACCTGCGACAGAACAGGATCTTGTTTCTGGGTTGCTTTGATACATTCATTTGACAGTGGCTCTACGTTGACGGACTGGATCAACATGGCATCCTCCTCACCCTGTTCCTCTAGAGTGGTGCCTTCCCCTGTCAGGCGGGTGAATCCATCTACATTTCCATGCAAATGTCCAGGGCGATGTTCCACCTCAAAGTCAAAATCACTCAGCCTTTCTAGCCACCGGGCAACCTGACCCCTAGGGTTCTTGAAATTCTTTAGCCACTGTAGAGCACTATGGTCAGTTCTAGCAAGAAATCGTCTGCCGTAGAGATATGTCTCAAAGTGTTCCGATCCCCAGACAAGGGCTAAAAGTTCCTTCCGGGTGGTGCTGTAGTTTCGTTCAGCCTTTGATAGTGCACGTGCTGCATATGCTATAACACGCTCTTTCCCATCCTGAACCTGAGATAACACTGCTCCCAAGCCACTGTCACAGGCATCAGTGTCTAAAATAAATGGTACATCCAACCGAGGAAAAACAAGGATGGGGGCGTTCATCAACTTCCGCTTAATGTTCAGAAAGGCTTCTTCACACTCAGCTGTCCATCTAAAACGTTCACCCTTTTGAGATGCACTGTGTAAGGGGGCGGCAATGTCAGCATAGTTTGGCACAAATTCTCGGTAATAACCAGCTGTTCCCATAAATGCTTTCAGCTGGCTCTCATTTTCTGGCACTGGCCACTCCCTTATGACTTTCACTTTCTCTGGATCCGTAGAAATGCCATCCCGGGTCACCACATGACCTAGCACAACCACCTGTTCTGACAAGAGCTTGCATTTCTTAGGGTTAATCTTCAAGCCTGCTTCCGACAAACGCGACAGGACCAGTGACAGTCTCTCTCGATGCTCCTGTAAGGTTCGGCCAAAAATGATGATGTCATCTAGATACACTAGACAGTCTGACCAGCACAAACCTTTCAAGACAAGATGCATAGCCCTCATGAAACATGCTGGTGCATTTGTTAGGCCAAAACTTAACTTCCGGAATTGGTAAAGGCCATCCGGGGTTGCGAAGGCTGTTTTCTCCCGATCTTCTTCTGCAACATCAATTTGCCAGTATCCACGGAGTAGATCAAGGTGAGAAAACCACTGTGCACCAGCTTAACTCTCTAATATATCATCACAACGTGGAAGTGGGTACAAGTCTCGCTTGGTTACCTTGTTCAGAGCCCGATAGTCTACACAGAAGCGTTGACTGCCGTCAGGCTTGGCAACCAAAACTACTGGAGAGGACCACGGAGATTCAGACGGCTCTATGATCTGTGCTTCAAGCATTTCATCCACTTGACGGCGCATTTCTTGCCTTTTATGGAAAGGGACTCTTCTAGGTGGTACCTGAATTGGCTGTGCTGATCCAGTGTCAATGGTATGTTTCGCACCTTTGGCTGTACCTAAATCCCATGGCCCCTTTGAAATGCAGTCAGCATAAGTGGACAGAACCTCATAGTGCTTACGTTTTTCCTCTTCTGGAACCAAATCACCACTTATGGGAAACATCTCTTCCAAAGGAATACTACCATTGTCAGAGTTTTTCACAAAAACCGCACTACACTGCCTAGTCCCCAATTCCACCTCAACATTTTCCTTAGCAGCCCCTACAACTTTGTAACCCTCACTCAAGCCACCTTTGTCAGGCAGTTCATCTACACCCACTAGTGGGTGGAGGTCCCCAATACTGCTGCAGCGGTAAATTTTGAGAGGTTTGTTAAGGCTATTAAACACACGAACTGGTATTCGACCATCTTTTACAGTTACTGCAGTCCGCAAGGCCCCAGCGGAATACCTTTCTGAAAACTTGCTTCGTGGTTCAACCACACCGCCACATTCATCCAGGCCACTCACCCCCTCGATCTCACAAGGTATATCAGCAACCATATTTGGTGATAATGTCACGGTTTCAGCAACAGTAATCCTGTAAACTTTATCAAGGGGACCAAACACCATCTTACTGGGTCCCCCTTTACTGTATACAGTGTTATTGTCAAAGTTAATAATACACTTGTGAGCCATTAGAAAATCTATGCCAATCAATACTTGCTGTGGTAACCCTCGACATACTAACACCCTATGTTGCGCCTTGATACCACCAAGCTCAATTGTCAACTCTGTTTCACCAACAACATCAAGTGGCATGTTATTAGCCCCAAGAACAGGCTTTCTTGGGGGTTCAAGCTTACTTGTATTAGTGTTAATACAATGGTATATGTCATCACTGATAATTGTCGCTTCAGCACCAGTGTCCAGTAAAGCATGGGACAGAACACCATTGACACGACATGGCATAAATGCACCCTTTGAGTTATCGGGCGGGGTCACTTCTGGCTGCGCCCCGCCCGTCTCCAGTTTCCCTGGTCATGACGAACTTGATGAGGACAATTTCGGATGAAATGGTTCAGACTACCACACTTAAAGCATGCTCTAGGAGACTCTACACTGTCATTCCTACCTTGCCTTCCTTGAGGAACGCTCTTCAACTTCTCTAAAATTTCTGCTTGTTGTTGAAAGAGCTGCTGAGCCCATGCTGGGGGCTCGGGGGTGCCATGATGTGAAGTAAAATTCCCGTCCACCTTCTCTTCGGACGTTGAAGTAAGAACGTGAGCACTCCCTTTGTTTAACACTTTTTGATTCGATTCATATCGCTGAGCGGCCGCCAGTGCTTCATCCAAGGTATTCGGGCCCAAATCCAACACCTTCTCTCGTAACGTAAGGGGGGTCAAAGCACCAATGAAGAAATCTCTCGCAGTGCGATCAAGTATAACAAGCGGGTCATCAGGATAGGCCAGCTCGACAAGGCGAGAGATTTCGCATCTCAGTTGATGTAAATCCTCATCGGGTCGACGTAACTTGGCTCGAAGAGTAGAAATATGCACTTGTCGTGATTCTTTCGGATGAAAACGATCTGTCAGCGAGCGTTCAAGAACTTCCCATGTGGATGTTTGCTCGGCAGTGAGACTGTGGTATGTCTGCTCGGCGAGGCCTTTCAGGTACGTTGGCAAAATTTGACATTGAAGCTCGGCATTCCACTTATTCAGCGAAGCGATGTTTTTAAATTTCCGTAACCACACCAGCCAGTTTTCTCCCGAAGCAGCCCAAAAGGTTTCGGGTTTAATGCGAAGAGAATGATCCGCCAAGGCGATCGATGAGCCGGCGGAGCTGTGCGAACTGGCTGCATTCGTTTCACTTTTCTTCGCAAGGTTGGCTTCTAACTTAGCCACTTTCGCCTCCAAGGCCTTCACAGTTTCCTCCATGACCAAATGTCCCACCGCTGCCACCAGATGTAACACTACTAAGGACACAACAAGCTTCCGAAACGAACTATAATTCTTCATGAATACAGAACACACTCTAGCACATGTTTGCTACACGCAGACTACGCATGTCCGACCTAACTCGGGCTCAGGCCCCACGCTACATACTCTCTGCAAAAGTCCTCATTCGAAAGAGCCGAACAACTGAGTCTATCTTTCTCTTGGCGCGAAAACCTATGAAACGATGAACAAATTAAGTTAGAAACAAGTACATCGTAAACTTGAGCTTGTCTGGTATTGGTTTGAGTAAAATAATATTGAAGTACATACAAGGACGCTCTGAACAAAAGAAGGAAAGTCAAGGCTTCGTCTATCTCTCGTTATTAACACATAAAAGTACTGACCATTCAATTCTGGAAGCTTCTCCTTCACGCCAGTCAGGCCAGTAGAGCTGAAAGTTAGTCAATCCCAACAATTCAATTCGCCATCTTGCTTCGCGCAAGATTGTTGTTGTCGTTGTTTAGGCTTTATCCACGGTCGACAAACCCAAAAACTGCACATCTTCGAAATCGCCTCGAGCTGAATCTTAGCGTTTTCCTCAGTCATCGGTAGCTTTCATTGTATATCAATATTAGCAAGGAAAATGTAAGTTTCATCGCTCAAACACTTGACAAAGACCAAAGAGACAAATATTCTGCGCGATTTGTGACGTCATACGGCCCGCTTCCTCGGCCAACTCGTTCCCAGTCTTCGGAGGCTGGTCCGTTGGAATGTTGGTCATTTTGGGTACTTTCAACGGCAAAAAGACGGGTTTTTGTTTCTTGTCATCCAATTTCTCTTGCCATTTCGGAATTAACACAAAATGAACTACCAAAATGTGCAAAATGTGCAAAATGTGCAACAGAAAATAATTACGCTTTTTAAATTTTATCGAAACAAATAGTGACATTAGTTTCCGAAATATGGCTTTGTTTGTTTTTCGGTTGCTCATTGGAAATTCTGATTCAGGTGTTTGAACTACGATTAAATACGCCATTTCCGATTTGTCTTGTGCCTGTTTTTCAAAGCGAGCCCGAGTGCATAACCCTTCAAATGAAAATGAGTTTTCTTTGCATGTGAATGAAAACTCATTTTCATATATGAAAGGCTATGCACCAAGATTCACTTTAAAAAAGAGGCACAAGTCAACCCAGAAATGGCCTATTCCGTCTCACTCTTGAATTTTGCGCTCAAAATAATATAAAGTATGCATCACATCCTTGGTGCCACTAAAGCATGGCGTGTAGCACTAAATTTTTGCGAGAGTTTAATTTTGCAGATGGACGATTTTTTGTGTTTTTGCGATTGGCATGGAAAAGCTGGCTTTTCTTGCCGGGAATTATATTTTCAGGAAGCCGGGTTCAATTGGTTCTGGTTATGGTTCTGATGCACTTCACAAGATGTGGTGTTACGATCAGCAAGCGTTGCTGAGAAAATCACGCTTAGAACTTGTTGAGTGTAGATACGCGTCAAACTTCCTCTAGTGTGTTGGTTAGCCCCATGTGCAAACTTGGTTCCACTGGAATTATAACATTTTCGTTTTTTGTTTGAGTACATGCAATCGAAATACAGGTGAAACAACATGCAGATGTAAAACATGTTAATCATGCAGTTAATAAATGGAGTACCTTACCTTACCTAGAGTACCCAGAAAAAAGAGGGGCTTTTTATTTGGTTGAAAGGATCGATGGACAGTGGACTGCAGGTTTTCCATGCAATTCGAAAAAAAAAATTCTTAACGCGAAATAAAAACAATTCACTGGGCGCTAAAAACGTCAAAAACAAAAAGTACTTTCGATCATTTAGGGCTTTTCGTTTTAGCTGTTGTTTCTTTATCATTTCATTCAAAGACGTCAACAATAACCTTTTTGTTTCAACTGTGAATTTTTCCCCTTCTTCCTTCATTGTTTCGGCTTTGCCCGCATTCCTCATGTTATATTTAGTAGGCTGCAGTCTGTAGTTTAGTCTTTAGTCTCCAATTTGGAGTTCTTCATTTTATACAATGTTTATACTGACCATTACTGATCCAAGTTTTACCAGTCTTACAAATCCATGGTTTACCAGTCCAGTCCAATCCTATGTTTTAGCATATCAGCCCTAATAAATTAACTTCGAGGTGACCGAAATTTGTTTGTTTGCACCAAAGAAAATGAAACTCTCCTTTTCTTCTTTATTGAGGCCTATCAAGAGAGGATGTGGTCCTACCTTGTCCCAGTTCTTCATTTTATACAATGTTTATACTGACCATTACTGATCCAAGTTTTACCAATCTTACAAATCCATGGTTTACCAATCCAGTCCAATCCCATGTTTTAGCATATCAGCCCTAATAAATTAACTTCGAGGTGACCGAAATTTGTTTGTTTGCACCGAAGAAAATGAAATTCTCCTTTTCTTCTTTATTGAGGCCTATCAAGAGAGGATGTGGTCCTACCTTGTCCCAGCATCATCCACTAACATTATTGGTGCTGTATAATTAATTATAAAATAGCCTATTTCATCTACTCTTTGGAGGATGACAACGAAGAAATTTAAGGAATCTATTTCCCATATCATTTTCAACAAAGGGGTATCTGTATAAACAAAACACGGGTTGACCGATCTGTTTGCATTTCTCGGCTATGTTTTTAAGTGGCAGAAAAATTTGTAAGAGAACGATACGTTATCCCCAAATTTGCCAGCCGCTTTGCCATTTCACCGCTTTTTCCTTATCAAAATGACGTTGTTATTCGTCCAAAAAGAGAACAAATCATGAACCAGCCACGAAGTCTGAGGTGATATTTCCACCCTAGTGTATTAAATATTCGAGACCTTTGGTCTTTTTTTTCGGTTGCTATCTATTATCATTCTAATTACCCTGCAGAATATTTTGATTATGTATTTATGAATACATAAACCGCCTATCACCTATCTTGTAGAGGGGCTATAATTTATAGCCCTTATATACAGCAAGGCCTCAGTTTCAGATTTTTCCGTAAAGACCTCACTCTCGGTTAATAAGTAGTTATTATTGTTGATTGTTGACTAGCGTAGTCTAGATGCGGTCTCCCAAACGCAAACGTTACGGGGACTTAACAGCGGTGCAAAATGTGCTACCAAACTTGTCACAAGTTTTCCAAGATTTTGCCATGTGTCGCCATCTCTGTAAAACCTTCATTAACTACTTTTGTTACCGATACTTCTCTTTACCTTCAAGCTCCAAGTTATTTAAGCGAACTTATCACAACCAAAAAGCAATTCAGATCACTCTCCTAGATCATCATCATTAACGCCCATTAGTGGAAAATTGGGCTGCAAACTCACTGCCTCATCAATGCTGGTAGTGCGCTCTATCAGAATCACGCCTCTTGCCCTCGGCTTCTTCTCACCAGTTCTCCTCCACGGCATCTCTTCCTTCTTCCTTTAGGTGTATATGAGAGTGCAATACACGGGTTCATTTTACACTGATCCCTTTTTTAGGACGTGACCTAGCCACATCTACCTACTCTTTCTCACTCGTTCACTGATGGAATAAATGTTTCGCCTATCTCTTTAGTATAATAATACTAATAATAATATCAATAATAATAAAAACAATATTAATAATAATAACTTCATTAAAGTGTCAAGAATTCTAGCTGTTAGACACCCGCCTATTGGGGACTATAGAAATTAAATTAAGACTAATATTACGTTAAAGTAAGACTAACATTAACCATTATTAACAAATTGTAAGTGTCTATACTAAGAAAAAACAACAAATGAATAAAATTATGCCGCTGAGAATCAATATTTACATAAAAGGTAGTATTTGCAGTCAATACCGACAAGCTGCTTCAGGTCCATCTTCCTAACTGAACTTTTATACGAAAAAGAATAGTGCAGAATAGTACGATTTAACAAAATTATGACTTGATATCAGAATGTTTCACCAGTCGCTAATTTTAACTACCTTTCTTCACTTCAAAAGTTGATTGGTTTCCTTTTTTTCTGCTCAAGATAGTTGAAGTCTACTGTCTATATACCCTTTCTTTAGCGGGCGTCTCTTGTAAACGGACGCGGTCATGATCATCTTTTAGCACCACTCTCTGTTGTAGGTTTGTACTTCAATTTACCATCTTCAAGAGAGGATTAAGACATTTTCATTCTTTCTTACCACCTGTATGTCCACAAAAAATAAAACGATTATTGAGTAATTGAGCTCTCTCGTATGAATCTAAGCACTGCACGCGCAGTACTAGTGTCATTTTATCAGGGGATGTGCGCCAGCTTACCTTCGGATCAAAAATTCAGTTTAATATAGAACAAAACTGGATGGAAGGCCGGCACTATGCCGTGGCCAATATTTCGGCTGACAAAATTAGCTTTTCACAGGCCAGGGCTATACAGTTTAAATTGACACCTTTCTTAGGGAGAGGTAAGGTGGCCCTTGAGCCTAGTTAAGAGTTGCACTCATACCATCTGATCATGATCTGTTGACCTAGTACCTCAGGAGTACCTATTGCGAGTGGAACCTGGAAACGAGGTTGTGAATGGCAATCCGCAGGGTCTTCTCGTCATTTAAAATGGCGGCCGGCCCTGGCAAACAGCGGGTCACGTGTCCTTCCAGTAGCGACTGGTGATCGAGCAAAACGCCATTTTGAATTAAATCGGAAGAGTTTAACCACCACGTACAAGAAAAAATATTCTTCACTTAGGAAAAGGTGACGGTGGATGGTGCATCGAATCAGATATGTGAGGTTGTAGAGATCAGTCAGATATATGTAGAGTATTCTGATGAGTGGAGCATCAGACGATCAAGTAGTAATGGTTAAGGTCAAATAAGTGTCCAGTCCAACTGACTGAACCACAGGTAACCCAAGCTCACGATGAGTGAACATGAGCGAGTTGCGAAATATAATCTTTGCTGTCAGGCATGTTTGAATTATAAAGGTTTGAATGGGAACGCGACAGTTTTTCTTTAAATGGTAGAAATTCTCACATTTTCTCAAGAAAATGGACTTATGTTGATGTTATGTTGTTTTCTTTGTTACTCCCTTACAAACATTTATAATTCAACCCTTGCAACACAACACGCCCACAGCAAAGGTCATGTTTCGCAACTCGATCGTGTTCCCTAATTTTAAGCTTGGGACGCCTACGACTGAACAAGCAAAGTTGCCTCATTAGTAGCCGGGCCTCAGTCGGGTTTTTGTTGCATGAAACGTTTGGGAGCATTTCTACTCACAGACCTACAGCGGGATATTTTTCAATCGTAACCAAGAATAATTCAGGTAATTGACCCTAAGTAACTGCTTCTTGAAGATCTTGGCTTGCTTCAGTTGCGTAGCCCATTCTTGTTGTAATCAAACAGTGAAATGTGTGTATAGGTATGCAAGATGATTGCATGGAATGAAGCATACGAATACGTGTCACTAGCAGGTCATTCTTTGTTCCATCCATTGTTTTCCAACTAAGTACTGTAAATGAAATGTGTCTGTGTTAGGTGTAAAGCAATCGGTTCACATAGCAACTTATTTGTGTTGGGCACGTTTCATTTACTTAATTAGTGAGCAGTCAAACTGAAACTTGAAGTGAAAGACATCAAACTCGCTGGTCTCCAGGACGACCTTCATAGCAAAGTCTAACCATGCGATATGATTGGGTCGTTACCGTGAGTACACGCAGGTATTTCAGTCTGCGGTTGCGTAACATGTCATTATGTGTCAAATAAAGAGCTGTTCAAAATGGCCAATGCGGAAATGCCAAAAAGAACCAATGGCAAGGCCGCTTTGAATTGCTACGTGATTACAGGATATAAACCCGTTCGCAATTAACTTCATTTATGCGGATTCACTCTCTGTTGATTTCTTTGCTACGTTGGTCTGTCTTTGTTCAGAAACGATTACGAAGCTTTTGCCATGGAGAAGTTATACTTGGCATTGCTTATCTTCTGTGCAGCCATTTGCCTAGTAAGCTTGCACATGTTTTACTGTTCCTTGAGAACAGAATTGCCTTTGTTAGCTTTTTATTAGGCGTTGTCACCAACAACGAAAGAGAAATTTTTTTCATTGAACATAATCTTTGTCGAATTGTCCGTCTTCTGGGATTTAAAAAAATAACATACGAAAAAGAATTTCACTCTTTCTACATTTCATAGAAAGAATGGTGAGATTTTTTTGCCATTTGCATATAATATTTTCATTTTAAGGTATTAGAACTGGTTGAAGGTGAAAAATAAACCATATCCAAACTGCAAAAGATGAGAGCCTTAGTCCTATTAGGGGCGGAGCCGGAAAACGAAGAATGAAGTTGGTTGTTACGCGTGTTATTTTCCGTCGATTTGTGAAATTTGAAGCGATATGATCTCGTGTTGACAGCTATTTCGCGCTGGCTTAAATTCGAACATGCGATCATTAAGTGAAAACTGCGGGCGAAATTCGACGAAAAGACCGTGAAAGATTTTCGCATTACATTTCTAAAAGCAGTTTACGACCACTGTTTCGTATCTTCGGCCTTTCTTAGGCCTTAAAGAATCCATCAAGAAACCGATTTGATATCTGAGCTTCGCGCAGTGCAGACAACATGAAACTTGTAACGCAATACGCGTTGCTATGCTATCCGTATTTGTTTACGCCGCCATGTTTTTCCGATGGTGAGCGGAAAAGTTCGGCGATTTTCAACCGCTTTCGGGCTTCAATCGGTAGGTTTCTTCCTCAGACATATTGAACAGCGGTCTCCACATGAAAATCTAACATGGTGCCGCTGAATTTCAAAGATGCGAGGGAAAATTTTGCTGATATGTTCGCCACTTTTGCGGCCACAACAGACAGCGCGGAAAGTCATTTGAAGTAAAAGGTAAAGAATTAAAATATCTCTATGAAATTTGGAGTGTTTATTGCTATAATTTCGAAGAAACAGCACATAAATACCCGGGTCAAAGCAGACAATTATGACGAAGTTACGATCATATTAAGTTCATGGACTTGTGAAAAAGGTAAAAGCGGTATATCTCCAAAACTAAATGATACCATCAGCCGGGTATTTCAAGGAATTTGAACTTTTTAATAGCAAATCTGCTCCAAACTAAATTAGTTTGTAGCTCTACAGGGCAACCTAGAAATGAGCAATCTTTGGGTTTTTTTTTTGAGCCTGCAATTTAAATGTGAATTCACACCTAAGGTGTGAAAATTGACACCTGAGATATCGATTTCCTGAAAGCTTAGGTTTTGCTGAATAAGTCTATGTAATTTTCATCTGGAATGATTCTGTAATGTTTGAGAAAAAAATTGTATCATTTCAGCCACAAACTGCCACAACAGCCTAAATACTTTTGAAAAGTTGGGGTGTATACTTCTACATTTAAAACATCAAATTGAAGATGAAAAAGAAATCTCTATGACCGCGGTTTTTTTTTATATTTTTTTTTTTAAAGAGGATAATCTAATGGGCTGTCCTGAAGACCTTCGGTTCTCTTTGCCACAGCAGACAACACGCAAACACTACTGACATTCTGTAGATTCCTTTACTATATTTCTTTAAGCTAAACCCCAATCTATAGTTTGCTTTTGGAGAAACAGGGCATAAGCTGGAAATCGCGGCTTCTAGTATCAGCTGACACTTACAGTTTTCATTTTACCAAGCTCTTTCACACGCGTTGTTACACCAAGAATGTGGCCTGTAACTTTTAGTTCGACATTTCTTTACGGCGCTTGCGAAGTGGCGCTGTGACTGCTGTTTATTTTACAGTATGTCTCAAAACCAACTGACTTAGGAGTTTTGTCTAGGTTCGATTCTTAGATTCGATTCTTTTTACACTAAATAAATATACTGGAAACAATGTTTGATACCACGGTCATTCTTTGTTGTCTGCTTTGTGAGGTGTGGTTGATATGTCCGCGGCTTACTCTTTAACACGGTTTCAACAGCACTTAAAAATTGAGTAGTTGAAGTCAGTAAAAGTAAGTAAAAAGTTTGACACTGACTTGGTTGTGCTAAAGCCTTCATCAGATTGAAAGAAGACTCTTATTACGCGTGATTTAAATTTCAGCACGTACATGTGCCTGCTAAGAGGTTGGTAAAATTGTCACGAGAAATGTTTCAAAACCTATCGTGGGACGGGCACGGTACGCCTGAGATTTGCAAGAGACAAAAAGGGGATGGTAGATGGAAATGGAAAAGCCGTATTATTAAAATTTGAAAATTCAGGGCCCTCGCAAAGCATGTTAATGATTTCCTAGGGGCGAGCCATGGAACAGACACATCGTTTGAGGCATTGGCATTAACAAAAATACAGCGCCAAAGTTGTACAGCCCAAGATGAAATGCGTATCAACTTTGTTCCTTCTGTTGTTCTTATAAGATTTTACTGTTAGATCAGTAAAATATTGTTAATGGAACGTGACACTCATTCTCAGTGAGCCTTTCATGGCGCGTTCGCTATCAATAGAACTACTATGCAGTTGGGATCCCAAGGTCACTAAAATCAATAGCTCTGTTGTAGCTAGACCTACAACATTATGGCTTTGTTTCTAGTTAGCACTTTCGTACGTTTTATTGCATTGGTCGATAGCATTAAGGACCTATTCATAACTAAGATAGTACACGTGTAAGGCCAAGCTGTTGTATAGTACAGCCTTAACTACTGGCTACGTTAGCAGACACTGTCTAGATACAAAAGCTTAAGCAACCTGTTCAAGGTTCAATTTGTAATTCTCTTGTGCAGTGCAGCCAGTGTTTTGTCAATTTAGCATAATTATCTTGTCTTTCCAGCTTTAGCACTCTCCTCAGGGTTTTCATGTCACTTAAAGCCCCTGTGGTAGCGTCTAAAACCATTGGCCCCTCCCAAGTTGTTGAATTTATGGGTATTGTCCTCGATAGTGTGCGCATGGAAGCCCGCCTCCCCCAGGACAAACTAACTAGGATAAATGAGCTTCTAACATCCTTCAAGAAACGCCGCTCCGTGCGCATGGTAGAGCTTCAATCTCTGATTGGTACTCTCCAGTTCGCATGCAAGGTGGTAGTCCCAAGAAGAACCTTCCTTCAGCGCGCGATAAATCTAACTAGGGGAGTCCCCAGTCGTTTTCACCACGTGAGGCTTAACAGGGAGTTCTTCAAGGATCTTGATATGTGGACGGTTTTCCTCACTAAATGGAACGGGCGTTCCTTTTTTCTTGAGTCTTCCACCACCCCAGCTCCTGACTTAGAGCTCTATACTGATGCCGCCAGCACCATAGGCTTTGGCGGTTTTCTCCAGGGAAAGTGGTTTCAGGGTCACTGGCCGCCCCACATGCGCTTAAACAAGGATCGGGGAATCAGTATCGAGTGGCAGGAACTGTTCCCCATTGTTGTCGCCTGCGCAATTTGGCACCCATTTTTCACGGGGAAACGCCTACAGTTTTGGTGCGACAATGAATCTGTAGTCGCCATTATCAATTCTGGGCACTCCAAGGCACCCCGTGTTATGGATTTGGTCAGATTTTTGGTTCTTATTTCAATGAAACATAATTTCTTGGTACGGGCTCGCCATGTTTCAGGCGTTTCAAACGATATTGCTGATGCGCTCTCCCGCTTTCAGATGCAGCGTTTTCGGGCTCTCGCTCCCGACGCAGATCAGAACCCTTGTACCATCCCGCCTTCATTAATGACCCTTTAAGGGAGGAGGTCTTAACCTACGCTAACTGGGGCCTTGCCAAGAACACAAACAGAGCCTACAGCTGTGGGGAAAAGCGTTTCCTAACCTTTTGCCTGATGAATCGTCTCCTAAGTCCATCTGGGGATGTGCTACCTGCCTCCGAAGGGACTCTAGTTTATTTTGCATCCTACTTAGAGAGGACGGTCCGCCATGGCACTATAAAACTTTATTTAGCGGCGGTTCGCAATCTCCACATTACTGCGGGGTACAGCGACCCTCTTAAGGGCAAGCTACTATTGCGTAAAGTTTTACGGGGCATACTTCGTTTTCAAGGCGATAGGCACATTCGCCCTCAACCAGTTACACCTCAGGTGCTTTTAGCCATTCGATCCCGTTTTGCAGTCTTGGCTTAGTGCCCGGGATTTTGCTATGATTTGGGCTGGTTTTACTTTAGCATTTTTTGGCTTCCTTCGTTGTAGCGAGTTTACCTACTCAGGGGTACGCAAGTATAGGCCGAACTTCGATCTTTCTATTAATTGCATTACCTTTCACCCCAATCTGGCATGCCCACAGTTTATGACGGTTCAGGTCAAATCGTCCAAAACCGACGTCTTTAGGCAGGGTTGTTCCCTCACAGTAGCTCGTACTGGGTCCACCATTTGTGCAGTCACGGCCATGCGGGAATACTTTCTCTTAGGTAAGCCACCACCGGGTCCTCTCTTGTTCTTCCAATCGGGTCACTATCTCACCCGAGGGATCGTTTCGCACCTTCTTAGAGATAGTGCCAGGGCTGCGGGTCTCCCCTTTGAGAGCCTCAAGGGCCACAGCTTTCGCATAGGGGCAGCCTCAGCTGCGGCTGCTGCTGGTTTGCCAGATTGGCTTATTAAAGTACTAGGTCGCTGGTCTTCCGACTGTTACCAGCTTTACATTAGAACCCCGCAAGCGGTTTTACACTCGGCTGCACCTAAGATCGCTACTGTTTCGGATTACTTTTCTACAAACTGATAGAAATTTTCTTTTTTCTAATTGGGGGGATGCATTGCTTTGCATGCATCTGTGGCGGTTAAGTCTGCGCAGCGACTTCCCCCAAGCTTGTCGGCTTCGTTGCCTTTATGCATCGCCTGCTAACCAATACTCTTGTCCGATCCAGCACGTGCTGTCTAGCATTCAGCTCGTAGTGCTGGGGAGATAAGTGAGGTGTTTTTGTCACGCAAATCGGAAGTCGCATAGACTAACCAACTGCAAGGCAGTGTTCCCCTCAATATCGCCATCCTGAGAGTGTTTTACTTTGTTTCGCGTGTCACGCGCTTATTTATAGCCTATTGCAGTTGCGCTACGTTCCTCAGGAACAGTGACATTAAACAAGATTTAAATCAAAGTACGGAAATGTACAAGTAGACAGTGACAACCTTCAGAATTTAGAACAAGGATTTTTAATTGATGATAACATAATTGACTTTGTGTTGTTCTACAAGGCCGAGGAGAGGAGCGTTTATCCAAACTTTCCAGCAGACTTACTTTACATATTTAGTTCATGTTTTTACAAAAAAACTCACAGACTTTAATCCAAACAGGATAAGACATTGGACTAGGGGTGTAAACATTTTTAGCAAGGAGTTTGTTATAATTCCAGTTTGTACTGGAAGACACTGGATGTTAGTGATTGTTAAAATGAACTATGGAGATGGTGTCTCCATCATGATCTTAGACTCAGCAAATAGGCCTTCATCAAGGTCAAACGCAACACGTCGTCCTTCTGTTGAGCGTCTAGTGAGAAACTATCTACAGGATGAATGGGTTGCCAAATCCAAACAAAGGGCACCGCAAATTACATTTGAGGAAGTTAGCTACCCTGATGTACCTCAACAACCAAATGACACAGACTGTGGCGCATATGTTATGAAGTTTTTCACAGAGTTTTTGAGTGACCTTCCATTTGATCATTGGCCTAATTGGAGGCCAAGGTTCACTCATGATGAGGTTGAGCAACTGCGTAGGAGTACACAGTTTCTACTCCAAGAACTTGCCTCTAAAGAAAAGAAACACTAGATTACTTCGCCTACACCATCATGAGCAAAGAGACTCATGTGAGCTTTCAAACATCAAAAGTGGGGTTAAAGTAGTGGTGGACTTTGGGTGTGTACAATCCACACTGAAAAGACGATTAATTCCATGACTAATTTTTTTTAGCTGTTTTTTCTTTCCAGATGAAGTGAGTGATAGGCTTGTTTATGACAATCAAATACTGCAAAGGAAATTCTATGCCACTCCCGGGCGTTTGAGCGAAGGGTAACTAAAGAAGCAACTATTCCGTTGGGGGCTAGTGAGCAATCAACATTACAAGTATCTCAACAATTGATGTTATATTTTTTTTCTTATATAATGGTGAGTTTTCACGTGAAAGAATGGTGAAACAATCATGGCTTGATGGAGGCCACGATCAAACAGTTAGTAATAATGACCTTGACAGCCTTGATGCCTTGAAGCTAGTGAATGCTGATGATATGGCAACACTGGATTAAACCCTCGGGCAGACGGAAACTCCCATTGCATGACTCAACAGTACAGGCAAAGATGCAAAGTAGGCTTGTTTATGACAATTAAATACCGCAAAGGAAATTCCATGCCACTCGCAGGCGTATTAGCGAATGGGAAACTAAAGAAGCATTTATTTCATTGGTGTGAACAATCAACATTACAAGTATCTCAACAATGCTATATTTTTTTCTTATATAATGGTGAGTTTTGACTTGAAACAATGGTGTAACAATCATGGCTTGAAGGAGGCGAGGCGACGATCAAACAGTTAGTAATAATGACCTTGACAGCCTTGATGCCTTGAAGCTAGTGAATGCTGATGATATGGCAATGCTGGATTCCTCGGGCAGAAGGAAACTCCCATTGCGTGCTTCAAACTCCCACAGACTCAACAGTACAGGCAAAGATGCAAAGTCGGAGGGGAGCTGAGTGAACCGCACCAACCCCACAACTATCAAGTCATTAGACCAAGATGGAAGCTTGGAGGAATAACTCAAGAAAAACAAGGAGTCTTCCTGGATGACCTTGTAAGGCACAGAGACAACATACAGAGACCTTAACCTCCAAATGGACATAGGTAATTACATCCGTTGACAAAGAACCTCACTTTGTGTAGGTGGATATAACCTGAAAGACTGTATGGTAGAACTAGTCACAAGTTGCTAACGTTATCCAAAAGCTGAGCTCATTTTTGTGAGCTGGTGCAGATGAGTTCCCTTTTCTCTAGAAACGTTGCTTAAAGGCAATAATCATTAAGTTTCCCAAAAGTTAATTTTCTCTAAGGTCATTCTTATTATGTATGCAGATATAAAATTGTCAACCCTATTCCTAGGGCCTTTTATCCTGGGTGAATTAATTTTTCTGTTCTGTGACTAAAATTATTTCCTTCCCATGTGATAATTTGTCCAAAGGGAAATCTGCTGTTTTGCTGGAGAGTTTGCCAAACCTTCTGATTGGTTAAAAGTCACAGAGCATCTTGTGGCCTGTCCTACCCCACTGTACATGTAAAATTCAGCTCAGTGGGCAACAGTTTTGCCTTCAAGAAAGAAGTTTACAAAGTTATTAGAAAAGCAAATGTTCACTTAGCCAGCTTATTGTGCATGTGTTTTGATTTTGAAACGGTTCTATTGTCCAATAAATGCAGCAATACTTACGTTATTTACATAAATAAAAAAAATTGAAATAATCCCCAACTTTTTTAAGACCATTTTGCCAATGTAAATTTTTCCTTGTTCAATTCCCTTGTGGGGCTATAAAGCCATCAATTGGTCAAATATGGCCCGATTAATCAAGTAAACATTAAAGAGGCAACTACATCCAGTGGTTGGCATGTTGGACTGGCAATCCGGCAGTCCCAGGTTCCAGTCCCGGTCCGATCACTGAGTGGATTTGTTCCTTGGTGGTCCTGAGTTCAAATGCTTGACCATCCTTGTAAATATAGCCAAACAGCTGCCTCTTGCCAGTTGGGTTTTAGATTCTGCTATGCTTCACTTGCCTTTTATTTGTCTCAGTTTATTAGCTAGAGCAGCTAAGTGCATTTCCACTTTAAATAAAGCATTTACCATTTGACATCAAAGTTTGCCACCACAAGGCATTAGGGCTAGGAATAATGGGCATTAGCAAAATGGTCTATTGATTGCAGCCGTTTTCTGCTCACCTGATAGTTTGCAGATTTTGCATTTAGAGGAAATTAGGAGAGGTGTGCAATGCAATCTAGGTGAACATGGGCCTTTCATAAAGAGTAAGGAAGGCAAAACTGTTTCTGAGTTGGCAGTCTTATCAAATAGTACTGGAGTTGTTTAATTTATAGTTATCTTACTTCAGAAGAGGACTCTTGTTTTCACACTCCTCAAAATATTTAAGCAATTGAAGCATTCTTGAGGTTTTTTTTCCACAAAGGCTTATTTTTCCCTAAGAGTTTCTAAGCCATTCGCCAATATTGCTAAAGCATATGCCTTTGTTATACGCACAATGATATCACAAAAGAAATTAGGACCATTGGTAAACAAGTTAAAATCCAAATGCCTGGGAAATGTGCAGATAGCTGGGATAGAACAATAGAAGTCCTGTTCAGAAGTTAGCTCCGATTCTAGTCAGTGACTAGTCAGTATGCTCAATTTTATTACTACTCACCTTTAGCTTACCATAGCCCTGGTAAGGAGAATACCATTAAAATCTAAATCAACAGATTAAGTAAACAAAAGGTCTTAGTTCATCAATCAAGGCAAGAGTAATGTTGTTGTGAAGCGAAATGGTGCTTTAAGATCTGTAAGATTTAGTCTTGGAAGTCAAGAATAATTCTTGCTTATAAATTTCAATGTCCTCTCCAATATTTTTCATGGTTATTTATTTGTGAAACATCGTTATTTTTATAATTATCACAGAAACTTGAATATCTATGGAATACGGGAAACCATTTCAGGGAGATATAACTCCATTTTTCATAGACACTTGGAGACACATTGCTATATGGCTGGAGCCCACTGGATTCTAACATACTGCATCTGGCTTTGTCATGAAGGACAAGATAATTAAGGGCTGTAAACAGAAATCATGAGTTGACACAGCTTGTGGGATTAACCTGCCATTCACAGCGTGAAGGGTGTCCGAAATTTTAAACTTGGTCATCTAACATACTTGTGTCCAGGCGTGATTGGTGATGGGAAAAGAGCCATATTCCCCATTCATCCTTGTCATAAGTCCCTGCACCCTTTTCCCTTAAAAACATGGGAGATGAATCGGGAAAAGTCAAGTGATGCAATCAACCAATAGTCAAACAACAAGTTGGGGAAGTCAGTGTTATGGTACCAAACCTCCTCTGTGAATGGATGGTGTTACCCTACTGGGAAATTATCCATAAGTCTTATATTTCTAAAGACTTGGCTTTTTGGTGATTTCATGAAATCACAGAAAGGATTTAAGTGAATCAGTATTATTGACACCGATGGCATGTTTTGATGCTTGAATGTGTTTTCCAAAGCCAGTGACTGCGCTTTACAGACTATACGAGAAGGCAATATTAGTCATTATAAAAATGCACCAGTTTCGCTATCATTTAAGAACTGAAAAGTCAAAAATATAGTATTTTTAATTTATGATGGGGCTATTTCAATTCATCAAAAAACATGCTAATTATCTGTAATAAAGGATTTAACTTAAATGAGTGTGTTAATTCTGCATTCCGTCATTTCCCTTTGGGTCCCATTTCTTTCAGGATTGTGGTCAGCAGTGAACAAAATCGTACTCAAAATTTCTAAAGTAAGATGTCCGCACAGCTCCATACATTTGTTATGCATGCAGCAATCTCATCTATTGTACACAAATACCATATATACCCATTTCAAAAAAGGTTGCTTCAGTGATACATGTTTCATAGACCGCAGTGCATCATGATCGTTAAATTTATGACTGCTTTTCTCTAGCTATTAGCCCTAAAGCAAGAACAAATGTATATTTTCATGATTTGGTTTTGTCCTAGAGTGCTTTCAGCGAGAAAAGAGATCATTACATTTATTTATAGCAAATATGATGCTTTGCGATCTATGAAACAAGGATCATGGATCATGCATCACTGAAGCAACCTTAACTGAAATAGGTGTAAAATATGTTAGAGAAGCATGTACACATAATGAATAGATGGGGCAGAACGGAAAACTTAAGTTGAAGACCACACTAATCGAATTCGTTCGATTTTGTTTGTCCAAAAACAAAAAATCTAAAGACTGAAAAGACACAAGACACTGACACGAACATCAACAATTCGCGACTACATAGAAAGAAAACGGTTCTTTTTATGTGGTTGCACGGTTAAAAAGAAACACAAATAAGGTTAACACCGTACTAAAATCTGACAAAATGTAGCTTACCTTTTTACAAACCCTCTACATTCCAGTCCATTTATCCAGTCTTGCTTCATGAACCAGCTCAGGTTAAACAGCGAGGAAGTCACACATGTATCGTACATTTCCGTCCGGTCACAACGAAGCAAAATTTACGCAGAGGAAAAAAACTTTCGTCCCGACACGATAGTAAATCAAGTACCCAGGCGCTCTCTTCTCGCTCACACGACTTTGCGCGTGACTTCGTGACGTCACCAAATGGCATACCTTCAATGACGTCATGACATTTCGCACCAAGTCGAGTCGAGCGAGCGAGAGGAGAACGCCTGGGTACTAGGCTGAACACATCCCAAAATAAGCCTAACAGCGAATTGAAAGAGCGAAGGACTGTTTGGAACTTGTCACCATTGCAAAAACCTTACAAATCTACCTGAATTCAACCTCAGATACCAATGAAACAAATTAAACCTCAAAGTAATAGAGCGCTTTCTATTTGTACGGAAAAACCGGTGAGAATTTTCTGCCAAATGAGACAATAAATTTATCCACAGCCAAACCGCGTATTCACCCAATCACCGTCACTACATTGATCAAGGAGCATGGCACTAGTATGACGGGGCAAATGGAACAGTAATATTTTGACCATTTGTCTAAAACCGAAGGTTTTCTTTTTTTTTTTTTCGGAAAATTTGCAGTGAATTAAAAGGATCGTTCCATTTGATTTCCCACCGGAACAACTGATTTTCTACGCAAAAGGAAAACGCTCTAATCTACTTGCCGCTACCTTAAATTTAAATTGCCAGGTGATAAAAAATAAGACGCAAACTGTCAGCCTGAGCTGTAGCAACTGCGAGCATATTATACCATGAGAGGACGGATAAAGCGTTAACTGTAAGTATCGTTTCACGCAGAGATTTTTTCGGCTTTTCTTGGGAAAGTGTGAAAATCTGTTTAACTGTTGGAAATCAAGCTATCATCGCTTCTTAATGAAGCCACGGTGAATATTGTAAAATGACACTATGTTCTGAATGAAAGACGTAAAGTTCTGGTTTTCGTCGAAACGTGATTCCCTGAAATAAACAAAAGACTGAATTTTGTGACATTCCGCCACGAGTAAGTTGTACACAGTCTTTCACCCTTTGGCTAGCCGATGAAATTGTTTTCGAAGGCAAAGCTGTGTTCGATTTCGATCAATTTATGCTCGTTATTTATCCTCCGACTATTCGTGGCGGCTAACAAAGCCTAAATCAAGGAGTATCAGACGAAGCGATCTAAGACCATCTAATGTCTCTCAATAATTCACGCAGATTTCCGTCCATCCTGTTAGTAAACGTTTCGATTTTGTATACAGCGGGTAAAACTAAGCTCTCCAAGAATGGAAAGAAAAACATGAGGTTCTTTGATATCCTGTCACAATCAACCAAAAAATGGAGCAGTGTCTCTGGCTTTTCTACATAGCGAGCGTTAAAAAACCGCCTGCCGCGAGAAAACGTGCCTCGCTTTTGCACTGAGCCGACAACAACGAGTGTGTAATTGTGCGCCCCAAAATGTGCCATTGTACAATCTCTACAGGAATTATTGTCACCAGCTGCGCGTATTCCTTTCCATCTGATAAGATTTTCTCACTATTTCGAAAAGTTCAGTTTTCAGTATCTTATTTTATTTATTTATTTATTTTGCAATGTCTCCTTTTTGCTAGTTTCTCCGAAAGTTGTAAATACGTACAGAATCGCATCAACCGGTACGGACGAAACGCGATTTGTGCTTGTTCAGCGTATGCCTGTATAAATGTCTGAATGAATATTCTCGCGCGAGTTTTAAAAGACTCATTCAATGCGTCTGCGATTCTCGTCACTTTCTGCAGTTGCAAGTTTGTACCGCATTCTTAGATTTTATAAAAAATGTTTCCCTTCCACAAATCATTTAACTGAATTAGACTACGAGTAGTCTCTCTTTCCGCTCAGGGATAGTCGAGGAAAACAAACAAGCGAGCGAGCGAGTACGAAGTCGCCTGCAGCGTTGAAACGTGACGCGCCTGTCGAGCCGCTAGTGTAATGAGACTATCCCTGAGCGGAAAGAGAGACTGCTCGTAGTCTGTAACTGAATTTTAAAAACGTATACTGCACGTGACGAACCCTCTTTGATGCATGTATATTCGTAACATAAGCCTTCAAATGTAGTTCTTTCCGATCCTGTTATTGAGCAAGCGGGAAACATCTCCCAAGACTTTTATCACTGCTTTACTGACAACGAAAAGTGCACGATGAAGACGAGCAGCCGTGAGGAAAAAATGTAGAGGCGAGAGTCAGTGGATTTCTAATTCCCTTTCAGTCCTTCCCCCCTCCCCTCCTTGTCGGTTTTTGGCAACTTGCAAACCAAATATTTCTTGACTTTTATCCAAACATTTTCTTGAAAAGTGCTGGGACTAGGGTCATTGAACACACCATACTGGGTGGGTTCCCAAATGAACCCACCGGGTTTCAACTTCTTTTATTTACTTTGACACAGTTTTCACTAGCTAGCTCTGCCATGACGTTAAGGCAGGACAAAGTTCAAAACAATCAGGTGTCATAAACTAAAACCAAACCAATTACAGGATGCAGATAATTAAATGAACCAATGAGAGCTCGTAGCAAATAAGTGTGACCAGTGCCAAGGCGAAACAAATTGGTTGTCATTGTTTTCAGCCATAGCCTTCTCGCTCTCTTCTCGGCCCGGTCATATTTGTTGTTGTTCTGTTTTTCTTGTGTGTGTGTTTTTTGTTTTGTTTTTACCAACTGCCCTTGGTGTAGCGACATTTATTTCTCGTGACAGTAGCAAACAAAAGCTGGCAAAAGATGTGTCATCTTGGCAGCCCCGCTAATAAAAGATGTGTCATCTTAAGAGCAGGTATGGTTGCCACCTTCACAAAGCAATAAATATTCTTGCGGGAATTGAGTTTCAACCAGGGATTCAACACTTTTTTTCCTTTTTTTTTTGTTTCTCGCGACAGCAGCAAACACAAGCTGGCAAAAGATGTGTCATCTTGGCAGCCCTGCTAATAAAAGATGTGTCATCTTAAGAGCAGGAATGGTTGCCACGGTCACAAAGAAACAAATATTCTTCCGCTGATTGAGTTTCAACCAGGGTTTCAACTCTTTCTTTCTTTTTTTCTTTTCTTTTTTTTTCTGAAACTTCATTGCTATGAGAAGTGAGAAGACTATGGCTCGGGTTGATCATGTATTTCGCTAAAAGCTGCTTTCCGACTTAAGGTCGCTGCTTTGAACTTTTTAAATATTTCTTTGTTCATTTTGCCAGTTCGAGTTTTAGTTACGCAGGCCGCTCTCGTCCTTAACTCTACTTACTAAGGCCGGGTAGGCTGACAAATTCTTTCAAGAAATTATCTGAGCACAAAGGCTTTGTAAACATAGCTTTCATTTCTTTTTCACGGCCGGGTCATTATTATCATATGTTTGTTTGTTGTTGTTGTTGCTTTTTTTGGTTTTTATCAACTGCTATTTATTTCTTGTGACAACAGCAAACACAAACTGGCAAAAGATGTGACATCTTGGCAGCCCTGCCAGTGAAAGATGAGTCATCTTAAGAGCAGGGATGGTTGCTACCGTCACAAAGAAACAAATATTCTTCAACTGAGTTCCAGCTCTTCCATATTTTTACTCAAACATTACTGCTGTGAGAGCTGAGAAGACTCGTAATAATGTTACTCAGAGGGATTGGCCTGTATTAACTAAGTTATGGACTGGCAAAATGAACATCGCAATAACTGAAATTTCAAAACCAAACATTATGTCAAAGCATAATGTTATTTATGTTGATACATTGCGCCTATTGTACTCTTCATACATGTTTGCTCTTCCGATTCTGGATTCCCATGTCAGATAACAGCCAATCATAACATCGGTCGCGGTCGCGCCCGGGTATAAATTCCTCATCATTCTGGCGTTAATTCCCTCTTTCTTTTGCCATCACAGCGTTTACATCTCTGGGAAAAACTCTTCAGGCAAGTCAGTGTAGTCTAACTAGAGTTATCTTCGGGTAACCTGTATTCCTTTTTCCTTGGCCTGTTTCTGAGCTATTTTAGCGCTAAGGGGTGCATGTGATCCTCGGTTATTTGGTTCCCTTTTATATTATTTCTGTGCACATGGCCACGCCTCGTGTTCTTATCCTTGGGCATTCTTTCATTCGCCGTTTAGGTGAGTTTGTTGACCATCGCTCTCACCTGGATCGTTCGTTTATGCTAAGTGGGGCCGCTATATTTCGGTGGCAAGGCAAGGGCGGCCGCACGTTGGCCACGATACAGGATGCCCTGCCCGTGGTTAAGTCCTTTGCACCCCATATCGTAATTTTGTAGTTAGGGACTAACGACCTTTCCCGACTGGATCCTTTACTGGTGGGTTCGGCTATTGAAGATTTAGTTCGCACTCTGCACGACTCGTACAGTGTTCGCCTGGTATGCGTGTGCCAAACCCTTTATCGAGATGCGGACTCTGCATTTAATGTGCGAGTCCGAGCGCTGACGAAATACCTTAAAGTATTTTTGGAACCACTCCCCTATTCGTTTTTATGGGGCCACCGGGGTTTTTGGCGGTCTACCCAGAGATTCCACGCTCGTGATGGTGTACACCTAAATAATCGAGGGCAATTTAAGCTTTATCGCAGTCTTAGAGGAGCCGTTTTAAAATCCTTACATTTATTAGCTCGTGCTAATTAGAGAAGTTCCGCGTGTTATGTGGTGGAGAGAGCCATTTCCGTTTGATATGTTTTTTCAAGCCAAGCCGTGTTTTATCTTAATGCCTAGTGAATCAGCTTTTGTTATGTATTTTGCCGGCCTTTAGTTGCCGCATTCCTTTACTGCTGTTCACAGTTGGCTTATTCAGCTGGTTCTTTGTAACCGCTGGTTCTTTGGTGCACAGTGTGCCCTTTATTTACCGGCTTTGGTAGCTTGTTTTTCAAGTTTGCTTGCAGTTACCGTATGAGTGTACAAACCATTTTGACCGCCTGTGTATCAAGGCGTGTCCAATGCACTCGGTATTACTGTCAATGCATCTTGTTTTCTTGTACGGAAATGGGCTCTTGTCAGTAATTTTGGCATTTCATTTTTTTTCTGTCGTAACTTTGCCTTTTTTTTTTACCACAGGTGTTTCCTGTGGTTGCACACCAATGCATATCACACATTTTTGTGGTTTATTTTAGAACGGCCCCTCCTAGTACTTTCCCGGTGTTAACTGCCAGATTGATTATTTTATCATCTGCGGGTTAAGCTGTCAACTAACCTTTATCACCATATAGTTAATATTTCTTGCATATCATTGAGTCATGCCTCCCAAGAAACGTGCTGCTACAGCCTCCTCCACGCGAGCCAAGCGTCATCGTCCCTCCGATCTCCAAGAAGCAGGGCCATCCTCTCTCAATCCAACGCCACAGGACACGGGTTTAATGCAAATTAACGTTCAAGCCCTGACCAACACGATCGCAGTTGCTGTTACGCAAGCCGTCAAGGATGTCTTGGTCTCCCAGCGTTCAAGCGGGAACTCACAAGACAGCTCGCAGACCGCACCCACTGCCCCTCAAGTTGTAGAGCGTGCCGTGGATGATGAAGTCATAGCGTTAACCCAAGCAGGTACCAATAGAGCATCTGTGCTTCCTCTTTTTGAGGCTGGCGATCAACCACGCCAATTATTTTCCAGTATTGCGGTCAATCTGGGAGCCCGGGTAAACGATAAGGTGAAGGCCAAAATTTGGGCCAACGAATATGTTGATTTTGGCGCGTTACTGTCAGTTGCTCCTCCACGCGAAAAATTCGCTTTATCAATGAAGTCAGTTAATGGCGATTCTTCAGGGCAACCACAGCTCACCCTGGAGCCTTTTCATACGCCGAAGAAGGTTACAAATATTAACCAGTGGCTCACTGCCTTTAATACATTCGTATCAATCTACGCGGAGAAAGCATCTGACGACGCCCCAAAACTCATGAAATACTGTGAGGTAGTACGCGATCTTTCTTTTAAGTCAGGGGACTGGCTTTTTTATGACGAACAATTTCGCTATTTAAGGCAATCTTTCCCTGAGCTTTACCCCTGGGATCAAATTCACTGGGAATTATGGCTGAGGGCTATGACTAATTCTAATTTTCGTAGCAAACCACAATCCTCTTACAATAGCGACAGGAATTCAAAAGGGCGTTTTCGCGCCTCTAGCGGTTTCCCAAAAGGAACGTGCTGGGCATTTCAAGCCGGAAAACAATGCGGGGGCTGCCAATACGAGCACATTTGTTACAAATGCGGCGCAAAACATCCTGCCACTCAATGTTCGCGACCACACGTTGGTAAGTCGGGAATATCAACTCAAAGTCAGAGTTCTGGGCAGCCCGCCAGTCACGCCCGTACAAGTGGATCGTCTTGAGCAGCTCCTCACCGGCTATAGCCCAGCTCTTAAGACATTTTTGGTTGATGGTTTCCGTTGTGGTTTTCGTATTCACTTTTTTGGAGAACAATCCTCCTTTGAGTCCCCAAATTTAAAGAGTGCTTTGCAAAGCCCGGACATTGTATCAGCGAAACTTCAAAAAGAAATTGACGCGGGGAGGATTGTTGGTCCTTTCCGCACTCACCCTTTTCCTGTTTTTCGAACCTCGCCCATTGGCCTAGTTCCTAAGAAAACCCCAAATGAATTTAGGCTTATCCATCATTTATCGTATCCCAAGGGCTTGTCTGTTAACGATTCAATTCCTGACGACTGTTCATCGGTGCATTATGCGACCATTAGCGATGCGGTCAATATTCTTAAAAACTTGGGTGCGGGTTGCTATATGGCCAAAACCGATATCAAGTCTGCCTTTCGAATAATCCCAGTTCATGCGCTAGATTACCCATTGCTTGGTATAAAATGGGAAGATCAGTACTACTTTGATAGGTGCTTAGCTATGGGCTTGAAATCTAGCTGCCAAACATTTGACCATCTCTCGTCTGCCTTGGAGTGGGTCGCAAAATGCACTTTACGAGTGTCTGCTGTTTTACATATTTTAGACGACTTTTTGTTTATCGCGCCTACCCGCGAGCAATGTGCGACCGACCTAAAAAATTTTCTTAACATGTGTGATTTTCTGGGTGTTCCCATCGCTCATGAAAAGACAGCAGGCCCGGATACAGTTTTACAATTTGCGGGAATTGAACTTGACTCTGTTAAACAGGAGGCCCGGTTACCTTTGGAAAAGCTGCACAAATGTCGCGCCTTACTCCATCAATTTTTTAGTCGACGGTCAGTTACCCTGCGTGAACTGCAGTCTTTAATCGGCTTATTGAATTTTTGTTGTTCTGTTGTTGTTCCGGGGCGCGCCTTTTTACGCCGTCTTATTAATCTTACCATGGGTCCATTACGCCCTCATCATCACATCCGCTTACGCAAAGAGGCTAAGCTAGATATCCGTATGTGGGTGCAATTTTTACAAGACTTCAATGGTAGGGCATTTTTTCTGTCGGATCGTTGGGAAACGTCCTGTTCACTTGATCTATATACGGACGCCGCGGCCTCAAAGGGGTACGGTGCGATATTTGGGCAGCACTGGTTCGTTGGCTCTTTTCCTGAAAAGTGGAACGGCCTCAATATTACTGTTCTCGAGTTGTTTCCTATCACCATTGCTGTGCATATTTGGGGGTCGGAAATGGCTAATCGTTGCATTGTCTTTCACACTGATAACGCCGCCCTAGTAGATATTATCAACAAACAAACATCCCGGCATAAGACAGTTATGATCTTCATCCGTGATCTAGTTCTTAGTTGTTTAAGGTATAATATTTTATTCCGAGCTAAGCATGTTCCTGGTCTGCACAACACTAGGGCCGACTACATTTCCCGCTTTCAGGTAGAGAAATTCAAGCAAATCACACCAGATGCAGACGAGTGCCCAACACAAGTCCCGTTGGACCTTCTTCCGGAGAGTTGGTGGCTCACTTGAGAGGCTTAATGGGCTCTGCGTTGACGTCTAGTTCCAGAAAATCATATCAGAGAGCCTGGCGTGTTTTTCAGATTTTCCACCAACGTTTTTATAAGTCATCAGATTTCAGGTTGCCGTTAACATCTCCCCAAATCGCTCTGTTTATCTCTTATCTGTCCGCTAGTAAACTTGCGCCCTCTACGATTACCTCTTATCTTTCGGCTATCAGTTACGTTCACAAGATCAAGGGACTTCAGGATCCCACTAAATCCTTTCTGATCCTTAAACTCTTAACGGCATTAGGTCGCCAGCGCTCAACAGATGTTCGCTTACCCATAACAAGACCTGTCTTGCACGAGCTTGTTGGGTCTCTCAGATACACCAACTCTTCGGCTTTTCAGCGCTCTCTGTACTCGACCATGTTTTTGGTAGCCTTTTACGGCTTTTTCCGCATCGGTGAGCTGGCGACTAAGAGTGTGGATTGCGCAGCATCCGTGGTCCAGTTTAGGGAGGTAAAATTTTTGATAGGAGACGGTAAAGCTAACATGGTTAAGATTGTCATTACTCAATTCAAGCATAACCCCAGTAGGCAACCATTTGAAATACTAATTGAACGCGACGAAACGTCGCCGTTCTGTCCTGTAAAGGCTTTAGTCGATTATTGCAGGCTACGGGGTTCACAGCCGGGGCCACTATTCTGCCATCAAAACATTGCACCCGTTACGGTTATCCAATTCAACTCCGAACTTTCTCGCTGTTTAAAATTTTGCGGTTTAGATACCAGTCGGTATAAAGGCCACAGTTTCCGAATTGGCGCCGCGTCTCATGCGGCTGATAAGGGTTTTTCCGATGCCCAAATTCGCACTCTTGGTCGATGGAAATCTGACGCCTTCAAACTTTATATTCGTTCTGAATGCCTCAGTGCCACTTAATTAGAAATTGTTTAGTTTTTAAGTATTACTGTAATTTTTTTTTTCTCTGCGACCGGAGATGTAGGACAGATATGGACTGCTACACCTCCTGTCGCCAATTGTTCGATGGATTTTCCGTACTTTTATTTTAGACTTATAGGGTTGTCACGCATTCCCCTTTTAGCATTTGGCAGTGATTTGGGTCAGACAAGCGGCTGCCAATGACCTGCCAATTTAGGCAATTTACATTACATTCGGGGTCTTCAAAGGGCACTTAGTTTTATTTTACACAGTGATATGGGTTAGGCATGCGGCTGCCATTGATCTGTGACCTTATATTTTGGACTTAATGGACATTATATTTACAAGCAATTTTAGATGGCGTTGTCTGCATAACCGTATGTATGTTAACACGGTATATCACTAGTCCTTGGCAGTGATTTGGGTCAGACATGCGGCTGCCACTGACCTGTCAAGAATTCTAGGCTTTATAGTTTACGTGACGGTAGTTTGGGTCAGACATGCGGCTGCCGATCATCCGTCACTAGATCTTAACATTATTTGTGGGCGTAATGTGTTAATTTGTTATACATGATGATGATCCTCTTTTGTTGTTTCGCTTGTTATTCCGTGCGAGCTCTGCGTTGGGTTCTTGGTGGGGCGGCCACATCTTGTGGCTTGTGGCGCTTTTTTCGCCCCACCTTTGCTGAACATGATATGCTATTTAGTATTTTATTGTCATCAGATGCTCTTTATGTATTTTCAATAAATTAGCCACAGCATACTTGTGGCCAAAAAACTCCAACACTTGAGCAGATCTCTGTTGTATGTCATATCATCTTCAGCAAAACAAGTACGTCCCCGCGCGGAGCTCTTTCATTGCATTCAGTAGAGTGTATCAACATAAAACCAAACATTATGTCAAAGCATAATGTTATTTATGTTGATACATTGCGCCTATTGTACTCTTCATACATGTTTGCTCTTCCGATTCTGGATTCCCATGTCAGATAACAGCCAATCATAACATCGGTCGCGGTCGCGCCCGGGTATAAATTCCTCATCATTCTGGCGTTAATTCCCTCTTTCTTTTGCCATCACAGCGTTTACATCTCTGGGAAAAACTCTTTCCCTCCCTCCGCTCCCGCTGCAAACTTCTGACGGATTATCATCATGTAATGTAGTATTGTAACCCAGCCAGGGGTGGCGCTTTTTTCGCCCCACCTTTGCTGAACATGATATGCTATTTAGTATTTTATTGTCATCAGATGCTCTTTATGTATTTTCAATAAATTAGCCACAGCATACTTGTGGCCAAAAAACTCCAACACTTGAGCAGATCTCTGTTGTATGTCATATCATCTTCAGCAAAACAAGTACGTCCCCGCGCGGAGCTCTTTCATTGCATTCAGTAGAGTGTATCAACATAAATATCTTTCCATGAATCAGAGTTAGTAAGTGGCAAAAATACTGTCAACTTAGTGGACAGTCGTTCTAACAAAAGAGGTGCCTCTTCCATCGTCTGACTTGTTTAATAGACCGAAAAAGCAAAGCCGATTTCAAACATTACTGATTTCCTCTGATTCTTTACTTAGCGTCTTACTGCAACCAGACCTTGTAAACAAATTAATGTGGATTAGCTGAAATTAATTTTAATAAATGAATTTGGTATCCAACTTGTCATACAATGCTGTTTTGCGTTTGTTCGAACCACACAAATTCCCGCCAAAAAATTATAGTGCTTTTATTGAGCACTGATCGAAGCCGATCCAAAATATTGGCGAGAAAAAGCTGGCATGTAATTCCTGCAACTTCGCGTTTGTTATAAGCAATGATTTATAGTTGTAATGAGGCGACGAAATCTTAAATGCAACCAAGGCATATCTGAGATAAATAACAACGCTGTTGAATTCAGTGAATCGCAGATCGAACGCGTGGGGTCGCCTCTCATATACCGGACACATGGCTTTGTTAGTTCTTGTAGCCCTCTAATATTTTTCCATGCCGACAAGACTACTGAGCAAGCAGCTGCAATTATACCGGTAATGATTTTGCACGGCTTACATACAGATTCAACTTACCATAGTCCACTACGCGAGACTTTTGTAAAGGACATCAGGGAAGATTTTTCTAATCTTGTTCACTGTAATCTAGCTTGAATTTATCCCATTGTTTGATACCAAACGAAAACAAAATGTCGATTCCCAGACTTCCAGGATAACGTCAATCTAATCACATGGCTTTTAGGCTTCGGAAACGTGTGCATTGACGGTATTGGAAGAAAAAAACCCACTGAAATCAGCGTTAAACAACCACTTGTGACATCGCATCGTTTCTCAAGAAAATGAAACCAGAAACTGCAAGAAAACACTTCACTGATCCTTTTCGTTGCTGGCATCCGGTGACAAATAATAATGTACAAAAGTTAAAAGTCCTCCTGGTCGCGCTCCTGGTGGAAAGTTTATTCTTGACGAGAGTCCATCGTGGAGTTTTCTTCTCAAATGCAACAGTCAAATACTAGTCGCATCCAACCAACAGAACAAGCGTTATTATTTTGCTTTTCGCCGCGCTTTTTTAAATTGTAATTTTATTTATTTTTTTTATTTTTTGATTGCTAACCGGCCTTGAGCGGTCTCACCTTGCGGCAGTTAAATTGTTTTACAAATGAGTTTTTGGTTCGGGTTTCCTATTTGATTGACCAAAATTGTCTGGTAATGACTTGTGAATGATGCGTAACACTCCTCTATGGGAAAATCAAGTCACGTTTTATTATGACTTGATGACATGTATAAGTCGGTCCTTACGTCTCCGCTGTTCTGGTTTACATTTGATGCAGTGACATTTCAATCATGAAGCAGCAGATTAGGACGCCTTGTGGTAAGCCCATTAGATACGCTTGAAAAACCCCTCACAAATTCTTAGAAAAGTTTTCTAAGAATTTGTATGGGACAACAGGAGGTACTTACAGTTTGCGCTTTCTCCGTCCTGTCATGCCATGCGTCTTAGCTGAGTCGTTCTTATTTACCTCGAAGACACTTTATATGTGCCATTCATTCGACAAGTGCGCTAGGTAATAAGGGAAGTCTTATTTTTCCTCCTTCTGAATGACCCCAATGTAAGCTTAATCATAATGCCGTAACCACCATTGCAAAACACAAACACATATTTAATGAAATTGTCTCGCCAGCGTTTTATTTTCGCTCATGCCTAAATAAAAATCTTATCAATGGGCCTTTTTTTCCGATGGATAGAGAAAAGATAGAAAATCCGATCCGAAATTCCGAAATTCTTAAGAGTCAAAATTGAAAAAGCAGCGAGAAAGCTACGGAAATCGAAAAATTTCCGAAATTTTTAGGTGAACAAAACAGACGCTGCGAATTTTTTAGCTGTTCTCGAGTTACCGAAATTTCTAGGCAACCTAGACATCTCCGAAGAAATTTCTAGGTAACCTAGACGTCTCCGAACAGATATTTAGCAGAAAACCGTCGCTGGGTGCCCCTGATTCTTGGGCATTACAAAGTTCGTTTCCGTTCAGAAAGAAGTGGTATTTTTCCCACGTTGATTTACGGTTTTGCTTTTGGAAAATTAAGGTTTTTGTCTTCTTCAGATTAGTAGTCTGGAGCCATTTCTCACAGTATTTATGGAGGAGGTTAATTTGATTCTGAAGACCAGCAGCCCTTCTAGTCGGGCCTCAGTCGGGTTTCGTTGCATGAAACGTCTGGGAGCGTTACTACTCACAGACATACAGCGGGATATTTTTCAATCGTAGCCAAGAATAATTGCCCCTAATTCGTAAACACTCTTATTCTTCGGCCATCTCAACTTCAATAGGAATAAAAAGCAAACTGCGGTGACGAACATGACAGGAACACGCAAGTTGTAAAAACATTGATTTATGAACTTAACATTTTTTATGCTTCGACAAACATCTTCAAAGTGACCGTTGGGAAAATTACATATAAATTTAAACACAAAGTTGTGTACAAGGCAAGCCTGCTGGAACTGTGATGACTTTTACATAGGGAAGACAAAACGCCGATTGTATGACAGAAAGACTGAACATTTCAAAGTGCTTACGAAGAGCTGTCATACGACATCAGCCATAGACTTGCACTAAGTCGCCCTCTCTTAGGATCGGCGAGCGAAGGACTTTGTGAAAGTCTAACATCAGCCACTGCTGATCACATTACCTCAACGGGTCACAATATTAAACGGAAACACTTTGATATCTTAGCAACCGGGCGTTCGGATTTACATTTTAAAATAAAAGAGACTTTGTTGATCCGTGAATTACAACCTGGTTTGAATGAAAACGTTGGCAGTGAGAAGCTTTTTCTTTACTAGCTAGGTTTCGTTTTCTTTTGCAGATTTCAAACTTAAGTCTGCTTGTTAATATATTTTTTCATTTTCCATATTAGGTACCAGTCTTTTACTTTCCGTTTAAATTTATTTGTAATTTTCCCAACGGTTACCTCTGAAGATGTATGTTGAAGCATACGAAACGTTAAGCTCATAAATCAATGTTTTTACAACATGCGTTGTCTTGTCATGTTCGTCACCCCAGTTTGCTTTTTATTCCAATTTACCCTAAGTAACTGTTTGTTGAAGATCTCGTCTTGCTTCAGTTGCTTAGCCCTTTCTTGTTGTAATCAAACAATGAAATGTGTGTATAGGTATGCAAGATGCTTGCATGGAGTACGACCTTGCAAACTGGAGATGAAGCACACAAATATTCTGTCACTAACAGGTCATTCTTTGTTGCTGCAACACCTACGACGTTTATTTGACACTGCGCAACTACTTAAGGTCTGATTATACATTCATTTTTTCCCACTAAGTAAATGAAACGTTTCTCTGTAAGATGCAGATCACATAGCTCACGTAGACAGGGACGGCGGAACGTATTTTGAAGTGGGGGGGCTGAAAACGAGCGCCGGAGGCGCGAGTTGGTAGGGGGGTTTGGGGGCATCCTCCCCCAGAAAATTTTGACATCTAGAGTCTCGGAAATCGTATTTACAGCATTCTCCGTGAGATACTTCTTGAAATAATTAGCCTGGATAAAATGGCGTAAAATGAAAGGTACTTTTAGTGCTTACAGCAATATTTTGGAGGTTATTTCTCAGCCTTCCGGTCTCCTACGCTAACCTGCGGTTTTTTGATACAAGCTTCCTGTCTGTGGGAAGGAAGCACACGCTGAGAAAATGTTAAAAATACGTAAACGCGAAAAGTTTCCGACGAGGTTTGTATAAAGTTGTAGCTTTGTAAATTCTTGTGACTTAATCAAGCAATAACAATTTAAACACTAGTTTCATCTGGCAAATACTCTTATGTATTTTCTCGAATAACCACATATACTGAAAAAATTAAAATGTCATCCTCCTCAAAAGTGCCCCCCCGACTCCGCCGTCCCTGGTAGATCACATAACTTATCTGTCTTGGGCACGTTTCATTTACTTAATTAGTGGGCAGTTGAACTCAAACTTGAAGCGAGATACCAAGACTGGAGACATCAAACGCGGTGGTCTCCAGAACGACCTTTATAGCAAAGTCGAACCGTGTGATAGTGGCTTCTGCTGTATAAAGTATTGTTACACGATGTGTCAAAAATGACCAATGCGGAAATGACAAAAAGGACTAACGGTAGGGCCGCTTTGGATTGCTACGTGATTACAGGATATGAATGCTGTTTGTAATCAAACTTCATCCATGCAGATTTTCTCTCTCTTTATTTCGTTCCTTCTACAGTAAAGTTCAATGAAACGTGATTTGTGGTCGACAGATTATCTATCAGATTAATTAGTTCCTAGGAATCGGAAGTACTGAATCGTGCAAATATGTTACTTGCGTGCTCAGACTAGATCAAAATAGAGCTTGTCCTTTCCGTCTCTATTACGTTGCAAACTCAAGTGTCTTCTTGCGGTTTGTTTTGCGCAGAATTCTGCTCTGGCAAACACCTAGGTCCTCAGGAACTGCGTGAGTGTTCATCCATATTTGTAGGCTTGCGGAAATATTGTAACAGATGCTTTGATCAGAAAGGAAATCACATAATTCTCTAAACATTCTCTTGTTACCTACCATTATGTATATAAGCACATTGATTTTGGCAATAAAGCGGAGTGTATGATTGAGGGCAGTTGAGTCAAGTCCTGACTGCTAACGCAAAACATTACAAACAGGGCACACCGGCCAAGCCTACCGTCCAACTCTTTACACTTCATTGGTCTGTCTTTGATCGGAAACGATGGAGAAGTTATACTTGGCATTGCTTGTCTTCTGTGCCGCCATTTGCACAGGTAAGATTCGTTTTTACTGTTCCCTGAGGCCACAACTGGTCTTTGTTAGTTAGGTAAAATTAAGGCTTTCGTCACCAACAACGAATGGCAAATTTTTTCATTAAACGTAGCCTTTTTAAAAATGCCTGTCTCCGGGTTTTAAAAATAATATGGGATAAAGAATCTCACTTCTTTTTTTATTTCATCAAAAAAGTGGATTACATTAGTTTCCGACTTGCAACGACCTACCAAATTTCGTTTTGCAGAATTTGGTCTCTCTTTGCTAATAATGTTTTTATTCCAAAGGTCACAGTGCATCATTTCAGCCACAAACTATCAAAAGTAAGAACCATCTTGTACATCATATTTAAAAAAAAAAATTGAAAGATTTGTTTCATTACCTACTGAAGAAAAAACTCTGTGGATAACATAATGGCCTTAATACTTTTGAAATGTTCGCGAGTATACCTCCGACTTAGAGACTTGAAAAAGGAAATCCCTATGATGGTGGTTTATTTTCTTTTCAAAGAGGATATTCTAATCGGCCGCAAAATCTTCGTTTCTCTTTACCTCAGCAAAAAAACACGCAAAAACTACAATCTGTAGATTACTTTACTGTTTTTAAGATTTAGCCTTTAGAGTCTTTAAGCTTTAGCCAAATCTCACTCTATACTTTACTTTTGGAGAAACAAGGCATGAGCTAAAAATCTCGACTTCTAGTATTAGCTAACACTTAGTTTTTATTTTGTTAAACTCCTTCATACCCATTGTTACACCAAGCCGGAATGTGACCCTGTGAAAAAAATCCTGCTGAACGTGTTCTGAAAGGCTTTCAACAGTTCTTTACGGTGATGTTGCAACCCCTGTTTATTTTACAACAAATCTTGGAAATTTACCTCATGTCCAACATCTTAGACTTTACCGAGAAAAATTTGCAAAAAAAAATGAATCTGTTCGAGTTTCTCGAAATAATGTTCTCGCTTGAGTCCTCGACAAATTTGCTAAAAGATATAAAAGAACCCGTTGAAAACAATCTGCAAATGTCCCTAACGATAGCCATGCAACTTTAGAGTTGTAGTTTAACACGGAGACAGCCTCGTTGTTTTCTCCAGTTCGTGTTTTTTAGCGGTCTTTCTGATTGACGGTAGTATACAAAATCGCCATTTGTGCAACTGATTTCGTTTCAGATAATGTGCCAAATTTTGGCCGGTCTGCATCATTTTGCCCTTTCGGACGTGGGAAGAGGCCGTTGATATATATATATTTTTTGTTAATTTATTTTTTTTTTTTTTTTTGTGGTACATACTAAGAAACACCTTTCAGCTAGTAGTTTGCGATATTCTCCCGAAAGCTTCAAATGCTGAAGAATGTGAGAGGCTTTGTCCTTGCTCAGATGTTCACGGATGCGTGTCTAAAGGTGTCTGTTTGTTTCCCCGACGTAACAGACATTACATCCTGCACAAGTACATTTATAAACCGGACACGTTGATGATAAAAATAGCCCCTCGAATTTGCTAGGAACACCTTACGTAAATAAGCAGCCCAAACATGCCAAGTTGTCTCTTTCGTTTCAGTTTAATTCTTGCTGTAATTTTCATAGTAGGTTGTTCAAGGTCCTGACTGATTGAGTGGTTGATTAATGATATCCTATGAGGATGGGGACGGAAAAGGGCTTATGTTTTTTCTTGTTATTGATTAATTTGGCTATTTTCTCTTTATGCATATTACACTCTTTTTTGTTATAAGAACCTTTTTTATAGGAACGTCGAGGCTGGAATTGGCCAAAATTTTAAGAGCATGCTAAGAGCATACCCATGCAGGCTGAGATTTTGTTAAGAACGTCTTTACCTTGTCTTCATATTTGTAGAACAAGCTATGTGGGAATAAAATTAAGTGTAATAATTTGAAAGTAATTTACAGCCTATTTGAGCCCCAAATGTTAGAATTTTTGTGATGTTGCAAATCATCTTCCATTGATTTTTTTAAAAAAAGCAAACACGCATAACTTTTAGGAAATTGGTATAACTTGACCTATTTGTTCTTTTTTTCATTCAGAACTATGATTTACTGAAATTCTTTTCAATTAATCTTAAGAACATTGTTAAGAACGTCTCAGGCTCAAATCGCCAAAACAATAAGAACATTAAAAAAATTCGACTTTCTTATTAAAAAAAATGTATTGCTATTAACGCTTTTGTGAAATATTTCATTACTGTACACTGCTGTCACTATCTCAGTTTGATGGCACAAGCGCACTGCTAATTCTGACTTGCACAATTTTCGTTACTTTATTCCAAAAGTCAATAGGTTTTCTGCATGTTAAAGTGATGTGATTTTGTAGACAATAAGGCTTTTATACACGAGAAGTATTTTTAGAGTCTTTTCAGTACGTTAGTCATTCGAAGAACTTTTTTACAGCCGGAGGTGAACCAGAATAGAATTGTATTAAGTCAAAAGTTTAATTCTAAGTTTTTAAAACAAATATTTTAGGCTGGGTTTTGTAAAACCTTACTGTTGATGTGTCGTTGGGTGTTTAGTTTCTTGTGCGCACTATTGCCTTTACAAACGCTCAAGTAGGTGCGTAATACTGAAAAGTTATTGAGTTTGGTTTTCGCATGAAAGCGAGAATTATAAAGGCTTCGGTTTGTGTTTTCCGCCTCACCCCTCGGCTTCGGCAAGATGACCCAAACCTCGAGCTGGATAATTCTTGCTTTGGTTCATGTGGTTGTGTCTCGTATTGTCGATCGTCTTGTAATTGTTGCGTCATTGCAAATTCAAAACTGCATCATAGTGTAATTTTGATAGAGTTTTCTTTTCTCTTTAAAGTTAAACTCGAACACGTCTAAGGTAATAGACGCCTTACAAAAAGATGTTTTGCGTGGACGATTCCCTGTGTATTTGCCTGATTTCACTGGGACACTTGTTAAACAATAAGGTTAATGTCGATCTAACAGTGAGATGTTGAACATTAATTCATTTTTACAGCCAATTCTTTGAAGTGCTACAGGTGCCGGCCAGCGGAAGGCGACGAGCAGTACACAGAGGAGCAGTGCGAAAAGAACCAGAAGGAAGTTTGGTGCAATTCCACCCTGGGAATGGCCATGTCTTGTGTCAGATCGTGGGCCAAGATGACAGATGGTAAGAAATTCGAGTTAAGAGATTGTGCGTCCAAATCACTCTGCGAAGGAGAACTGAAACAATCTTGCACTGATAAAGCGAAAATGAAGGAGTTAAAAGTAAAGGAATGTGAAGTGCGTTGCTGCCAGTCGGACCTCTGCAATAGTGCCTTTAACACCTCCGCTGACATGATGACGATTATGATGATGTTTGCAGCCCTGTGCGGTGTGATGCTGTTCTAAGCTGCTTTTACACAGTGTCAGTTTACACAACAAGGAAAAGCCAATAAGAACGCTTTGTTTATTATTCAGTAGATAGAGGTGCAAATATGATATTGGATAGAAGTAGTTTTTCTAATGGTATAGCCGGCATTGTTCTTCTCAGGGCTAAACAGGAGTAACAGTTATTAAAAGTGATCAACAGAAACTTTGGCGTTGGAAGAACGAATTTTTTCCTCTTTTAACTAAGATAGGGACCGTATGGAATTTTGGTCTTTCGAGCATTTTCGGAGACCAGACTTCGGGTAATCTTTGAAAAATTCGGTGCTCGAATTTTTCGAGCGATCTTCGTTAACCTTCGGAAGACTATGAACAGTTCTGTTACTGATTCTGAAAGGTCCTTCTGAGCTATAACCGTGTTGTAAAATATATACTGCACAGGGAACCAAATGTAATAACGGACAAGCGTGACAATATATAACACTGGAAATGGAGTCACGTCTGTCACGAATGGCTTTGGTTTGAGTGAAAAGAAATTTTCATCACTGAGTCAATGGCAATTAAGTTTGGAAACGAAGAGAAGAGAAACAAAAATGTTTTGTCAGTTCCTCTTAGCTCCTCGACTATCATGAGTTTCTTCATTTTACCACTGATTTCTTGTCAACTTGACCATCTAGACAACACATGGTTAAAGGCTTAGAAAGTCTTTAAAAAGTATACACATTAGTTTAAAATCGAAGTACGATGTTTTTACAATCGTTGTAGTCTTGTTTTCTTTTGATCTATGATTATCACTGTTATCATATTCGTTTATGTAAACTTTGTTTGATTTGTTTTCCAGTTGACCAAGCAATTGTTCAAGTATAAAGTAGACATAATTCAATTAAACGGCTGCCAATAAATGCATTTCAACTTCAGAATAATGTTTCTTTTTTTTTTTGTCTTTTTTAACATTAACATTATATATGAAAGGAAAAGGTAGAGCCGACACCTGATCCGTGAAAGAATGCAAGAGAGACCTCTGGTACCCAGGGTAAAGGAATACAGAACCCCATAAGAGTTTGAAACCGGTTAAGTAAAGTCCTCGTCATTTATTACAGCTTAGTTCGTCTATTTACAAGAACGTCTGAGAATTGAACTGCATGAAGTAATTATTGATACAGTACTAGGTTTCGGCCCAAAGGAAGAATGGATGCCAGTTAAGCAAGCTAGGTGCGTGAATTGAGGAACGGTAAACTAATATCGTTAAGTTCGCAAGAAACGCAACCGTGACCTCATTGCCAGCGTCCTCTCTATTTTTCCCTTTCTATATCCCATACCTCCCGCGTAGCTTCATACATTTTCTATAACAGTCCGATAGAGTCACATCATAGAGGGCAGACGTCCTACGCAAGCTGGGGGAGGGGACGTTTAAGCAATACACTTCCTCTCTATTCGTCCTACTTCTTACGCCAACAATGGATGGAATTTAACCCATTTTATGACACAACAATTAACCCTTTTGCTTGATAATATAATTTTAAAAAATGTTCGCGAAATTCTTCTCGCATTTGAGAGACGGTACCCAAATCACTAGGGTTCTGCGTATCCCGGGAGGGTACCTGGGGATACCGAAAGCACGGCAGCAATATTTGAAGGGGATACCCATATCACTAGGGATTTGGATACGGGAGTACCTAAAACACGGGGATACCCAAATCACTGTGACAGTGGTCCTGGCAATAGCATATCACGTTTCCTTCCAATAGAGACTGGTGGTCGAGCAAAACGCCATTTTGAATTAAATTTTAACCACCACGTAGCCTGTGTGCAGCCATGCATTCTCCTGAAGTAAGAGATTGTTCTTGGCTCAAGATAGGGCGGAGGTGGATGGTGGATCAAATCAGATATGTGAGGTTGGAGAGATCAGTCAGATATGAGGGTCTGGACAGGGGTACTGGAATCTCAGCTATCAGGTACATTTTCGGCCATTTCTCAGCTGTCAGTCAATTTTGACAATTCTCAGTTATTATTTTGTTGCTGAATTTTACATTCCTGTAATTTTTAAGAATCTCGAACACATAAATTTAAAATTAGTATCAAAGACTTCCAAAAGCTTTTCGAAGAATGTAGGATTATTTCTAAAGAGCTCCGAAGAATTTGGCTATTATATAAATGAAAAATCATTTTATGTATCACGCACAGGCCCATCTTATTGACACATAAGTAAACGAAGTACATTTCACCATAAAATGTAACTAAGTTGTAGTGAAACTGAGAAAATAAGCCAGTGGCGAAACTTTAAAAAAAGTCCAAAATGCAAAAAAGAAAAAAAATGTTTGTGTACCCCCCAAAACAATTATAGTACAACGCTAAATTTGGGCGTGCACTCATTGGTCGAAATCTATCACGTGACGCGAAAGTGTCTCTGTTCAGCGAGCGCCTATCAGCGCACAGTGTCCGTTTTTGGTAGTTTCGCTCACAATTCAGCGTTGTACAATAAGAATACATAGAATACTTCATGGAAAGTGTGTGCGTACGGTATTTACGCACGAGTTGGTCAAGTATCGGAAATCGAACGAGTGAGCGCAGCGAACGAGTGAGATTTCTGATACAACAACAACAACAACACTTGCGCTTTATTTGCATGACCATAAAACATTACAGTATTGCAAAAGCATAAGATAATATATAATAACAATAATTACAATAAAAAGTCATTAAACAAAACTAATCAAATAATCACTGATCAAGAATTTGACAATAATTTGTCTCTCATTTCAAAACAGGACGATATAAACTGCACTAATTGCATATTAATATAATAGTCAGTGGAGTTCATTAATTGCACAATCAAGGTTGAAATTGATAGCTGCTTGGGATTCGAAATTACATGATCTATTTTACTGAAAAAGTTGTCTCTAAGTGATGAATATCTTGGACAATGAAATAGAAAATGGGTTTCATCTTCAACATTATGCCCACAAATAGTGCATAGTCTGTCACTTCTGGGGACATTGTTATATCTTCCTGTTTCAATCAGGAGTTTGTGATTACTTATTCTTAGTTTCACAAGCGTTTTTCGATTGGGATTTTTTCTAGTCAAATGTAAATAAGGCGAAGGTGTATAACGGTCTTTAATAGTATTATAAAATTCTAGTTTTTGAGAATTACAAAGAGAATGTTTCCAATAAGCGATATATTTCTTTTTCATTTGATCTACAAGGTACGTTATCTTAGTGTCATCTAAAGTGTCATGATTAAAGTTAAAGGGAATGTCATATTAATTGAGCATATTTATAACACTGGAATAGAAACTATTTTTACCATTACAGTGCAAATCTATTGACATTATCAGTGATTGCACGACGAAGGAGTTTTGATCTTTATTTTGAAGATAACTTATGTACTTAAGAATTCGTTTATTTATATCAAAGGTTAAAGGGAAGCGACCCATTTCAGCCCGGCATGCAATATTAGATGCCTTGTTATTAACTTGTAAGTAGCGTTTGCAAAATTGTAAGTGACTTTTTTCAATTGGTGAAGTGTCCCAAGACTTGAAATCTGATTTAGCAAAGACACCCCAGGCTTCGCTATTATAAGTCAAAATGGGTGAAATCATCGTGTCGAAAATTTTGCAAGCAAGAGAGGGTTTTAAACGGCTTAAGTCAACGTGCCGTCTTAAAGCAAAGAGAGCATGAAGAGCCTTTTCTCCCAAGTGATTCAACGACAGTGTGAAATTTCCAGATGAAGAAATTCGCGTTCCTAGATAAGTATAATTCTGAACAGTGTCAATCTTTGCTTTGTCAATATAAAAGTTACGTTCATATTTTTTCGCGCGTTTTTGAAAAACCATTATTTTAGTTTTCTTAGGATTAATCTGTAACATCCACGATGTACAGTACTGGGCTAATGCATTGAGACAATTTTGCAGCCCTGTTTTTGATCGTGATAGTATAATCAAGTCATCTGCATACAAAAGAGAGTTTAATTTGGTTCCATTGGGTAAAACAAATGGACCAGATAGAATATTGTCGAAAGAGAAAGGTAAGTCATTAATGTATAGGTTAAACAGAAGTGGACTCAGAATGCAGCCTTGGCGTACACCTCTTGCATATTGAAAAGGTCGCGTTTGGTTATTGCCAATCCTTATAGAACCAGTAGAATTGTAGTAGAGGCTTTTGATTAGGTTATAAAAATTTCCTCCAACATTATTTTGCAGCAGTTTATAAAGGAGCCCATCGTGCCATACCGAGTCGAAAGCTTTCCTGAAATCGACAAAACAGGCGTATACCTTTTCATGGTGACAATTAACGTACTTATCTATCAATGTTCGCAAAGTAAGAACATGGTCTGCAGTTCGGTTATTCGGTAAAAAACCGATTTGAGATTTGTGAAGGATGTTCAACGAGTTGACATGTTCTAGAAGTCTTTGATTTAAAATCGAACAAAATAATTTTCCTAGACAGCTAGAAACGCAAATTCCTCGGTAATTTGAGGGGTCATTTCTTCCACCAGACTTGAATATTGGTGTAATGAGCCCACCACACCACATTTGAGGCATTGATCCCAAATCAAGAATATTGTTGAAAAGTTTCTGATAAACGAGTATCATTTCATTTAAACTAGTTTTAATCATTTCGTTTCGTATTTTGTCTGAATAGGGTGATTTGTTATTCTTTAATTTTTTTACTGCTGTACGTATTTCGGCTTCTGTGATGAAGAAGTCCAATGGATGCGATTGCATTTTGTTGTCTTCTTGTTTTCGTAACTCATAGATAAGGTTTTGTTGATCGGAGTTAAGAGGGTCATTTGAATGAAGAGACTGGAAATGTTTCATCCAATTTTCTTCTGAAATCAGTGGAGTATGTTTTAATTTCACTGAGTCATCAATTGATTTCAGACAATTCCAAAAGTGTTTCTTGTCTGAATCGAGGGCGGTTTCCTCTAGCTCAGAAATCTTGTTATTGTAGTATTCATTTCTTTTATTATTTAGAAGGTTCTTATACTGTTTTAAGACAGTATGATATTCTTCACGGAGAATGACGTTTAAGGGATCTCTGTGTTTTTGATTTGCTAATTTTCTTAATTCATGTCTTTTCAAGCGACATTCTTTATCAAACCATTTTTTGTTTGAAGATAATTGGGCGCGTTTATGTTTTTTTATAGTTTTTATCTTTAAGCAGCGTTTTGCAGTTGCGATGAAAATGTTTTCTACTTTTTGAAGGGAGATGTTAACATTTGCGATTGATTCGTTGTCGTTTAGAAACTCTCGGATTAACGTTTGGGTACTTGGAGACCGTAGTGCCTCTTTGAATTTTTGTGTGGAGTCATGCTCCCAGCAGAACTGTTTCGGTAAACTCGTCAAAGTATCATTTGCAGGTATTGCATCCCGATTAGAAATATTCGTGTTAATATTCAGCCAAGTCACTATTGGGCTATGATCTGATAAACAGGATGGCTCTTTAACAATAAAATTTGCTACATGTTGAAATAAACCTTGATCACATATTGAATAATCGACGACACTTGTTCCGTTTCTACCATGAAACGTGGCTCTTCCTAATGAATCACCATTAACTCTGCCATTGAGTATTCGGAGGTCCGCGCTTCGGCAGAGTTCAAGAAGGCGCTTTCCGTGGTTATTAAGCTCATTGTCAAAACTATTCCTCTGAGTGGAACATATCGCAAATTCGGATTGGTCGTTGGTTATCATGTTATTTCCTTCTTGACAGACAGAGTCCGAATATTTTCCTGTTCTAGAGTTTAGGTCACCCATGAGTAGAATCGACCCTTGGGAAGAATAGATTTCAATGTCGTTTTCGAGATCTTCGAACAATTCGGGGTGAAAGTAATTGGAGCCGCATGGTGGAATGTAGATACCACATACAAAGATATCTTTTGCAGTTTTCGTGTACTGTCTGCTAATTTTAAACCAGAGAAAATTTGGAGAAGCCTTTTCCACGGTAATCCAATCATGAAATTCATTCTTGTAAAGTAAAGCTAATCCATCCGAATTTCGGCCACTTTTCGTCGTTTTTGAGGTGCCTGTAACTACAGATCGATATCCTGCTACCTCAATATTGGTCTCATTCCAAGTCTCACAAAAGATTAGAAAATCAAAATCATTAATCATGTTCAAACAATCAACATTCTGTAATTTATCCCCTAACGATTTCGAAGAGAGGCCATTAATATTCCAGGCAAAGAAAGACAATTTGCTTGCGTTATTCAGGTGGTCTGTCAATCCCATGTCGGTATCTATCTAGAAGACAAGATTAATGGTATCCTAGTAAATAAATTAATTAGCTCTAAACATAACTCTTAATTAATCTTAAAAGAGATATTAGTTCTCTAGGAATGTCAACAGCTGGGTCTTTACCGTGTTCTGGATTAGCGGGTAACTGCCACTTTGTAACGGGGGGAGCGCCGGATACTGACTGATGAACTTGAGATGGGAGATAATCTGGTGGCGGCGGTTGGTGAGGCAGAGGTTGATGCATTCGTTGGGACGGTAAAGTACGATGGCCACTATTGCGAAAGTTCTTGACAACATCGCTGTAGGATGCGTAATTCTCAAATGGTGTTGATTGAGACTGGGACGTTTGGCGGGGCAAATGATCATGACTGGACGGGGATCGTGGAGGTCTTGCTCTGCCAACATCGCTGTAGGATGCGTAATTCTCAAATGGTGTTGATTGAGGCTAGGACGTTTGGCGGGGCAAATGATCATGACTGGACGGGGATCGTGGAGGTCTTGCTCTGCCACGGATCGCGTCTACCAGGTTAGCCGCGAACAATCCGATATGTCGCCTTTTTAGATGTTTATCATCATGTAAAGCTTCTAATCCCTTGAAGAAGACATTAGCATGGGTTACAAGATGGACATTTGGCAATTTGGAGCATCCATTGATAAGTTGATCATTAATGTTGGTAATGATGTGACTTGGTATATCAGCGCGTGGTAGTAGAGTAGAATAAATGATTTTACTTTTAGAGAACTTTGTTGATGCTTCCGTCACTAAAGCAGAGATGTCAGAGATGAAAGTATCTATCGGAGTTGTCGGCGTAAGGTTGTTTGTCCCTGTATGAATCACAATTAATTCAGGGTGTTCTTGAAGTGCATTTTGTAAAACATCTCTTGCATGGTCGACCTTAGGACATCTAAAGTATTTGTGGACTTGCTGTGGCTTAAATAGTTTCCTCTTGTTAAGGAATTTTCCGTTCGAATCACAGAGAAAGACTGCTGTGTTTGATTTAACAGTGATTGGAGGCAACTGTCCGGGGGGGATCGTTGTTCCCCGAATGGCCGTTTTGCAAGGGAGCTTGCCCATTGGGGACGATGTTGTCTTCTGTTGGAGGTTTTGGTAAAGGATTTTCGTCGATGGGCTCTGAGGCTTCCAAGATCGCGTGAGGATCTTTGGTGGTTGTTTCCGTATTATCGGGCGTATCCAACGGTTTCTCCCACAACGCCCGGACTTGTTCTTTGAGAAAATTAACTTCCGTTAAGAGTCCATCGTGTTGCTCTTTCAAGGCCAAATTGGATTCTACGGTTTTAGTGTGTTTCTTTTGAAGAGACTGGTTTTCTTCTTGTAGCTTTTTAATTTGAGTGGATTGCTGCGATAACATGTCCTGAAGTAATTTGACTTGTAATGAAAGGTCAGTTGAAATATCATCAATTGCTTGTTTTTGAAGTTTCAGGAGATTATCCTGTCGTACCATTTTGTCCTTCATTTGCTGAAGGTCGCCGGAGCTTATTATTTGAAACTGAGTGAAGTCTGCTTCTAATTGGCCAAGTGTGTCTCTCAGTGACGAGATCGTTCTTAGACGGTTAGGTGTAATTGTTAAAGGCTCGGCAGTCGGTGTTGACAAGGCTGTGTTTGTTGTAATCGGTACCACTTTCTGCGCGAGACCATCGGTTGTGTTGGAAGAAGGGATTTCGTCTTCAGCAACGAAGTGAATAGAATTGGCAAAAAAATTGTGAAGCGACGACGCGAAGATAGATTTGTCTTGAACTGAAGAAATACCTGAGAAATTCTCAATTTTGCTTAGTTTGTTTACACTTTCACGAAGCACCGGAAACTCATGTGTACTCCAGTCCTCAATTTTCTTTCCTTGAACTTGAATTCTGCCAGTCGTGGTGAATACTGTGATCACCACTAATATATCCTCTGAAGTAGAAGTTTCTTCAACTAGATGGATGACGAGTTTGTCGCATTTCGAAGGAGAACTATAACCATCTTGTTCTCTCCAGATGACCTTGTATCCCGCTGATTGTCTGGTCAAAAGCTCATAATATCTTTGCGCGAATGCAGTGATCCAAAACAAGAGTCGATTCTCGGATGTGCAGAACGCTAAACATCTCGCAGAAGGCTTGTACAGCGACAGATCAATTGATTCAAAGGGTGCATGCTTAGTTTTAGCCGACGGCGGATGAAACTTGTCCACGATGTATCTGTTGAGATCTAAACTTGGTTGCGTAATACGCACATGAGATGATTTTGGATCGCTTTTGGCATCGTCAGATGCAAATCCTTCCTCAGTGCGATCTCTTTCGTCGTCTTCTTCCATTAGAAGAGCTGAGAATTAATTCATTTACCAGGATACGAAAAAATAAGCTAGAAAATAGCTATTTTTCGCTTCTCATAATGAGAGATGTGTTCACCCTGATACCTGATACCTGATAGTGCGTTGATACCGTATGCATACACTTTCCATGGTGTATTACGTTTATTATATACATAATGAGATTTAAATTCTTGTTTAATGACAAATTGTCATTGCACAGATTCAAGTCAAAAGCTAATAATAGATGTAAGTGTTATAAGCTTATAAATGTTTTGACTGAAGAAACTTTCTAGTCAATTCAAATTGTTTATCGTTGACGATACTCACCACAGGGTAGTTATTTTCCTTTAAATGCCTCTTAATACTTTAAACAAGACATCGTAAGCTTGAGGGCTCATAATCTTCTCTGTCTTTATGTCTAACAGAGCGAACAAACTCCGCAAGATACTTGTTTGATTCTGCATGCTGGCTCTACAGTGTGCAGTTTCAAAGTGCTTACGAAGAGCTGTCATAAGACATCAGCCATAGACTTGCACTAAGTCGCCCTCTCTTAGGATCGGCGAGCGAAGGACTTTGTGAAAGTCTAGCATCAGCCATTGCTGATCACATTACCTCAACGGGTCACAATATTAGACGGAAACACTTTGATATCCGTGAATTACAACCTGCCTTGAATGAAAACGTTGGCAGTGAGAAGCTTTTTCTTTACTAGCTAGGTTTTGTTTTGTTTTGCAGATTTCAAACTTAAGTCTGTTTGTTAATATATTTTTTATATTTTCCTTATTAGGTAACAGTCTTTTACTTTCCGTTTAAATTAATTTGTAATTTTCCCAACGGTTACCTCTGAAGATGTATGTTGAAGCATACGAAACGTTAAGTTCATAAATCAATGTTTTTACAACATGCGTTGTCTTGTCATGTTCGTCACCGCAGTTTGCTTTTTATTCCAATTAACCCTAAGTAACTGTTTGTTGAAGATGTCATCTTGCTTCAGTTGCTTAGACCTTTCTTGTTGTAATCAAACAATGAAATGTGTGTATAGGTATGCAAGATGCTTGCATGGACGGAGTACGACCTTGCAAACCGGAGATGAAGCACACAAATATTCTGTCACCAACAGGTCATTCTTTGTTGCTGCAACACCTACGACGTTTATTTGACACTGCGCAACTACTTAAGGTCTGCTTTTACATTCATTTTTTCCCACTAAGTAAATGAAACGTTTCCCTGTAAGATGCAGATCACATAGCTCACGTAGATCACATAACTTATCTGTCTTGGGCACGTTTCATTTACTTAATTAGTGGGCTGTTGAACTCAAACTTGAAGCGAGATACCTAGACCGGAGACATCAAACTCGGTGGTCTCCAGAACGACCTTTATAGCAAAGTCGAACCATGTAATAGTGGCTTCTGCTGTATAAAGTATTGTTACACGATGTGTCAAATAAAGGGCTGTTCAAAAATGACCAATGCGGAAATGACAAAAAGGACTAACGGTAGGGCCGCTTTGGTTACAGGATATGAATGCTGTTTGTAATCAAACTTCATCCATGCAGATTTTCTCTCTCTTTATTTCGTTCCTTGTACAGTAAAGTTCAATGAAACATGATTTGTGATCGACAGATTAATTAGTTCCTAGGAATCGGAAGTACTGAATCGTGCAAATATGTTAAGTTGCGTGCTCAGACTAGATCAAAATATAGTTTGTGCTTTCCGTTTCTATTACGTTGCAGAACTCAAGTTTCTTCTTGCGGTTTGTTTTGCGCAGAATTCTGCTCAGGAACTGCGCGAGTGTTCATCCATATTTGTAGGCTTGCGGAAATATTGTAACAGATGTTTTGATCAGAAAGGAAACCACATAATTCTCTAATCATTCTCTTGCATATTTAATCACGTATGTTACCTACCATTATGTATATAAAATTATGAATATATGAAATTCATATATTTGAACTGCGGAATGAAGAAATAAATGAAAGAAGATCCTCGCAGTTATTAACGCAACTATGCAGTTGCGAAAAGAAAGCCTGAAAAAATCAGGCTTGCCGGGATTCGAATCCTGGCCTCTGCGATACCGGTGCAGCGCTCTAACCAATGGAGCTAACAAGCCAACTGGGAGCTGGTCATTAAATTGGTTCGTAATATATCCGGGAAAGATGAAGATGAAATTATGAATATATGAAATTCATATATTTGAACTGTGGAATGAAGAAATAAATGTAAAGAAGATCCTCGCAGTTATTAACGCAACTATGCAGTTGCGAAAAGAAAAAAGAAAGCCTGAAAAAATCAGGCTTGCCGGGATTCGAACCCTGACCTCTGCGATACCGGTGCAGCGCTCCAACCAATTGAGCTAACAAGCCAACTGAGAGCTGGTCATTAAATTGGTTCGTAATATATCAGGGTTCGAATCCCGGCAAGCCTGATTTTTTCAGGCTTTCTTTTTGCAACTGCATAGTTGCGTTAATAACTGCGAGGATCTTCTTTACATTTATTTCATTATGTATATAAGTACATTGATTTTAGCAATAAAGCGGAGTATACGATTGAGGGCAGTTGAGTCAAGTTCTGACTGCTAACGCAAAACATTACAAACAGCACACCTCGGCCAAGCCTACCGTCCAACTCTTTACACTTCAGTGGTCTGTCTTTGATCGGAAACGATGGAGAAGTTATACTTGGCATTGCTTGCCTTCTGTGCCACCATTTGCACAGGTAAGATTCGTTTTTACCGTTCCCTGAGGCCACAACTGGTCTTTGTTAGTTAGGTAAAATTAAGGCTTTCGTCACCAGCAACGAAAGGCAAATTTTTTCATTAAACGTAGCCTTTTTAAAAATGCCCGTCTCCGGGTTTTAAAAATAATATGGGATAAAGAATCTCACTTCTTTTTTTATTTCATCAAAAAAGTGGTCACACTAGTTTCCGACTTGCAACGACCTACCAAATCTCGTTTTGCAGAAGTTTGGTCTCTCTTTGCTAATAATGTTTTTATTCCAAAGGTCACAGTGCATCATTTCAGCCACAAACTATCAAAAGTAAGAACCATACACGTGAAAGATTTGTTTCATTACCCACTGAAGGAAAAACTCTGTGGAGAACATAATGGCCTAAAATACTTTTGAAACGTTCGCGAGTATACCTCCGACTTAGAGACTTGGAAAAGGAAATCTCTGTGAGTGGTTTATTTTCTTTTCAAAGAGGATATTCTAATCGGCCGCAAAATCTTCGTTTCTCTTTACCTCAGCAAAAAACACGCAAAAACTACAATCTGTAGATTCCTTTACTGTTTTTAAGATTTAGCCTTTGGAGTCTTTAAGCTTTAGCCAAATCTCACTCTATACTTTACTTTTGGAGAAACAAGGCATGAGCTAAAAATCGCGACTTCTAGTATTAGCTAACACTTAGTTTTTTATTTTGTTAAACTCCTTCATACCCATTGTTACACCAAGTCGGAATGTGGCCCTGTGAATAAAATCCTGCTGAACGTGTTCTGAAAGGCTTTCAACAGTTCTTTACGGTGATGTTGCAACCCCTGTTTATTTTACAACAAATCTTGGAAATTTACCTCATGTCCAACATCTTAGACTTTACCGAGAAAAATTTGCAAACAAAAAAACTGAATCTGTACGAGTTTCTCGAAATAATGTTCCCGCTTGAGTCCTCGACAAATTTGCTAAAAGATATAAAAGAACCCGTTGAAAACAATCCGCAAATGTCCCTAACGATAGCCATGCAACCTTAGAGTTGTAGTTTAACACGGAGACAGCCTCGTTGTTTTCTCCAGCTCGTGTTTTTTAGCGGTCTTTCTGACTGACGGTAGTATACAAAATCGCTATTTGTGCAACTGACTTCGTTTCAGATAATGTGCCAAATTTTGGCCGGCCTGCATCATTTTGCCCTTTCGGACGTGGGAAGAGGCCGTTGATGTTTTTTTATTATTATTATTAATTAATTTGTTTTTATTTAAATTTTTTTTGTGGTACATACTAAGAAACACCTTTCAGCTAGTAGTTCGCGATATTCTCCCTAAAGTTTCAAATGCTGAAGAATGTGAGAGGTTTTGTCCTTGCTCAGATGTTCACGGATGCGTGTCTAAAGGTGTCTGTTTGTTTCCCCGACGTAACAGACATTACCTCCTGCACAAGTACATTTATAAACCGGACACGTTGATGATAAAAATAGCCCCTCGAATTTGCTAGGAACACCTTACGTAAATAAGCAGCCCAAACATGCCAAGTTGTCTCTTTCGTTTCAGTTTGGTTCTTGCTGTAATTTTCATAGTAGGTTGTTCAAGGTCCTGACTGATTGAGTGGTTGATTAATGATATCCTATGAGGATGGGGACGGAAGAGGGCTTATGTTTTTTCTTGTTATTGATTAATTTGGCTATTTTCTCTTTATGCGTATTACACTCTTTTTTGTTATAAGAACCTTTTTTATAGGAACGTCGAGGCTGGAATTGGCCAAAATTTTAAGACCATGCTAAGAACATACCCATGTAGGCTGAGATTTTGTTAAGAACGTCTTTATCTCGTCTTCATATTTGTAGAACAAGCTATGTGGGAATAAGATTAAGTGCAATAATTTGATGAAAGTAATTTACCGCCTATTTGAGCCCCAAATACCAGAATTTTTGTGATGTTGCAAATCATCTTCCATTGATTTTTTTAAAAAAAGCAAACACGCACAACATTTAGGAAATTAATAGAACTTGACCTATTTGTTCTTTCTTTCATTCAGAACTATGATTTACTGAAATTCTTTTCAATTAATCTTAAGAACATTGTTAAGAACGTCTCAGGCTCAAATCGCCAAAACAATAAGAACATTAAAAAAATTCGACTTTCTTATTAAAAAAATGTGTTGCTATTAACGCTTTTGTGAAATATTTCATTACTGTACACTGCTGTCACTATCTCAGTTTGATGGCACAAGCGCACTGCTAATTCTGACTTGCACGATTTTCGTTACTTTATTCCAACAGTCAATAGGTTTTCTGCATGTTAAAGTGATGTGATTTTGTAGACAATAAGGCTTTTATACACGAGAAGAAACTTTTAGAGTCTTTTCAGTAAGTTAGTCATTCAAAGAACTTTTTTACAGCCGGAAGCGAACCAGAATAGAATTGTATTAAGTCAAAAGTTTAATTCTAAGTTTTTGAAACAAATATTTTAGGCTGAGTTTTGTAAAACCTTACTGTTGATGTGTCGTTGGGTGTTTAGTTTCTTGTGCGCACTATTGCCTTTACAAACGCTCAAGTAGGTGCGTAATACTGAAAAGTTATTGAGTTTGGGTTTCGCATGAAAGCGAGAATTATAAAGGCTTCGGTTTGTGTTTTCTGCTTCACCCCTCGGCTTCGACAAGATGACCCAAACCTCGAGCTGGTTAATTCTTGCTTTGGTTCATTTGGTTGTGTCTCGTATTGTTGTAACGTCTTGTAAATGTTGCGTCATTGTAAATTCAAAACTGCATCATAGTGTAATTTCGATAGAGTTTTCTTTTCTCTTTAAAGTTCAACTCGAACACGTCTAAGGCAATAGACGCCTTACAAAAAGAAGTTTTGCGAGGACGATTCCCTTTGTATTTGCTTGATTTCACTGGGAAACTTGCTAGACAATACCGTTAACGTCGATCTAACAGTGAGATTTTGTTAATTTATTTTTACAGCCAATTCTTTCAAGTGCTACAAGTGCCGGCCGGCGGAAGCTGATGACGAGCAGTACACAAAGGAGCAGTGCGAAAAGAACCAGAAGGAAGTTGAGTACAATTCCACCCTGGGAGTGGTGTCTTGCTTTAGATCGTGGGGCAAGATGACAGATGGTAAGAAATTCGAGTTAAGAGATTGTGCGCCCAAATCACTCTGCGAAGGAGAACTGAAACAATTTTGCACTCATAAAGCGAAAATGAAGGAGTCGAAAATAAAGGAATGTGAAGTGCGTTGCTGCCAGTCGGACCTCTGCAATAGTGCCTTTTCCACCTCCGCAAACATGATGATGATGGTGATGATGATGTTTGCATCCCTGTGCGGTGTTATGCTGTTTTGAGCTGCTTTTACTCAGTGTCAGTTTACACAACAAGGAAAAGTCAATAAGAACGCTTTGCTTATTATTCGGTAGATAGAAATGCGAATATGATGTTGGATAGAAGTGGTTTTTCTAATGGTATAGTTGCATTGTTCATCGCAGGGCTACACAGGAGCAACAGTTATTAAAAGTGATCAACAGAAACTTTGGCGTTGGAAGAACGAATTTTTTTCTCTTTTAACTAAGATAGGGACCGTATGGAATTTTGGTCTTTCGAGCATTTTCGGAAACCAGACTTCGGGTAATCTTTGAAAAATTCGGTGCTCGAATTTTTCGAGCGATCTTCATTAACCTTCGGAAGACTTTGAACAGTTCTGTTACTGATTCTGAAAGGTCCTTCTGAGCTATAACAGTGTTGTAAAATATATACTGCACAGGGAACCCTGGCAAATGCAATAACGGACAAGCGTGACAATATATAACATAGCCTGTTCCAGGCGTTCAGATAGTGGAGCGCGAGCGAAAAATAAAGCGAGCGAAAGAGCGTCGCTTTATTTTTCGCTCGCGCTCCACTATCTGAACGCCTGGAACAGGCTATACATAACACTGGAAAAGGAGTCACGTCTGTCACGAATGGCTTTGGTTTGAGTGAAAAGAAATTTTCATCACTGAGTCAATGGCAATTAAGAAACAAAGAGAAGAGAAACAAAAATTTTTTGTCAGTTCCTCTTAGCTCCTCGACTATCATGAGTTTCTTCATTTTACCACTGATTTTTTGTCAACGTGACCAATTAGACAACACATGGTTAAAGGCTTAGAAAGTCTTTAAAAAGTATACACATTAGTTTAAAATCGAAGTACGATGTTTTTACAATCGTTGTAGTCTTGTTATCTTCTGATCTATGATTATCACTGTTATCATATTCGTTTATGTAAACTTTGTTTGATTTGTTTTCCAGTTGACCAAGCAATTGCTCAAGTATAAAGCAGACATAATTCAGTTAAACGGCTGCCAATAAATGCATTTCCACTTCAGAGTAATCTGTTTTTTTTTTCTTTTTTAACATTATATATGAAAGGAAAAGGTAGGGCCGACACCTGATCCGTGAAAGAACGCAAGAGAGACCTCTGGTACCAAAGGTAAAGGAAGACAGAACCCCATAAGAGTTGAAACCGGTTAAGTAAAGTCCTCGTAATTTATTACAGCTTAGTTCGTCTATTTACAAGAACGTCTGGGAATTGAACTGCATGAAGTAATTATTGATACAGTACTAGGTTTCGGCCCAAAGGAAGAATGGATGCCAGTTAAGCAAGCTAGGTGCCTTAATTGAGAAACGGTAAACTAATATTGTTTCTCCGTCGACTTAAGTTCACAAGAAATGCAACCGTGACCTCATTGCCAGCGTCCTCTCTATTTTTCCCTTACTATGTCCCATACCTCCCGCGTAGCTTCATACATTTTCTATAACAGTCCGAAAGAGTCACATCATAAAAGGCAAACGTCCTACGCAAGCTGGGGAAGGGGACGTTTAAGCAATACATTTCCTCTCTCTTCATCCTACTTCTTACGTCAATAATGGATGGAATTTAGCCCATTTTATGACACAACAATGGACCCTTTTGCTTCATAGTATAATTTTAAAAAATGTTCGCGAAATTCTTCTCACATTTGAGAGACGGTACCCTAATTACTAGGGTTCTGCGTATCCCGGGAGGGTACTGGGAAATACCGAAAGCACGGCAGCCATATTTGAAGGGGATACCCATATCACTAGGGATTTGGATACGAGAGTACCTAAAACACGGGGATACCCAAGTCACTGTGACAGTGGTCCTGGCAAATAGCATATCACGTTTCCTTCCAATAGAGACTGGTGGTCGAGCAAAACGCCATTTTGAATTAAATTTTAACCACCACGTAGCCTGTGTGCAGCCATGCATTCTCCTCAAGTAAGATTGTTCTTGGCTTAAGATAGGGCGGAGGTGGATGGTAGATCAAATCAGATATGTGAGGTTGGAGAGATCAGTCCGATATGAGTGTCTGGACAGGGGTACTGGAATCTCAGCTATCAGGTACATTTTCGGCCATTCCTCAGCTATCAGTTAATTTTGACAATTCTCAGTTGTTATTTTTGTTGCTGAATTTTACATTCCTGTAATTTTTTAAGAATCTCGAACACATAAATTTAAAATTAGTATCAAAGACTTCCAAAAGCTTTTCGAAGAATGTAGGATTATTTCTAAAGAGCTCCGAAGAATTTGGCTATTATATAAATGCAAAATCATTTCATGTATCACGCACAGGCCTATCTTATTGACACATAAGTAAACGAAGTACATTGCACCATAAAATGTAACTAAGGTTGTAGTGAAACTGAGAAAATAAGCCAGTGGCGAAACTTTAAATAAAAGTCCAAAATGCAAAAAAGAAAAAACATTTTTGTGTACCCCCCAAACAATTATAGTACAACGCTAAATTTGGGCGTGTTCCCATTGGTCGAAATCGATCACGTGACGCGAAAGTGTCTCTGCTCAGCGAGCGCCTATCAGCGCATAGTGTCCGTTTTTGGTAGTTTCGCTCAAAATTTAGCGTTGTACAATAAGAATACATAGAATACTTCATGGAAAGCGTGCCGTGGAAAGCGTGCCGTATGTACCGTGTGCGTACGGTATTTACGCACGAGTTGGTCAAGTATCGGAAATCGAACGAGTGAGCGCAGCGAACGAGTGAGATTTCTGATACAAACCAACGAGTGCGTTGATACTGTACGCGTACACTTTCCATGGTGTATTATGTTTATTATATACATAATGAGATTTAAATTCTTGTTTAATGACAAATTGTGTCGCACAGATTCAAGTCAGAAGCTCATAAAAGATGTAAGTGTTATAAGCTTATAAATGTTTTGACTAAAGAAACTTTCTAGTCAATTCAAACTGTTTATCGTTGACGATACTCACCACAGGGTGGTTATTTTCCTTCAAATGCCTCTTAATACTTTAAACAAGACATCGTAATCTTGAGGGCTCATAATCTTCTCCGTCTTTATGTCTAACAAAGTGAACAAACTCCGCAAGATACTTGTTTGATTCTGCATGCTGGCTATACAGTGTGCACTTCTCGCTCGTCGTTCTTTTCGTTTCTCAAAAATTTTTCCAGCAATTTCACTTCTCGCTTCGTCTTCTCTTTTGTGTTTTTGCTTTCGAGACTTCCCTTCTCCAGCCGTGAATGTCTCGATGCGCCCGCGATTCTCGCCACCTTCACGGCTGGGCGCACGGGTTTGGTTATTGTTTAGATTGACCAACAGAGACAAGACCCCTGAAATTTGCGGGGCAGAATGCGCGGCATAATTTAGCGGGATTTCGTCTTTCTTTTGAAATTTCACACTTTGAGGCGTTTCAGGAAATACTTTTCGCATTTCGCTTTTTCTCAAGACAATACAAGAAAAAGAACCGATAAAATTTATGCAATCGACGTGTGGATTGTCTGCATAATTATTAAAATTGTAATGACGTCACGGACATGCAACCAAACCAGTGCGCCCAGCCGTGAAAGTGGCGAGAATCGCGGGCGCATCGAGACACTCACGGCTGGTGACTGAGCCTTACTTAATCCTCAACCGAAGTATCCTGGGCAACAAATCTCTTCTCGCTCATGTGTTTAAGCTTAAAAGAAAATAAACTTCAAGAATTGTGAGAGACTTGAAAACCGAAAGCCTGAACTGAAAATCACCCTGTTACGGCTCACACTTCAAGAAACATGATACGCGGCACTTGATTGGACGTATCGCTTTCTTCACACGTGAAAAAAGTGATACGCGACATTTGATTGGCTTTCAGCTACTTAGACCAGCTTGTGAACGAAAATTTATTTCGTGCTTTTTCATTGGGTAAATCTCAGTATGTATATAATAATAGAGTCCTTCTGTCTCAGGCCCTATGTGTGATAGGTTCCCTCGGAAATTTGATGTTCAAACTTCGTATAAGCCGTCGCATCAAATTTCCTCGGGCAACCTATCACACGATATAGTGTCTTCGACAGAAGAACTCTATTGTCGAAATAGTCACGCATATGTAATAGCTTAAATACGTCATACATATGTTACAGTTTTGTCAAGGCTAAAAATATGCTTGTTTTCCTTACGTAAATCCGCAAAATAGTTCTACAGCTTACGTTATGCGTAAAATAGTTGTAGTGGTTACGTTGCGTATAAATGCAAGCTTATAACTCTTCCATGTAAAACTCCCTGTTGAAGGCCGCTATAGTTGGACGAAACTCAAAGGAGAATAAACAAGTTTTACAACTTAAGTTCGCCCAGTGCTGCACGCTAGTTAAGCCTTTAAAAAAGTTTCAAATTTAAAAAAAAATAGTCAAGCTAAAAGTGGCCTAAAGTTGTCCATCTCAGCTAACAGTAACTTGAAATTTCTAGTTTTCAGTTTAAAAAAGTAGTGTTACTCAGCTAACAGTTAAAATTTTGGCGGATTCTCTTTTTTAGTTAACCCCATGCACACCCTCAGATATATGTAAAGTATTGCGATGAGTGGTGAATCAGACGAAAAAGTGGTGAAGGTAAGGTGAACTAAGTCTCCACTTCCACTGACTGGACAGGCAAAGTTACCTCATTGGTGTCTAGGCCTCAGTCGAGTTTTCGTTTGCAAGAAACGTATGGGAGCATTACCACTCACAGCTGAATGGGAAGCTGGTCCATCACAGGGTTAACTCTGCAATTTCTTGTGTGTTCCTCAGTGTTTACCATCACTCATTTATACACCTGGGTAGAAAGTGACAATATGAAGTAGTTTCTTTCCCAAAGAAATAATATTAATTTATCCAGTTTCAATATTTTTTGTTTACTTTATAAAAGCATTAAGTAGGAAATATAAAGATAAACGTAATCCAACATTCTCTGTTATTTCTCAGTTTATATTAGTTAAAAGAGCTCCAAGGCTTCTCAAAGGACCGTCCAAATATTACGATTTTAAAGGAGTCGCTAGCTGTTCATAGCTAATCCTGGGTCCAAGTGCTTTCCATGGGACTGGTAACAAGTTTCCACACCTTGTGAACTGAATCTTGTGTCTGGCTGGCTTGATTATAACAAAACGAATTGAATTATTCAACATCATGAAGATCGTGTTTCTAGCCGTTATGGTTTCCTCCTTTTATTCCCTGGCTAAGTCAAATTTAAAGTTAGAAAGCTTGCTTCTTCATAATGATTTAAGTAAGATGTATTGTCCTAACAATTGTTTTGAGTGTTCCCTTATGGTCATCGAGGATGTTTTGTTGCATTTATTCCCCGCATGACACTGCCTGGGATGAATGTTTGTATCGATCGAACCGCGTACCAGTGCATAGCTGATCTCAAACAATCAATCAGCAATCAACCGTTTTGATATAATTAATATTTCATTCATCATTTGTAGTGGTAAAACTAAAAGTGAAATTTAGCGATACCTCGAGACTGACTGACCTCTTGGGTTCACAAAAATGTTTTTGTAGGTCAAAAACCGTACAAACAGAACGTCTTTTACCCAAACAATTCTAACTGGCGAACGGGGACGTCAGACACACAAGATTTTTAACTCGTAGTATTTATCTAGTTGTAACTTGGCAAAGCATGCTTGAAAAACGTCGCGTAGAAAGTATCTGAATGTATAACAGAACGCTAGAAAGCGGAGAAACACTTCATTTTCAATTGTAACATGATGCTGAAAACTCTGACGATAAACTACCCTTTGATTCATTTTCGAAGGTCGTCAAAGTTCATTGTTTGCAGATCGCGCAGCCCCCCTCATTTCAGCTCCACTACGCAGTACACAACATGAGCAAAAACCATTAGGTTTATTTTGGCGGTTTCGGCCGAGCACCGGGAACTATAACAATAAGTTATACTACAACCTCTTATTACATCCAAACGTACGGCACATAACATAAAAACAGAGCTGAGCGACAGTTTACAAAGACGTTACTGTCAAAACGGAGGCCAGAAAAAACCTGCCTGAAAAAAAACCCCGATGGGGAAAAAACTCGGCAGGAAATCTGGATAGGAACCATGGCTCAAGCTCTAAATAGCCCTTCCTACAAGGCTACACGTTGCAAACATCCCCACCCGCGTTAACTAACATAAAAGTCGGACGTATGACAACGAAGAACAACTTACTAAAAATTAAAAATAACGTAAGCTGAACGAGGTGTCGGCCTAGAATGATCTCCCACGTGACTTACGTCTCTTATATAGCCCTCCTTTCTACCCATGCTGCACTTCAACTAAACCAGCCCCAGTCCCCCTGCTCTTGTGCCGCAGAAATATTTCATTTCTGGCTAATTCGTATCCACTCAAACGCCAGAAATTCCATTTTGTTAATCCTCAGGGGTCTTGTGTCAAAAAAATTTTACTTTTTACTTCGATCTGGTTGTCATGTATTTTCGTTTTTTGTTACTGGCGCGAAAGGTAGCAAACAAAAATTGTCTGACTGATTCAAAGTCAAGTGAAAACGGAAAGGAAAATATTACGCACTAATAGAGGTGTTGACGTTGCAAATTATAGAACATGCGTACCATAGACTTCCCAAGTTCACGTTGCGTAAGCCTAGAACCTGTGACGTTGAATGGAAATTCTTTCAACTTGGGAGATTTGCCTTGTTTTCTACGATTAGTTTTATGAAGTCAGTAGGTTAATAAAACAGACTTAGTTTTGCCATTTTCTATATCGCCTTGTCCGACTCGAGCCTTGCAATTGTAACCATGTTTTGTGATTTTCTTGATTTCTTTCTTTTGTCCCTAAAGCCTTGGCCAAACGGAGTCGCAAGTTATCGCAAGTTGAAAACTTGCATTAACTTGTGACTCTGTTTGGTTGTGACTTGCGTGTACTTGCGATGGCTTGTTCACTTTGGTCGAGCTCAAATTTGCACGCATGTAAACGCACGTTTTTCACCGTTTGGCCACCCAACGCAAGTCACCGCAAGTTGGTCTCACTATTGTTTTCCTTAGTAAAGGTGAGTGCGCAAGGCTGCACGGAAATTGCTTCTTGGCAAATTGTGTTGAGCTCACGTGGACTTGCGAGTCCGTTTGGCCACCCATCGTAAGTCTTCGAAAGCAAGTTGACATTTCTAAAGTTGCGTAGACTTGCGACTCCGTTTGGCCAGGGCTTAAGAGAGATGTTTTTTTTAATGAAATTTTATTGCTTTACAGAACAATTACAGAGAGGGCAACATTCGTACATACTGCTTCTAAAATAAGCTCAGTGCTGCCACTTAAAATTTCGCTGATCTCGGGCTCCAGTGTGGAGAAATATATCAGTTTTTTTTTAATTTTTTTTTGTTACAAAAGAGAATTCCATTATAACTTTTGCAGTACGAGACAGAAGCATTTTCTCTTTTTGAAGGATGTTGAAGGATAAATAAAGAAAACAAGACTATGATCTAAATTCAATAAGAAGTTCAGTTTACGCTGCAACTTCGTAATAAACTCATTGAAGTCACACTTGTTTTCATTGAGCTTCTGACAATATCGAAAAAATATTTCGCGAAAAGGAGGCAATGGCTGAGTTTGGATAGTTTTCGATCATTGCTGCTTTGTTCCATTAATTCAAAGAGTTTTTCCATCACAGTTGGAGAAAAGCGAGAAATCATTCATATTATTAAACCAAGTCACAACTTTATTGAAAAAAGTTTGAGAGATTTGACATTCTACGTAAGAGTGTAGTAATGAATCCGGTTCGTCGCATTATAAGCATTTACTGTTCGTTTCGATGCCATAAGTATGTAGATCTTTCCTGGTGTTTTGGGATTGCTGACATTACTTGTAGATAATTTAAAACGTTGTATTTAACCGGAATTCATGGAAAGTTAAAAATTTCCCTGTATGGTCTAAGACTATCCTGTACTGAAATAATTCCCTTTTCAAACCATTTAGAATGGAAAATGGTCTTTCCATCAATTACAATGTCTTTGTAGTTAAACAGAAGTTCATCTGATTCATTTTGCAATCCGTACGTCTTTAATTCAAGAAAATTTGCTAGAATATGTCTGTGGAAGTGTGGGATGTTCGATTTTTCTAAGAATTTCTTGTCATAATTGCAGCGCAGCAAAAATTTAAAGCCACCATATTTTTCAAAGAAAGAAATAGTTCGGAATTGATTTCAAAGCTTCTATGAAGTTTTTGTCCCTGACTGCAAATCTAGAGATCCATGCTAAATGAAGTGATTTAAATAAGACTTCAACATGGGGTCACGCAAGCCACCATTACTATAATCTTGATACATAACATCCCTTTTGATTGTACCTTGTTTTTTGTTCCAAATAAAGTTGAAAAATAGAGTTCTTAATAATAGAAATATAAGTATAAGGAATGACTAGCATCGAAGCGGAGTATACCAGGCGTGCAATGCTTAAGCATTTAATTTCACCATCAGACACTTGACGAGTAAACAAAGATTGTGTGCCCTCCAGCTAGATTCTACGTTTCTCTTGTTATTTTCTTTCACATTAAAAGAGATAAACGTTCCAAGAGTTCTTACAGGTTCCTTTCTCCATATTAAACCAAAAGGCTTACAACTATTAAACCTCCAGGGACCCAGCCATATTGCTTTCGTTTCTTCCACGTTAAGTTTTAGAAAAGAAGCATCACCAAATTGTTTCAACTAGTTTGATTGAGTTTTCGACAGCAGTTAAATTTCCTAGAAAGAGTGTAGTATCGTCATCGAATTGACTGATTTTATGCTCAGTCTCAAATATTTTAATTGCTTGTATAATGCAGCCTTGCTTAACCTTATCTGCTAAAATTTCTATCGCTAAGATAAAAAGGTAAGGGGAGAGCAGACACCCCTGTCTAACTTCCCTTGACAGTTTAAAGTAGTCTGTGGTATATCCATTATGTAAGACAGCGCTTTCAGTATTTGTGTACAGCGTCTTAACCCACTGCTTTAGAGAGGAGCCGAAGTTGAACAAGTTTAAAGTTTGCTGGATGAAATCCCATTCTACTGTGTCAAACGCTTTCCGGAAATCTAATAGGAGAAGAATGCCAGGTATGTTCTGGATTTCTGTCTGTTCCATAATGTCATCAATTAATGTTATATTTTGCCCTATGTATCTACCTTTCATAACGCCAGTTTGATTACAGTTGATAGAACGCGGGAGAACTTTTTTCTATTCTTGAGGCCATTGCCTTTGACAAAATTTTATAGTCAACATCTACTAAAGTAATCGGCCTCCAGTTTGATAACGTCCGTGTATCTGTGTTTTCCTTAGGAATAAGCGTTATTACGCCTCTACGCTGTGAGATTGACAGCTCACATTTCTCATAAGCTGCAATGAAACTGTTAAGTAGGTCCTGACCTAGGAGCTCAAAGAAACACAAAATTGGACGGTAAAACCATCCTCTCCTGGTGATTTTCCATTCCCCATCGATTTTAATGCTTTAACTCGGGATTCTTCCAAGGTTAACTTACCCTCGCATTTATCATTTTCCTCCTCCGATAACTTTGGAATTTGTAAATCTATGTTCTTTGTGAATTCTAGAAAGGTCTCATTTGCAGCCTTGCGAGATAAAGTATATAAATTTGCAGACTGAAAAAGTTTTTTTTCCTTCATTATTTGACTCTCATTTGCAGTGACATGACCCCTGGAAATTTTTTGTTCTGTTATGACTTTCTTGTTTAAATTTTTCTTTCCCATATTGAAAAAATGCTTGGTAGGTTTCTCTCCTTCCTCGATCCATCGCACTTTGGAGCGAAAGATAGCACCTTCTGCCTTTTTCTCGTAGAGACGTTTAAGTAAATTTTTTAAGTGTTTGTATTCTTTAAGGTCAGATTCCATGTTTTCTGCGCTATCATTGGCGTTTATTTTATTATCTAGGAACTCTTTTCAAGTGCATTTTTCGTCTGCGAGCATTACTACCACTCACAGCTGAATGGGATGCTGGGTCCATCACAGGGTTATCCCTTCAATTTCTTATGTGTTCCTCAGTATTTACCACCACTCATTTATACACCTGGGTAGAAAGTGACAATATGAAGTGGTTTCTTTCCCAAAGAAATAAATTTTCTTTCATATTTTTTGTTTAATTTAGAAAAGCATTAAGTAGGAAATATAAAGATAAACGTAATTCGACATTCTCAGTTATTTCTCAGTTTATATTAGTTAAAAGAGCTCCAAGGCTTCTCAAAGGACCGTCAAAATTTTACGATTTTAAAGGAATCGTTTGCTGTTCATAGCTGATCCTGGGTCTAAGTGCTTTCCGTGGGACTGGTAACAAGTTTCCACACCTTTTGAACTGAATCCCGTGTCTGTGGCTGGCTTGATTAAAACAAAACGAATCGAATTATTCAACAGCATGCAGATCGTGTTTCTAGTCGTTATGGTTTCATCATTTTATTCTCTGGGTAAGTCACATTTAAAGTTAGAAAGCTTGCTTCTTCGTAGCGATTTTTAGTAAGATGTATTGTCCTAATAATTGTTTTGAATGTTCCCTTTGTCATCGAGGATTTTTTTGTTGCATTTATTCCCCACATAACACTGCCTGGGATGAATGATTCTGTCGATCGAACGGGTGCATAGCTGATCTCAAACAATCAATCAGCAACCAACCGTTTTGATCAGTACAATTAATATTTCATTCATCATTTGTAGTGCTAAAAGTGAAACTTAGCGATACCTCGAGACTGACTGACCTCTTGGGTTCACAAAAATGTTTCTGCAGGTCAAAAACCGTACAAACAGAACGTTTTTTACCCAACCAATTTAAGCTGGTGAACGGGGACGTCAGACACGCAAGATTTTTTACTCAGAATTTATCTAGTTGTAACTTGGCAAAGCGTGCATTGAAACACGTCGCGTGGAAAGTATCTGAATGTATAACAGAACGCTAGAAAGCGGAGAAACACTTCATTTTCAATTGTAACATGATGCTGAAAACTCTGACGATAAACTGCCTTTTGATTCATTTTCCAAGGTCTCCAAAGTTCATTATTTGCAGAACTTCTTAGTTTTAAAATCCTCCGTGTTAAGGTATCAGCCACCCTTCGAGACCGTTTGCGCGCAGATCGCTCTTAAGATAGTTTTTGTTGTTTTTATGAAAAACCCTATAAACTATACATTATTTGGCAGCTTAATAATTCCAGAAAATTACTTCATATTCAAAAAGAGGCAGAAGTTTAACAAGTTAGGAAAATGGGAAGGTTTTTTCACACATACTTGTCACAAGGTCTAAATGAAATTTTTTCCAGACATGGATACCCACAAACTCCGGTTGCAGACAACATGCCCTACACTCTAGAGAAATTAGGCAGTATGTTTCAAAGTCTGGCATAGACATCACAACAATCAGTCCCACCTGCAGCCAGTCAAATGGCCTTGCAGAAAAGGCAGTTCACATTGTTAAAAACTTGTTAAGAAAGGAATGCAACCTGAACGAAGGTCTCATGGAAGATCGCAACATACCAATTAGTATTTTTCCTTATTCACCTAATCAAATGTTGTTCAGCCGGCAAATTCGTACAAGAGTTCCTGTCCACCCTGTAGTGTTGGTGCCACAAGTTTGTCGAGATGTTCCTTTATTACTTGAAAAACGTCAAGCAAAGTTCCAAAAATGTTATGATCTATACCTAGGCTCCGCACGGTTGCCCCCACTTAAGGAAGGAGATAGTGCAAGGTTCAAGAAACCAGGTGAAAAACACTTAGCGCCTGCTGTAGTTAAGGGTGAACATGAGACTCCCGGATCTTATGTGATTACTGATGGGGCAGGGAAAGAGTACCGTAGAAACAGACGTCAAATTCGTATTACTCATAAGCCACCTACTACTACGAGTGAGTATCTAAGCGATGAATCAGAATCTGTAACTGACCAATTTGATGTAAACTTACCTACTGTAAGTACAGAATCCCGTGCTGACTTGGAACCGACAACCACCGATAACGATGTGTCATCAGGTCTGCGATGCTCTGCACTGGTGAGGTGTGTTCCAAGTTGGCATAAGGAGTATGTCATGTACTAGGAGGATTTGTAATCACAGGTTTATTCACAGTTGAGTTATTTACTTCTTATTCCAGTTTTACTAGTAATAATATAACGTTGTCAAGAGAATTAGCTAGCTTGGGAAAGGGCATATTATGATTGGGTGTCCTGTGTAATTGCTGTTATCACATGATTTGTCTTAATCACGTGCTATGTAATTTCACTTCAGGATAAACTCTTGTTGAAGGCAGACGATTACAGGCCGATTTCGGTCTGTTTCCAAAATTCATGCAAAATTCTGGAAAGACGTGTTTACCATCAGGTTTACAAATACTTTGTTCCAACAATCTGCTATCTAAACAACAATCCGGTTTTCGATCTCTGCATTCAACAGTCACTGCCCTGCTTGACGCTACGCCGGAACGACTGGTTCTCTAACATGGACGAAGGCCTCGCGAACTATGTCATCTTTCTAAATATTAAGAAGGCATTCGACACAGTTGACCACGAAATTTTACTACGCAAGCTTGAAATCTGTAGCTTTGATTCTCCGGCTGTAAAATGGTTTAGATCGTACGTTTGTAACAGACGGCAAGTTTGCGTAGTTGGCGATGCGGTTTCTAACGAAGGGCCGTTGACTGGCAGTGTTCCCCAAGGATCAATTATCGGTCCGTTGTTATGTTTAATTTATATAAATGACTCGAATAACATCTCGCATTATGCTAAATGCAAAATGTATGCTGACGATACCAGCCTGTGCATGCGTGCCTGGGAGAGATGCTGTCGAGATAGAACTGAAGGTTAACCACGATCTCAGTTCCCTAAATGACTGGTTCATTGCAAATAAGCTGAATCTTAACACAGTCAATAGCGAATTTCTGATGATTGCTGGCAGCCACCACCTTTCGGATCCTAACTTAAGACCAACCCTTTATGTCGGTGGTTCTCAATTGAAACCTGTATCCTGCACAAAACATCTTGGCGTAGAAATCGAAAGCAGACTCTGCTGGTCGAATCACATTGACAAAATTTGCAAGAAGGTTTCCTCGCGTATAGGGATTATTAAGAGGGCCAGACCGTTTGTCAATTTGAATACTCTGGACGCGCTCTATAAATCGCTAGTGCAATGTCACTTCGATTACTGCGTCCTGTCTGGGATACGGTTGGAAAAACGCTATCAGAAAAGTTGCAAAGACTACAAAACAGAGCTGCAACGGTGATAACCGTTTCCTCTTATGACACACGGTCTGAAACCCTCCGTCAACAACTTTGTTGGGATGACCTTCGAACCAGACGCTTGAAGCAAGTCGCTACCATGATGTTTCAAGTGCATCATGGTTTATGTCCTGAATACTTAACTGACATGTTTTTCTAAGTGCTCGCAATCAACAAGTGACAGTCTAAGAAGTGCAAGTAATAACTATTTTATCCCTCGCCCTCGATTCGAATATTTAAAAAAGAGCTTCAGCTACAGAGGGGCATACTTATGGAATCACTTGTCAAAAGATGCTAAGATTGCCTCTTTCTTGCACTCCTTCAAAGCTGCTTTGCGTCCGAGTGATTTTTTCTCATACATTCTTAATAATTTAGCGTTTTGCCATTAGTGAGTTTAGACTTTAGGTACTTTCTAGTAGTTATTCCCCTTTGTATTTAGCATTTTGTATTTTGTATTTTTACTTACGGCTACTTGAAAAGCAGCCCAGCTGAATGTACTTTTTACTAGTACTATTATTATTATTATTATTATTATTATTATTATTATTATTATTATTATATTACAATTATTATTATTATTACGTGTATTTATCTATTTCTGCAAATCATAACTACTCCCTGCATTTCCTGTCACGCGTTGAAACTAGAACCAAGAGAAAGCAAGAAAAAAAACCTGATTGAAGGCTGACGCGCGTCACGTGTAGATGTTGAAACACACTGCACGACCGCGTGACCGCAAGTCACGCTCTCCATGATAAAAGTTAGTTGGGCACTTCTTCAAATGAATAGTCTTTCAAGAAAGGATAATTCTGCATCATTTCTGTTACTCGGGTTTTCTGTTCCTCAGTCCAAACTATCTTATCTCTGGTGATTGAAGGGGTAGCGTATAAAATGTTGCTGCATTTTTTAAGGTACTCTTCAGAACAGGTAACTCCCAAATGGTTACACAATTTTTGTATGGTGTCTTTAGGCCTCAAGACTGTCTCGTGTCCTGGAATGTCAATGACTGCCTCTCCATAACGCTCCCTCACACGTTGATTACAAGCTGCTAATTTGAAGTAGTAGTCTATAGCCCAATTCAGCCGGGTCGCGTTATTTACCTGATGGAAAAAAAAATTTAATTAACTTTGTATCGAAAGCTATAAGCCATATTACCCAGCTAGGAAGAAATAAACCCTCATTACGGAATAAAGTGATACCTTTGTAGCTGACAGCTACTATCACGTCATCTAAATGAGATGAAGGTAAGGCTTACTACGTATGCCCTTTTAGGGGGGCGACGAATGTCGCTAGTCTGAATTCCAAAACCCTTCGTTTCACGTATTAAGGAGGAAGCCATGTCCCTATCGGTGTTTTACCATTGTATTGCGCTTGTCTTCGTTGCTGTCGCAGTTTCAATCCATCTTTGTGTCGTTTGTCGCCATTTCATCTGTCTTATGTCGCTGTTTCAATGCCATGTCGCCTGTCGGAATTTACCCCAACAGGGCCTCACTACTGTCTCGCCATTTGAAGAGATCTCAATCCTCGCAGAATATTAAGAGAATTTCGGGCCTTGCTGCTGCCCCCCTCTCCCCCTCCTTCCTCCCGTGCGAAGGGATTTTCTTGGCGGTGAAGCGTCAGAAATGGACAGAAAGCCACTCGATATTTTCCTCTCCATGCCAGTCCCCTTCCAGCTCCGGCGAACAATCCCAACAGCTACAAGTAGGCAGACTTCATTTGGCTAAATCATTTTAAAAAAGCCCTACGCATATTTCAAATGTTGTTTTTGCTGATTTGCATTAGTCGAAAATCTTAATTTATAAACCGCTTACACTCTCCCTTCTTCCGGACTGTCAGCCTGGCTCACCTTTTCTGATCCTTCTGTTCTCACTCTGTCACGAGCATCCAAATCCCGCAACAGTATGGTTGCAATGTTGTCAAAGGGGTTCCTGATGACGTGGATGAATTTGATTGGTACTTGGAGGACGTCACGAATTTCCCCGAGAATGTTCACGCCGGTCGAGTTGGATAAGATTAGTGATGTCGTACCGCCCTTCTTGTCACCAAGAAACTTCCAAAAAATTGTAGAAACATTACTAACACCAAACTCACTTAATACCTCGGCGTACGAACCCAGTGTCTATCTCTTTAGTTGATGCACATGTGTCCCGTTCTAAGGGCCCTAATACATGGCGAATATCATCCTTGGTTAAGATATTATCCTGGCTGCAGTCTGAATTAGTTAGGTTCGTCATTCCGGTTAAGGCCAAACTTCGACGGCACTGGCAAGTTTTTTTTTTTCAACTTTTTGTCATTTTCGTTTTTCTGAGCATTTCCGCGGAATTTGTACGCATAAAGGAACACTGAACGGAACAATGGTGAACGATAGCACATGGAACTGACGAAGAGATCTGTGTAATCGAACATACTTTATTCAGTTAATGACACAGGCGGCTCAATGTTCATCTTGTTTACCGTAAGTTACATCCGCACAAAAAAGCCCACGGTAATCGAACATTACCGTGGGCTTTTTTGTGCGGATGCAACTTACGGTAAACAAGATGAACATTGAGCCGCCTGTGTCATTAACTGAATAAAACATCTTTCTCAAGATGAACATTATACGAAGTTGAGAGCAGACCTTCTTGTATTAAAAGCACTTTAATAGATCATTAACAATGTGGTCATACCTTTATCCTGCTGTGATACCCTCCTTGCCACAACCCCGGAATATTGTAACTGTAGTACCCTCTCATGAAAACAGGATTTTCAGCTCGAAGGCCAAACATAGCCTGCCTTAAAGATAGCTCTGAAGCTTGTAAAAAAGCAAATATTTTCCCATGTTGTTATGTTTTTCTCCTTCCGACTGAAATCGGTCCCATTCCCCCAAAATATTGTACCCATGCGGGATGATGATCTCAGGATGAGCGTCCAATATGGCGGCAACTAAGCTGTGACGGCTGCGTGGATAACCAATGAACAGAACGAACGTCTCCACTCCATCGTACAATCTGAACAAGTCCTCAGCAGGGGACAGGAAATGATTTTTCTGTGGAACTGAGACAAAAACTAGAGTTGCTTATCGAACTAAATAACTAATGTTATGAAGGTATTTAATTCACCACTTTTCAAACAAGTAGAGGCCTGGGACCTATTCAAAATAAGCCCCGAATTAGCAGTCGTTATTTGTTAATCAGCTCTAATGTTATTTTTTATATGTTTTCCATGTGTGTTCAGTTATGAAAATCACTGTGCCATTTAGACCACTAGAGTCATTGTCATCTTTTGCCATTTTATGCATAAAAATGCTCCGTTTTAACTGTTCCGCTTGCTGTTCATAGCTGATCCTGGGTCTAAGTACTTTCCGTGGAACTGGTAACAAGTTTCCACACCTTTTGAACTGAATTCCGTGTCTGTGGCTGGCTTGATTAAAACAAAACGAATCGAATTATTCAACATCATGAAGATCGTGTTTCTAGCCGTTATTATTTCATCATTTTATTCTCTGGGTAAGTTACATTTAACTGAGTTAGAAAGCTTGCTTCTTCGTAGCGATTTTTAGTAAGATGTATTGTCCTAATAATTGTTTTGAATGTTCCCTTTGTCATCGAGGATTTTTTGTTGCATTTATTCCCCGCCTAACACTGCCTGAGATGAATGATTGTGTCGATCGAACCGGTGCATAGCTAATCTCAAACAATCAATCAGCAACCAACCGTTTTGATAAGTACAATTAATATTTCATTCATCATTTGTAGTGCTAAAAGTGAAACTTAGCGATACCTCGAGACTGACTGACCTCTTGGGTTCACAAAAATGTTTCTGCAGGTCAAAAACCGTACAAACAGAACGTCTTTTACCCAACCAATTTAAGCTGGTGAACGGGGACGTCAGACACGCGAGATTTTTTCCCATAGAATTTATCTAGTTGTAACTTGGCAAAGCGTGCATTGAAACACGTCGCGTGGAAAGTATCTGAATGTATAACAGAACGCTAGAAAGCGGAGAAACACTTCATTTTCAATTGTAACGTGATGCTGAAAACTCTGACGATAAACTGCCTTTCGATTCATTTTCCAAGGTCTCCAAAGTTCATTATTGCAGAACTTCTTAGTTTTAAAATCCTCCGTGTTAAGGTATCAGCCACCCTTCGAGACCGTTTGCGCGCAGATCGCTCTTAAGATAGTTTTTGTTGTTTTTATGAAAAACCCTATAAACTATACATTATTTGGCAGCTTAATAATTCCAGAAAATTACTTTATATTCAAAAAGAGGCAGAAGTTTAATAAGTTAGGAAAATGGGAAGGTTTTTTCACACATACTTGTCACAAGGTCTAAATGAAATTTTTTCCAGACATGGATACCCACAAACTCTGGTTGCAGACAACATGCCCTACACTCTAGAGAAATCAGGCAGTATGCTTCATAGTGTGGCATAGACATCACAACAATCAGTCCCACCTGCAGCCAGTCAAATGGCCTTGCAGAAAAGGCAGTTCACATTGTTAAAAACTTGCCAAGAAAGGAATGCAACCTGAACGAAGGTCTCATGGAATATCGCAACATACCAATTAGTATTTTTCCTTATTCACCTAATCAAATGTTGTTCAGCCGGCAAATTCGTACAAGAGTTCCTGTCCACCCTGTAGTGTTGGTGCCACAAGTTTGTCGAGATGTTCCTTTATTACTTGAAAAACGTCAAGCAAAGTTCCAAAAATTCTATGATCTATACCTAGGCTCCAAACGGTTAAGGAAGGAGATAGTGCAAGGTTCAAGAAACCAGGTGAGAAACACTTAGCGCCTGCTGTAGTTAAGGGTGAACATGAGACTCCCAGATCTTATGTGATTACTGATGGGGCAGGGAAAGAGTACCGTAGAAACAGATGCCAAATTCGTATTACTCATAAGACACCTACTACTACAAGTGAGTATCCAAGCGATGAATCAGAATCTGTAACTGACCAATTTGACGTAAACTTATCTACTGTAAGTACAGAATCCCGTGCTGACTTGGAACCGACACTGAACCACCGACAACAATGTGTCATCAGGTCTGCGACGCTCTGCACGGGTTAGGTCTGTTCCAAGTTGGCATAAGGAGTATGTCATGTACTAGGAGGATTTGTAATCACAGGTTTATTCACAGTTGAGTTATTTACTTCTTATTCCAGTTTTACTAGTAATAACGTTGTCAAAAGAATTAGCTAGCTTGGGAAAGGGCATATTATGATTGGGTGTCCTGTGTAATTGCATGATTTGTCTTAATCCCATGCTGTGTAATTTCACTTCAGCACAAACTCTTGTTGAAGGCAGACGATTACAGGCCGATTTTGGTCTGTTTCCAAAATTCTGGAAAGACATGTTTACGATCAGGTTTACAAATACTTTGTCCCAACAATCTGCTATCTAAATAACAATCCGGTTGCATTCAACAGTCATGCTTGACGCTACGCTGGAACGACTGGTTCTCTAACATGGACGAAGGCCTCGCGAACTATGTCGTCTTTCTTGATATTAAGAAGGCATTCGACACAGTTGACCACGAAATTTTACTACACAAGCTTGAAATCTGTAGCTTTGATTCTCCGGCTGTAAAATGGTTTAGATCGTACGTTTGTAACAGACGGCAAGTTTGCGTAGTTGGCGATGCAGTTTCTAACGAAGCGCCGTTGACTGGCAGTGTTCCCCAAGGATCTATTATCGGTCCGTTGTTATGTTTAATTTATATAAATTCCCCAACAACGCCCCCTGACACAAATAAAACACAATTCGCTTTTTGGCAGGGAGAGAAGTTTATTATTAGCACAAAAAGTAAACAACAGCCAACGATATGCCTAATAAACCTCTCTGCCACCCTATGACAGTAAATAAATTCACCCCGGGTGGGAGGGTGGGAAGAAGAAACGAAACCGTACTACACAAATTTCAGTCTGGTACGCTCGAAGTGAAAACTGACTCGAACTGAAACACGAAACTCCTATCACCTGATACTAAGGGTGTGCGTTGCGCAATTAATCCCTTTGAACACGTGCTTGTCCAAAGGGGGTAAATTCCCCAACAACGCCCCCTGACACAAATAAAACACAATTCGCTTTTTGGCACGGAGAGAAGTTTATTATTAGCACAAAAAGTAAACAACAGCCAACGATATGCCCAATAAACCTCTCTGCCACCAAACGGAACGCCCCAAAAAACGAACTGTGCACTGAACAAATTAACTACGAAGTACTAGAAAAAACAGCAGAACGAAGCTGCTGAGCGAAGGCGAGCTTAGATTCGACACTAAATTCTAAATAAGCCTTATACGCATCACTTGCCCAGTCACCGTATATCTGTATGAGTTCACCTGGTACACCGTGATAAAAGGCCCAAGAGGCCGCACCTCGACGGAAAGAATGACCTCGATAGGACGAAGCATTAGGAAGACCAGCAGCGGAAAGAGCCCGACGGAAGGCGGCGATAAAACGATCCTGAGTGAGAATAGTATTACCATAATGGCTAGGCAAAACGAATAAGGCGGACCGGGAACTAGCGGGAACGAGACAAACCATACGTTGATATGCAGCGACTGGACATAAGGGAGAGCCCGGCAGTCGTAACAAAGGAATATGTAATTTTCGCTCTCCGAACTGAATAGTTTTAGTACATTTAAAAGTAACAATTAGCCCCTGTTGATTTGTTGCAACATCGCTCCGAGTAAGATTACGCGAAGGATCAAAACACTTACGTGAACGTGGTACTATATTAGCTAACCTCGCCATTAAAAAGAATGTAAATAGAAAGGCACAAAACAACGTGCACGAAATAGGATCGTTCTCGAAATCTAAAACCCTGGAAATTTGACACAAAATAGCAGGAGTAACCGGGGGAGCTCTGCATGGGGTGTGGAGCGCGTTACGTGCAATGCCACGCAACATCAATGAGAGTATAAAATCCTTATTAAAGGGAAAATCTAGCCATGAAAACAAATGTAACAGCTTAACCCCTGACAAATAGTTACGAATAGCGGGAGGACTAAGAGTACGGCTAAGAAATTGCACATACAGACAAATAGTATCCAACGTAACTGGCGTCGGGGTAAATCGGAAATATGTACAAAATAACAAAAAGGCTCTAAATTGAGTCCTTAAATTACTAAATGTTCCAGCACTATAAGCCGAACGAAGCGTGTACTTCCAATCCTTTCTCAATGCAGATAATGCTAAGAAATCTACAATAAAAACAAACAAAAACGGTCCATTAGAAAGGACTGTCTAACTGGAAGAAATTAATTGGCACAGAAACTGCAATAAGTTGATCACGTTGAACACGGTGCAGAAATTGTTCTTTAGCCCGTGAGGGCACATTCCAGCGAGAAAGCACGTCAGCGTCACTGTTCAGCACACCAGGAATATGAACCGCGCGAATCTCAAACTCGTGTGTTGCCGCCAAGAAACAGACTTCTCGCAAACAAGAATTAATAAAGGCATTCCGACATCGTCCCGAGTTCAAGACAGTGACTGCGACGTCGTTGTCACACCGAACAGTTAAACGAAGGCCGCGCCAAAGATGGCCCCACAGTTTAAGAGCAACAACGATGGTCAAAAGTTCCAAGGCATTAATGTCAAGATGCTGGCTGGAGATGAACTCTGGAAACTCCGCATGAAAATAATAATGCGCACAAAGGCCTCCACAACCAGTTAGACAAGCGTCGGTGGTAAACACCTCGCCAGGAGACGACCAGTTATTTACAGTAATCATTGACACACCATTGTATACACGCAAAAACCTGCACCACCATTGAATGTCTTTACGAAATTCAGAATTGAGAGTAATGTGATGATGATTAAATTTCACCGACCGTAATAAACGAAGAATCCGCGCAATGAAGACCCGACTTTGGAGAACACACTTCGATACAAATACCAACTTGCCTACCAGCGACTGAAGGGATGATTTCGTTGTGGTACGTTTATGTAACCAGGTGTGTAACAAGCTCTCAATTTCGGCTAATCGGTCAGAGTCAACAGATAAGGTAAAGTCAAGAGTATTGAGCTCGGCACCCAAACAAGTCATTACTGGAGAAGGAGGACATGATTTATCAATAGATTCGTCTAATCCAAGACGATGCAGCAAAACTCCAACCTCATTAAAATGAGACGTTGCCAAAGTCGGCGGCCAAACACCAATAAAGTCATCGAGATAATTAAATGTACTTAGTCCGCGCGGGTTGAGAATCCAAGTAACTGCGGAAGTGGAGCGTTGACATGCCATCGCAGCAGAACGGAGACCCATCGTTAAAACTGTGTCAAAGTAAAATTGACTGTTCCAGGTATAACCAAGTAAATGATAGTCATGGGGATCGACGGGGAATTGGCGGTACGCTTTTCGAAGATCGCGCTTGTATAGCATGCAACCCCGACCGAGTGAAACAATCGCCGAGACGATGGCATCAATAGTGGGATAACTCAAGTCGAGATGAGCTCCAAGAAAAGAACCAGAAGGAATACCGTCATTAACTGAGGAGCCACAAGGCCAGCTCAAATCCACGATCACTCTTCGTTCCTGAGAGTCGCGCTTGGCCACCGTGTTGAGAGGAGAAACCACAAAACCGTCAGGAAAAGGCGGTGCATCGAAGGGTCCTACAACGCGACCAAGTAAAATCTCGTTACTAATATAGTCTTGAACTGCGGAAGGAAAATCCAACGCGCCACGGTGGGTACGAAGGTCGAACACTGGAAGGGTCTGGTTAGTGTAGCCAAGTGGCCAACCAAATTCCAAAAAGTCACAAATGACACTGTCCTCATAGTCTTGAAGCAAGGCACGCCACACTGGAATATACAGTCGAGAAGGAACGGGAATACGAAGTCCGGTATTATTGAACTGTCCCGAAGAAAAAACAGCACAGTGAGCGTCGACAAAGGAACTCGTGACAGGACGTGTTGCGTAATCAGAAATTGAATGTCTCGATTGTGAAAACTTAATAAACGTATTGTCTTGCGGGGAAAAACTAGAACTGGAACACGAAAATTCTGACCGTCCAGAATCGAAATGTCTCGCAGGAGAAAAGTCTTGCAATAAAAAATCTCGAGTAAACTGGCTAGAAGCACAACCAAAATCCAAAACGGGCACGCCCCCAGCCTCGGCTCCGTGAAGACTAGGAGGCGAAAAATAGTCTAGTTTTTTGACGTCGCCGGCGAATCTTTCGCAGAATCTTTTAGAGGACAATCAGAAGAATTTTCACGATGTGACTCCTGCTTTCGAAGACGAGTCCAGCACGCTGCGCAGATATGTTTCAACCATTTGCGTTCGCCACGGATAAATCCGAAGTGGTCTTTAACGCTAATGCATTGTTCTCGCTGATAATCGCGACAAAATAAAACTGGCGCCGAAGAAGTCGGCGATTTCTCCTTCAATGGGTGTCCGTAAAGTGTTCTACTTTCCAAATGAAGATAAGAGTCTCCCCATTCAACAAGTCCACGCTCAATTTCGAGCAACACGGAACCATGAAAATTTAGAACGGCCGACCCATTCGTACTGTTGTGCGAAGTACATTAAGGATACCAGATGTTTTTCACGCTCCGTGCGCTCTAAAGGAGTGATATCCTTACATAACAAAATTTGAGCGTATCCAGCCACGAACTCGGCCAACGTTAACTCCTCGTATTTGACCTCGCGCTGCGCTCGTGTGATACAAAGAAAACTGTGAGGCCATCGTTGAGGATACAAAACCTCACTGGTAGCTTTTGCCTCCCGGCCCGATTTCAACTTACCAGGACGCGAGGAAGGTGCAGAAGTAGCTCCTGATTGCTGAATAGGGTCGATCTCATTCTCAGACTCGCTATCATCCGAACCACCAACGCCAAGGTGCTCTACCCGTCGATCCACGGTCTTAGCTAAATCGGTCATAGCACGAAGCTCTGGCAATGTAACAAGGGGCGGGACTGCTGGCGCTTGCTGCTGTTGTGAAGAGGCAGGACGCACTAACGCGCGCAACTCGTTAGTCTCCTGTCGAAGAGATTTCAATTCGGTGGATAAGAGCTGCACCGAGGCTGTCAAAGATTGCAATACGTCAGGGTTTGAAGAAGCGGTAGCACCAACCTCATCGGTATGCTCTAGCTCATCAGCCGCCTCGCGATCCTGTTCAGTATCGTTGTGAACTGGACCCGTACAATCCTTTCCAGGACGACCAAAATCATGGGCGGACTTTAACGCTTTGCAACCTGGGCACTTGCTTTGACGACCCATTAGGATAAAACGAATGAAGAAGAAACGAAACCGTACTACACAAATTTCAGTCTGGTACGCTCGAAGTGAAAACTGACTCGAACTGAAACACGAAACTCCTATCACCTGATACTAAGGGTGTGCGTTGCGCAATTAATCCCTTTGAACACGTGCTTGTCCAAAGGGGGTAAATGACTCGAATAACGTCTTGCGTTATGCTAAATGCGAAATGTATGCTGACGATACCAGCCTATGCATGCGTGCCTGGGAGAAATGCTGTCGAGATAGAACTGAAGGTTAATCACGATCTTAGTTCACTAAATGACTGGTTCATTGCAAATAAGCTGAATCTTAACACAGTCAATAGCGAATTTATGATGATTGCTGGCAGCCACCACCTTACGGATCCTAACTTAAGACCAACCCTTTATGTCGGTGGTTCTCAATTGAAACCTGTATCCTGCACAAAACATCTCGGCGCAGAAATCGAAAGCAGACTCTCCTGGTCGAATCACATTGACAAAATTTACAAGAAGGTTTCCTCGGGTATAGGTATTATTAAGAGGGCCAGACCGTTTGTCAATTTGAATACTCTGGACACGCTCTATAAATCGCTAGTGCAATGTCACTTCGATTACTGCGCCCTGTCTGGGATCCGGTTAGAAAAACACTATCAGAAAAGTTGCAAAGACTACAAAAATAGCTGCTAGGGTGATAACTGCTTCCTCCTATGACACACGGTCTGAAGCCCTCCGTCAACAACTTCCTTGGCATGAGGAACTTAGGCCATGAAAAAAATTCGCAGCATTTATTCATTAAAAGCGATATTTGACGCGAATCATTTCTGTCCGCAATGTAAACACGTGCGGTCGGCATGTGTCCGTGCGGTTATTTAACAGCGTGACATACATTAAGATTATGAGAAAAGCGATCACGTCGTAAAGCAAAAATTATTACAGGAAAGAACGAGCGCAGTCAGCGCAAGTGCGGGAATTTTAAGGTTAGTAAGTCTGATTTTCGGTTAACCTTCTTCTGGCTCTGTCGAATGCCAACAACGGAAAGGGTTTAAGTTGCACGATTTGTCACCATACGCCAGGAAACGAGACCCAAAACAGAACCAGAGAATTATTCAGTCTTGTCACGTCGTTTGTAATGATGTTCGTCGTTTCAGTTTTATGATTTATTTTCTTTGCTAGACCGCCACCACAGTCCTTTGTGGCAATCAAAACCGGGTGATTTTAGTAGATTTTCCCGGGCAGGCTGTCAAAACAGAATCATAATTTTGTGTGAGAATTATCTGGCGGGAATTTATTATTTATTTACGTAAGCCTGCAAATTCTCCTCGGTGCCTCTTAGAAAGCTGCGCATATTAATTTGCTTTACTAAGGTGCGTTGATTTGTATGTAGGTCGAGCAAAGAACCCGACATCGATCAGTTTTTAGACTAAGGCTATTGATTTTAATGTGAAGAAATGTACGTTAGAGGACGCATGGGACGTGGCGCTTTCATGACTCCGATTATAATTTATTCGAGCTACACTGGTATCACGTATTAACATTCCCCAGCTTTATTGAGTTTTCCTTTTGATATTTTACTTCCTGTATTTCAAGTATAGAAGGTTTTCAACCTAATTATTGTAGCGACATCTTGGGTAATACCAGGTTTTCTTCAAAACATGATATTGCATTTGTGTTTTGTGTGTAAAACAATGCTGGCGGGAAATATGTGTTTTTGAAAATCGTTGCGTCTTAACGACGTGACCGATCTACGATGCTATGGAATCGAGACAAAAAGAGACAAGAGGCCTTTGGTAAGTAGCAATCATAATTACGATTTTGTACCTACCTTGAGACGAAATATTAGCATCGCGTTCTTTATTCTGATTTCCTTAGATTATATGCTGTACCTGGAAACATGATCGCTATCATTGCGCTTTAGCTTATTCAGTTTTCCTTGGGTAGAATATACCTGGAAGCGTTAAGTTTAACATCGTGCTTAATCTTATTCTGTCTTCCTTGGGTAGCATATACCTGGAAGAGGAATGTCTAACATCGCGCTTTAGCTTATTCTGTCTTCCTTGGGTAGCAGATACCTGGAAGCGGAATGTCTAACATCACGCTTTAGCTTTATTCTGTCTTCCTTGGGTAGCAGATACCTGGAAGCGGAATGTCTAACATTGCGCTTTAGCTTATTCTGTCTTCCTTGGGTAGCAGAAACCTGGAAGCGGAATGTTGTCTAACGTTTTAGCTTATTCTGTTTTCCTTGGGTAGCAGATACCTGGAAGCGGAATGTCTAACATCCCGCTTTAGCTTTATTCGGTCTTCCTTGGGTAGTTAAGATACCTGGAAGCGGAATGTCTAACATTGCGCTTTAGCTTATTCTGTCTTCCTTGGGTAGCAGATACCTGGAAGCGGAATGTCTAACATTGCGCTTTAACTTATTCTGTCTTCCCTGGGTAGCAGATACCTGGAAGCGGAATGTATAACATCGCACGTTGGCTTAGTCTGTCGTTGCAGCAATCAAAAGCGATCGAGCGATAATAACTGGCTTAAATAGGCGATGTATTGTGTCATCTCGCCTAAGCCTTAGCTTGTAGTGTTTGGTGCTGGAGCAAGGCAAATAATACCCCGAAAAATTAAAATAAATGTTTTTCGACATCATGGCTCTGTCGTAATCATTATTACCAGCTTAGCCTATTAAATTAGTAAGCGTAGGATGCGATATTGTTCGCGCTCGTTTTTGCCTTCGCGAGGAAAAATACCGCCAGCTACGCAGCTACTAAACAAGGCCAGATAGAAAAGCTGGACTGGACTCGGGACTGGACTTTGGACTGGACTCTGGACTGGACTTTGGACTGACTTTTATTGACTTGAAATGAACTTAATATTTTACTAATTAGTTAATAATTAAAAATAAAGTGAAAATTTTTTTTCGGCATGAATATTTTTTCGGGACTAATTTGCAATATTTTTTTTGCTTTGTGCCGTTATGCACGATTTATATTTCTTCTGTAAAAGTTGTGCAGGAATTTTTTCGTATTTGCCCCCACCCCCCTCTTCCAAAAAAAATAAAAATAAAACAAAATGGTCCATCCCTTAAATAAAAACAACTCAATGTACTTATGAACCAGTTTTTAGTAACATTTTTTAACAATTTACCAGAAAACCCATGCTCCTCCACGATAGCGCGCAGCTCGCGCGATGTAATTTTCGATCTGCGTGGAGCCTGTTAGTGAGTAAAAGACCTATTGTTTTCTTTTCTGGCTTGAAAAGTGTTGACAGATTGAAACCAGGGAGTAGAAGAACCGATCACTGCGCGGGTTACAGTACGTGGTATGCTAACAAAATAAAGACATAAAATGGGGAAAACATTGTAGTACTGTAGTACAGCGACTGTAGTACGTGTTTGATTTTCCAATTCGTTGGTAAATCGGCCTTGTCCGATGAAAGGAAACTTCTGGTATCTGGCATGAGAACTGTCAGTGAAAAGACGCTTTGTTTTTTTTTGAAATTCAATTCTTGGAATATCTGGAATATATAGGTAACTGACCGGCGCGTTAACAACCATCAAATAACAATCGCGTGCCGATCACACACGTACTATCCGGACTATTAGAATGGGTTATAAACAGTTGCCTTATTCCAAAACTTGTGTTTAGACAGATTAGCTAGAGGAATTAATGAATAACATGTACCTTTACCAGATCCTCGATCGAGTTCCTGGTGGCCAGGGCGATGGCTTCGTCTTCATTTTCAAGCTGCAGTTTTCTCCACCACGAATTTGTCATCGGAGCCAACGAATCCTCTCCACGGACAACGCTAACATAAGTACGCGTGGACTTCTCATCTCCATCGTGAAAACCATTACTTCCACAATCCATTATTTTTGCAAACGCAGAGTTGAACGTGGGAATACCGTAATAGATAGTCCAGATAGTACGTGTGTGATTGGCACGCGATTGTTATTTGATGCTAGTTAACGCGCCTGTCAGTTACCTATATATTCCAGATATTCCCAGAATTGAATTTCAAAAAAAACAAAGCGTCTTTTCACTGACAGTTCTCATACCAGATACCAGAAGTTTCCTTTCATCGGACAAGGCCGATTTACCAACGAATTGGAAAATCAAACACGTACTACAGTCGCTGTACTACAGTACTACAATGTTTTCCCCATTTTATGTCTTTATTTTGTTAGCATACCACGTACTGTAACCCGCGCAGTGATCGGTTCTTCTACTCCCTGGTTTCAATCTGTCAACACTTTTCAAGCCAGAAAAGAAAACAATAGGTCTTTTACTCACTAACAGGCTCCACGCAGATCGAAAATTACATCGCCCGAGCTGCGCGCTATCGTGGAGGAGCGTGGGTTTTCTGGTAAATTGTTAAAAATTTTTTTCTAAAAACTGGTTCATAAGTACATTGAGTTGTTTTTATTTAAGGGATGGACCATTTTGTTTTATTTTTATTTTTTTTGGAAGAGGGGGGTGGAGGCAAGTACGAAAAAATTCCTGCACAACTTTTACAGAAGAAATATAAATCGTGCATAACGGCACGAAGCAAAAAAAAATATTGCAAATTAGTCCCGAAAAAATATTCATGCAGAAAAAAATTTCACTTTATTTTTAATTATTAACTAATTAGTAAAATATTAAGTTCATTTCAAGTCAATAAAAGTCAGTCCAAAGTCCAGTCCAGAGTCCAGTCCAAAGTCCAGTCCAGAGTCCAGTCCAGAGTCCAGTCCAGCTTTTCTATCTGGCCATTTCTATATTAAGATTTCTTAAGCTTCTAGAATTGTTTGGAGAGTGCTCTGGACTTAACATTAATCGTGACAAATCAGAAATTATGTTACTTGGAAACTTCAGAAATTTATCCCTCGATCTTAACCTTCTTAACGGTATAAAGATTAAAAAAGCTCTCAAAATCCTCGGAATCTATTTCACATATGACAATCGAACTAAACAAAAGTTAAATTTTGATGAATTGATCGACTCTATTAAGAAAAAGTTAAAAATATGGAGGTGGAGAGACTTGACCCTTATAGGCAGAATTCAAATAGTTAAAACGTTTATTATCCCAGTATTCTTATACCGCGCGAGTATGATTTGTTTAGATAAAGAATTTGTTAACGAAGCTAATAAAATCATTTTTAACTTTATTTGGAAAGGAAGAGACAAAGTCAAACGTCTTGCTCTTGTGAGCGAGGTCGAAGATGGCGGACTCAAAGCCCCACACCTCGACTCCATTATAAGAACCCAGAGAATTCTTTGTTGTAAAAGACTCGCAAGTAAACAACCCAGCAACTGGAAAACGATTTTACTGCATTATTTAAAACCTGTTGGTGGCAAGTTTATTCTATGTTGTGACTTTGATGTAAAAAAATTGCCAGTGAAACTTCCAGTTTTTTATGAAGAATGTTTAAAATATTTTGCAGAATGCTCGGCGGCAAGGCAAGATATTGCAAACAACCTCACAGGTGGTGACTTTTCAAAAATTGTTCTGTGGAACAATAAAGCTATCTGTATTAATGGAAAATCAGTTTACAATCATAGACTTGCAGATAAGGGTATACTTAGATTAGGAGACCTGGTCTCTGAAGATAACGAGCTCATTACAAGACATAAGCTAAGGGAATTTAATATCTCTCCGTTAGACGTATTTAAACTTTGTTGTGTAATTGATGCAATTCCTGCGGAATGGCGTAGATTTCTAAGAACGTACAATTATAGTGATATTGAGCCCTTCAACTTACAAAATCAAACCCAGTTACAGTTAAACGGGCAAAATGTTTTAATTTCTAAAGCTGTTTCGAAGACTATTTACAAGGAACTCCGAAATAGAATCATTACTCCACCTACAGCTCAACTTAAATACAACGCTTTGTTCAAAAATGATGATGAATTGAATTGGGAGAAAATATATCGCTTACCACATCGCGTTGCTTTGGACACAAAATCGCGGGAATTCCAATATAAACTTCTCAACAGATGTCTTGCAACAAATGTCCTCCTAAGTAAAGTTGGACTAACATCATCTCCAGCCTGCTCCTTTTGCGGGAAGGCAGACGAATCTCTCGAACATATCTTTTCAACTTGCCACTATACCGAGAAGTTTTGGGGAGAAGTTATAAAATGGATGGGCCAGCAGAATATTCAAATTAAATCCTTTTCTCTTAAAGATATAATGTTAGGCATAACCGACGAAGAGGATTTGTTTATCAACCACATTTTGTTAATTGCAAAGAAACACATATATCGGTGTAGATGTATTAAGGTTAAACCATCTATTATTACATTTAAGGCTCAAGTAAAGAAAATTTATCAACTTGAAACCAGTATTGCTAAATTTAGTAATAAATGGCCAATCCATGCAAAAAAATGGGGCAAGTATATCGAGGTGTAAAAATCGTATAAAACTGTCCTGTACTGCGCATAATAAGTTATAAGTTATATATTTCTTCTTTTTGAAAGTTGTAATTTAGAATACGAATCAGGTAAAGGGTCTCCTGTACTTGCAATATGCGTGTAGTCTTTTGTACGTGTATGTAAATAATAGTGTGTATTGTAATATGTAAGAAACTACTAATATTAAATAAAAATATTAAAATACAAAAAAAAAACTTTCTAGAAGTTATTCCCCTTTGTATTTAGCATTTTGTATTTTGTATTTTTTCTTACGGCTACTTGAAAAGGAGCCCAGCTGAATGTACTTTTTACTATTATTATTATTATTATTATTATTACTATATTACAATTATTATTACTATTACGTGTATTTATCTATTTCTGCAAATCATAACTACTCCCTGCATTTCCTGTCACGCGTTGAAACTAGAACCAAGAGAAAGCAAGAAAAAAAAACTGATTGAAGGCTGACGCGCGTCACCTGTACATGTTTAAACACACTGCACGACCGCATGACCGCAAGTCACGCTCTCCATGATAAAAGTTAGTTGGGCACTTCTTCAAATGAATAGTCTTTCAAGAAAGGATAATTCTGCATCATTTCTGTTACTCGGGTTTTCTGTTCCTCAGTCCAAACTATCTTATCTCTGGTGATTGAAGGGGTAGCGTATAAAATGTTGCTGCATTTTTTAAGGTACTCCTCAGAACAGGTAACTCCCAAATGGTTACACAATTTTTGTATGGTGTCTTTAGGCCTCAAGACTGTCTCGTGTCCTGGAATGTCAATGACTGCCTCTCCATAACGCTCCCTCACACGTTGATTACAAGCTGCTAATTTGAAGTAGTAGTCTATAGCCCAATCCAGCCGTGTCGCGTTATTTACCTGCAGGAAAAAAAATAATTAACTTTGTATCGAAAGCTATAAGCCATATTACCCAGCTAGGAAGAAATAAACCCTCATTACGGAATAAAGTGATACCTTTGTAGCTGACAGCTACTGTCACGTCATCTAAATGAGATGAAGGTGAGGCTTACTACTGCCCCAGGCCCTTTTAGGGGGGCTACGAATGTCGCTAGTCTGAATTCCAAAACTCTTCGTTTCACGTATTAAGGAGGAAGCCATGTCCCTGTCGGTATTTTACTATTGTATTTGCGCTTGTCTTCGTCGCTGTCGCAGGTCAAACCATCTTTGTGTCGTTTGTCGCCATTTCATCTGTCTTATGTCTCTTATGTCGTTGTTTCAAGGCCATGTCGCCTGTCGGAATTTACCCCGACAGGGCCTCACTACTGTCTCGCCATTTGAAGAGATCTCAATCCTCGCGGAATGTTAAGAGAATTTCGGGCCTTGCTGCTGCCCCTTCCCGTCCTTCCTCCCATGCGAAGGGATTTTCCTGGCGGTGAAGCCTCAGAAATGGACAGAAAAGCCACTCGATATTTTCCTCTCCATGCCAGTCCCCTTCCAGCTCCGGCGAACAATCCCAACAGCTACAAGTAGGCAGACTTCATTTGGCTAAATCATTTTAAAAAAGCCGTACGCATATTTCAAATGTTGTTTTTGCTGATTTGCATTAGTCGAAAATCTTAATGTATAAACCACTTACACTCTCCCTTCTTCCGGACTGTCAGCCTGGCTCACCTTTTCTGATCCTTCTGCTCTCACTCTGTCACGAGCATCCAAATCCCGCAACAGTATGGTTGCAATGTTGTCAAAGGGGTTCCTGATGACGTGGATGAATTTGATTGGTACTTGGAGGACGTCACGAATTTCCCCGAGAATGTTCACGCCGGTCGAGTTGGACAAGATTAGTGATGTCTTACCGCCCCTCTTGTCACCAAGAACCTTCCAAAAAATTGTAGAAACATTACTAACACCAAACTCACTTAACAGCTCGGCGTACGAACCCAGTGTCTATCTCTTTGGTTGATGCACATGTGTCCCGTTCTAAGGGCCCTAATACATGGCGAATATCATCCTTGGTTAAGATATTATCCTGGCTGCAGTCTGAAGCTTCAAATTAAATTCATGGTGAATTTTGGTTATACACAATTAAAGTGAAGTAAGAGAAGGATAAGCCTTTTTTATTGAAATTTGGAGGTCTTAGTTTACTTCTCCGTCCAGGCTGAAATTTCAGGACAGCTACATGCATGAGTTTTTAATTTTTCAATTATTTGGTCAGGATAAAACTTTCAGACACGTTACCTCAAACGGGGCTAAATACTTTCCTCCCAGGCTCAAACTTTTTCTATTAATTCGAAATTCTTTCTTAAAAAAGCATTTGTTTATGAAGCCGAAATGCCACACTGTGCATCAGTTGCATCTGAGCAAACTTGCATAAAAACTTAATCTACTTCTTTCACCCCAGAGATCGTTATGCACGACTGATAACTGTTACAGAGTATATTCAAGTTTAAAGTCCGTCAGCGACGAACTTGGGCAAACAACTTACGTTAGATCGTTTAGTTGTTTGTCTCCAACTGAGTTCGTCCCAGGTGAATAGTGCGCTTCTAGTATAACACGAGCAGTCCCTTCATCACCGATTTTTGACCGGCCTCGATAGAAAAAGATAGCAAAAAGCGAATGACGAAGACTGAATGTCGGCATTTTGCTTTTGCGACACTTTATCGAACATGTCGTGCCAAATAAGAGCCTACGCGTTAGCAACCAAAACAATCAGTCAGTACGATCGATGAGCTTCGCTCAGTACACCCATCTGTTCGCTCGGTGTACTGTGAGATGACATGCTGCTGTGTTGGCCAATCCAAGCCCTTTGACTCTTGGGAAGTACAAAGGTAAAAGAACAGATAGTGGCCCTCATTGTTTGCAAGAAATATGTTTCTTCAATTAATGAATCCACCAGATATGACGATTACACAACTACTTAACCGTTTGTTTGGACCGATCAATAGCTGACTAAATTGCGCGTGTAACACCCCCTCGTCGCAAAGAAAAATTGTCTTACAAATTCCAGGAAAAATAAACTCGGTTTCTTGCGAGGTAAGTTGCAGCTTGCAACAAGTATTCGTCATCTGTTGTGTTGTAAGTTGCAGGAAAAATTGCCTCCTGTAACATCGCCTTTAATTTGTTGACCTGACGTCTGCTAATGTTAGGGAAAATGTGTGGGAAGGCACCAGCTAGCAAAACTGTCCGAAATAACAAGGTGTCCGTGTAGAGCGGGTGTCCGCAAAGTGGCATGGGTTTTTACTAGTGCCGTGATTGCATATAATGCACCGTGTAAATGTTAGTGCAATCATTCTACAGCATTCAGGTATCGGCTGTGCCCTCCGGCCAGCTGATCCGAGAGGTAACGTTAATGTCGCGTGTTCATAAATTAGTTAGGTTCGTCATTCCTGTTAAGGCCAAACTTCGACGGCACTGGAAAGTATTATTTTTCAGCTTTTTGTCATTTTCGTTTTTCTGAGCACTTCCGCGGAATTTGTACGCATAAAAGAACACTGAACGGAACAATGGTGAACGATAGCACATGGAACTGACGAAAAGATCTTGTGTAATCGAACATTACCGTGGGCTTTTGTGCGGATGTAATTTACGGTAAACAAGATGAACATTGAGCCGCCTGTGTCGTTAACTGAATAAAACATCTTTCTCAAGATGAACATTATACGAAGTTGAAAGTAGACCTTCTTGTATTAAAAGCACTTAATACATCATTAACAATGTGGTCATACCTTTATCCTGCTGTGATACCCTCCTTGCCACAACCCCGGAATATTGTAATTGTAGTACCCTCTCATGAAAACAGGATTTTCAGCTCGAAGGCCAAACATAGCCTGCCTTAAAGATAGCTCCTGAAGCTTGTAAAAAAGCAAATATTTTCCCATGTTGTTATGTTTTTCTCCTTCCGACTGAAATCGGTCCCATTCCCCCAAAATATTGTACCCGTGCGGGATGATGATTTCAGGATGGGCGTCCAATATGGCGGCAACTAAGCTGTGACGGCTGCGTGGATAACCAATGAACAGAACGAACGTCTCCACTCCATCGTACAATCTGAACAAGTCCTCAGCAGGGGACAGGGAATGATTTTTCTGTGGAACTGAGACAAAAATTAGAGTTGCTTATCGAACTGAATAACTAATGTTATGAAGGTATTTAATTCACCACTTTTCAAACAAGTAGAGGCCTGGGACATATTCAAAATAAGCCCTGAATTAGAAGTCGTTATTTGTTAATCAGCTCTAATGGTATTTTTTACATCCTTTCCACGCGTGTTCAGTTATGAAAATCAGAATGCCATTTAGACCACTAGAGTCATTGTCATCTTTTGCCATTGTATGCATAAGAATGCTCCGTTTTAACTGTTCTCTACGCGACAAGTTCATTATCGCACAAATCAATCAGGTGTATGAAAGAGTGTATATATCAGTACGTAACTGATTAGGAGAACCTGGGATTTTTAAGTGTACTTTAAGGTGAAAGGTTTTGGTGTAAATGGTTTATTTTTGCGTGCATTTCAATAGTTCGATGAAATTTGTGGAATGATCGCTTTAAGCGCAAGCGCGCGTTCGGCCTTCTAAAAAAAGCTCAGGAAATCGGCGGCAAAGAAAATCATAATGACTTTTGTTTAACAAAGAAGTTAGTACACCAAAAGCAAACTCGATGTCATGTATTTTGTTACCTATGAGCTGACGAAAGATTCGATTTTGTGCAGTCCTCTACCGGTTTCTTTACGAATTTACCATCCTCCTTCCAGTTTCCCGGGGGGAGTACTCAGTACATTACTGACGGGGAGGTGCGAACGAGGCCAAATTTTTGTAGTCCCAAAAGTGCCATTAGGCATAAATTGACACCCCCCCCAAAAAAATCAATGGCCCGAAACGTACCCCCCCCCCCCAAATTTCTCCTTCGCATGAAAAAATCCCTATGCGTTTGTAAATGAAACTCATACAATTCCTTGACATAAGAATTGAGAACCCCCGAGGTACGCACGGTTTTATCAGGCCTACAAAAAGTCCTGCCAAAATCCCTCTACCCAAGAAAAGTTCACCATAAAATTTCTAGTTCCCAGGAAGGTCGAGGTCACTATTTTAAACCCCCAAAGGGTCTTCTCACTTCGCGATCAATAATATACCTTAGTATCCCCCCCCCCCCGGGGCGGGACAGTTTCCCCAGTGGAAAATCAAACTCACCATCGTCTTTTGTTATTATGTTCTTTAGTAAGTCCATAACACGGTGTGTTGAAATTAGATTTCCTTGTTTGTTGATGAAAAAGTAGTGAACAGCCAGCAGCAGTAAGGTGATGATGAAACCGATAAACAGGGTGGAAAGCAAATTTTCCCTTTGAAACATCACGATGAGACGCGGTAACCTGAACGAAAACCAAAAAGCACGAAAAAGGTCCTTAGATGCAAGAGCTTATTTATTCAACCAGGGGCCATAACTGGAGACGGGGACCGTACGTGTGCATGGGGTCCACGCAAACCCATAATATATAAAACAAATTTGGTCATGTTCAGAAAAAATTGTGCCACCCTCGACGTCATAAAACCGGATGGATACACGCCAATTTGCGTGGGGCTTCAACCAATTGTGGAAAATAACCTATAAAAAGTCATAAAAGTCTGTAAGGATAAGAAAGACAACTGAAAGGACACTGGCGAACAGTACACATTTAGAGAATCCAAAGCTGCCACTGAGACAAATTCTAGCATTGCAATTGCCTGTCGATATCACAAGATTTGGATTGGCTTGCCAATGAGCCCCATGAGTCGTTTCATGACAGTCACATGAAGTTAAATTTCGCAAGGAGTCATGGGCATGTCACATGGCGTGTTTGCTGGAAGTGTAATTAAACGTTGCTGGGGAAAATCGTTTTTTATCAGCGTGTTGCATTTGGTTAGGTCTTTACCACATTTGGCGACGAGGATGGGATTCAAAATTACCATATGATTATATTCGTAAAGAAATTACTGAAAACTGAAAACTCAGCAAGCAAGCAAATCGAGCACATAATGGTCCGATCATTCTTCAGGCACGAATGCGAATCAAGTCAAAGAAGACCGTGGCCTACCCTGCTTCAACCCCAAGGGAGAGTCAATTTCACTGTGGAAACGATGGAAGTGGGACTTCCGCCTGTAAGTGGTGAAAGGTGTGACAGACGACGAATAGAAAATTGCGTGGTTGTGACACTCGGGAATTCCGGAATTATAGGATATTTTCTACACTTCAGTACCTGCGGATCAAGAAATTAGTCATAAAGATTGTCTAGCGGCCCTTGATAGAGTGAATTTTACGTAACCCGTGAAATAGATACTAAACTATCAGGCACTATTACACACTAATTCTATTGTTTGCTTTTCTAGTAGATACTGATTTTTAGGTTAAGTAAAACCACTCTCACACCGAAAGTAAATGTTCCTTTTGAGCGGTAGCTACAGGAATGTCATATGATCACGATGTGAACAAACTGTGGAAAATCGTCAAGGAAACGAGAAAACAGCAAAGAAACCGGAAAGCAAGAAAAACAGTAGAAAACCTGGAGACAGCATTTTTGGCGGGGAGACAAGAGTTGTCCTGCGTATGGGGGAACCTGCAATACGTGTGGTAATGTTGGTCACTTTCCTGTTTGCTGCAAGACCAAGAAATCCAAGAAACTCTCAAGTAACTTTTAGAACACTGTAAACACGGGGCTAATCAAGTGTTCAGACACACCATAAAAAGAAGGAGTTACTAATCTGTGTGTCGGGGGTGTGAGGTTAAAGAGGCCTTTATTGCCTCCAGGTCAAAGTGTAACAGTGTGGAAAGTGGTACACGGCCTGAAAAGTAGCCTGGAACCTCTTCTGGAGTGGTTTGCTCACATTTCTTCCAATAAAAACAAAAGTACAAAAACAGATTACAGCAGACTACTGTTGTCCTTGCCTTATCCTTCAAAAAGTATGCTTATAATTAGACTAGAATCAGTTCACGTGCTACTAAAAAGACTTATCTCGAGAAAAATATACCCATAGAAAAATATGCCCATTCACGATTTAAGGTGGCCCGTGGCTATTTATCAGCGTAAAGGCCCATTTTGGCTACTTCTCGTCTTTCCCTTTAAATACTCTGAAACCCTCGTCTCTGTAAATTATTCAAGCCATACCGCGTTCTGGGATTGATTTGCCTCATAGGTGTTTCCCGTTCGTCATTGTTGGAACAAATCGCTGCAACACAAATTGCAAACAAAAAACCCACTCAGCCGCAATATTTTTCCCTGAACTGTAACTCCCAAGTGGCAAAATAAATACAAGAACGCTGTAAGTTTGAATAATTTACGAGAGCGCTAGGATTTCAAAGACTTTTTAAAGTGAAAGACTAGAAGTAGCTCAACTGACAAGCCAAATCTGCAGGGTTTCGTTCAAGCTACACCCATGAAACTTGGTGAGATCGTTGGTAGATATGCTGAATTTAATCATACTTAGATATGGGGGAAAACACATCGGTGGTTTTTTTCACAAGTTGAACAAAATTGAACATCTTCACATTCCGAAGTTACGCATTATAATGATTATGCTGTTTTGTTTAATAATGCTCCTTATTTGCTTGTAAATTTTATCAGGTTTTTCCGATCGTTTCCGGTTTTTCAGAAGAGTTTTAGGGATATTAAACTGTAAAAAAAAACGTACGATCATAGCATTACGTTCGTCTTCTTGCAACAGCTGAGGCAAATACAGAACTATAATATTTTGAAGTCAAATTAAACAATCAACTGTGCAGTAATTTCGTCGTTTGTTGGAAATATTTGCGTTTTTCTAAAACGAACACGTCTTTAAATAGCCCTTGTATCTCTTAAATGATTTATTCTGTTTGTTCAAACAAAATTAAACATTCCTTACTTAGAGTAACAAAAATGACAGAAACAATAATCCTTAACGTGACAAAAACTCGATTTACAAAATGGAGCCTCCGCGCTTATAGATAGCCGCGGGCCACCTTTGAAGTGTATTGAACGTATAAAACGTATAAACGTATAAACTCCGAACGACGACAAACATATGGTCAAAACTCGACCGAACCCGAAGACCGAAGGAACCTGATCACGTGACAACTTGACTAGTCCCAGGACTCCACAACCTTAAAGACGGACGCGAAGGCTGCAGAGGCCATAAAAAAGTCGTAGGGTTAGGCTTAGGGTTAACACCGAAGAAAACTGTTAACACAACAAAACACGACCGCATTCGTCAAATAAACATCTAGATGTCTTAAATATAAGTATCCATCAGATTAGAACCTGCCTTTACAGTCGCCATCTCTGATTGCTACCCGTAGCGCAAAGGTGTTCGCGCAATGACACGACTCCCTGCGGCAGAAGGTTAAACAAATCACCAAGTGATCCCATAGTTGCAAACTGAATGCTTTGTAAACTCGAAATTCTTAAATAAGGACACCTTTTCTAATAGGGACACCTCTCTCTATTTACAGACAGTTCACTTGATACAAAAGAGACCAAAATTCAAATAAACTCGACCTCCACTCATGTCCAATATACACAAACTTTTCCGGTCTGTAAAGACAACCTTCCGATCTGCACGGTCTGTACAGATCGTAAAAACTGTTTTGGTCAGTTGACGGTCCCATGAGATGCAATTTACAGACCGTCAACGAACCTACTCCACCGCTTACGGTTCGTAGACGCCGTACCGATTGTCAAATTGCTTTGACATTCCTTACCCGTTCGTGTGTATTGGACCACCCTCCATATTTTGTTAAAAGAACAGGGAAACGGCAGAACGGCATTAAAACGGGCTCTAAGCAAACTCAGTAAGCAAGGAAAACCTGACGCAACATGGAGGAGGACGGTAGAGAAGGAAAGACAGCTGATAAACTGAAGCAGCGGTCAAAGCGAGTTGGCGACAGAAAATTGAGGTCTTATATGCGCCTCCGGCAAGACACGAAGCAGTTAGGCAATACGGACACCTCCATGACACGAATAATTGGTTCTATATATATATCTTTGTCATTTAAACAAAAACGTTCTTAGTGTTTCCTGATATAAACAACATTTCTTACCTTCCTTTTCAAATATTTTCAAAAAGACGGGAAGATAACAAACTGCTCCCAGTCCGGAACAAACTCTGAACGTTTTGAGAATTGGTCAAGCTTGAAGCAATATTACGTTACTTTTCCAACTCATCATTAGTTTACGTTTTAAATGCAAGTGCAGGCTGGCAGGATAAATATTTGCATATCATAAGATATAATAGTGAGTATTCACATGAGGGACTTAGGCCATGAAAAAAAATCGCAGCGTGTACTCATTAAAAGCGTTAGTTTACGCCAATCATTTCTGTCAGCAATGAAGAGAATTATATCAACCCGTACGGTCGGTATGTGTCCCTGCGGTTATTTTTAAATCAGCATGACAAAAAGCGATCACGTCGTGAAGCAAAAATTATTACAGGAAAGAACGAGTGCAGTCAGCGCAAGTCCGGGAATTTTAAGGAAGGTATGTCTGATTCTCGGGTAACCTCCTTTTGGCTCTGTCGAGTGTTAGCAACACAAAGGGCTTGAGTCGCACGATTTGTTACCATACGCCAGGAAACGAAACCTAAAACAGGACCAGAGAATTATTCCGTCTTGTCATGCCGTTTGTAATGATGTTTGTCGTTTCAGGTTTTGTGATATATTTTCTTTGCTAGACCGCCCCCAAAGTCCTTTGTGACAATCAAAACCGGTTGATGCATGCAATTGCGATTTTAGTAGATTTTCCTGGGCAGGCTGTCAAAACAGAATCATAATTTTGTGTTAGAATTATCTGGCGGGAATTTATTTCAACATTACGTAAACCTGCAAATTCTCCTCGATGCCTCTTAGAAAGCTGCGCATAATTGTCTTTACTACGTTACATTGATTTGTATGTAGGTCGAGTAAGAACCCGACATCGATCAATTTTTAGACTAAGGCAATAGATTTTTATGTGAAGAAATGTATGTTAGAGGTCGCATGGGACGTGGCGCTTTCACGACTCCGATTATAATTTATTCGAGCTACACTTATTGGTATCACGTATTAACATTACCCAGCTTCATTGCGTTTTCCTTTTGATAGCGGAGCTCGCGGAGCACCATGGGTAAGCAAAATTGGTAACCCGTTGATCCGAAAAATTTTTGGTTCTGACGTCAGCGTACGTCCGTCCGTCCTTACAGACTCTGGGGGAGGGTGAGGGGAGTCTCAAGACAACCCGACCGGGGGAGGCGGAATGCCCTTTTTTAACCAATGACGTCACGTCATGGCTAATGCTGTAGCCTAAAAATTGAACGCTGTTTGTCTTCAACCGCCGCCATATTGAAAGCCAAGAAGACCCTGGGGACGAGGTTGGCGTGAGGCCGGGGGGTGTATTCTGTGAGATGTTGGGAGGGCGTGTGCCACCGGTGCACTGAAACCATGACCTCAACAGTGGCACATACCCATACAGCTTATACTGTGGGAGTACTACCCCCGACTTTGAACTGTTCTGCCTTCGCGAGTCTGGATATTCTTCGAATACTTGAGGTCTGGCAGGATTTTAGTCGCGTTATAGCCCTGCGTTTACTAAGCCTAAGTAAAATTTCCATAGCAACAAACACAAGACAGACTCGTTAATTTGAGAATGAATAGAACTTCGTGGAAGCTAAGGAGATCTGGAAAGAACCTGGCGACTTTCGTTTAGATTTTCAAGTCCTTCTTTCAGTTGAGTAGTAAAGTAAATTACAGATTTGATTGTGGATTTACATTGTAAAAATTGTTTAATTGAACGACTTTACATGTTTAGTAAATTACGGTAATTTTCTTGAAATGTTTTAAAAACTTGTTTAAAATATCTGTGAAATTACCTTGTAGTTCCCGTTTGTCGGCATGCGAGTAACTTCACTCGAGGGGAAAATTAAATGCAGTTTGCTTTCATAGGCAAACAAGTGCTTCGCATGTTATTGAAGGTTTCTTGTCCCTTTTTCTGTGTTCAGTTATTCATTAAAGGAATTTTCATTAGTGAGCAAACTGATATATAAGCGCAATTTTCTTTTGAACTTTAGTGCGTAATTTTCAGTATTTTTCTTTGAGCAATTCTAGTCTGGGACTCTAAAAGCTTTCTAAAATTAGTTCAGGGTGTGTTCTTGAAAGTGCCCGATTAATACTTCGCGGGTGAAAAACTTGTTTCATTTTCTCTTGATAATTATACGTGTGCTTGAAAGTTTCCGAAAACATTTTTTGGGTGTTTTTTGGTCATTAAACGGTTTGATGGCGGGATAATATTATTTATTTTAGCAAAATAGATTTCGAGAAATGTTTCATGGTTAACAGAATTAAACAGCCAGAGGGATGCATTGGAATCAGTGAGAAATGTGTATTTGCAGGGAAAAGTCTGTCGAGTCGCTACCGGGAGCAACTTAAGTTGTTTTTTTTTTAGCAATTGTAGTTTTACAAGTACTCTTCTTGAACTTAATTAGCTAGCTTTCGAAAGAATGCACTGAAGAAGAGCTGTCGGTGAAAGTCGTGCTGGAGTCTTCTCTTTGAAGAAAAATAAGCCAAGTCACAGTTTCCTCAGCGGCACGTATGTTTTCCCTTGCTGTTTTTCGCCTCTTGGCGAATAACTGTACAACTAAAATTTAATGTATTTTACGAGCCAACTGTGAAAAAGGATAAAGAATCGCAAAGAACATAAACAGCAGTGCGTAAAGATTCGCTGAACTGCGTTAAAGAGCGGTAAAGTATTGACAGCAATGCCAGACAAAATGCAGCGGGAAAATCTTGCATGAATGATGAGACGTAAAATTTCATTTCACTTTCTATTTTCACAAGTAATAACCGCTAGTCACACCCACCTTCATTTTTGTGCTTTACGTATCTTTATTGCCTTTTACGCAGCCTTCACGCGTTCTGTAAATTTACGCGTCTTTACGCACCATGGAACTAATGCGTAAAGAAAAGGCCTTCTATTCACGTATACTTACGCGTGATATAAACATTCGTAGATCCAAGATTTCATGCTGTGATTGTTTAATGGGAGCTTAAAGGGGCATAGTCACGCTATTTTAGTTCACTTTAAAAATCAAAAATATGTCCTCACATCAATGAACGCCCACAAATAATAGTCTAGTTTTGTTGCCAAAGACTATATTACTTCACTGACACTATTTTCTGTCGTCTGTTGCTACGGATGGCATGGAAGGAAATGGATTGCAATTTGAAAAAAATAGGCTAAACTTTTCAAACTCTTTTAGCGTGTTGAAATTAGATCGATATGAAATGGTCATGGTTTGTTTTCTCTTAATGAAATTAGGTTAATACGTTTCTTTTAATGTTCAAACACAATGTTGGGCATGGATGAAGTTAGCTCCCGATAATTTCAGCACAGTTTTGTTCAAAAATCTGCGAAATCTTCGTGACTATGCCCCTTTAAGATTGAGTCTGAGTCTGCAAAGAGATTTCACTTTTGCTGCGAAAGTCGACATTCGGAGGAGTAGACATTGAACCACTTGTGACGTCACATTCTTTTTGGCATCACCAGATTGTTTTGATAAGTAGCTAACACAGCAAGGACAGATCCATTCATAAGTGTGTCCATTTTCAACATGGACCAAATTCTGGCAGAGCTATTCCAGAAAAACGTGTCCAATTTTAGGTGCAAAATTGATCAATGTTCCCTTTCCAGGTTTTTTGAAGGATTGACACCAAAAAAAGGCAGAAGATGAAAAAGAAAAAAAGAAAGGGAGAGAAAAAGGGAGGGAAAAGAAGCAAGAAAAAAATTGGGAATGAATTTGCAAAAAAAGTCCAAATTTTGGCCTATGCGCACGCGCTAAAGGAAAATATTTTACAATTTACAACAGAGTCTGGTTTAAAATCTAGCTTAATTGTAAAGAAACGTTTTTGTAGCAAAGTTTAATGGCGTTTGGCAACATAGAGCTCAAAAAACTACTTTAACGGTAAAAAAGAAGGAGTGAAAGGGTTAATGCTATGTTTACCTAGACTTAAAACAATCCTAAATCTCTACATTGACTTAAAGTTGTTTTAAGGTAAGTTTAAATCCTGTGAGGGATTTCGTGTTGCGTTTAACGCGGCTTAAAATAACCTTAAATATTTAATCTGATTTAATGTTATTTAAGGTAAACCTAAATTTGCCTAAATCTTCTAACAGATTTAATGTCGTGTTTAAGTTTTCTTAAACTTAAGGTAAATCTTTCACGTTATTTAATATTCATTAAACATTTATTAAACATAGCTAACATGCATTTTGGAACATCTTAAACAATACTTAAATAAAAAGTCTTGTTTAAGTCATATTAACGTCGCCTAAACCTACATCAAATTAATCTTTAGATTTAATGCCCGTTTAGTATTGCTCAAACTCTACTTAAGTTTGGCATTTCACCTAGCGTATAGAATAATTATAGGTCGGGTGGAGGGGTAGCAAACAAAGGTGCTACTTTAGTCAAGTAAAAGGATGGGGTCGGGGTAACAGCTTGCCCGCATAAAAGGCTTCAATTCCATCTGTGATAGGTTTAAAAAAATTGAGGACGCCACGTTCTGATCCAATCAAAAGTAACACCAAAGCAAATAGTGTTTTTGTCGCACGCGGTTTCTAGCAATCAAGGCGCCTGTTACGTGTATTTGCTTCGAGATTTGATGAGTTCGTTAAGCAATTTGTGTTTATGCGAATGGTTAGGGTAATATTTTGGTTTTACATCACTCCACTGAAAAGAGCTCTAATAAGAGAATGATTATAATATCATCCTGATAATATATGAATTTCAGTCTTTCAGTATCAGTTTGGGCCGGTGGAAAACAAGTGATGCATTGCAGGATTAGGTATGACAAAATTAAATCAGTCAGGGAAGAGATAACATGAACCCGGTTTGGTTTCCATGGGTGATGTTTGCATTGTGACCAAATTTCAACGTTTCTTAAAGACGGGTGATCCATACTTTACAGGATCTAGAGTCGGTTGTTCCAAAACCACTTAACATTATTGCTAATCACGAATTAAAAGTTCACTATCTCGTTTATGGTTTCTCTTTAATTCTTTCGTTGATTTAAAAGAGTTTTGATTCAACTCTAATTATTTCTAATAATTTCTTGCCGTTGCAAGCCGTCAAAAATGATTTTTATACATGGAAATGCAATCGTAAGGTAACAAACTTGCCGATAATCTCGGTTTAGCCTAATCCCCGCTGAACTTGTACAACTGATTATACGAAGCAAAAATAAATTGTCAGTTGTATGCTCTGTCTTAATTTTCATCCACTTTTTCTTTCCGATGACGTCATCCAAAGTTGTCTGCCTTGACATGCATGACGTCAGCAGTTCCGTTTGACGCACTGCTTTACGGCAAAAGGACATTGATCGATGGAAAAACAAAGGATTTCTTCGTTTGAAAGAGTTACTTAATTTTTCAAAGGATGTGGAACCTATTATGCAAACCATGGTAATTCACGTACAAAAATTTCAAGTATATGCCCTCTTAGCAATAGAAACAATAGAAACTGATATTAGTCCGCATAGTTTCACTCGTGATGTTGTTCTTAGTTCTCAGCTCGGAAATGTAACTTTACAATACCACTTAACCACGGAGTAAACTAACTTAGCGCAATGCTGCAATGAACGGCCGGGTTCCTGCTGTTCAAGGAGTGAGAAATGAAAAAATTTAATGTAAACTACAATTGGTTGTCTTTAGTAAAGACCTCAGTGATTTATCAGCAGTAAAGCAAACGGGAAATGAGTGTTATTTAAGCTTAGTTGCCTATAGTGAAGAGTGTGTTTTGGTTTGTCGTGTAAACGGCTACGTGACATTGCAAACTTGTCACCAGCTGAGCAAAGAATAAAGAAGCAGTGGCTTGAAACAAATTAAATTGGTTTTGTTAATCCCGCACGACACATTAATCTGTGACCTTTACTGTACTTGTGTCCAAAAGGATGGTATTAAAATGACACTGAGTGAAACGATCTAAGCGTAAGGAAGAATAATTTCTAAATCGGCATTACAATTTGACAAGCTGAGTTGTATTGGACCGTGTATGCGGTAGCGCGTATACCCTTAGTCGTAGATTGGTGCATATTTGATACCGAATTACTAAGCTAAGTGATCGGGGATACAAATTCGGTGGGTGCAAACTCTTGAGATAACACGATAACAAGTTGGACACAACGCTGTAAAATTGTAACAATTCACATGCTTAATGCGGTGGGTTAAATACAGACTTCTGCTAGTGGCTCTGCTAATTGCATCATGTCGCTTGGATTCAGAGTTACTGGCAATTAAAAGGGAAACGTTTAAGACGCCTTTGTCTTTCTCTGTTTGTGACTGAGATTATTTACAGCTAAAGCATTGTAAAGGGCATCATTAAAGTGCTTTTAGCAAGTTAGCGACATTGGTGACATGATGCTATGCACATTACCTTTTCATAAAATGTTGTTTCTTTTTCCTTCCCTGACTCCTAATGTCACGTCTGTGTTGAAGTTGATTCTGCAGGTGCGAGTTTAGAACTAGCTAACAATGGAACAACAAAATCGTGCTTATCGGCACTCGCCGAGGCCCCGCTATTTTCCTTTGTAACACAAGTCACAGCCCCAAAAAAATTAACAATACCAACAATTACGTTCGAAAACAGCTCGAGCGAGGCGCATACCTTCTAATAACCGACGGCTACTCTCGAGTGACGCCTGGGCTCAAGAGAGCTTTTACAGAAACGTCTCCCGGCTATGGTGGCCCATTATTATCATAGGAAAACCAGCTAAAGACATACAGGTGTGATTAAAAAAAGGGGAAAAAATAGAACTAAAATAAAAAAAAAATGAAAATTAAAGAAAAAATTAACAAAAAAGAATAAAAATAAGAATAAAGTAAAAAAATAAATAAATAAAAAATAAAAATAAACAAAAATTAAAGCTAACAAAAATAAACAAAAGAAATTAGAATGAAAAATAAAACATAAAAGAAAACAGGAGCTACTAAAGAAAATAAATTAAAAAGGAAAAAAAGAAAAAGGAAAATAAAAATAAAAAATTAAATAAAGTTAAAATTAAATAGAAAAATAAATTTAAAAGAAACGACAAAGGGGAGCTACAGGAACGCTCACATCATTGGCAGGATCTTAGGAATTTGTAGGCTCTTGGCGCGTATCTCTAAATGACTCTATTGAAAACACGTAAATAAGAATAATAAACGAGCAATACGACTGTTATGCACTTATCATCGGCTTCTCCGTGGGGACTTCGCCAAGTGCTTGTACATGTATTTCACCACCGGTTGGGTATTTTTTCCCAGCAAAGACTCCAGTATTAGGCAAAGCTAACACTGGACATGTACTCGACATTCACTTCATGACGTCATTTTGGCTCTTTGAACAGTTTGCACTTCACATTCTGAAAAACTGATTTCTTTTCTTGGATAAGGTCGATCCACTTCTGTGATATCACCGACAAAAGACAACCCGTTCACCTGTAACAATGACTTCAAACAAATATATAAAGGGGAATTCTTAAACACGAAGACGCGCTATAAAAGGAGAGGTACCTAAGGTACCTCGAGATCATTTGTCAATCAACCTCGCTAGCCTACAGACGTGAAAGTGGCGCACAGTGAGAAGCTCACAAAATAAATTCATACACACACTTTATGTGAAGTTTTACTAATAACAACTAAATTATTTTAAGAATAAATTGGCTAAATTTTATATCTGGATCTACCTTTTTGGTTCTTTGTTTAAAAAAACCTTGCCTTTTGTGAGACGGCAGCACGCGAAATCGTGGTAGAGGAATTCAAATTATAAACCCGGTATAAACGATTACTCCAAAAGCGTAGTCTGGAGGCAGGAGCTTTTTGAGTTAGATAATGTCTTTGTCGATTTGAGAATATTATTCTACTGAACTTTTAAAATGTTCACGTCCGTATTTCTTGCAGACTAAACCATATGCATGATCTCAACAAATCTAACTCCTGTTTGAATTGTGTGCCTTTCATAACATTACGAGCTAAGCAACTTGATTCCCTTTTAGCGTAGGTCATGTCATCGCATTTCCCTATACATTTGAAACTCAAATATGTTTACTTGGTAGCTAGCCAATAAATCAAATCATATTTGTTGCGAAAACTCATGGGTGAAACAACACTATAATGCAACCTTTTGGGAGCTGAAAGACTCGAACTTGCTACACCACGATATAAGCTGTCAAGCACTATGCGGCTAAACACGAACATACAAATCAGAGTACATATTTCAACATAACATTAGAGCGATTTGCAATATTTTACCTATATAATAGCTTATAATATAGAATCCACCTGAAAGAACCCCGGTCTGTGCAATTCAGATACAAGTCGAGTATCGCCGCAATATAAAACAGTCGGCCGGTAAAGCATGTCCGTCTCGAACAACTGGAGCCGTTTACAATGGCGCGTTGTATCCCGGGGTTGTATAGAACACATAACACTTCCCACACTTATGAATGCAGCATCACTTTTATTGGGAGCCAGGCAATGTTGTTAGACAAAAAAAAAGTAGTGTGCAAATATCCTGCTTTTACAACTGAGCCCGGAATCGCCAGTTTTCTCTTCATGGGTCAAAATGCAAGGCCCGCGACATCTGTTTATGTGAATACATTCCACCCATGGCGTTCACCTCCAGGTACATTTCGTGGTACACAAAAAGGCATCTTTTAGGTTTTTCCAAGAAGAATCAGCCGTAACAATATCGACAGTCAAAGGTAAATGGACGATAAACTCTCGAAGCAAAAGCAATGCATTCAAAGCGCCTTGATTCGAAGCAAAAGCTGACTAATGAAACGGCCAAACGCCCGCCACCACAGGTAGCCCAAGCTCACTGTTTTAGGCCTTCAAACACAGTAATCCAACCCTCCTGTCGACGATTATAAGAGTTTGTATGGGAAATCTTTCTTTCACTTCTAAAACCGAAATAAAATTGCCTACAAAACTCACCGTTCTCGTTTTCTTGTAGTTTCCTAGTATATCCCCCCCCCCCCCCTTTAATTAAGGTTAATTTGGCGCCTTTCCGAGCGGACCAACTTATCAGCCCCAGCACGTACACGGATATAAGAGTTTGTATGGAAAATATAACGCGCGCTAAAAATGTGCTTAATGTAAAATAAAGTTGTCTTTTTAACTCACCTCTGGCTCATTCATGCGTTTCTCCGTGTTTTTACAGCGGTTAGGGCTCGAAGGATCAATAAAACACCTCTTTGAGCGAGACGCTTTTCCACCCTGAGAAGCATAGAGAGAAGCGAAGCGAAGGTTGGAAACCGTCTCCTGACCGTTGACGGTTTCGGGGACAATAAATCCCGTTGAAAGTGCACCACGGGGAAAATTCCACCAGCGACAGATTTGTAGATAAACAACGACCTTTCTACGTCGTTCGCATTGCCAAATTCCTATTTTGAGAGAGATAAATGGTCAATTTACTCAGCAGTTCTACGGCATGACTACGCGCGGACCGGGCTGCCCTGCAACGGACTCCAACCGTCAAGTGGCAAATTCAAACCAACGCGGGGCAGGCACAGTGAAATTTTACCAATCGACAAACGTCAATTTGAAGCCTAAGTGCAATGGGCACAGTAACATTTGTCGCTTCTCAAATTGCGGCTCCAGGAGTTAAGTGCTGAGGTAATTAACCACGGCCAGATAGAAAAGCTGGACTGGACTCTGGACTGACTTTTATTGACTTGAAACGAACTTAATATTTTACTAATTAGTTAATAATTAAAAATAAAGTGAAACTTTTTTTCCGCATGAATAAAAGCCAGAAAAGAAAACAATAGGTCTTTTACTCACTAACAGGCTCCACGCAGATCGAAAATTATATCGCGCGAGCTGCGCGCTATCGTGGAGGAGCGTGGGTTTTCTGGTAAACTGTTGAAATGTTTCTAAAAATTGGTTCATAATTAAATTGAGTTGTTTTTATATAAGGGATGGACCATTTTGTTTTATTTTTATTTTTTTTTGGAAGAGGGGGGTGGGGGCAAATACGAAAAAAAATTCCTGCTCAACTTTTAAAGAAGAAATATAAATCGTGCATAACGGCACAAAGCAAAAAAAAAATATTGCAAACTAGTCCCGAAAAAATATTCATGCGGAAAAAAATTTCACTTTATTTTTAATTATTAACTAATTAGTAAAATATTAAGTTCGTTTCAAGTCAATAAAAGTCAGTCCAAAGTCCAGTCCAGAGTCCAGTCCAGAGTCCAGTCCAGCTTTTCTATCTGGCCATTAACCACAACATCACGACTGTTAACGAGATGACAGACGACCTTTGCTTTATATCCGAGGAATCACGTCGGTGAATATTTTTGCCAAGCCGTCGTTACTCCAATTTACGCAGTCACTTAAAAAAAAACTGTTGTTTTTGTAATGAACGAGACAGGCTTAGAATACGGCAGAAGTCAAATTTATAAGTAGCTGTAGCTAATCTGAAGCCTTGCAAACAGAGAGCTGTAATCATAAGTTGATTAATATTTTTCTAACATTAGGCAGAAAGTAACGCAAATTACAACTGAGTTGATTGCTTATTTTTGTACGTGCTCGTTTCATTTCGTCAATTTTAGAATTACAGTGATTCAAAAATCTACACTTTTTTCGTAGTAGTCCTTCGTGAAGTATTTATGTCAATCGCCCAGACTTTTGATATCATTAGTAGTAGGACACCGGCCAAAAGCTGAATCAGACGGCATTCCGTTCAAACCATGAATGTGAGGTGAGATTGTATCAGTATATTTTTCCTTTACAGTTTTTGTTCTTAACTTCCTCTTTCTTTTAATTTCCTTTAACAATTAATTTTGTAATGAGCCTGAAGTGTTCAAGTTTCAGAAAAAAGCCAGCTACGTTGCAATATTTAACAAACAATAGCTACAGATCTCAAAATAAATTCACTGTAATTAATATACTTTTTGTAGCCTCACCGAGGAACAACAAGTTCTTCTGAACTGTGCTTCGTCAGGCCACAATCTATTGATTAGCGGACAAGCCGGCACAGGAAAATCCACCCTCGTGAACAACATCGTGAAAGATCTTACGAATAAAGGGAAAAGGGTGAAAATCGTGTGTTCCAGTGGCATATCATGTTCTGTGTATGGTGATTCAGTAAGTCCCAAACCGTTCATTCATGTTATGGACTGCAAACTGCCGACATTCCCTCAACAATGGTTATTGCCAGATCGGTAAGTTTGTCGCACTGCATGCAGAAAATAAAGGATGCAAATACCATTTGACTTTCAAAACAATGTCACGCGATTTCATAATTATCTGATGATGTTGTGGTTAATTACCTCAGCACTTAACTCCTGGAGCCGCAATTTGAGAAGCGACAAATGTTACTGTGCCCATTGCACTTAGGCTTCAAATTGACGTTTGTCGATTGGTAAAATTTCACTGTGCCTGCCCCGCGTTGGTTTGAATTTGCCACTTGACGGTTGGAGTCCGTTGCAGGGGTTAACCAACTACGTCATTTTCGTAAACCGTTCTCCGAACGTTGTCGTTAGTTTCGTCGGTCGTATAATTTAGTAATTATTGTAATTAAGGGAAATTTGAATAAAGATGATATTTATTATTCTAATAAAAACCCCTTTTTATCGAAATGTTCTTCTTACACTGTGACAGTGACGGAAACGGAAGTCAAATATACCCATTACTTTATAACATATAAACCCCTTTGTACAGAAACCTTCAACTGGCACTGTGACAGTGACGGAAACGGAAGTCAAATATACCCATTCCACATTTATTACTTAATATATAAACCCCTTTATACAGAAACCTTCAACTGGCACTGTGACAGTGACGGAAACGGAAGTCAAATATACCCATTCCACATTTATTACTTAATATATAAACCCCTTTATACAGAAACCTCCAACTGGCACTGTGACAGTGACGGAAACGGAAGTCAAGTATACCCATTACTTTATAACATATAAACCCCTTTGTACAGAAACCTTCAACTGGCACTGTGACAGTGACGGAAACGGAAGTCAAATATACCCATTCCACATTTATTACTTAATATATAAACCCCTTTATACAGAAACCTCCAACTGGCACTGTGACAGTGACGGAAACGGAAGTCAAGTATACCCATTCCAAATATAAACCCCTTTATACAGAAACCTGCTACTGCAGTGTGACAGTGACGGAAACCGAAATCAAGGTCATGGTAGTTACATGTAAGAGTCAAATTACTAGTCTAATTAAACGAGAGTTATGGTACTATTTTGGGCCTTTACAATGTTGTCCAAAGTTTCGAGGTCTGTTCTAGCATTTCATTAGAACTTGGGGTTTCCTGCTTTCTTTCCTTTTCTTTGTCATTGTCCTTGCGAAACACGTTGACAAAGTCCGAGACACATGAATTTGTTAGGAAATGCCTCTGCCGTTTCGGTATCTTCTGAGTAACTCTTGATATGGCATGAAACAAATCTAGTTTGACAGGAACTTCTTGTCCGAAGACCTTTTCAATTTTCTTGCGTACCTGGCAACAGTTGTCCACGAATATTGCTTTAACTAGAACGCCTTGTTTATCCAGTCTCGCTTTTAAACCTTTCAGCAAATTTTCGACGTGATCAAACGACGTTCCTTTTGTCAATTGCCAGGCTACTACTTGCCCTTTCTCGTTCAGAATACAAAAAAGAGAATCGTATTGCGTTACCCACTTGTTGTCAGGCAAATACACGCCGATGTTTGCAGCAACCTTAAAAGTGTGATCAGCACTTAGATACAAGGCTGAAAGTTGACTCATTCTTTCAGTGTAATAGACATCGTATTCCTTAAAATTAAGAACGAAGCAGCTTATGATGGTATCATCCGAAGGAAGTTCTACCGATTCAGCTGGATCAGGAAAATATTCCTGTGTGATGTCTTCAATTGTGGGCGAGTCGGTGGACATTCTCTCCTTGACGATTTTTAGGTCATCATGCCAGTTTTTTTCCTGAAACCAGTGCCTGTCGTAATAATGTTGAGCGAAGTACTTTTCAATTTCTGAAAAGTTCATTCCTGAACTTGCCAGTGAATTTACTTGATTCATAAATCCAATAGTAACCCAATCTTCAGCGACGGGATACTTTTTTTCTCCGTTGCAATTGGTACTTGGATTGGGTAAAACAAGTTCTGGGCCGTGTGGTTTTAGCTCAAAACTCGTAATAAGATTTGCCAAATAACCCTGTATTCCTTTTGACAGCTTCATGATGTTACTACAACTAGTTGAAATTAAACACTATCTTTGCACATATGGGAATTGAAATCGAATATGGTATTTTAAGTAGATTTACACGTCACTTCCGCAGATGGTAGTCAGTGTCACGAGAGGCTATTTCAAGGTTGTAAATAAAAATATTGAAGGTTCGAGTAGACTTCCGTTTCCGTCACTGTCACAGTGCCAGTTGAAGGTTTCTGTACAAAGCTAAAGGGGTTTATATGTTATAAAGTAATGGGTATACTTGACTTCCGTTTCCGTCACTGTCACAGTGCCAGTTGGAGGTTTCTGTATAAAGGGGTTTATATATTAAGTAATAAATGTGGAATGGGTATATTTGACTTCCGTTTCCGTCACTGTCACAGTGCCAGTTGGAGGTTTCTGTATAAAGGGGTTTATATATTAAGTAATAAATGTGGAATGGGTATATTTGACTTCCGTTTCCGTCACTATCACAGTGCCAGTTGAAGGTTTCTGTATAAAGGGGTTTATATATTAAGTAATAAATGTGGAATGGGTATATTTGACTTCCGTTTCCGTCACTGTCACAGTGCCAGTTGAAGGTTTCTGTACAAAGGGGTTTATATGTTATAAAGTAATGGGTATATTTGACTTCCGTTTCCGTCACTGTCACAGTGTAAGAAGAACATTTCGATAAAAAGGGGTTTTTATTAGAATAATAAATATCATCTTTATTCAAATTTCCCTTAATTACAATAATTACTAAATTATACGACCGACGAAACTAACGACAACGTTCGGAGAACGGTTTACGAAAATGACGTAGTTGGTTAACCGGTACACGACGATACTACCGTTGCAGGGCAGCCCGGTCCGCGCGTAGTCATGCCGTAGAACTGCTGAGTAAATTGACCATTTATCTCTCTCAAAATAGGAATTTGGCAATGCGAACGACGTAGAAAGGTCGTTGTTTATCTACAAATCTGTCGCTGGTGGAATTTTCCCCGTGGTGCACTTTCAACGGGATTTATTGTCCCCGAAACCGTCAACGGTCAGGAGACGGTTTCCAACCTTCGCTTCGCTTCTCTCTATGCTTCTCAGGGTGGAAAAGCGTCTCGCTCAAAGAGGTGTTTTATTGATCCTTCGAGCCCTAACCGCTGTAAAAACACGGAGAAACGCATGAATGAGCCAGAGGTGAGTTAAAAAGACAACTTTATTTTACATTAAGCACATTTTTAGCGCGCGTTATATTTTCCATACAAACTCTTATATTCGTGTACGTGCTGGGGCTGATAAGTTGGTCCGCTCGGAAAGGCGCCAAATTAACCTTAATTAAAGGGGGGGGGGGGATATACTAGGAAACTACAAGAAAACGAGAACGGTGAGTTTTGTAGGCAATTTTATTTCGGTTTTAGAAGTGAAAGAAAGATTTCCCATACAAACTCTTATAATCGTCGACAGGAGGGTTGGATTACTGTGTTTGAAGGCCTAAAATAGAGAGCTTGGGCTACCTGTGCCGCCACGAATCTAACAGTGAACTTTTCTTTTACAATCTACATAGTCATTTATTAACCATTAAACCAAAGTTTGGCAAGAGCATGCTGTGATAGGAAAGTCCACAAGCCATGCATCTTGAAGGCTCAGAGAGGCTTCATCCGACTGAGAGGAGTCTGTGTGCCATCATGCAGCATCTCGCGATTGGGAGAGCCGTTACAAGCTCGAAATTCAAATTTCGTACGCTAAAATATTATATTTGAGCTAAGGAAGGGTCGTCCCTGCTGTTACTTTTAATTTTATCTCACAAAGTAAGTATTTTATAATCGAAATTCAACAGCTGTAGGTAGATTTGACCTGTTTTTCGAATAACGAATTTTCCCCCGTTCCTCGCGTAATCCGCCATCTTTGATTTTTAGTCATTGAAGCAGTGATTTCGTGACAAAGAGGGGGAGGAGCTATCCCTTTTATAGCGCGTCTTCGTGTTTAACTTGCTTATGCGTACCTGTCAATATGAACAAATATCTAGATCTGTTTAATAGACCAAAAAAAAAACAGTGGATTTGGACACACATCTTTTCTTGTCCTCTGTTATCACGTCAATATAACTCATTCCCAGTCGTCTTTCAGTCTACAAGAAGCAAAGTAAGAGCTCAAAATTTGTTGCTTAGCTTCCATAAAGTTTCCATATTCCTCCACATCAGCCCAGGGTCCAAAGGGTGACAAGTGCATTACAAGTGCTATTATTACTTTTAATATACATACATTTTAATATGCATATAGTCATAGTGTTAGGAGATAGGATTGTGTCTCTTATAATATTTTGTTGTCTTGTATACAGGGACCTAACCACACCCATTCAGGGGATGGTCATGACAAGCTCATGGGCTTCATGAATAGCACTTTTCCCCTGGCAGTTTATGGATTGCAAGATGCCTTTAGCGGATACATTTTGCATTTGAAATTATGGACAACAAACTCTGACCCCAAGCTGATTGGGCGTTGGTATATGGATCAGTTGTACAAAACGAAAGGTAAAATTGGTTCTCATTGCAAAATAGATACAATGACAAATGCAGACTGATCATGATACAGTCAAAGCTTTCGTAAGAGACAACCTTGCGAATTCATAAAAGTGGTCACAATTAGAGGTGGTCCTTTACGAGAATGAGCTTTTCATTACAGAGCTTAAGTCCAAGTTCAAATGGGGTTTCACAATGCTGGTCATATCTAGAGCTGGTCGCTTACAGGAGTGGTCAAAAGGAGAGCTTTGACTGTATTTCGATTATCCATGTACTGGTTTCGCTCCTAGATTAATGTAAGATTTTTTAAGCTTTATTATTATTTTTTTCATTCAAGTGATCAGTAAATTTCTGAGGCTGGACAAAGGAACTGAGACAGGGCTTATGGCTACCATTCATGCATTTTAAGGCAGGACCAGGACGACGAGCCAGATACAGTTTTTATGGACCATCTACAAGTAACAAGGTATAGGCAGGACTTTAACACCTTCCCAGACCATTTAAATTAAATCCCATCTGGGCTTTTCTGAATATTGTTATAGATGTTGATGAAGAATAGATCGTTTTCGCGTGACGTCACAGAATAAATTCCCGCCATGTTGGTGCACATCTAAGTCACGTGACCAGCTATAAACAACATGCAAACACAGTCCCAAATTATCATTCCTGCCAGTTTACAATCTAGAAAAAACTGACTTCTAGCAAAAACATATCTATTTCTTCGTCTGATCCAGACAATATAGTCCCAGTTCCAATATCTGATTACGCTAAAAAAGCTGGATGTTAAAGTCAGAGAGCGCTATGTGAAGAAAATCTCAACTATTAGAATCGATCCTGTTTTGATAAAGGGGAAACGCTTCGAACCCGACTGCCTTCCATCGGTTGAATCAACTGATTTGCTTTGCTATTTGGTTCGCGAGACCAGCTTCTACATGCAAAAGTTAAATTTTTCCAAAGTCTCAAGGCCTACAATCAAATGATGTCCGGCTTTGTTTCCAACGTGCAAGGACATATCATCTCAAATAAGTTCGTGGTTTTAGCAGAAGTGCGGCACTCTCAGCGCATGAACGATGCCTTGATACCAATTTGGATTTTTTATCGAAAAGGATGGGACAATAAACTGCGCTCATTGTTTGGGATGCAAGGCGGGACTAGCCTTGTCGTTCTCATCAGCGAAATATGTTTCATCGAATGCCGGACGTTTCGCAACTGCGGTGCGAAATAAATAGTCGAACTCCTCTGTTTGAGTCCCTATCCTCGTTTCACTACTCTCAGTCTCTACCTCCATCGCTGAGTCTAAATCAAAGGAAATGTCCATAACCTTTTCTCCTGGCTCATTAAGTTTTTGTTTCTTGGACTCGATTTTCTTCTCGAAGCCTTTAAAGTTCTGAACCAATACTTTTCAGCTCACGATCTCTAGCTCTCTCGTCCCGCTTCGCGGCAGCTTCTAGACTGGCTTGAAGCTTTTCAGCAGAATCACATTGCTCATGACCTAGATTTTGGGTTGGAACCCAATCTGGATCGTATCTATCCCACAGTTTTGCCGCTTCTCCGGAAATAAAGTGTTTGCCACAGACTCGGCCCTGCTCCAATTAAAATGGAGTCTGCGACGTCTTCTCTACTGATCGCAGATATCCATTTGTTTCGCCTCTCCTCGAAAAGTTTCCTCACTTCTTCGCCTTGGTTGGTTATAACTGAAGGTTTTCTTGCAAAAGAAATCCCTTTATAACGGACACTTCGCGTCCCACAGCCAAAAATCTCGCATAAAACCAATTTTTTTTGTCGTGACTGAACTAGCTTCGTGTTAGGTGTTTACATGTGATGTGCACCATTATGGCAGCCAATTGAAAGGTAGTCACGTGACTGAAAACGATCTATTAAATTAGTAAGCGTAGGTTGCGAAATTGTTCGCGCTCGTTTTGCGTATTCCCATGTTCACGCTCGTTTTTGCCTTCGCGCGAAAAATACCGCCAGCTACGCAGGGGGGGGATGAAACTTTTTTCAAGACAAACAATTTTTTTCTGTGTTGTTGTCTGTGCAAACAATTTTTTTTCCGGGCTGCATCTTCCTGCAGACAATTTTTTTGTGTGTGTCCAGCTAGTAGCCTCGGTTGGTTATAATAATAATGATGATGATGATGATGATGATGATAATAACAATAACAATAATAATAATAATAATAATAATAATAGTTTAATAATAATAATACTACTAATAATAATAATTATTATTATTATTATTATTATTATTATTATTATCACATTTATTTATGCACCGTTAAAAATCAGGAGATAATCTTACGACTGAAAATACTAATCTAAAGATTACTATCTAAAGCTGCTTTCCATGAACGACGTGTCTCTAACTTATAAAGGTATACCTGCCCCATAGCTTGTTCTGTTTCTTAAAAAAAAATCAAAATCTAACACCAAATTACCCTGAAATATTAAAATATGAACGTAATTGCAAGTAATAATATAGAAGTGCACCAGCGGCCTTTTCTCTCCTGATCCTAGAGAGGACTGAGGGGCCAAATGAAACAGTTCTTGCCTACACTTGCACTTTATATTGCAGTTCATACGAGACTGGATCCAATTTGCCTTCTTCTTGCAAGTGAAAACAGGAGACTGCTTGCTGCTTAAGTGATGATTTATCACATGTCATCAACAAACCAGCCTACGACCCTGTTGTTGAAAAGCCAGTGTGACTATTAGTGAACACTGAATACATGCAACCCAGAGAATTTAAGTTAATCTTTTCTTTTAGTTACAGTTTCATCAGTTGCACTTCGAAGAATTCTTGATTAATACAATAACCTAACTTTAACATTTAATACTATCAAGATCCCTGGAAGAGATTATTTTCAATAAAGGGGTTAGTTACTGATTTTAAGAAACTGTGGTAATGTGTTGGTGGGAAAGTAGAACACAGAAATTGGGATTTATCAACCAAGTCGATTTGGACAAAACTGATGTTTAGAGCTCATTTGCTCTGATGAATGGCTTACACTCAAAATGTCAACTTTTGCATTGATTTGGGGTGGCTAATTTACCATATCAAACCAGTTGATAAATACAAATTTTGCAAATCATTTTGTTGCATTTTTATCTTGCATTTTAATAAACAGGAATAAATTTACTTCCACAAATTAAACTACGTATCATGATTTATATCCAATAGCTTATATCAACTGGTCTGCAAACTTTTTATTTTATCCTTTTCATGTCTGCAAACAATTTTTTTCGGGAGTTTTGATCCCCCCACCTCCAAAAAAATAATGGTCCGTCCCTTATCTGCAATGAATTGCAATAAACATCATTCAGCATTGTCAACTTTTACAGGAAACAACTAATTGAAATAACACCTCATCTCCATAAAGCTACAAGGTGTCAAATAGCCTGCGTGCAGACGTCTCCTATTTCCTTCCCGGGTGGAAGGAAATAGGAGACGTCTGCACGCAGGCTAGGTGTCAAACCATAACCATAGCATAAAGTTACTTATGCAAATTAGCTGAGGGCGCAATAGGTTTTGCGCGGCTCAAAGCCGGTCATATCATAGATTAGGTTCCACTCCCTCCAGAAACAAAGAAAACGAAACGATTAACACTGCATTCTCTTCTTGACACCTATGGCTAAAAAACTTTGTCTCACATTTTTGGAAGGGTTCGTTTGTTCTTCTTTTATTAGCAGACGAAGTCCGAGAAGACAAATAAACTAGCACTTCGCGTGTAAAAAAGGGCTAGCTTTAAAACAAAAAGAGGGATTAAAACTCGCAGACAAGGTTTTGGATAAAAAACTATCTGGCAACAATCTGGCCAAATTTCAGCCAAACTGGTCGAGCGGCTGTCGAATTGTAGTTAAAAACGTACGTACATCTCGCCAAAATGTTACTTTCGAGAAAAAAAAGGCATATGTATTTTCTGCGGCGTCTTGCCAGTAATGAGATTATGACACCTAAATGTCCGGTGAGCTCTATTTCGATCGATACCAGATAGGGAACGGCTTTCTCAAACGATAGAACTTTGACAGGTAACATGTAACAGGAGTAATCCTCGCGCGTGAGCGGCAGAAAATAATTTATTAGCTTTCAACTCACCGCTCTTGGACGTGACAACACATTCGTCATTTTCGTTTCATTTTACATTTATTAAAGAAATGTTTTCCTTACTTCAATCCGTATTTCATGCATTTCATGCTGACCAGGTTGATAAAGATGCCGAAAATCACGGCAAAATTATGGGAAATCATCGGCGCAACCCACTTCTCCTGTCGTTAAAGTGAACCCTGGTCGCTCTCAGCCAATTCACTGCCCATTCTTCAAGGGCTTTCTTTTCCTTCAGTCTTGGTTTGAAAGACGAAAAAGAGACACAGCCGCTTTTTTTGTTTTAGTGATGCATTTAGGTGAAGAATTCGTAAAAAAAAAACCTAATAGAAGCCACTTCGCAAGAATCGCTTACTAGCACGCGCTTTCGATTTTACGTGATCAAATTAATCAGGTGTGACAGAACTTGTCAGCGATCAATTACCATAATCATCAAGGACAATTCTTTTAGTCCTAATACTCGGCTCACCACTGAGCCATTACTTTCTTCTAATTTTTTGTTTGAAAGAAAGCTCTCGAAGAGATTTATCTGAGCATATAAAAATCTCATTTATCAGAAAATGACACTTTTTCCCGTAGCTGTTACCTTAAATTCAGGGGTCTTCTGCCAAGGAAATTTTACTTTTGTGTACTTCGACCTGGTTTTCACGTATTTTCGTTATTACGCTCGTGTCGTCATATGGTTGTCACGTATTTTCGTTATTTTCGTTACTGGCGCGTAAGGCAGCAAACAAAAATTGTCTGACTGATTCAAAGTCAGAACATACGTACCACAGACTTCCCAAGGTCACGTTGCGTAAGCCTAGATAGAAGCTGTGACGTTGAATAGAAATTCTTTCAACTTGAGAGATTTGCCTTGTTTTCTACAAGTAGTCTTATGAAGTCACTAGGTTAATAAAACAGACTTAGTTTCGCCACTTTCTATATCGCGTTGTCCGACTCGAGCCTTGCAATTGCAACTGTGTTTTGTGATTTTCTTGATTTCTTTCTTTTGTCCCTAAAGCCTTGGCCAGACGGAGTCACAAGTTATCGCAAGTTGAAAACTTGCATTAACTTGTGGCTCCGTTTGGTTGTGACTTGCGTGTACTTGCGATGGCTTATTCACCTTGATCGAGCTCAAATTTCCACGCAAGTAAACGCAAGTTTTTTAGCGTTTGGCCACCCAACGCATGTCACCGCAAGTTGGTCTCACTATTGTTTTCCTTATTAGCAAAGGCGCGCGTAAGGCTGCACGGAAATTGCTTCTTGGCAAATTATGTTGAACTTATTAAACTTACGTGCACTTTCGAGTCCGTTTGGCCACCCATCGTAAGTCTTCGAAAGCAAGTTGAGATTTTTAAAGTTGCGTAGACTTGCGACTCCGTTTGGCCAGGGCTTAAGAGACGTCTGTTTTTTTTAATGAAATTTTATTACTTTACAGAACAATTACAGAGAGGGCAACATTCACACATACTGTTTTTAAAATAAGTTCAAGGCTGCCACTTAAATTTACGCTGATCACGGACTAAAGTGCGGAGGAATACTATTTTTTTTTGGTACAAGAGTGAATTCCATTGTTACTTTTGCAGTACGAGACAGAAGCTAAGGGACCGTTCATTTTTTACGAGGTAGGGGGGGCTGGTGGGATTTTTGAACTGTCATTAAGAAGTTGCATGGCCCCCCTCAGTCAATAAATTTTGTGCCATGCCCCCCCCCAATAAGGGTAATTTTTTGGGTGACCCCCCCCCCCAAAAAAAGAAAACTCAATTTAAAAGCCAGCTATGCATACTGTACAGTTAACAAAACCATCTTTTTGACAATATCATTATATTACAATTAATACTACAGTTGCATTTGCCACTTTTAACTGTACTAAGTCAGCAAAAGAGAAATGTTTCAGCTCGCTATAAACTTTGAATTCGTTGAAGAGTCAAAAAAAAAAAAGAAAAATCAATTTCTGATCTTCTGGTTATGGCTTTTCCCGAACGTGTTGTGGCTGGCCTCTCAACTTCTTCGTCATCGACGAACGCAACTTCTTCATCGTCATCGATGAAGGCAAGAATGACATCATTCGATTCGTCTCTTTCACTGCTGCTTTCGCTTCCACTGTTGTCGTCTTCATCGCTATCATCGTCATCAATGTCTAGCAAAGGTTCATTTTCAGCTGAGTCTTTTTCTCTCAATCTTGTTTGTAGCAGATCAATTCTTTTAGGATTCATTTGGAGAAGCCAGTGTCTGGCAATTACCTTAACCTTGTCATGTTTGGTGCTCTTCAGATGCTTGTCTGGTCTACGGTGCTTGAGGTATTTGTTAAGCTCTGCCACTCGAAGCTGTAATTTTGTCGGATCTTCGCACAAATCTTTCCAAGCATAATCCTCATGATTTTTCTCCTTCGCCTTCTGGCTTTCCTTGGCCCTCTCCTCTGCCCTCTTCTTCTTTTTGAAATCTACCACCTCAAGATGCTTAAGGTGTTCAACTTGTCAGAAAATGCTGCTACACTTTCTGAATCTGACAAAACTAGCCTGCCACTGCCACGCTCCTTCTTCAACTGAACTCTGGGCTGCCAATCGTCTGGATTACGGCCCTCCCTTGGAGTGTTGTTGTACGTTAGGTAATGGTACTCCGGAAGACAGGAATGGTCAGGAAAAGGCTTCGGACATCTATCTATGAGTGGTCCAGAACAATTGGCTCCTACCTTTTCTCCACAAGAAAACTTTAAAAACTCCCTGTAGTTCTCCCCTTCTTCGTAATGTTCAGTTATGAACTTCTCAATCTTGGAAAAGTAGTTGTTACTAGGGACAGACTCTTTTTTCGGGACAGCGTTGTGGAACTGTACCAGGTATGATGTGTTGTGTCATCTATTGATATCGTTTGTCTTATGACTCCGTTTTGAAATGGTGCGAACTACATTTGAACTGCATTCGACCAAACGAATACAGCATTTAATAAGCGATTACAACACAATGCACAACATCTATATAAAACGTCGTCCTTCTTTTCTGGTAGGTTACTAGTTCCTCCCCTGCTGAAGATGCGGACATCTAAGGGACTTCGGAAAACAAGTATTGGCTATATTGTAAATCCAAAAGGAAAGAGAGCGCAATACTACATGAGCATTTTCAAAGAGACTGATTCCAAAATGCGAAAGAATGGCGAAAGTGACGAGTCCTTTAAGAATAGGTTCACCACTGAACGACCCTGTCGATACGATGTTTACAATCAAAAGAGGTTACCTTTCTAAGTGCGGATGGGTGCTTGAAAAGAGCAGGTGAGTTTTCCAAACCAGGATATCATTTGAAGCCCAGTGATGGCAGAAGATTGAACTTCTTCATCAAAGAGCACAGAAGCATGTTTGACAAGTTGAATGGCATGGTGAAACATTTGAAAGAACATGATTCCACACTCTTCCAGCCTAATGGGCTTACCTTGAAGCAAGGAGAAGAATTTGCTCACGATTTTAATGTGGAGCAGATCAAGTGCATTGAGGCTAAGCTGCTGAAGGTCAAGCAGGATATGGAAATGCTAGAAGAAAACAAGAAAAGTTTCCACACTATATATAAGGGCATATATAAAGAGCATATAAGCAAGAAGCGAAGAAAGAAAGAAAACCAAAGAAAATCAAATGAAAGGAAGAAGAAGCGGGATGCAAACAACGTCCAACAGCGTATGGCATTTGTGTTGGAAACCCGCTAGGCAATGATCTTGCAGAATGTTTTGTGTATCCTCCTTCCCTAGCCATCCCTGAAGAGTGCGTCAACGTCGAAGATGTTGCAGAATTACTGATAGACGAGATGCACCATATATTGCACAGATGTTGCAATCAAACCACTTCAGCAATGCGGTAGGAAGCAGAATAATCACAAACCTCAAGCCTGACGTTAGAGATGATGTGTACTGCTTCCTGTATCCTGAAGAGTATGCTCTGCCTGAAAGGAACGAAAGCGACTCCCACAGTGCTAGCAGCACAAACGACGAGGAAGAGCTTGAAGAAGATTAGCAGAGAGAAGCAATGTAGTAACAGTAACTTTATTCATTCAAGATAGCTTACAGGCCTTTATAGCAGCTTGCAGGTAGCTTAGGCTATTCTGGTCGAGCTACCACTTAAAATACAGAAATGAAAATTAAGTAACTAAATAGAAAGAAAACTTTGTGGGTTTATTAAAGTTCACTAGCCTTAAAATTGTAGTCTGTAGCTGTGGAAACGTTATCAAAAGCAGAAGGAACTTCTTTAATAGATTTTTAAATCTTATTTGTGTATTTCGGTAGGGATATATTTTTTAAAAATAGTACAACATAGCCCATCTTTAAGTATTACAAAAATATTTCACGTGACCCCCCCTTTTCCCTTATTTTTTTAGATGGCCCCCCTTTAAGGCCATTTATTTTTACGTGACCCCCCCCCAAATCCCACCAGCCCCCCCCCTACCTCGTAAAAAATGAAGGGTCCCTAATCTCTTTTGAAGGATGTTAAAGGATGAAAAAAAAAAAGAAAACAAGACTATGATCTAAATTCAATACGAAGTTTACGCTGCATTTTCGCAATAAACTCATTGAAGTCACACTTGTTTTTATTGAGCTTCTGACAATATAGAAAATATTTAGCGAAAAGAAGGCAATGGTTGAGTTTGGATAGTTTTCGATCATTGCTGCTTTGTTCCATTAATTCAAAGAGTTTTTCCATCATAATTGGAGAAAAGCGAGAATCATTCATATTATTAAACCAAGTCACAACTTTATTGAAAAAAGTTTGAGAGCGTTGACATTCTACGTAAGAGTGTAGTAATGAATCCGCTTCGTCGCAGTATAAGCATGTTCGCGGAGTTCGATACCATAAGTATGTAGCTCTTTGCTCATACTATTATCCTATGAAGTAGTTTTAAGTTAAATTCTCTTAGTTTATTTTCTTTACAAACTTGGCTTATCTGAGTAAAGGCCTGCTTCCAATTAAAATTATTCAGACTGAGGTCCTCAACTTATTTTTTTGGGCCCGTTCCCTCGAGTTTGACTGCATTAATATATTAACCAGTAATCAGTCTTTGCAACGGAACTTATCAAGATCTATGGTAATAGATGGCGAAAGCTGGTAAATCCTATTTTGCAATAAATTACGTTTATCAATCGGAAGTAGAGTTCTCACCTTTGAAGGTGCTTTGGGATCGCTGAGAACTTGTAGATAATTTAAGGTGTTTCGATACAGTTTTTTTGGGACCATACCTCACTTTTAATCGGCTCTTAGACAGTCTTTATCTTGTCGGATCAACGTGAAATTTGCAGTACTTTTTGGTTTTGGATTGAACTTTAGCGCGGTTTACATTTTGTGAAAATCGATATTTCCATGACAACGATAAACAAAAAACCTCGAAAACACTAAAATTGAAATTTTGCGCGATCCAGACTTCGCTTTGAAAAGCAAACACCAACATCTTAAACTGTGGTGTATGGCACACAAAATATACAAGAACAAAAAAATCTGTATGTTTGTTTCGAAGTAAATCGCAAAAACATTTTCAACCTAAGTTTTTGCATAGTAATAGTAAATGCACCGAAAAATAATCAATGCTTTGATGAAATGGCTCGAAAATACTTTCAAAATGTGTCTTTTACTTACTATTTTACGCCTAGAAAGTTTTGGTGGAACTAGTGTTCGCGATCTCGAGAACGAATTGTTTTTCTAAGATCATTCCTGTAATAATTTTGGGGTAATTTTTGAATTTGATCGCTTTTGCGAAAATCTTAAGAACGGTTCGATGGATTTTTTTAAAATATTAAGGTGGCCGAACACAGTTTTCTTGTACCTATGCGTTATTCATCGTTATTTTCAAACCACTGGCATTTGGGCAGCCAAAATTGGCAAGGTGCAAGTTCAACTAAAAAAGATTGTATTTTGATATGTTTCATTGGACTAAGTACCGTTACCATGGCAACACAGCTGGTAGTAAACCAGCATTAATTAACGGGTTTGATTTATTTTCAGAAAATCCAGTCGTTAGATTTTTTTCATCATTTGTCTCTAGAAAACTCAGAAAGATATTGGCCTATTGACACTGGTCTCGTGAAATTTTGACAGAGAGATCTTCTGTTATTTTGTGTTTTGCATTTTAACGTTTTCTGAACATGTCCTCTGTCAGATCTCAATTTTTGTTTGTTGGCGAGTTAAGTATGTTCTGAACTATTATTCTACCAAATTTCATGAAATTCTAATGAGTGGTTCCGTAGAAGTCATTGCATTTCCACTAAATCGTGCAGTCACAATTTTCTGGTTAACTGCGCATGCGCTGCATTTGACAGGATTCTTGATCTTTCTCGATTCATACAAACAATCCCAGAAAGGCAGGGTATTTTCCAATAGTATTACTTTTAATGCATTGCAAAACAAACGTTTTTGATACATAGCAAACTGTTTGATTGTTAAGACGGAAAAAATCCTTGCACAAACTTCACTGGACAAAATGAAATGATCGCTGTACAGGCGCCATGTTTGGTTTTTTCAAAGCCTTGTGCGCGCGCTTATTTACGTCAGCAGTGGCAGGGCGGAAAAACCGCTGATTGGCTGTTTATTTCGCGGGTATTAGCACTATCCGCTGACCAAAGTAAAGCGGCTCAAGTTACCTGAAAAAATTGGAGAGATTTAGCCTAAAATAATTACATTCACACGACAACAATAGTACAACGAAGTCGCTTTCCTGAAAGTCCAACTCCTTGAAAAGTCATGTATTAATTTTCATAACCTTTGGATCAGTTTTTGTACTTCATTTATTCCGTGAAACATACGACTTTACGTAGCTAAATTCAAGCCATCGTGCGAGGGCGTGCGATCGACACTCGGCACAAAATTTGAAAAAATAAGAAAGTTTTCGGATATTTAAGGATAAAAATCCGACGATCTGAAAGATTAAAAGCAGAGGAACAAAATATCAAATACGCAAAACAATCGTAAGATACGAACATCAAAATTTTTTCAAGTCTTTATGTTCCACTTGCGAAAACCATATTCGAAGTCATTTGCAAACACAAGCTTTTGCGATCGCAGCGGCTTATAAACTGATCCTACACACGTATTCGACTAAAAGCTCGGCAACAATAACCCACAGATAAGCAATTTTATTACCTTTTGCGTTACAGGCTCCAAACACCTCATGAAATTCTTTAAGACACTGTGCTCTCCTGATTACACACCGTTCAATTCGCCGCTTGGCGCTTGCCACCGGCTACTCTCTTGCGCGGGAAATTATAAATGACCTGGCGCCACCTTTCAAATTTACCGGCCGCTGTTTTCAGTTTTCGTTACGTAATAAAGGGCCCTTCAAAGTCCCCTTTAAAGAGTTATTTTTCTTTTTGCGCTTGCGACTTTTGTGGAGACCACATAAGATGGAAAATCTCTGCTAATGCAGCTCTCACTTGCGAAGAGGGTCGGGAAAGTGTTGGGAACTGTGGCTCTGTTTTCGGGCGAAGACGCAATTTTACGCGGATTTTCCAGGCCAGTTTGATTGTGGCGAAATCACGCTACTAAGGTCAAGTTAAAAATACGGAGCAAAGCAAACTGCTGCTTTCCCTCAGTTAACTATGTTTCCCTCTAAAGACAAGTGGTCAAACAACTCCAACTTGGTGCCCTGTCCCCAGAGGGTTCTGAGGATACTAATGGCACTGAGTGAGCTTAAGATAACTGAATAAGTAAAAAGATATCTTTGGGAATGTGATGAAACCTTCACTTAAATTCACTTTATGAAAAAGCAGCAATAATCCCACTTAAGAATAAACAAAGGGACAAGTCATAGTATTTTTCTCAGGACCAACTCCCCCGTAGTGTTCACAGAAGAGGACAGGTTGCAGGCACTTCGAACAAGTCTGTCAACTGAAGACAAGTCCCTTGAGTGTTTAGACAGGGTTCTTTTTTGCAGGGAGAATCCAATTTGCTCTTTGATTGGTTAATTGTGTGTCATTAGATGACAGGGACTAGGTTCAGCCTGCACAGCCCTCCCCCTCCTGTTTTGGCCACTGCCACACAGGGTAGGACTAGTACCATAAACAATACAAATGAAATGACAAGTCATGGGGGAGGTCAACAATTATGGGTGATTCAAAATTCAGTGAGATGGTACACCTCAGTTAGCCCTGCATTTAATTTTTGTTAAAATTTTGCTCTTATGCTAAGACCATCAATGAAAGAACTTGAGTGCATTGCAAAAGAAAACTGTTTAGCATTTATGTCCACCACAAGATAAAGAAGAGAAAAACTATAGGCCATTTTGTCTTAAAGCAATGATGTGATGACATCATGGTTTATTAATTATTGAACTATAAACAAGATTAAACAAATTTTATGGCAAAATCCAGAGCCATCTGACAATTACATGACTATGACTCTGTAATAGAGCCAAAATATTGTATCAATATCAATTATCTCGTAAAATAAGAATAAAAATAAATCAACTTTGTAATAAACCAAAACTTGGTTTTGGCCATGATATCATTTCTCGGCCTTGCCTTCGTATGGCAAAACATTCCTCAAATCAAGCTGTTGGGATAAACTACATTAAACACACCAAACAAGCCCCCAAACAAAGTAATTTCATTTTTGAGCCTAAATATACCCCTTTTTGCACAATGAATTTAATTACCTTCCCTTCGAGAAAAAAATTTTTCAAAGTAACAGAGACATTGACAAAACAAACAAAACAAGGCAAGATGAAAAATCCCCTCCATCTCTTCCCTACCCCCCAACTGCAAAAACAACAGTTTAAGGTTTTCAGAAAAAAAACAAACCAAAAAAAAACAAAAAAAAAACAGAAAACAACCAACAACAACAGTCTGTTCTCCCTGTTAAAGATAAATAACACGCTATTTTCATCCATGCAAATCCAGGCTCATCAAACTATGGGTTCCTCATTGCTTTCTTCAGGATCTTTATCATCACCGAAGGCACAACCCACTGCAGCTAGCAGACATCCAAACATTCCACTAGCAATGACAAACATACAGTCGAACAGTACAGGGAAGGATTTGAAACCTGATCCATGAACTGAAAAATGTTTCTTTGTGTTGAATGTTAGTGACCTCTGTTTGCCACCTCTTGCTAATAACACTTAATAATGTAGACTACACAAAACAATGTTGTTGATGAAATGTGGATAACCTAGGATAAAGAAAGTGAAAATAATAATTGCAAACAATATTAAATTTTCTTTTAAACTTAAAATGCCTACCATGAAATACATCACAATGTTGCCATTCAATACATTTTTGCAAATATCATATTCCTTTCACCCACACAACAGGTTTGGATAGGCAAGTTGTGAAGGTTCAGTGCAACTTCACTTACAAACAGTGGGACCAACCCATTAAATAGTTAGATCACCTTTAATTTCACCCAAGCAAAAGCTCATGCAGTTGTTTTCATATTTGAAAACCCCTTAATATAAGGTAATTGGTTAGGCCTGTTGGTAGTTGTATTAACATGGCTCCATTGTAAAATCTGTAGAATGATAAAGTACACAAATAAATTGCCAGATAAGTAAATTTTGTCAAAGAATTTGACATCTACATATAACTAAAAAATAACTCCAAAATAGCACATCATGAAGCCAAAACAAAAGCCAATGATACACAAGTCAATACTGTCCAACACTGTAAACAAATGTCATCATATACGTTGGTCAACAAATGCTGCACGGTGTGTCATGTGCTGTTGAAAACTGTTTGATGCAAATTAACCTGTTCAACACAGTTGAAAAAGAAGCTTTGTGTAATCATGTTAACATCAGTTCAACAACATGTTGATTTGCAGTAGGACTTGACACACAACACCTAGCAACTTTTTTTGAGCAACAGTGCTGACTTCTGCATCACTGGTTTACGGGAAAGTTTCTTAAAAATATGGGCAATGGCCATCAGAAGCCCTTCCCTCAGTAGCAATCAACACTCTTTTCCAAATGATCACATCTTAGCTTTTGACAGAGAAACAAGTGACTTAACCATGTTAACGCAGCCTTCAAGCATGCAAGCATCTGTCCCAGGTGTGGCCAGACAATGGATTGTCAAAGGGTAATGCTACTATGGAAACATGGAAGCAGGAAAATACAGCCTGACAATACAATTCTTGCTTCACAACAAGGAATGAAAAAACAGCCTATAACATTACACTGGCTGGAATTGTAGCATTTTTGTTGTTTTCATGTATAATTGTAAATCAAACACACTATTGCAACTTACAACTTACAACTAAAAACATTACTATTTCACACGTTGATCATTTGAAAGAAAGTAAAATTACTGACCTGCACCTTAGTGATAGCATGTCTTGTTCGCCAAAAAATGTAGATATGTGACAACAGCTAGCTGATGACGAAAAAATCGCCGAAGACGTTTTAAAAGATCATGAACTCGACGAGGAAACCAGAGACATTTGACAAGCCTGCAGTTGTTGCCAACAGAAAAACAAAACAATGAAACGAATTCTTAGCTCCATCAATCAAAGACCTGCCATGTGTTGAGATGCGAGATCGAGAAGGCGAATTGTAAGGAGTACAAGTGCTGGAATAAATATGTTCAAGCTGACAGTCATGATTCGAATAACATTTCTCCAGTGTATGAGGGCTAAAATAGTCCCTGTGAACACCGGTGAAGACAATTATGGACCCACTCAACCTTCCATATAATGAAAAGATCTAAGGAAACGTGGATCATCAGTAAAGTCAAATATTATTGGGCTTTCTGCAACAAAACAACTCGAGGACTGTCCGCCATTTTGAAAAATATTTATATCGCGCATGAGCATCAACGATCTCATGACGCGTTTGACGTCATATCTCTCAGCCAATCAGCGGTTTTTCCGCCCTGCCGTCAGCAGAACAAATCGTAGAGCGCGCGCAAACTGTGTTCAGGCACCTTAAACACGCGTGCTTGACGATGTGACCAATTTTAGTATGGAGTCTTATTAACATTGATTCACTGGAACTCTTTTAGATTTAACGTTAAAAAGGACGTATGAACCGACGGAAAAGGTTGCGTTACAAATTCACAGTTGGCAAGTAAATGCTAATAATATTCAAAGTAATGCGTAATTCATTGCTTCGTGATTTTTATCTGGTTTCTTTGTTCTTTGTTGCACTGTAGATTACAACGAAAAGTAAAAATCACGGAGGAATGCTTTGCGCATTACTTTGAATATATTAGCATTTATTTGCCAAATGTGAATATGTAACGCAAGCTTTTCCGTCGGTTCATACGGCTCTTTAACGTTAAATCTAAAAGTGTTCCAGTGAATCAATGTTAATAAGACTCGATACTAAAATTGGACACATCGTCAAGCACGCGCGTTTAATGTTTTAAAAAAAATCCATCGAGCCGTTCTTAAGATTTTCACAAAAACGCTCAAATTCAAAAATTACCACAAAATTATTACGCGAATGATCTTAGAAAAACATTCCCTGCTAGCAGAGGCCCCTTTTCCTTTCTATTCGCTGAGCTGACGGACGGGACGAAAAGGGACCTCTGCCATGGGTCGAAATGAACTGTGTTGAGCATGCACCACGGTTACTTAGCGACCGAAACGTCACGTGATGCTTTTAGCACGTGATCAGCTGACGACTCCCACCTTTCTCAACTAGCGCGCCAAAAAACAGCTGCACAGTTTTGTTGTCGTGAATGGCGAGTTCACCAAAACCCTAAAAAAGGTAGACAGTTCGTCTAGAGATAGTTGTTGTCTAATCTGCGGTATTAATTTCAAGTTATCTGGACAAGGAAGCTTTTTTAACATGACCACAACTCCAGGGATCAAAGAGAATTTAACCCATTGAAGGCTGCGTGTTTTATGATCGCTTCACTAAATTAGCAGTTGCATTACGAAAGGACAATTTATAGGTTCGAAAAAACAAAACTCACTTGATCTGAAATAGTTAAAATTTCTTTCTTTTAAATAAATTACACCAGTTGTCAATTAAGAATTAGCCAAAAATACATTCTCAAAGTCAAAATTTTGAAAATTTCCGCAAGAGATTTCTCATGTTGTCTCGCGCGTGAAATCAAACCACAACAGAGCATTTGTGTCTGTTTAGGTCAGATTACTACTTTTCGAATTTTTTTGAATGAAGGTACACAGAAGAAGAGACAGTAAGCTTTTCTAAATAATACATTTATTAAAACACGCCTTTACTTGTTTCTGAAGACCAAACGCGTTCAATTCTTTCTTCGAGAGAAGCTCACGCAAGCGATTTCGCTCGACGTGCAAGTTATTTTGAAGAGCATTTGGTGATGCGAAATGTGCACATTTTTCAAAACTTTTACGAAAACTGTAAGGAATATGAAGAATCCCTCAATTAAAAAGCGATTTCGATACAAATTTACAATCAAATGTGTAATTTACTCTACCGTAGACTCGTAGAAGTGCTGGCGCATTTCACAGAAAGTCCGCAGCTCGAAAAATCTTTGGAGGTGGAAGGTTGTCCTTCGCCTTGACAGATGTTTTCTTCCCTCTAAATTCCATTCCTTGACTTGTCGAGTGTTTCTTAGAGCTTCTTCTTTCGATTGTTTATCTTTCCGTCGTCCATGTTAACAAAAACAAGAGAAAGTAAACGTTGTAACTCTTCACGAGTTTAGTTCTCTTTCCACGGCAAATTACTATGCAGGCTCACTAAATGACAGCGGAATAACTGTAAAGGAATGCGCGAGATACGGTGGGCTCAAGTCCCGGTCAGCAAACAATACAGGGAGCATGCGTTTCGGAAACCGCCGTCCACGACCATGGACGGCGGTTGGATCAAAGGGAGTTTCGACCCATGGCAGAGGTCCCTTTTCGTCCAGCCCGTCAGCTCAGCGAATACAAAGGAAAAGGGGCCTCTGCTAGCAAGGAAAGAAAAACAATTCGTTCTCGAGATCGCGAACACCAGCTTCAACAAAACTTTCTAGGCGTAAAAAAGGAAGTAAACGACACATTTTGAACGTATTTTCGAGCCATTTCATCAAAGCATTGATTATTTTTCGGTGCATTTACTATTACTATGCAAAAACTAAGGTTGGAATTGTTTTTGCGATTTACTTCAAAACAAACATACAGAATTTTTTTGTTCTTGTATATTTTGTGTGCCATACACCACAGTTTAAGATGTTGGTGTTTGCTTTGCAAAGCGAAATCTGGATCGCGGAAAATTTCAATTTTAGTGTTTTCGAGGTTTTTTGTTTATCGTTGTCATGGAAATATCGATTTTCACAAAATGTAAACCACGCTAAAGTTCAATCCAAAACCAACAAGTATTGCAAATTTCACTTTGATCTGATAAGGAAAGGACTGTCTAAGAGCCGATTCAAAAAGTTACGTATGGTCCCAAAAAAACTGTATCGAAACACCTTAAGAAGTTGCATTTAACGCCATATTTTTTCCGGGATTCATGGAAAGTTAAAAATTTCCCTGTATGGTCTAAGATATCTTGTACTGAAATAATTCCCTTTTCAAACCATTTAGAATGGAAAATGGTATTTCCATCAATTAGAATGTCTTTGTTGTTAAACAGGAGGACATCTGATTCATTTCTCAATCCGTACAATGTCTTTAATTCAAGAAAATTTGCTAGAATTTGTCTGTAGAAGTGTGGGATGTTCGATTTTTCTAAGAATTTCTTGTCATAATTGCAGCACAGCAGAAAATTAAAGCCACCATATTTTTCAAAGAAAGAAATAGTTCGGAATTGATTTCCAAATTTCTATGAAGTTTTTGTCCCTGACCACAAATCTAGAGATCCATACTAAATGAAGTGATTTAAATAAGACTTCAACATGGGGCCACGCAAGCCACCATTACTATAATCTTGATACATAACATCCCTTTTGATTGTATCTTGTTTTTTGTTCCAAATAAAGTTGAAAAATAGAGTTCTTAATTTTAGGAATATAAGTGTTAGGAATGACTAGCAACGAAGCGGAGTATACCAGGCGTGCAATTCCTAAGCATTTAACAATAAGACACTTGCCGAGTAAAGAAAGATTGTGTGCCCTCCAGATATCAAGTTTTGTATTAAGTTGTCAATTTTTACCTCTACGTTTTTCTTGTTATTTTCTTTCACATTATAAAAGATAAACGTTCCAAGAGCTCTCACAGGTTCCTTTGTCCACATTAAACCAAAAGGCTTACAACTATTAAACCGCCTCCAGGGGCCCAGCCATATTGCTTTCGTTTTTTCGACGTTAAATCTTAGACCTGAAGCATCACCAAATTGTTCAACTAGTTTGATTGAGTTTTCGACTGCGGTTACATTTCGTAGAAAGAGTGTAGTATCGTCAGCGAATTGACTGACTTTATGCTCAGTCTCAAATATTTTAATTCCTTGTATAGTGCAGTCGAGTGCAGTCTTGCCTAACCTTTATATCTGCTAAAATTTCTATCGCTAAGATAAAAAGGTAAGGGGAGAGGGGACACCCCTGTCTAACTCCCCTTGACAGTTTAAAGTAGTCTGTGGTATATCCATTATGTAAGACAGCGCTTTCAGTGTTAGTGTACAGCGTCTTAACCCTCTGCTTTAGAGAGGAGTCGAAGTTGAACAAGTTTAAAGTTTGCTGGATGAAATCCCATTCTACTGTGTCAAACGCTTTCCGGAAATCTAATAGGAGAAGAATGCCAGGTATGTTCTGGATTTCTGTCTGTTCCATAATGTCATCAATTAATTGAAAAATTAAACGAGACTTACCTGTAAGTTGAAGTTTGATTAAGATTCTATGAGTCACCGGTCGGGAACAAGGGAGTCACGTGAGAGATATGCGTGTGCACCTCCGCATTCAGACTTCAAAGAAATGACATACCGGTCACACAACCAGGGTAGGGCAATGGAAAAAAACACATTTCCCCAGTAGCAAAACAGGTATTATATACAATACATAAACGTTTGGGTGGGCACGTGACTCCCTTGTTCCCGACCGCTGACTCATAGAATCTTAACCAAACTTCAGCTTACAGGTAAGTCTCGTTTAATTTTTCATTCTATTTCGTCACCGGTCTATGTCACAAGGAAATCACGTGAGACTTGAAAGCATGTGATCAGAAGAAGTCGACCATAACTTAAGACCATCTAAATGTCAGCAATAACAACCAGGTTGTTCGGTAAACACTGGCCTTGTGTTTACCGAACAACCTGGTTGTTAACATGAACAATAACTCTCTGTTACCATCTGTCCCAATCAAATAACAATTGTAGTTAAAGTTCTTAGCATCTTTACAGCTGTTTATTTGTGCAACGCATTTAGCAGCTGTTTCCCAAAGTTATCTTTTGGTTTGGAAATAGCTTTGTTGTAATATTTCATGAAAGTATTTTCCGAGGACCACCCATGATAGTTTTTATTGAGAGGTGCTGAGGTTGACGCAGCTCTTGTACTGTGGGCACCGAAGGTAGAAGTATCTATGTCAGCGAGCTTTAATTCGTGCTTCAACCATCTGTGTGGCTTCTGGTAACTAACAAGCAACTTTTGATGACCATGTCTCATGTCCTTCGTCCTCTTCAGGTATTCGGAAAGGTATCTGACCACGCAGAGACGAGGATTCTCGTCAAATGATAGAAATTCTATCTTAGTACATTCTTTTCCAGGTTTAGTAGTTTTTAACACTTCATTAACAATAAACACAACTTTGCTGTCTGAGACTTTCATATCCCTTATAGTTAAACGTTGGCCTGACAATATGGCCATTAACATAACTAATTTTAAGGTCAAAGTTTTAAAGATACACTCTTTGCCTGATTCCTCTGTGGACCTGTCCTTTGAGCTCTCATCCTCCCGGGTACGTTTTCCCGCCATTCTGTCGACTCGCAATTTACGCTGAAATTTTGTGCTTATTTCGGATCCGAGAAGCACCAAACACGTCTAAATTTGGTAGGTTTGGATAGTAGCTAGCAGCTATCCGCGTAGTAGATGTTCCTTTCAAAAATTAGAGACTACTCGCAGTCTATTGCAACTGTATCTCTTCACATGTTAGAGATCCACCAAATATTATTAAGTAGTTTAAGGACACTATCCTAGTACTCTTTGGAAAAATACCTAAGATTGTCGGAGTAAGTCAGAATTTTGTGAAACGTTTGTTTTTGTCTTACCACTTGACCCGCTTCTTGCTGATACCGTTAACATTGGCCAGTTTGAGACTCTCTCGTTTAAACAAGTTTCAATAATTTGAACTTTTTCCACCATATTTCTTGAGTAACATGACGTATGTTTTACTGGCATAAAAGGGAGATTTTTTGGATAAATATACGTCGGCAGCAGACTTCCCAAAATCGGCTAATTTCGACTCGACGAAAGGGCGATTTTGAGGGCTCCGGGTGTCACCAACATTTGCCTCAAAATCTCGGGTGTACTGAAGATTGCCAACAAACGAAATGTATTTTCATTAGTCCTATATCAATCTTGTTTCGTACAGAAAGTTTGAAGGAAATCGAAAATTTGGTCAAAATTGAGTGGTCGATTCTTACGCGGACAGCCACTTAAAAGAGCTCCAAGGCTTCTCAAAGGAGTGTCAAAATTGTACGATTTCAAAGGAGTCGCTGTCACAGTGGTTTGGGTATCCCCGTGTTTTGGGTATCCCCATACCCAAATCCCTAGTGAAATGGGTATCCCGGGTAGGGATTCCCAAAACACACCAATTCTTACACTGACAAAAGACTGGAAGAAGCGAGGTCATTCTGCCGTTTATCTACATTATTTAATACAAATGTTTTTATTGTTAATTTCGGGGCAATTTCCTGAAATATAGGTCGAAAGTAAAGTAATCCTTGATATAAAGATTGGTTTCTTTATGCCTTTAGTTGACCGTCAGCGGCTTTTAATATCTTGGGCGAACATGAATTGCACGATCGGAAATAGTGAACCGCTGGTTTCAAAACCAACGCGAGGGATACCACGATCGTAAGCGGTCAAGTAGAAGCCAGCCTTAATAATTCTTGATGAGGATATTTTTCGAAACAAATAACATACGTCTCCCGCTCTTCACAGTCTTCAGTCTTGGGTCGAATATTCATATTGTTCAGATCAATTGTAAACACTACAGCTGACAGTAAAACAGTTACAAACGCGAACGGGTTTAAAACTGCAGTACAGTCGATCTATCTGTATCCTGTTATACCTGCTGAAGCAAACACGAAAACCTTGCAATACACATTTGTAATGGCAAAACTACAGTTTTTTGCATGCCCGGATTGGTGTGTGTTTATTTCAAAAAACACACCATGCATTGCGTAAACTGGAATTGTCACGCAATACCCAGAGGTTGACTTAGTTGACTGACGTGAAACTTAACTAAAAACCGGCTAGGTAAACTTGTTTTGGTTTTTCTTCTATCGGTTTTACATACAGTATTAAGCTCATCCTGAAAGCGTTAGGTCCGTTTGCACCCTAATCACACATGGGAAACTTTTAATGCAGAGCAACGCGAGGCACATCGGTTCATTCTCTTGCGTAGGGACGAGAGGCAACAAATTGCTTGACAATATGGACTTTAAAAGATGTTCGCCAAATTCCACTCGCATTTGAGAGGGGGTAGGGTAGCCGGGGATACCTAAAACACGGCAGCCATATTTGGAGGGGATACCCATTTCACTTGGGATTTGGGTATGGGAATACCCAAAACACGGGGATACCCAAATCACTGTGACATCGCTAGCTGTTCGTAGTTGATTCTGGGTCCAAGTGCTTTCCGTGGGACTGGTAACAAGTTTCCACACCTTTTGAACTGAATCCCGTGTCTCAACCTCGTCCCCAGGGCCTTCTCCTCGTTCAAAATGGCGGTCGGAGAAACCCCTGGCCAAGGCTGCGAAAGTGGCCCCAAAAATTCGTTGGAATTTCGTCGTGTAAATGCAATGAATTGACTTCGTTTCGTTTGAACAACGGTTTCCGATTGCAGAAAACAAACAGGGCCGCCAGACGCTGGAAATAACCTCCGAAAAAGCCAGTTCATCATGTGTCACGTGACAAATACTCCACGATTCTTGGAGTATGCCAGGGGTTTCTCCGACCGCCATTTTGAACAAGGAGAAGGCCCTGGGGACGAGGTTGTCCCGTGTCTGTGGCTGGCTTGATTATAACAAAACGAATTGAATTATTCAACATCATGAAGATCGTGTTTCTAGCTGTTATGGTTTCCTCCTCTTATTCTCTGGGTAAGTCACATTTAAAGTTAGAAACTTTGCTTCTTCGTAATGATTTAAGTAAGATGTAATGTCCTAATAATTGTTTTGAATGTTCCTTTTGTCATCTGGGATTTTTTGTTGTATTTATTCCCCGCATAACACTGCCTGGGATGAATGATTGTGTCGATCGAACTGGTGCATAGCTGGTCTCAAACAATCAATCAGCAACCAACCGTTTTGATCAGTACAATTAATATTTCATTCATCATTTGTAGTGGTAAAAATGAAACTTAGCGATACCTCGAGACTGACTGACCTCTTGGGTTCACAAAAATGTTTCTGCAGGTCAAAAACCGTACAAACAGAACGTCTTTTACCCAAACCATTTAAGCTGGCGAACGTGGGACGAACGGGGACGTCAGACACGCAAGATTTTTTACTCAGAATTTATCTAGTTGTAACTTGGCAAAAGTGTGCATTGAAACACGTCGCGTGGAAAGTATCTGAATGTATAACAGAACGCTAGAAAGCGGAGAAACACTTCATTTTCAATTGTAACATGATGCTGAAATCTGTGACGATATTTGATTCATTTTCGAAGGTCGTCAAAGTTCATTATTTGCTGATCGCGCGGCCCCCTTGTTAGTTAATCCTCCGTGTTAAGGTATCAGCCACCCTTCGAGACCGTTTGCGCGCAGATCGCTCTTAAGATAGTTTTTGTTGTTTTTATGAAAAACCGTATAAACTATACATTTTTTGGCAGCTTAATAATTCCAGAAAATTACTTTATATTCAAAAAGAGGCAGAAGTTTAACAAGTTCGGAAAATGGGAAGGTTTTTTCACACATACATGTCTTCATAGATTAGGTTCCACTCCCTCCAGAAACAAAGAAAAGAAAACGATTAACACTGCATTCTCTTCTTGACAGCTATCATAGCTGGGCCGGGTCGCATTAGAGACGATGCATAGTCTAAAACTAGTAGTAATCGCGGATTAGTGGAGTGCGTCGACACCGAAATTAGGGAAAGAAAGAGTCTGCTCAGTTTTCTGATCTTTCTCGACCCTCGGTTGTTATCACTTGATATATTTTCAATAGAAAATCGAACATTGTCAGATACGAAATACATGTAAACCTTAAAATAACGAAGTTGCGTGACATATGTTATTTTTCAGGCGGACATATTTAGTTACATGACCGCTTGTATGTATTCATCGAAAGTTTCACATGTAAATACAGAATTAAACTGAAATGTTACAACCACCGTTGAACTCTTTACCTTTGATAAGCTCCAAAAATATTCGCGCAATGGTCCTCTCAACCTCTTTTAGTTCGCGGCTTCGTTAATAAACGTCGATTTCCGAAATAAGCAGACAGCGCGATTTCTACATTTAAAAGTGGCAGCATGGACATTACACAAAACTTCGAGAGTGACTCGCCAAGGCACTGTTCGAGAGAGAAATGATTTAAGTATCAAGTAAATTCAAATAGCGTGTTTCTTTCACGGACATATAAATTTGAATGTTGTATGCCGAGTGGTTCTTCATCGAAGGCGAGAAGGTTAGAATGCTAACTGAACGGCGAACTGCAGGTTGACATATGTACCAAGGAGTCTTGCATACTTCTCTAAGACCTCGATCAAGGATTTACAATAACTCCTTGGGCGAAAGGTTGCTTTTTCGAGCCTGGAACTTCCCTCGTTCGAAACAAGCTTCTTGGCAACAAAGACGCCTTTGGATAAGCGAGGTCATTTGGTTCCATGAAAGCGAGTCAAAGTATACACCAGTTCCCGGCCGAGGTTATTGCCACTGCAAAAATCTTCGGGGGGGCTAAATTGGTGGACAGAGAAAATCTCGATTTCACTCCGGCCGGGATTAGGGTTGCGTTCTCCTATCGTCGAACGCAAGCAGGAATGGACTCTGGGCTCTGGACTCTGGACCCTGGACTCTGAGATATATACGATATATGATCGAAGCATCTTCGGTTCTTTTCCGGGAACCTTCGGCAATCATCAGCAAACTTCGGAATTCTTCGGAAAATCACCGAATCTATATCCATTTTCTTTCATTTTGTTGAATGTACCATATTAAAGTAAAAAATCGCACGACCTTCTCGTGATGTTTTGAGAACTTTCAAAACATCACACCTACCCAAATTGTACTCGAGGCCTTGCGATTTCCAATACTTATTTTTTGTGCCTTCCGAGATACAATCTGTAATAGATATGTAATAAAAACGTGCAAAATAGACTAAGCTGGAGAGATGTCCTTAAATTCGAATCGAAACTTTTCGATAAGACGAAAAGAAGGGAAGAGAGGAAAATGCAATGAGGACAGAGTATAGCAATGAAAGGAAACAATGGGAGCCTATTCCCGAACCCCTACTAGGAGCTCTTTATACCAGCAATATTCTCGCGGCTCCGATTTCACTTCTGCGAACGCACGTACTATTGTATAGAAAAGAAAAATTACCAGGCATATGGAAAGTTGTTTCTTTTATTTTTAGTGTCTGTGCAATTTTCTTTAAGAAAAAAACACATCTTAAGCTTTTCAAAGAATAAGAACCGATCCCAAAAGCAAAAAGCAGCGCGCGAAAAAAAGCAAAGAGCAAATTCGTAAACAAGGGGAAATTTCCTTCATAAAGTTGCAAATTTTGTTGACATTCTGTTGACACGCGTGACTTTTTAGCTATCTTACGCAATTTAACGACTGTTTTGCTTCCATTTTATTATTTATCATCATCCTCATTCGCAATATTTATTTTCATTTGTTTAATTCAATTTTAAACAAATTATCTAGTTAATCTCCAGTGAAATTTACCTAGAAATTGCCTTAATTTACCCGAGGGTCCGCACAAAGTATCCTTTTTACGCGGGAGGTCTCGGTACCCGGTAGTTCGAGATAGCATTGCCCAAGGGGAACAAGTTCATGTTCGAGATAGCTACGGCCATGGCTCGAGAAAGCCTACTGAACTTTAAATAAAACTTGACATAACCTCGTACACTAATTTTTACACGCTTTCCTTAATTATCATAAATAAATAAATAAACACTTTATTTCAGTAGGGTGCATAATTACGGTCAAACTGTGGCCTACGTCCAAGTCGAATTGGAATTTGGAAATGTTGGTTTTTATGGAGGGAGGAAAACCGTAGTACCCGGGAAAAACCCTCGGAGTAAGGACGAGAACCAACAACAAACTCAACCCACATATGACACCGGGACCGGGAATCGAAGGCGAGTGCTCTCACTACTGCGCAATCCCTGCTCCCCATCATCGTCGTCATCGAGAAAGTAACGGTCACGGGAAACTAACAAACAATGAGAGAAACAATTAGCTTATTTGTAGCTCTTTCGCGATGTGCTGTCTATGTGGTGTTTGTAAATGGAGGTGGAGACCACTCGGAATAACTACCTAAAAGGGAATAAATGTTGGCTGCATCAACTTCACATAGTTAGCGGTACAGTGGAAATATATATTGGCTAATTGGCCTCGCTTTTGCACCCCATTTTGCCAATACTGTCTCCGTGTGGAAGTAATAATAACCAAGTCATTCGGCATTTCTATTAAAGATCGTATCTTGGAAGGCAGAAACAATAAGTACAGGAAATTGCACGGCCTCGAGTACAATTAAGGTAGGAGTGATGTTTTGAAAGTTCTCAAAACATCACGAGAAGGTCGTGCAATTTTTCGTTTATAACACATTCAACAAAAGTAAGGAAACAGATAAAGATTCGGTGATTTTCCGAAGAATTCCGAAGTTTGCTGACGAATGCCGAAGGTTCCCGAAGGGGAGCCGAAGATTTTTCGATCATATATCATGTATATCTCAGAGTCCAGGATCCAGAGTCCAGAGTTCAGAGTCCAGAGTCCAGTCTACGTTTTAGACTATGCCGCAAAAGGCGATTTTGCAGAGAATTGTTTACTCTAGGGACTAAAATCTGTCAACACACCTTTTCTAATGCGACCCCTCATTTGCCCTTTTAAAAAATTTCAAAATGGCAAAAAACATCAAAGACGCCGGTGTGCTTGGGTGGGGCTGACCAATTTTTCCAAATTTCGGAAAAACAAAGGAATCCGCCGCCAAAGCTGTCGACAGTTACCAATATTGACTCCCAATACAGACGAAATTTCATCATTCACGCTGTACGTTTTCATTGCGTACAGATCGAAGCTACAGTATGGACAGGCGAGATTTTCTCTTTCCCTACTACGGCCATCAAATGCCAACAAGTGAGTCATATTTCTGGGATGGTGCGATCTTTGTAATGTATCTAAACCACGATCCATTCAGACGTGGAAGTGACCATACATATGGTGCTCGTCGTAGCCGTCGCAGCCGACGATTTCTTGCTCTCAAGAGAGCAGCTGCAGTAATCTGTTGCGCTCATTTAACCATCTTTCGGTCAGTAAAACAAGCCAATAACTTGATAACTGGGTTCCTATGACGCTGAATAGCAAGCAACAACAGAGGTACAGTGGTAATGCAAATTGCCCTGTTCGGCCGCATGTTAGTTTCGTGACTAAAGACAATTTTTGCCGCCAAAATTTCGCCTGAGTGATTGACGTTTGCATTTTAACGTATTGAAATGCGACCGTGTGAGCTCAAATTTATTTTTATTTCCGGTCTGATGCTGTTTGATTTTCCAACCGTTCTTAGCCAGCCAAAATAAAAATTAGTCTGTAATGCGACCCGGCCCTTACACAAGTAGATATCTGGAGGAAATTTTTCCTTCGGGGGATGAGTAATGCACCGAAAATCAATACAAAGAATTACTATAGTGGGGATATAAAACAACACACACATACTTACACACACACACATTCGAAGTTAAAGGGTATAAATTGCTTACAGTAAGCGAAAAGCATGCTGTTGACACTACCCTCCCTTGTCAAATACAGAGTTGATGGATGAGCTGATGAGCTGAGTTCGATCCGACTAAAGTTCCTTGATATCTTCCTTGGAATACATTGGAGCGGATCTTTTGGTCATTCTTTTTTTGAAGAGCGAGAGACATCATTTCCTTTCGGTAGTGGGTAGTTGATAAATATAAGTATCGGAGGATCGGTTGTAATAGGGCCCGCGTAATTAGGGAACACAGATGGAACTGTTGAATGCTTTAGTTGAACGCGAGCTTAAAAAAAATTGATTTAACCTTGTGACTAACGAATTTGGCTATAATTGGTTTGATTCCTTTCTTTCTATTAAGCCTGTGGGCGATTTCGATATCATCACATTCTAGCTTGACTCCAATCGCCCCTACAACTCTCCAGACAATTTCATCCGTCGGTAGATAGATGTCCTCCGGAATACCATGTAATTCCAGAGAATCTTTTCTGGTGTACTGTTCCAGTTCGTAGAAGCTTACTTGAAGATCTTCCAGCTCTTCTTTTTGGGTCTTTACCTTTTTTGATATTTGCACTGATTATTCAAATCTTCCTTCAGCTTTTTAACTTTTGTGTTGCTCCTTGCAACGGCAGATTTTAGTTCGATAATGTCCGCCGACCTCTTACTGTTTTCGGCTGACAAGGTAGCTACTGTACCTTGAATAGATACCAGAATGCGGTAGACTTCCTTCAAGGTTGGCTCGTCCGATTCGGATTCGGAGGGTGAACACGCCATATTTGAATTTCCTGCACGTGGTAGTTTGTGATCCGGTGTGTCTTTTTCTTTTTTCGCATTTAACCATACATCAATTGAAACAGCTTGTAGATAACAAATAAGGGAATTATTTGATAGGATTGCTCTTCGGGAGGATAGGTCACGGAGCTCGCTAAAGACGTCTGGCCATTACGCTATCCTCAGACCCCCCTTAAGATACGTGTTACGTGTTATGGGAATTCCCATACAAACTCCTTATCATACCCAACGGTACGAAACCGCATGTCTTAAGCCATTCTTGTTTCCAGGTCCCCTTTAATTCTCTTAGCTGGTAGTCTGCCTGGTCAGTCGTTCAAGAAAAAAATCTCTGCCGGCTGGCTATCTCTTTGATCGCTGCGCTATTTCCTCGAATGCATGGCCTACGCAAGCTATGTACCTCCTGGAGTATGGAACAGGGAGAAGTCCGTTGGCAAGCTTGTCAGATTTGGAATACTTGATCAGAGACACACAGGAACTCTTACATCTTAAGGGAACGTTTTCACTTGCGACAGAGAACACAAGGATAACGAGCAGACTGTTTCTCAGCTTATGTCGGTCTTAACTCGCTAGGAATCATTGCGGCATCAGCATACGCAACGGAAAAGAAACATCGCTTTTCCTATGCTAGTGTAATCTCGTACCTAGATCTGGGTACGAGATTAATGCTGGTGTTGCCTTAATTTCTGGTGTGGACAACATAAGAAGTGACTGCCTTCATTCTCCTTATGTTGATCTTTACGCTTGTGGCAATGCCGTTGCTGTGCTTGTGGTTATACTTATGTTTAACATGTTCAATACGAATGAGTTTTGTTTTTAATTCACAGGCTTCTCAATCCAGTGTTACCAATGTATTCCTCAGATGAAGCCGTACTGTACGTCGTTCACCCCTGAACAGTGCACCAAGTACCAAACGAGAACAACGTGTCCCAAGGGAATGGATTACTGCATGCGATCAAGTGTTTATGGCAAAAACAAAACGGTGGCAATAAATACAGAAAAGCGGTCATGCGCGAATTACGAAACGTGTTACAGCTTGAAAATGGCTTGCGATCATCATAACAGGGGCACGGGCTTTAAGTGCGACTGGTTGTGTTGTGGCAGTGACTTGTGTAACGCAGTCTCCCGTCCTCTCCCTCGTTGTGTTATGCTGGTGTCGTTTCTTTGGCTGCTAGCTGCAGTTCTGCTTCACCTCGTTTAACTATTGATGAACTTGAACAAGTATAGGGAGTAGCCATACTCTGTACAAGGACACATGGGGATATTGTACACGACGTATTAACGGAAAAAAGGCAATCGCATTTTGAAACATGCTTTTACACCACCTGAATCGAACCTGAACGGTCGTGCGTGTTCTTTACGAACGATGCTTTTCATTTGTTTGTTTGTTTGTTTGTTTTTTTTTGCTTTTATTACTATTTTTTCTTTTGCAAACAAACATCGGTTCTGTTCTTTCTATTATTTTTGCTATCCAGCTTTAAGGCCGCGGGTGAGAAACTAGGTCATCAGTATTCATTTATTTAAAGCTTATGCACGAAGTGTGACGAATGGTAGCGACATTGCGCAAAATATTCATGAATAGGCTCTTCAGTAAAACTTGTAGTTTCTGAATTGATAATTGCACGTGCGTTAAATCGTTTGCCACAGATTTTTGATGACTTTTATTAAAAAAAAAAAGTACTGTCGAAGTCCGGCTTTTTTCTTTCAAACGTCAATAGAAACTTTTTAGAAGTTTTTCAACAAAACAAAGCAAAAATTGAAACAATACTCCTTGTAGCTTACATATGGCTTCGCAAAACGCTTATATTCATATGTTCAATCCAAATATTTACGATCCCTAAATTGCAACGTATTGTTGTTTTCTAGACAGTGAATAATAGCTGCTAGAATTTGATTCCCATAATTAGCATAATCTTAACTTAAACATTCGTGTTTATTCGGTAAGCCTTCGGAAGCCCTAAAACCACCAATTTTGTGTCCAAGAATACAGCGCGAATATAGAATTTCCTGAACTGACACAACAGGCAGTTAATCTTGGTGTATTGTAGATTGTCACAACAGAAACAATTTTTCAAACAGGTTTTTTAACAAAATATTAAAAGCTTCAAATTTAAAAAAGGACGATTTTACTCATTTAAAAGCTTACAACTTTCAATGGAACTCGAAATCCTATAATCGGCTTCTGTTGTGACACAATAGAGATTTTAACTTATCAGTGAGTTGTAAAATCAAGAAGTGCTGTCTTCTCCACGAGGAGAACACTTAGACACGGAGTCGCCTTTTACAAAATCTTGACTTTGGGAGCTCATAGCATCGCAAAGAAGCGCAATCTTTCAAATGAAAAACAACCTTTTTGCACTTCCACCCTTCCCCAAGCTCTCTATTAAGTTTCAACGGAATCGGCCCCCAAACGTTCAAGATATAAAGTTTTTTTAAACGTAAGACCTCCACCAAAATTTTGCCTTATAAATTTATTCCTGAGCAGCTTGTCACCCGTGGCCTTTAATGGCAGAATAAATGGAGATACCAGGGTTCTATCTAGGGTATTTGAGGGGTAGAAGCTTCCGCCCCAAAATGCTCAGCTTCCCCCCACCCCCCAAAAAAATATTGATATCATTACAGTACACAAGTAACTATGAAAAATCCGAACGTGATCACGACTAAAAAATAAAATAAAATGCCACTGTAACATTATCTCAAAATTGTGTCTCAAAATGCACCAGATTGCATCTCAGCGCATATTCATTTTAAAAATTTTCCGGGGGAAAATGCCCCCGGACCCCCTAGGAAGCTCGTGGCCTTCGGCCACTTGGGACTTCTCCCCGAAACGCTAAATCCTAGATAGAACCCTGGATACCATTTCGTTAATTCCGAAAACGAAGTTATTAACTACTGCTAACCTAGCGATTTTGGTCCAGAGAAGAGCGAGCGAATCTGACGAAGGGCTAACGCTCGAAACGTCAGCTTTCAATCTCTTTACGGTGGCCAATCTACCTTATCAACTCAGTTGATAAATCCAAAATTTTGTGTTTCACGTCTCCACCGACGCAGCACCACAGTTTCTTTAGAAACTAACCCCCTTGTTTGTTTGTTTGTTTGTTTGTTTGTTGAACAGAAAGTGTCAGGTAACTCGTGTGTTTATCAGTTTTTTACTCAAAAATATGTTCAATTCATATGGGAGTAGATTACTCTTATATGGATTCTTTCTTGACCAGGAACAATATCAAATGGATTTTGAAAGAAAGAACGAGACACAATTAGAGAAGACAATCAGAAGACAGAAAGGAAAAGGTGAAAACCTGAGCCCGACTTTTTCCACTCTCGACCCCAGTGCACTTCTCATTTGCATAACATGCGCAAATGAGAAGAGCTCTGGGTTCGTGAATGGACTTTTTCAAGTTGAAACGTTTTTCTTTCCTGGTCTTCCAGACCCAAAGACACTTATTAATAATTTCAGTCCCCTTAATAGAATGACCATTTTCAATAAAACTTGACCATAAGGCTTCCAGTTGATTGCGTCATCACTTTGGTGATGACGGTTGATTGTTGTATTGTTGTTACACGGTGCGAGCCTATAAAAGGATCATGGGAAGCAGTTGTTGGCTTGATTCAGGTTGACAAATTCAAATGCAGAGGAAACGACGGTCGTGAAACTTTTGAACATTTATAATCTTTTTCTTTGCTTATTGCCACTAAATGTCTCTGTAGTAAAGAATAAAACTATAAAAAACTAGACTGACTGCTAAAAAGTTGCACTGATGCGATTTACAAGAACTCAGCTGGGTAAAAGGGGGCATTCTGGGTGGATTATTGTGAAAAAGGGAGTGATTTTATTTTATGAAAGAAATAAAAAAATGGGAAAAAGGGATATAGACAAAACTAGTGTTGTGCGGGGCAACTGCAACATAACTCTTTCAAATAAATTACAGAAGCAGTTTTTTTCTCTTTCTTTGTGTTCTCATATATTTAAATTTTAGTGTGAGTTTTTAGATAGACTCAAAATCAAATGGATTTTGAAAGAAAGAACGAGCCACAATTAGACTTTCTCTTTTTCTCTTTCTCTGCCTTTCTCCGTTCTGATAAATTTAAAATGGTGAAATAAAGTTATCCATTTATCCATCTATCCATTTATTGTCTGTGGTTAAATGCGAACAATAATGCAAATGTGCTTCCTAGCTTTTCAAGATGATACCGAAAAGGGGTGATAGTCAGTCACTATAGGAAACGCCGACCCGTGCATAGAGTGCTTTGGTTCTGTTTTACTACGCTCTGTGATTGAATAAAAAGCTCGCGCCACTTTCTTAAAAAAAATTACACTCAAACCAGAACCGATTCCGACTTACTTGCACGCGTCTTCCCGCCCTTGACGACAATTACAAGCATTTGCTTCGAGTTCTGATAGGTTCAGAGAGGCGTTGTTTGTGTCTGTTGTGATTTGCCAGTTACTGCCTTAGGCGCTCTGAAAGAAAATGTAATTTGTGACAATAAGAATTGACATGAATCAATATTTTCCCGGTACGGAACAGAGAACTGGGTTGGAGCGTTGCGCGCGAAGGATCGCGGTTCGCGGGTTTGAAATAGCAATCATACAAAGTTTATAAACTGGAAAGACCACAGCGACAAGGCGTTGAGAGTTGCCGGATCGTAAGTAGACCTGGATCAGTAAAACATTTGAAGTAAAAAAATATACGGAACGACTGATCCTTACGGCAGTTAAAGAAACGAAGACACAGAAGACGAAATAGGCAAGGCAAGTTACGTGTAGCGCATTTTTTACATTCAATTAAATAAATAAGGTTTTTAGATTTACAAGTTAAAGTGTAAAAAATGCGCTACACGTAACTTGCCTTGCCAATTCATTGGGGAGACTAAACGACATCTTCACGAACGCTTTGGCGAACATCGTCGTTCCGTCCAAAATCATCAACAGCTTGCTAACCCATACCCTGTTCCGGAACATTTCAACTTACCCGGGCACTCCGTCAACGACATCCGTCTCATTCCCTTGGAACTAATACATACTAACCGCGACTCCGTAAGAAAAGCACGTGAGGCCCACTTAACTGACAAGGCCAAGACACTTGAGCCGCAAGGATTAAACAGACGTGATGAGCTACATTAATGACACTTCTTGTTCAACTACCAACCTATTATATTCATTTATTTTAAATTTTTAAACTTTTATGTTAACGGTCCTGTAACGTATTTACTCATTCTACTTTTGTAGCCCCTGAAGAAGGTTTGTTTTGCAATCTGAAATATCGGGCAATTTTTTGTTTCATACATTTTTTTGCTTTACGTATTTCGTCTTCTGTGTCTTCGTTTCTTTAACTGCCGTAAGGATCAGTCGTTCCGTAAATTTTTTTATTTGAAATAGCAACCGTTGAGTTATTCGTGTCATTCTACGGTCAGCCTCACGGCGTCAACTTGGTTTTGTGAATTTTAGCTTCAGTTGTTCTATTAGCGTGAATTTTGTTATCAGCTGTACTCGTATGTAACGCTTAAACAGCATTTTGTCATTCGATATTCATGTCATAGCCGCTTTATTCCATTAGTTTAATACCCCGAAGGTAAGTGCCATAGCTTAGGTTGGGGTACACAGTCCCTATTTTTTCCAGTAGTTGGTTTTTGGGGGTTTACGTGTCCGGCATTGGCGCATTTAGAATTATTGTAATACTCGAGTACTTGTGTGGGTTAATAAAGTGCATCATGGGCCTGGCTGATCGACACGCCCATGCCTTCAAGTGTTGTTCGTGTGTTCGGTTGTGTAGTGGAAATTTCAGTCATTTGACCGCGCTAATAAATGGGAAACTGGCACTACTATTTCCCCGCTGACTGCTACGTTTCTTTTAGTGCAGGCGCAAACACTGTTGTGAAGACAAGTGAAGAGACAAGTGAAGATAAACTTCGATAAACTACAAACGAGAAACGGTGGGAAACCATATTCTTTAGCCTGGAATGAAATATTTCCCTTGATGTGTCCTTAATAATACCTCATTGGAAAGTCTCAAGTAGGATGGGGAGAGTGAAGTTGGAAGTTTACTCTAGTTAAAAAAACAACTGGAAACAAACTGAGTTGCTGTTTGACCATCACAACGAACGATTGAGTTCTTTAGAAATTTACGCACGGAGTTAGTGAATTTTGTTCACGATGACTGAGAAATTGGACAAGGTATGAGAGGAAATCTGTTTAACGGCAGTTATTGCACCTGACATGCCGATTCCAGGTGTCACGATAGAGGTAGGTCAAAAATTAATTTCAGCCCTTAGCTAGACTAGTTAGTTGTGTTATTGTTAGTCAACCGCAATCTCTTAATTTTACTTTGCTCGTGAAAGTAACTTTGAAATACCCTGTATTAAACTTTTTCTGTTTATCAGGATGTGGATGCATATTCCGATGTATCCGTTGGCTCTACAATTTCAGTGGTAAGCTGATTAAGGTTAAAGTGAAGTAAAATTTTAAATATTGTGGAATTAAACTTAATTTACGTGTGCAGAGGTGCTCACTTTGGCAGTATAAACATTGAGGTCAATTAATCATTTTTTAGAGTTGTTTACACTTTATTGTTGTAATTGCTGGTAATTTTGATTTATAGTCGCCTCGCCCAAACTCCACGACTTTAAAACGTAACTGTGAGCTAGGAATTTTAGTTGATAAGGCTGCGAATAAAATGTTGTTACGTGCTCTTCCACTGGTCCTTACAATGAATTTATGGATGCAGACGGTAGAACTGTGTTCATCATAGGAACTTGTCTCACCATGATTTTGACCATTGCTTGGTGTGTTGCACATGATCTGTTGCGTGCAAATTATCTCGATCATTCGCCATGATAAGTTCCCGATGCTTGTGCAATAGCAATAGTTGCTTTTCAGTCTTCTGTCAGTTTGGAAATTTCTGGTTATTTTATTTATACTTTTCTGAATTTTCTGATGAATTTTACAGGCATTCAGTTGGGGGGGGGGGTCTCTTGCTACAGTCACTGTTTGTGTTTGACAGAGCCTGTTACAGGATGGCAATGTTGACAATGTCAAATTTCCTGTCTGCTTATGGATCCACAGCCACTGTGACAGTGTTATTGCCTGGGTAATAATTGTAATTAAAAGGACAGACACATAAAAAATGATGCGACTTTGTTAGTTCTTCAGAACAGAGTGATCAATACATCATGTTATTCTAAATAATCTGTACATCACCTCTTGGTCACTTGAACCTGGAAAGTCAAGCCTACAGCTGTATGTGTAAATAAGTTTAGAAAAACTACACACACATTGCCCTCTTGCCTCACAATCTGCCATGAAAATGCTGCATTTTAAATCCTTTTAACTGTCACTCTTGTACTATTTAATTGACTGTTTTTTGTTTGTTCTGTTGAACAGGGTAGTGCAGCGTCGGGAGGCAGTGGCCACATGCCAAGACCCCCGACAGGTGGGAGTACTACACATAGTCACACTCTTGTATACTCCTGAGATACTTGTTTGATACATTTCTGATACATAAATCTTTTGTCTCTGGAATCAACTATTTCAACTTCTGATGTAAATCAATTTTTGTACATATTTGCCTTGTCTCTTCCTATAAAACTTGTTGCATTTAATAGTAGGAAAATGCAACCTAATTCTCTCATGGTTTTCCTCTGTCTCCGGAAATTTAGTACTCCAACTTTTGGTGTTTTGGTGAGGCAGCAGTTTAGCTGCCCCACCCCTCCCCCCTCTCCCAAAGAATTTATTGGAATGAGATTAAACTCTCATCCCCAAAGCCCTCTCCACCTGGCCATCAAAGCTGTAAAAACCTGAGTCACAAGACGACAGAGCTGAATAACAACTGTGTATGTCAAAAGCGTATGCTAAGGAAAACTGGGGACAACAAGGCTAACCATAGCAACAACAAAGCAACAAGATGGCGGACTTTTTAAAAATTTTGACACCATAAAGAGCCTTCATCTGTTGTCCAGACAAATTTTATCTTTTCCACACCAAGGTTATTTTTTAGAACACCAGATGAAAACGTCTCTCGGAAACTCCATTCCGCAAAAATGTGGCGAGCGCGCACTGTGTTGCTTTTATACAACGTGGGGGGAAACTTCTGGCCACCACACCTGCTTCCTGTGTTCTTAAGAATACCCAGTCAGAAGAAGAATGTAAAGGCAAAATGACAAGATGTACTCCAGGAATGGTAAGAATCTCGCTGCATTTTCACATACTGGTGTTTTTGAGACAGGTTTTCACCTAGTGTTCAGAAAAACAACCTCGGTGTACAAAAGATATAATTTGTCTCCGCAACAGATGAAGGCTTTGCAGAAGTGTGAAACTTAAGTTTGCAGCAAAACTCTTATTGAAGGTGAAAATCTACGCAGTGTCAAAATTTTTAGAAAGTTGGCCATTGTTGCTATGGTTTTGTGTTATTGTCCCCAGTTTTCCTTGGCACGTGCTTTTGACATGCGCAGTTGTTATTCAGCTCTGTCTTACAAGACAAGTGAAAACAAACATGCCTGTTAAATTGCTCAAAGTGGTTAATTGGGTACAAACAAGAGGCCTCCTAAGAGGCAGTTGAACAAACCTCTGTGTGCATGTCTTGACCAGTGCAAAAAGAGAGACATTGCTTTTTGTGGAACATGTTGGAAGATGGAAGTTAGGGCTCACTTTCAAAAAGAAAAGTATGATGTGGTCAGCAGTGCTTAAAACATCACAGGCTTGGCATCTTTGCACAACTGCTTGCTGTCTTGAGTTATTTGTAATACATGTATTGTTTTAGGATTATTTTTTTCCTTTTTGTATTAGGCAATTTTCTATCATACACTGTCAGGGATCCCTATTAGCTTTTTTTCAAACTCGTCAACCGGGCAAGTACATCAGAAAAGATACTTGCCCTGACAAAATTTTACTTGGCTGTTCAAAATTACGTAATAGGGTTATTTTGGGAAGCGCCTCAAAATTTTTAATTCCCTTTATCGGGAGCATTGTTTCGGTTGTTTACATGTTGTTTGATGTCTTTCATCTTGTTGGATTACGTTACAGTTAGGATCTCATTTCAACACGGTTTATCGATATATTGTATTGTGCTATGGGATACATAGTCCATTTCTTGATTCGCTCGTTCGGCAGTTGTACGTGCTGTTGTAACTAACATAATTAGCTGCAGTGATTTGTTTTCTTTCCCATCCCTCCCACTCTTATGGTGGGCAGAGAGTTTTATTTCTGTTGATCTCTCGGTTTGTTACTACTATTTTTAATAAAACTCTCTCCATGCCAAACAAAATGTGTGTCCTGACTTCTTGATTTGTGAGAGATATTTCAGGGAATTATTAAAATACAGTCAAAAACTTAAAAGTTAACAACAAGTAAGTGGAAAAATTGATTTTATTTTCACTATGTTACTGCAGCAGCACCACAGCAAGGCTCCTGTAAAACTATTTCATTTTACAAATCCAACTACGGACTAATTCAACAACGGACAACAAATACAAAAAATACAACAATGGACTTAAAAGATTGACCTTCTTTGCATGTCAAAATTTGATGTTCACTGTTTAACATTTGATTTGCGCATTTACCTTTTGATCAAACTTTCAATTTTGATGAACTTTCATCCAGGTACTTAAGCCAAGCCACAATGGTAAAAATGCACACTTTTGTTACTCTTTCTCGTATTTAGAACTTTGCTCGGAAGATTCACTTTTTTTCTTCTGCAGTGGTGGCAAGTCACTTTGTCAAAGTAGCGCCACATTTTGCAAAACTCGCATGCGGCTAAAGAGCAAGAGTCTTTGTGTTTGCATATTGCTGGAGTACATCAACATTCAAGAACAAAACATTGATGAGCCTGCAAACATTTCACTTCTGAGAGTACCGCATAATGTGTCGTACGAGCAATGAAACAAAGTTTACAGTTTACTACAGTATGGAATCACTGAATGGCTGGTGGACACTCAAAACATGGGTACACTGACTGGTGAGAAATTGAAGAAAAAAATTTTGCTCCTTAAAACTTACTTGTCTGCCCGACGAGTTTGTAATCTTTGATACTCATCCGCAGGACGTTATATAGTCGTCTGGGAAGACCTGACGACTGCTAATATGGATCCCTGACTGTCAAGGTCTTAAGAACCTCTTGTTTGTTTTTATGTCTTTATATATGTGTGGTTTGGCAAGTTGAGAAATAAATGATAACTAAAACTTTTGAACACTTAGGTGGCTCAAGGAGATCAAAGTCAGTTCAAGGACGAAGATCTCGAGTTGGTAAGACACTTCAGGTTTAATCTGTACTGTCATACAATATTAAACTGTGTAGAATTGTAGCACATACACTTACACCATGCACATAACATACATTGTACCCTTGAACGTCTTTAATATAGACACCAAAGGAGTAGAGATGGTTGTACAACAGAAGTGTCTGTATTACAGAATGATGTAGGGCTCAAACCAGGTAAACTGTCCATATTGTTATAGAGGCAGCCTTAGAGAGCAGCTTGAGTGTAGTCATCTTCCCAAAAGGAACTAAACTCAACTATTTAAATTGTGTTTGTCAGCAAAGTCACCATACTCCAGCTCTCAACTTAAAGATTTATCCAAGCAACAGCCCCCTAAACCTGTGGCACGAAACATGTGGATCACTGCGCTGAGGAATGGAACTGGGAGTAAGTGATCATGCAATAAAGCCATTGGTTTTATTTCAGATGTACATATACTGTACTGTGCTGAACTGTACTGTACCATATATACTGTAGTATCTCTATTTTGGTGACATACAGTACTATTTGAGGTAACTGCATTTATTTGAAATACCCCTTGAAACCGTGGAATTTCATGACAAAGAAAGATGGTAAATTTTGAGTTTGGAAAAGAAATAAGGAAGATGTGTGTCGTTCAGTGTGTCACAAGTGTGGGACTTGAATTGAACCCATGACTACACTAACCCCGTAGAATACTGAAAGTGGCACTCCCCCCCCCCCCCCGAAAGTAGTGTTCATTTTGGGACTCTAGTAGGTCCTGAAAGTAGCAGTCCCTCCAAAGGTAACGCTCCACCCTGATACTAATGGTCCAAAATACCTTAGTGTCATCTCCAAACAAAGTAACTGGAAGTGACTTGAACTGGAACAAGCATTTAATACATGAAAGCTCTGAAGACAGTCACTTGAACAGGAACATTTATTCAGAAGCCTGACTTCGATGATTTGAACAGAAGCATTAACACGGACTTGAATGGGAACAACAATTACTATTTATTCCTCTTAGTCTTCAGTAACGGGAACAGTAACATTTCAAAACCCACCAACTGCAGTGATTTATACCAACAACCTAGCACTTAACAAGAATGCTGAACAATAAACAAGAAAGTTTTAGGAGAATTTAAGTGACATTTTGCTTATTTCGTAGTTGTATTTACAATGAATTTCATCTTCATTTTATACTTGGCATGTATATTTTAGCTGCCCAAAAGTAACAGCTACCCAATAGTAAGGGCTACCTGAAAGTTGCGGTCCCTTAGGCTTGCTAATCCCAAAAGTAACGGGGGCCGCTTCTTTCAGAATTCTATGATAAGTTAATGTGGAAGAGTGAAAAAAATTGATGTCTGTTGTTGTTACAAAAGAACAAAATTTTATAGTGTGTATCTTTGTAACGTGTACAAATGAAGGGCCCGGTGGAAAAAGGGCGTAAGTGACGATTTGGGGTTAAAATCGAAATTGCTCCTATTTAGCTGAATATTGGCACACAGGCTGGTTTTCATGTGAGGAACGCTGTTGCGCACTTATTTCTTGACCTGAGATCTAAAATTTTAAGAATTAGCGTATTACTTTTGCTTAAAACTGAGACAAAGAAAACAATAGGACCCCGGATTCAACAACAACAACAACAACAAAACCTTTATTTAGACACGATGGGGTAAGAAAGCTACATAGCTTGTGGGGTCGTGTGTAAATAAAACATTAATACTAGTAGATAAAAACATTAAACTATATTGAGGTAAAAATGCTAAACTAATCGCTAAAAATAGATAAATTGCTAAAATTGTTACAATGATAAAAAGATAAAAAGCGCTAAGAACTCTTACAATAGAGGTTATAAAAACGGTATTTTTAATTATGTTCGACGTGTTCATCATTTTCATAAAACTCCTGAGGGATATTGCTTCGTGACACTCTCGCGATAAAAGGTTCCAGAGCACTGCCCCTCTGTAAGATGTTGAAAGTTTCATGAAATTGATATTAAATGATGGGGGAATTAATAAATGTTTTTTTCTAAAATTGTACGAGTGTTGAAACTTGGTTACAAGTCGAGCCATGCAGGAGGGGGAGTCATTATGGTAGATCTTATAGATAAGTTTCAGAATCAAAAGTTTGTACGTATTTCTTAAAGTGTCCCATTTAGCGCGGTCAAGGACTTCAGTAGATGGCATGTCTTTCTAGGTTGAATTCCTTTGTTTTAGTTCAGACAGAGAACAAAAGAAATCTTTCACGCATCACTTGAGCGAGTTCAGTTCAACAACACTTTTCACGCAAAAGTAATATGCTAATTCTTCAAATTTTAGATCTCAGGTCAAGAAATAAGTGCACAACAACGTTCCTCACATGAAAACCAGCCTGTGTGCCAATGTTCAGCTAAATAGGAGCAATTTCGATTTTAACCCCAAATTGTCACTTACGCCCTTTTTCCACCGGGCCCTTCAAATATTAAACATTAAGGAAAGAGGAGCCAAACAACCACACCTTTCATGATATTCAAATGAGTATTGATCAGTTGTGTGAACAAGAGTTTCTGCTCATTAAGTCAATAGTCAATTAATCAAGAAACATCTAAAACGTTTTGAATTCCTTTAGCCCTGAGCACTGAAAATACTCCCATGAGGACTGGGTCTAGATCCCTAAACAGCAAACAAGCTAGGACTGGAACTAGAGCAAGACACTTAAGTGATTTTGTTCCGGTAAGTGTTTGAGTTACGACATTTAGAGACCTTAAGCATGTGACATCTTGACATCAACTGGAGGTGAAAATTACCTTACTCTGGCATAATTGCACATGTACAGGGTCTTGTGATCCTGGCGTTGTGTTATGAATCTGATAAATTGTCTCAAGTTGTAATCTATAGTTTATTAGTTTATCAGATATGAGAATTAAACTAGAGCAGTGCATTTGAGTGACTTTTATCTGGTGAAAACTTTTGTATAACTACAATATTTGTGACCTTAATATTTAAGCATGCATGTGACCTCATAATGTCAACTAGAGATGAAAATAACCAAATGGTACAGTTTTATAACTGCATGTGTAGGTGTTGTGACCCCAGGTTGTTTTCATGTTGAGAAACCTGTTTACTTGTAATCAATAGTTCAGATAATAAATTATTATATCGGTATGAGTCTGAAGTTGCATTGATTTCACAAAATTAATAACGTCGTAATAAAAAGTTTTTAACATTGCCTCCTAGCTGTTTTTGTTGGTTGCCTTGTTTTAGTCAAGAAATCACTCAGACAGCTTGTTTGTGTTGAGTTTAAGGGTGTGATGCCACAGTTAGGAATGGTGATTTTGCAGAAAATAAACAACCATTTCCTTCTTTCAGGTTGAAGACTTGAAATACAAAAACAAGAATCATGTTCGTAGTGCTAGCATGTCTGCAAGTATGTTTTCATACAGTGTGGCACTGTCTTTCATATTTAGATTCATTCTTCCCACAAATTATGTGATGATAATGGAACCATAAATCAGCATGGTTAACATAATGTTACACATTACAAAACTTCAAGAGGTAGAACATCTGTCTGGGTTTCCAAACCTTTGAGGTTAGAAGCAACTTTGGGTTTTGAACCTCTCTCTCTTTTTTTAAATCACTCAAGTTCCTTCTTTTTTTCCCCTCTCTTCAGCCACCACCATCTTTTGCGTGCATTTAAGAAAACAGTAGTAAGAATTAACACCTGGTCACAGGTTATGGAACTCAATAGTATGACCTCTGACAGCGTAGAAAATTTCTGCATGAACCTTTGTAACAGTTGGTGGGGTTCCGCTTTATCAATACTAACTTTTGCATAAAAATCTTTTCATTTTTATTTCAAGTTGAATAAGCAGATTTGTTTTTAATTATTACTCAATTTGCTTAAATCAAAGGTGAACCTCAGTTAAGTGGGGGTGGTCCTGCTTATAAACCACAGGAAGACTACTATGATGAGATCATAGAGTTGAAGAAGGTTAGTGTTCCTGTGGTAATGATGATGGTGACAATGATGATGATGCTAATTATTATGCAAACTTTAAGCCTACTAATTCAATCGCATTGTAGGCCATTAAAAGTGGAATTAAACAATCTTAACCTTTAGAATTATGCAGTAATTTCATTAATACATACTTTTTAGAAAGGCTAGAATGAATCCATCACCTTCTTGGGCTGGTTGTATCTTGTGATAAATAAAGAACTTTTACTGAATGTGTGTTTTCTTTGGAACAATTTTGGAAGAAAGACCTTCAACATCACACCATTACTAGTTTTGAGTTATTATAATTTCATATGTTTGCAATAACATTATTTTTGTTTAATAAATTAAACAATTAATTATGTTATAATGTACAGTACTAGCTGTGTAATCCATTTAGATTTAGGACATCCTCCTATGTAAGAAGTTTAATACCATGATAAATCAAGTGCACTTTACAAATCAGTTGGTTTAGGTCAACAGACAAAAGGGATTCTTGGTCCCATGAAAAAAATAATATATTTACTAAATATAATAATTATAATATTCTGATTTTGTTTGGTACAGATTATAAATGCTTTAAAAGCAGAAAACAATATTATCAACACAAAACTCCGTAGGGTTGAAGGAGAGAATGTGTTAAAGGTAAGAGGTGCAAATTTGTTACACTCAGGCAGCTACTGGGAAGAATAACAGAGATGTCCTTAATTCTGTTTGTGTAAGAAATGGACTACATCTCATTATGGGATAACTTACATGTAATATACACCTTGACGAGGGCACTGTAAAAACTTGTGTATAAGCCGCACTCATGGAAAAGCCACAACCCCAACTTTCAGGCTTGATTTTGAGAAAAAAAAAACTTACCCCATTGACTCCTGCATGTTTTGTATAAGAGAGAGCAAGAAAAAAATAACCCAACTGTGCAGTAGATAACTGAACAGCGTAGGCTTCCCAAATTTACTTCTCGTTACATTGAAATAGATAAATAAATATATTCTGATGTAAAAGACTAATGGTTATGTATTATGAGCCTTTTGAGCCCAAAACTGGAGCAAATAGGTGCGGCTTATACATGAGTTTTTTATGGTAATCTGTGATCAAGCATTGCAATAATTATTGTTGTTTTGTGGTGTGTGTTCATGTAGAGGAGAGAGTGGGTAAAGGAACACCTGATATGTTATCTATTTTATGAGGGACCTGCAGTGCTGTTGTTTATCAAGTTGTAACGTTTGTTCTTGCTCAGGACAGAAAAATGGAAGATCTCTTAAATCAACGGAAGCAGGTACAGACATCAACTTTCCACTTTATTTTCTTCATTTTTCCATTCTCTTCATTTTCTTCATTCTTTATTTTCTTCACAAGTTGACAATTCCTTTTACCCTCTCAACTGGTCTGTTTGACAATGCAACATTATCATAATAAAATTAAAAGAAAGTTGGACAGATAATCATTTATAATTAAATAACCAGTTTTTATCAAGAAAACGAAAAGTCCTACTAGGTGCTTTACAATATTACAGTTTATAGCTACCTAACACAATTTAATTTAAGGTAAGAATTTCAACAAAATTTTGATACATGTTGGAAGATCTCTTTTTTAAGTGGCTTACGGCTGTACACATATTTTGTGGTCTCATTCTCTCAGATGCTTTTCAGGGAAACCAATGCCAAGCAAGCCACATGCCTGGCACTGAGAGTCTGATGTATCCTCAGTGCAATTAAAATCAAAATTAATTGTGCAAGGAGTGATATTAAAGTGGAAGAGTTAAATTTATATGACAGAACTGTTTGTCTAAAACGGGTTTTTCCTCTATTATAAATTCAAATCCTATGCAACTTTACCCACAACTGATGATGATTATAGCATGTTCGAAACATGTCTTCTTTAAAAATCAATGGTGTTGTCCTTTTTCTTAAAATGCTTGTTATTCTGCTTCTTTCAAGACTCTCTGAAAATTAAAAAAAATGTACACATACAGTCATTTTATGACGATGTTCTCCCTTTGGAAGAGAGTGACTCTTCTTTGAAATAATGCAATGGGGTTTTCTCTCCTCAGCCTGAAGACGTGAGAAGGACCTTAACAGATAAAAAGGGAGACACTAGTGCGGTGGGTATCAGAATGGTAAAGTTAATGTTAATTCTACTTGATTGTAACTTATATTTCTTCAGACGCTGTACAAACACTGTACACAATACTGCAACCATCTTCACTGTAGTCTTATGATCACTGCATGAGGATTTAAAACATAGCTGCATAAAATTAGGCCATATGGAACTGTAACAGTAATGTTTTGTTGATACCCTTTTCAGATTGTGAATAGTTTGAAACAGAAGCTTCATGCAGTGGAACGAACAGTGAAGGACAAAGAGGCAGAACTGAGGTGAGATCTTAAAATCAAACTTATTAGTTTGTTTTTAGGTAGCATATAAGGAAATTTTATTATTATTATTATTATTATTATTATTATTATTATTATTATTATTACTATTATTATCATCAATAACCACTGTGAATAAGGGCCATTACTGTTTAACAGCCATTAACCTGAGCTGTCATGCCTATTGGAAGAGGGTGGATATACAACTCCCACATAAACAGTTTTTGTCCTATTTTACCAAGGATATTTTTTCAGCACCTGTGCTTCTCAGTTTTCTTATCCCTTGGACACATTTTGTGAACTTTTTGAAAATCGGTTGATAGCTGTTTTCTGAGTCAAGATAGGATAATTAGGATCAAGTAGGATCAAGTAATTTTTGAATATAGAAACGTGGATGCCAAATCAATTCAAGCCTTTTTCTGTGAAAAATTGTAGAAGGCTAATATGAAAAGCAGATTTATTTAACCCAGATTTATTCTTATTGCCTGGTGTGCAAAATTTAATTTCTGCACTTTTTTGTAGTAAAGGTTTTCTTAGACAAGAAACTGCTCCTTTGTATTTCTCCACCGATGTATATATAAATGGGTACTGGCTTACTGTTAAGGAATCCTAACAGAGGAGCTGGGAGGGGGGAGGGGTAATGCTGCAATGCCATGGACTAGTATCACACCCAGGGGGGGGGGGATAGTGATTAATGCTCCCAGTCGCTTCATGCTACAGAAACTCGAACGAAGCTCCAGCTTTAAGAAGACTTAAACTTTGTTGTCTCAAGTTGTAAAATGTATGTAATCAATGTTTGTCTCATACTGCAGTCTGTTGAAGAAGGACATAAAAATGACGAACATTGAAGAGCTGCAGATCCAGAGTGAAACCTACTATCAAGAGGTACTTGTAGCAGTATCCCCGTCTGATAAAAATGGCCGTGATTTTGAAAGTGTACAGATCTTATAGCCGCTTCTCCCCACCCCCTGTTGCTACAGGCATGCAAGGAGCTGCACTGTACGACAGGCAGTTGTTCTTCCAATGCATTTGCTCAAAACCAAAGAAGTGTTAAAACATTTCCTGGAATTCATGGAGTAAAACGTTCTTAAACGTTACCTTTTTAACAGGGTACGCAAAACTGCCTTGCAACTGATCTGATAGACCTTTTCCCAGTAAAATTCGCCATTTTGGAAATGGAGTGAATATGTTTGTGTGGGAATTATGAATTGTTCACTTAGGATGCCAAAGACTTTTCTGTTAAAACCAAGATGTTTCTTGGTTGTTGCGGTTTTAATATTTCCGTACATTTGTGTGAAAGACCCTGTCAAAGTCAGCGGGATAACTGTAATTTCTAGTCCAGTTAGAAATATATCGTGTTTTGAAGGCATATCCAGCTGTTTTGTGGCTTGTTCACCTGCAGGTTCAAAGACTACAGTTGGCTATTTTGGAAATGCAACAGTCACACGTTCATGACTACTATGGACAAACAAGGTACATGTACACACAAACACACTGTAAATGCTTACTGTTAACCCCTTTGTTCGAGTTTTGTAACGCCGGTGATTTTAACGTTTTGCGGCTGGGAAAGAAAACAGAATGTGGGATCAGGTCGAGTTCAAATTCTTTAGAGTTTCTTGGAGGTCCTGTTTTGCTGATGGGGTGGGGGGGAGATAAACACCAGAAATAATAATAATAACAATAATAATAATAATAATAATAATAATAATAATAATAATAATAATAATAATAATTTGTTACTTCTAGAGCCCTATTTACAAAAATAGATCAATAGCGCTTTACAATCAATATCTCTAGTATCTACAAATGTTAAAATAGTAATTAAAATAACAGGGGACTCTGAGATTTATGTGGACAGATTTGATTTTCAAGTTAGAGATATTCGAGGTCTACTGATTCGAGGTCACTGCGACGTTTATCGATAAGCGTTTCGTTTACGCACTCTAGTATTTCATCACCAACTACTTAGGCACTTTTATAAAGCGCTGTTTTTTCCATTTGTGCTCAATATGAAAGGTTCCAAGCTTGGCAAAGTTTTTTGCGCCTGTTGTGAATTTTCTTTAAAGCAAAAGGGTCCTCTTGCGCTGTAAGGTTAGCTTCCCGCTTTTGTATATAAAGAACATATAGGGCTTGGGAGGAAAAAACACAAACCGAAACAAAAAAACACCATTTTATTAAGCTTTAACTAAAGTCAAGTAATCCTAAACTGGTTGTAGAAGAATTGTATTTAAGAATTGTATTTAACTGTCCCAAACTCGTTCGAGTTTTTGAACTGATTCTTTTTATCAATTCAACGTGAAAACTACAAATAGCTCTCATTTATATGTAAAGATGAGGCTTCAATTAAGTAAATTGTAGTTTTATTTTATTGACGTGCGATGGTTGACCATAAACGTGGTTTCTTTCCAGCTCTCCAAGGAGTAGTCCTTCAGAAACAAGATCAAAAGGAAAGCCTCCAACCTTAACGCTGCAGCGACTAGCAGGTATAGGACAAAAACTAATTTCTTATCAAGAGTGAGTGAAAGAAAATTTCTTTTCTGTTTTAGAATTCCTTGAATCCCGATTTTTTTCTTGTAAAGCTAAAATTTAGTAGTAATTTAGTGGTGACAAAGTGAAATTGTGTTTCCACGCAGAGCAGTAACTGAAATTAAGTGATGACACTTGCAGGGCACGTGTTCAGTGGATGCAACATTTTTTGGCCGTTGATAAGAAAGCCGTCTTATTTGTGTGTGTGTTTTCCCTTTTTTCTCAGAGGAAAACGACCACTTGAAAGCAGAAAATCGCAGTCTTAAGAAAGATCTGCTAACAGCGATAGAAAATGCCTCCAGTGGAAGTAAAAAAGTTCCTTTAAAAGGTGAGTAATGTGTCGCTCCAACCTTAAAATGTGGCTTAAATTCTTCTACAATGTGATTGTCATAACTTAAACGTCAGTTCTACAGATATAAATGGTGGTATGTCAAAGAGACTATGGACCGGTTATTTAAACGAGGTCTAACGTAGACCGCGGCTCAAGACTGACTGGATTTTCAAATCTTTTTATAAAATGGTCATTTTAAGTAGATAATAGTTTTTGTAGTCTGTTTGACGCTGCTTACAGAAAACAACATTTAAACATTGGGTTTGGCAAGATTGAGATTAGTTTAGACCGCGGATTTGTTGAACTCCGTCGAAACGTCGTTTAAATAACCGGCCCTATGTCTTTACCTTTAATTGACATAGTTGCCTCTAGCAAGCTAATCCAGCAATGGGCAGTTGGCCCACCTACCTGCAAGTGGTAACAGTGAGTGTAAACACACAGTCAGAACACAAACGCACATAAACAAGCACGCACAAAATCAAACGAGAAAATAAGATAGCCGGTTTAAGTCGGATGAACATGCTAGAAATGCCGGTATGAAATTTGGCAGCAAGTGTAGAAGGTAGGGTATTCCAGTCTGAAAAGTAGGAACAAAAAAGTGAAATTTTTGTGAATTAACTACGGACACTGTTCGCGGAATTGATGCGAGTATTGGTTGCTAGCTCGCGTACGATGTGGAAAATGGTTCTCCGGCAAGTGCCTTGATTTACTGACTATCACTGGGAAACGCAAAGTGATGTGATACGGTCATGTCTCGTTTTCGTCCGGCCTGTCCAAATTGTTGTTCCAAAACACGGTGAAAGGAGAAAAGAAGGAAGGGAGACAAAAAGATGGGAAGAAAACGTCAAGGAACGGACTGGTTTGGAGTTTGCCCACCTTCAGTTTTTGATTAGCTGAGGACAGGGAACTGTTGTAGTGGAAAGAGCTGATTAGGAAACTGGACAAGTTAAAGGAACGGTATCCCGCTAAAATATCAAAATTTCGCTTTCCTAATTTCCTCGTTATTTGCCAAATTACACCAAACATAATATTCTAACTGAATAGGAATAGGATAAAACGTTTCTAAAGAGCAAAACAGAACAAGTAGACAGAAAAAGTAGTTTGGGTATAAACTGCAGGCTCCATGTCACGTCAAAGCAACCCCGCTTTATTCCCCTCTTGGGAAGAAGGTTTTGACAATGATGTTGACGTCGAGGGAACATACCTTGTATCATCCAGTTGATTAATTTCTTTATTCGCATTACTTAGTCATTGTAATCGGAAATTAGATGGGGATCATATTATGAATTTTTGTAAATCGTATTGTCAACTGTGATATTTGTCATTTCAGCTGAATATGCGGACATGAATCGAGGACAACTTTTGGCCAAGATTCATGAACTCGAGGAAGTAAGTAATGTGTTTAACCCGTTAAGCCCCAATATTAACATCCATATTCTTCCCACTATTCAGCTTTTATTTCTTATGTTACCAGTTGGGAGAATTTGATCAAAAATCAAGACATTTGATCACTGGTGATCATCTCCTTTATTCTCATGACCTGTATGTTTGATAAAGTAGTAATACTGTAAGGAGAAATTAGATGCTTGTCACTATTGGGGCTTAAAGGGTTAACCTTTTGTGTTTCATACATTTTGTTTCGCGCTTTATCTATTCATCAAGGAAATAAACAGAAACAATTCAGTCAAACCGGTATTTAGCGGACACCATGCTTTAAGAAAGTGGATAGCGTTTGTTTGAAATTGGTGTTAGAATAAAATAGGTATACAATGTTCAAAGAGGTTGTAACGCTCTGAAAACGCCTAAAAGACATCAAAAAGGGTTTTAAGAACTAGGATCAGGGTCGATTGTGATTATTGCTAGACACTAATCGAAGTAGGAGAGGTTAAGAGATTTGTGATTATTTAAGAATTTAAGTACGTGTTTTAGATCCACTAAACTGTTTCGTGCCATGTAAAGGCTCTAAATATTGTGGAGTGTGTATCAGGCTGAAGGTAGCTGTTGGTTTATGTCGTGTCGATTCTGATTTCAGAAAATTCAGGATTCCGATGGTAGGAAAACCATGCCTCGGAAAGGATCTTTACGCGACGAAAAAGAAGCTGACGGCGAAGTTAGAAGAAGAAGCATTTCAAAACTTTCTGAAGGTAACATTATTTTGTTGCCTTTTACAGAATATTGCCGGCAGATTTTATTTTCGAAAGACATTGACCTATATATTGCTTTGTAAATCACTGAGAGTTTATACTCATTTCTCCTGATTAACCGTCTACTGTCTTGCGGTCATCGACAACGACGGCATCAAAACCCACTTTGAAACAAATCCATTTTACTTGAGCTACTTCGTGATTATTCTAACTTGTTCAACTTGTACATTGTGTCCGAACTATTTAGGAACTACACTGGTGGGGATGGTGTTCAGTTGACTTCAGTTGACGTTCTCCATAGAACTCTTTTTGGTCATTTTATCTCGCTGTTTTGCACAGTAAGGCAAACAAAAGTACCGATACCGTATGTACAACGCTGGTAGAGAGCCATTACTCTCGATGCTGTCGTAGTGTGCCCTGTTTGGCTTTGAACCGTGGTCAACTCTTGTTGACTCTTGGCTTGGCCTAGTTAAAAACGTAGTAGTTCCAACTTCTGCTACCTCGCTCGGCCACGTGCTTCGTGCCTCTCGCGGTCGAAGAAAAGCGTGCAACATGCGTAAGCCACTCAGATGCTAAACCAACTCTATAATGCTAGCACAACGTATCTGAGAGTTCTGCGCTTATTCACAGATTTCTTGTTTCACTTTTGATTTGTTTGTGATTTTTTTGGTATCGTTTTTAGTTCCAGGAAGGATCGAGCTCAAAGGAACCATGTCTCAGAAACTGGCTCAGCTGCAAGAAAGAGAAGTAGAACTTCTAGAAGAAAGAGAAAAACAGCGTGAGGTCATCGAACGACTCAAGGAAGATCGCACTCATTACAGATCCGTAGCAGATGACCTCAGGTGAAAATGAACATTGTATTCTCCTTTAAAGGGGCTGTGTCACGGGGATTTTCACATGTTTGGGTGAAAAATGTGCTGAAATTCAAACTAAATACCTTTTCTCGTACAAGAAATGCTGCTAAAACACCACGAGAGAAAAGTCGAATGATTTTCTCAAAGGGAAAACGAACCGAGAAAAGGGAGAAACTTGAAAACATTAGACTAATTTTTCAAGTTGCAATCTATTCCCATCCGAGCGATCTGCAACCTAACACACTCAATTGTAGGTTCAGAGAAGTTGTAGCGTATTTTAGACGAAACTTAACAGTATTTTTGGGTTTACTCTGATTGCAATGTGTCTCTGACCTCTTAAAGTAGTCCTCAAAAAAACCGTGACAGAGCTCCTTTGATTAACCTGTTGTGTTGTCTCTTATATGATGTATCATATGGTGAAAAAGTTCTTATAATACTCGAACATCAGCTTCAAACAAATTTTACATAGGATAGTCAATAGTGGAGAAACAGAAAAACCTATGTTCAAGATTTGGAGTAAATCTATGGAATACCGTATCCACGGATCTTGAGAAGCTTAAGAAAAAACATCTAAAACTGTAATACAGAATCTGATTATTCCTTTGTGCATCCTGAAAAAAAGCGGCCGTTTGCGTGGATGAATAGGCTAACCAGGCAGTCACCATAACAGGAGAGAAACACGCCGAAGAGGAAGATCACTACTTCGACAGCCCGTGTAGTGAACACAGATCGCGAAGGGAGTGGGTCGCGAAATTTGAGAGCTTTGCGATAACATTTGCACGAGACTTAATTGCTTGCATATGTAATATGGTGCTGTTCAAATGGCTTTGAGTAGTAGTACAGTATCTCACGTACGAATACAGCCACCTCTTGTTGCTAGGGGCCTGTTACTATACTAACACCGACGATTTATCAGGCTGCAATTGAAATCTGCCCAAGAGGAGCTGGACGGATTGAGAGGCGATAAGGCTACTGTGGGAGAAAGACGAAGATCTTCAACAAGTTTGTCAAGGTACATTAATCCTCCTTTTCTCCATAAAAATGACAAATTAAAAGTGCGAATACAGTGTATAGTGAATCCTCGTTTACCGTATAAAATTCTTATAAAATTGCTTTGGGAATTTACAAGTCTGGAAACCGCTCACGTCCATGTGTCATTTCTGATATCATAAGGGCTTTAAGAATTTTCTATCTCTTTTTGCCTGGTTTTCCTCACTTCTGTTGTTTCGAATATAAGAAAGAAGCAAATATTTTGCTGAGTGTGAAGGTGCGGTGATGCAGTGATAACGCGTGTCGAACCACTGAAAGAACGGAGTGAAAGTTGATGCTTCGAGACCTCGCTTGTGTTAAGTTATTTTGGGTAACCTCTGTCCATGCCAGGGGTGAGGCGAGGGGAGTAGTAATCCTTCTAATTGCTTTTTGCTGCAGAAGCCAGTAATAAGCGCCGGCCTGATCAGGGTACCAAAGGGATTAGGGCTCCGATGCTTGTGGCTAAAACTGCAGGGGTCCAAGGCTCTAATACAGAAAAAGTGGGGCTCTAGGGCTCCATCTTTTCACTCCAGGGTTGCTTTAGATCAGAATTTTTTCCGGGCTCCAAGTAAATAGAAGCTTTTGTCTCCACGACAAAATTTTCCACGAACCCCCACCCCTTGTTAAGAGCCCTACCTAGTGAAACACTTGGAAACATTCTTCAAAATACCTTGCCTCTCCTTTACTTTTTACCATATTCTTTACCTGTCGACTGAATTTAATTTTCGTTTTTTCTTGTTTGGCTTGTAGTCCAAGAAGGCTATCCTTAAAAGAACCTCCTCAACCGGATGACAAAGATGATGACTTGGATCGAATGCTAGGCGACTTTCAAAGACAACGAGCTGCCAAGGCTCTTCAGAGACAGTGGCGAGGCTACCAAGGGAGAAAACGGCAGGCTAGACAGGAAGATGAGGATAGGCAGAACCAAGCTGCCTTGACGCTACAGAAAAACTGGCGGAGGCACAGAGACTGGGTGAGTCTCTTCTCTTATGATTAGTAACTGATCTCGCCAGGACTAGGGAGGGGAAATGAAAAGTTCGCCAAAGAACTGCACCATTTTTAGATTTTAGAGGTCCATTCTACTGAACTAGAATTCAAAAGCTTCAAACCAGGAAATATCAGCATGCTAAGTAATGGTGAAACAAACACCACCATAGGAAGAGTGCTACAAAATAACTTTCTTTGGTATGGTTACACTTAGCGCTTCCATTTACAGCCGTGAGACTAAATAGTTACATTCACCCTGAGCAACACAATAAACAGAACCGAAAAAACTACCGCAAAGTAGCTATCATCAGAATGTTCACTTTAGACGATTTCACTCACAGAATAAACAGGAAGATCCACCTTGTACAGCTTGAGAATACAGCCTCCTTTTGTCGCTCCCTGTCATTCAGGCTGTTTGCTTTCTCGCGCGAACGCCCCTTGTAGCTGGGGGCGACGGCCAGCGGCTGTACTCACAGGCCACATCCTCTACAGCTTTGAGTTATATAGTCACCCTCAAGGTTTGTCTCTATGTGAAGAAAGAGAAAAAGGATTCCAAAACGTTCTGTGATAATTTACAATATTACTGGCTTATCATTTCATATCTTATTGCAGACCAAGCATAGGGATGATGAAGCTAAGGAGGAGGTGATATTATTGTTGTTGTTGTTTTTGGTTTTCATAGTCTTTCTAGTGTGATTTCCGGTTGCAGACAATAGTAATCAAAACAAGCGTAAATAACAGAGTGAACCAACCAGAACTGAAAGCAAAAGCATACAACTGGTGTCAAGCGCGGGAAAACGTGCAACTGGTGTAAAGCGCGGGAAAACTTGCAACTGGTGTAAAGTGCGGGAAAACGTGCATATCGCTAAGATATATCACACTTGCTTTGGTTTTGTTTCTAACTGGTAACATACACAACATTTAGAAAATGTGTAGAACCTGCGTAGCTTCGGCGTGTTAAGCAATGGAAATTTATTCGGTGTGTGTTAATGTATGAGTGCTAGAGCGTGCGTAAATGCCCTAATAAAATCCCCCTGGTTTGCTATTTGGCCCAAAAAGGAAATGTTCTTTCTAGAGATAGTACCGCAGGGGAAATGCGTTAAAGCATCAGCTCGCTCTCTTCCTTACACGCACTAAATCAATTTCTGTCAAAACAACATGATTGATTACTGGTTTAAGACTGGTACACAAGCTTTTTTGAGCTAATGGAAGAGCCAACGAAAGCACAACGCAGACTACCAAAATAAGTAATGCCACTTTATCTTATGAAATGTTATGGAGTGTGATGTGTATCTAAAGTTATGGTTTGTCACATTCTTGGAACATCTGTCGTAGGCAATAACCGAGATCCAAGCAGCCCTGCGAGCCCATGCCGTACGCAGCAAGTATAGTGAACAATTGGATAATGATGTGGAAATGACAGACCGCGATGACGCAATCGTTGCCATCCAATCAGCGATGAGAGCGCATGCGGCCAGAAAGAAACATTTGGGGGAACCTGGAAACGATCTAGAGTCACGTGTTACGAGAACTAGAGGAAGGTACTACGACTTTCAGTTGAGTAAGGCACGAGAGAAGTTTCGTCACAAAGTTTTAACGTTCAAGTTACCATGTTGTCAAGGGCAACTTGCTCCGTTTCCAAGGGAGACTGCATGAATAGATCATGTCTGACAATTTCTTGCTCACTTCATCGCTGAATGATGTAGTCTCCCTTGGAAACGCAGCAAGTTGCCCTTGCCAACATGGTAACTTAAGCGTCAAAACTTTGTCATCAAACTTGCCTCGTGCCTTACTCAACTTTTAAATGATAAAAAAATCGTGGAGGAGCTGTGGTGAAGCGGCTAACGGTCTGAGCTTGCTATCTGCTCTTGTCGGTTTTGATCCTTACACAAGACACTTAACTTCACATTGCCTCTCCCCGACTCTGTTGTCAGTACGCGTCATCACAGAAAGGAAATACTCTTCAACAAAGTATGACGTCCAACTACGTTTTTGTTTTCTCCCACCATAATGGTGGCTGACTCGAATATATGTCCTTTAAAAAGAGAATCATTATTGGCAGCTTCTAAGGAATAATTATTAAGGAAAAACTTCAATTTTCTGTTTAGTTCCAGTCACGCTTTGCTCGGCTCGGAGCCAGAGTCCGATGACGGCTTGGTAGCTAGATCGTCCAGGGATAGTAGATACCGAGGTCCAAGGAGACCCAGTTTGACAGGTGAGATAATGCTGCTCAAAACAGCACTTAGTCGTTGAAGTAGGACGTCATTGTTCAATTTCCTGAACCTTTCCTCCCCCAAACAAATGTTGAAATAATATAGCTTCTAAGGATTGGATGAAGAAAAATCAAAATTGTATTTGGGTGGGAGAGGGGATGTGCTGGATATTGTTGACAAAAAGTTGCTGGATTTTTTATCCACTAAACGTCGTTTGGCGTACATCATATCTCGTTACCTGTCAGCATATCTAAAGTCTCAACTCTTGACACAGTGTCTGTATTTTCTCAGAAGGTCGTGGACCGCCTTGAAGAAGAATCGCTATTGTTTTGCGAGCTGTCCACAGTTGTCTGATAAAATACGACTGCTTTTCACTTCGTCTTTGTTTCAATCACACTTCGTCTTTGTTTCAATCAATCAATCAATCAATCAATCAATCAATCAATCAATCAATCAATCAATCAATCAATCAATCAATCAATCAATCAATCAACCAAGCAATCAATCAGTTAGTCAGTCAGTCAATCAATCAATCCAACAATTGTTAATTTACCCACGTGACGTCTATGAGCTGAAAAGCTCGTTCAAAATACGTACGTGCATCTGAAAAGTATAAAAATTAAAAATCTAAAACCTGTGAAAAACTATTTAACTTGGCTTTTACTTTACTTTTTTACTGTTTAACTTGTGTCATAAACGGTATTGAATGCTTGTTATGCGTTAAAGATTTGACGTTTCAAAATGTCACACCACGCACCAATAACTGGTATTTGTAATGTTTTGCTATAAAGACACACAGGAATCGTCTGGTCACGGGCTGCTAGAACCTTCACCCACTCAAGTAGAAACGACAGGGCGTGACACAGCTCTAGCACGTGATTCAGCTTTCGATCAACAAACACTTGCACGTAATCAAGAATTAGCACTTAAAGAAGATGCACATGATAAACCTCTTGCACCAGCACCATTTGCACGTGATAAGGTCCTTTCTCCAAAAGCACTTCCACGTGGTAAAACACGTGATCAAGAACTTGCACGTGAGGAAGTTCGTGATTCATCAACACTTGCACGTGATAGGACCCTTGTTCCAAAGGCAATTCCACGTACTAAGGGACATCCACCTAACCAAGAACCTGCACCAGGTCAGGCACGTGATGCATCTGCACTTGCACGTGATCAGTCAGAATCTGACTCAGGTGATGACGCAGTTGTGATTGGTCGGTCAGCTAGAAGTAGAGTAGGTAATCAAAAGAAAGAAAAGATTCAGTTGAGGTCAGATAAGTCTGCAGAAAGTAGCCAAAGAACTTCAGCTGTTAACAAAAAGGATCCGCCTGTAGAGATCTTGAAAAAATCCTCCGGAACGAAACAAGCCACTGAAGAGGAATCAGCGAAAGGCAAAATCGGAGATGGCAGTGAAGAGAACAGTGAAGCGGACGGTATGTGTGATCAATGAACACTGATGAATGACGATCACTCGCTGATATCCTCTCTACTCACCACTAACACTGATCAATAACCGTCTTATGACAGGCCTCAAGAATAACTGCTCTTAGACTCCAGACATCTAATATTCTACCCACCTAACACTTATGTGGAAAAGGGGTAGGCTCCTTCATAACAAGAAGCCGGTGTTAAGAATGCCGTTATTTCTTGGCCGAACTCGTACGTTTTGTGAATGGATATAACATTTTAATGTCGCTACTTAATGGCCGAACTCATTAGTTTTGTGAACGGATTTACATTTTAACGTAATAATGGCCGAAATTATTAGTAACGAACAGGCTTTTACACTGTCTCTTGTTGCAGAATCTTCTTTTCAACAGGCAAAGTTCTCTAACAGTTGAAATTGACTAATAACCGAATAATTTCTTTGCTGATCTTTTCAACCAGGCTTCATTTAACTTAGTTTGTTTCTGGTTATTGTACGTTCATCATTAACTCAATTTGGTTTGGTTTATTCATTATTGTACAATATCAAGACAGTCAGGGATCATCTACCTTTTTCCCGAATCCCGTTTGAATTATCCGAGCCGGCAAATTTCTTGAAACAGGTTGCTATGTTTATGACAACAAGAAAGTTGACTTGCCAACGTTCTGAGTGATTGGCGTACAAGTTTCTGATTGGACGACTGGAATCGGGAATTCTTCTAGTACATTTGTGAGGACTGGCCAAGAAAACGGCAGTTGTTCCCTGACTGAAAATCTCGAGGTAGCTTTCCCTTTTGTGAGATGTGCGCCCCATTAAGGAACACTGAAACCCTGTCACAACGCTACGTACAAAAGTGTGTTCACTTCCAATTAACTCCCATACTTTCGCGGAGATCTAGTATCCAATTAGAATTCGAGAGTAGCTCCCACAAGGCCAACTCAAGTGCACTCATGACTTTGAGTTGGTTTTCTGACAGCTATCCTCGTGTTCTGATTGGTTAGTCAATCGCACGAACGTATGCGAGTTAATTGGAAAAGGTCACACTCTTGAGCGCTGTGTTGGAAACGTCCACGAAGGGTCATAAAATTGCGGTCGTGTTGTCTGGGTGGACAGATTAATAGGGTTTTCAGTTGAGACAATAATTTCATAAGGGCTTGTTTGGGATGAGAAAAGGGACAGAAATAAAACGGTAAGAGAGGCTTCCACTGTACAGGAAAATAAATCGACCGAAGAGAGAGATTCCGTTCGCTTGACATGGGTTAAAGTTCTCAAAAGAGTGAGATGTTTACTCCGGGTTGCCTATCTTAGTTTAGTCTCAGTGCTTTTCTCATGCGAGTGTGGACGAACTCAGACAAGCTGAAAATCGGATTAAGGGCGCCATGTTCTCCTATTTTATTTATTTCTTTTTTTCCCTATCCCGTCTTGCCGTAATAACATCTCTTTGGGTAAGATATTTCAAGGTCAAACTATTATAATTTTGCACTCGGTAACATGGTCTTTAATTGGGTTTTTGCGACACAATCCTGTTCAACTAAACATTTCTTATTATCTCTCCAAGGTTCGCGAACTCGTTTAATCGCCGCTCCAAGGTTTTCAAATATCTCTGAACAAAGTGAGGATGAGGACGTTAGCCCCTCGAGAACAGCATCAAATCACAACAGATTTGATGGGCTACTTAGAGAGTCGGTGCACAAAGCAAGTGAACAAATACCAAAGAAGAAAAACTTCGAGATAGTGGACAGCGATGATGATGACGATGATGCAGTTGTGACACACCCAAGAAGATCGCTAGACACAGGAATGAGTCAACAGCGGCCGTCTCTCTCACGTTCAACCCGAGCAATCAGCCCTCCTGGTACGAGCGAAGACAAAGTTAGGACAGTGGAAGGCAGACCTGGATTATCACGATCAAGTCGAGGTATTAGCCCTCCTGCAGCCAGTTCGGGCGAGGACAGAGTGAGAACTATCGACGGCAGACCTGGTTTATCAAGAGCTTCAGGAAACTTGGCGGTCAATCGGGATATGGAAGATTCGGAGTCTAGAAGAGAGGAAAACCTGCAAAGGCCAGGTCTGTCGAGGTCTAAGAGACCTATGAGTGGAGAAAGACCGGGTTTAAATCGCAGTAGTGGTCGTGTAAAGGAAACGGAGAGTCCCAGAGCTTCAGCTTCAGGACGGTCCAGTGTGACTGCGGGCTCAGAGCAAGACAGCGATGAAGACGACGTGATCTTGACAGGAAAAAAGACAAAGAGCGGTGGTGGTGATGCGAGGGCGGGGGGACGTCCCAGTCTCTCTCGAAGATCGCCCGCAAGTACACGTAAGAATTTACATTTTTTTATTAGACGTTAGTTGGTTTTTTTTTTTTCGCAGTCACTTCCGCCATTCCAGAAATGGCGTTTCAACATGGCGTGATAGTAACACACATTTCTGTTGAAATTCGAGGTTTTAAAGTAGGGCATGCAATCGGGTTTCTGTAAAATTTACCATGAAAAATAATTGTCTGTAACAAGTGAGTGGATTTTACATGTAACAGGATTTTAGAGACGAGTGTATGGAAAAGTTACGTTATTTGCGCAATATATGCCCCATTTAAAAATATTCTTAGTTATTGGAAAAATAAAAAATATAAACACGAATCTGATAGTAAGCCCTTGTGTGTATTCTTAAGAGAACTTGGATGGGAGCCTCACTTGGGGCTTGTCCCGTTCGCGCTTCTCCCATTGTGTCTAGCCTGCGTAGCAAGCGTTTTCGTAGGTTTTTTCCGCGAGACATCTTTTGCTTTTTGGCGGCGCAAAAATTGGGGCGAGCGCAACACTGTTGGAAGGCCCAATTTTCGCCCTAATTTTCGCGCGTTCAAAAAGCGAAAAATGCTTCAAACCTGCGGAAAGCTCGACGGAAACGCTTGCTACGCAGCCTATTGTGACTCCTTCTTTGTTAACTGATGTATTTGTTTGTGTGCAATGAAATTGTTTACTTGTGCTGTATTGGCCGTGCTATGTCGTCAAACCATTCACTATATAATAGTACATAAAATGGTTAACTATCAGAATTTTACGATGGTCCCACTCTTTCTAACCATTGTTGATTTATCCGGAAATTTCATAACTTGTTGCTCAATCCGGCAATAAAAGTTCGCCTTTGACTTGCCGAAAATCACTTTTTTAGTTCCAGCGTCATCTCAGCGCGATTCACTGGCTAGCAGCCTGGACAATTTTTTCTCGTCAACCGTCCCGACTAAAGGGACTAGTGGCAAGAAGTCACCACGGAAATCTTCCACCCAATTTAACGAAAGTGATGATGATGACGACGACGATGATGATGATGAAATCGTCGTTTCTTCGCTGTCGAAATACAAGTCCAAACAAAAGGAAACGTCCAGAAGAGATTCACAAAATTCAGGTTAGCACAAGTGCTTCTATTAGCCTTCTAGCAGGTGTCCTAGCGGATTTGCACCCCCCAGAATAAGACCCCCGGTCCAAATCCGGTAGCGAAAATGAGCCCTTTAGCGGATTTGGACCCCCTGTATAAACTTACACAAAAAAGTAATTTCAAAAGAGAATTTGTTTATTTGCATGCAAACCACGGAAGTGACTTTTTTGCTTTTCAATCTTGCCAACAAACCATTTCTTTTGGCTTTTAAAATACGGTTAAGGGATTCACGGCAGAGTACCCTGCCATACGTAGAAATTGATTTGTGAAGGAGCTGCCAAGCTTGAAAGCAAAAAAATGTATATATATATATATATATTCGTCGTTCTAAAAACTTACCGCGAGACAGATGGCCTTACTTAAAAACTTGCCTTACAAAATAAAATTATTGCCTTACTGAAGGGGGTCCATATCCGCTATCGTATTTAACTGGGGGCTCTAAATCCGCTAGCGGACGTGGACCGAAGGGTCCAAATCCGTTGTGACACCGGCTCAGTTGTTTCTACCTCACGTGATAATTAGTGCGAGTTCGCCACGAGAACAAGCTTCGGGCGAAGCAACCCGGTAAGGGGTTTGAGCTCTATCTTTGTCATTCCACTCGCCGCTTAAGTGAATTGTTGAGACACTCTCGCCCAAATCCCACTCTTGCATAGTCAATATTTCCTCCACCCACAGGACGGCTGCCAATTCCCCCAAGTATCCCCACCCCCTCCTCCATTGAATGTTGTCGCCCAATGTTTTGGATATGGTTCGGGTAACAAAACAACATTGAAATAGGGGAGGGGTTGGGGGAAGTGACTGGGTGTACAAGGCTAAATTTTGCACCTTCGTGTAACAGTGTCTTAAGTATTTTTGCAAGTAATTGTAGCCTCCTGCACATAAAAAATCATTTTCCGAATGTTTTACGACGGTTTTTTGTTAGTAATCTTTTGGTCTTGCGAGCCAAACATTTCCATGAGTTTTTCCACGTGTTCAAGGAATGTTTTGCTTTTTGGCCGCGCGAAAATTGGGGCTAAAGCAAACCCAGGGCAACGCTTGCTACGCGGGCGTGAGTTTTGTTCGTCTTTCTCTTCTTTAATTTTGTCACTTCCATTTTCAGTTGCCGGGTTATGGGCCACCTCAGACAAAGGAAGCGACTCTAATAAGCGGAAATCGGTAAGTTTTCCGGCAGCCTTGCTTTGTGCATAGAGGCACTCATCAACGTTGATAGAGCAAACTTAAGTGGATTGTTTTCGGAGCCTTTCCTCGCGATTTCAAATAGTCTGGGAGTACCCTTGTGCAAACAACCCAGTCCAGTTTGCTACACTACTCTTATCTTGAGCGTGGTGTGTTCTGTTGACTTCAGGTCTTACGGTTAAAAAAAAAAAGAATACAATGATGACTGTCTGTGATTTATTAAGATGTTGAGGATGTTCGTATGACAGAGAGAGTTTGTATGAAGTTTGGTCTCTTTTGGACCAAGCCAACTGTCCGTATAGAGAGGTTCAATTGTACAAAATCTCAACTCTTTCTTTTCTCTATAGAGTGTGAAGTCTTCGAAGAGGAATACGTGGAGTCCGGACTTCGAGTTTGAGAAACCCCCTCGTCGACCAGATTCACAACTCGATGAGCTGTTTTAACGATAATAGTTAGATACACTTATTCGCAAAAAAGAGTAGGATATTTTCCAGTCGCCTGACACGCCAGCGTTCGAAAACCGGACGCGCCAAATTATTAGCCTCGAAAGTGTTAAACAAGGGCTGCGAACCATACTCTTGGCTATAAATTGATTATATTTGTGGAGGAGGGCAGACTTGGTTCCCAAAAAAGGGAAAACAAGAAATGGCGGAAAGAACAGAGGAAAGTGGTTTTTCCGCTTCTCATCCCATGGCTCACTGCTCGCCCTCCCTCGAAATCTAAGTAACAAGTGAGCTTAAGGATGAAATAACTGAGCTGATGTTGACTGGTTGTACAATGAAAGCACAGCATCAGCAAGATATATAACGTAGTAACAGTGAAAAAAACTAGTCACTTAAGTCTTGTTGGAGCAAACAGTCAAGTAGCCGCACATCGATTGTTATCACGTGCGCGATCATACCAAAGGACTTTTTTCTCAGCTATATGCGAGGTAGCTTGCTGGTTTTGGAACGTAATGAACTTGTGGTGGCAATCAAGCTTTGTTCAACACCAATCAGTATGATAGACTGCTAGCAATCCCTTTCTGGATAGTCGAGAGGGCGCACGAGATAGCCGTGAGCGGAAGCTATCAACAGTGCGGTGAGATTGGAGCGCGGAGGAAAAAAAAAAGAGAAGAGACTGAGGGAGAGGCAGGAGGGAAAGGGACTACGCTCTTAGCTGTAACCTTTCGTTTTCCTTTTCCACCGTCCCCCCTCCGCAAGTTCGCTCCAGTTTTCGAGCGCTATTTCGCGCGCCCTTTCGACTATCCAGAAAGGGGCTGCTAGCAGTCTATCAGTATCATTCAATTTCTTTCATCGGGGTGGCCAAGCGTGCTTAACATGAAAATGTTCAACGGTGTTAAATGGAAATGTTGAATCCGTTTTGCTGTGGTCTAATGGATCACAGTACAGACCCATCTCTTGGGTAAGTAACAATCTCGTCCCCAGGGTCTTCTCTCTATTCAAAATGACGACGAGAGAGGAGCCTGGCACACAGCAGGACACGTGATCTCAAAAACACTAGTCAACAGCCTGAGCCTTCTGCCTTGTTAGATTAATGAAACGACTTCCCTGCTATGTACCAGGGTCTTCTCCATTTCCAACAGAGAGTAAACCCTGGGGTCAAAGTTGGAGTAAGCTTGAAAGAATGCGGCGCATAAAAGACTTGAAAGACTGCACATATGGCACATATTATATTTTACAACCAATGCCCTAACAAGTTGGCAATAGAAAACCTTTTAACTTGAATATTTAACAGGAATATTTATGAAGTAGTACATAGTATAGCGGCAGGAGCTTATTACGTGAGAAGCTTCTGATAGCGCTTGTAATATATAAGTTTTGATACCGTGGGTATGAAAACCGTTTGTGGCTGTAATTCATTCACGTACGGTGGCCCTTTAGCTCGAATAAAACGAATATTTACCCATTGTTGGTCTCGTTTTGTATTCTCCTTGTGTTGGACCATAGTTCATAAAAGAATCTTGTTATGAAACTCAACAAAGTCCTTTGTTTTATGTTTTTGTTACCGTTTATTGGCCTTAACCGTGCACAAACAACAATAGGTCTTGAATTTTGCACGAGCAACTGACCAATAAAAATGCTACTATTAAGTTATTCAGCCATAGTTTGCGAACGTAAAATGAAAGATTGTGCGCGGTCGTAGTACTTTCAACATAAATTGCAGTACCTTTGTTAAGGCCCTTGAAACGTGCACGTTTTCGTAACCAGTCCCTCGAGTAACTATGGTCCGACCTTCCATTGCTGGTAGACTTTCCGCTGAAGCACGAGGCGACTTAGAAATTCTTCCCCTACTCCACCCTGCGGCGATTTCCCTCTGGTCTATGGCAGGGTTACTCCCCAACATTTTTAGACGCTTCTCTTACAATTGCCAGGTGGAAGTTCATGCCCTTGATTAGGTTGTGAGTGGTTTTTGTATGGTAGTGTCTTACTTGCTACGACCATGAAAAAAAGCATGGGATCTGGGAATGAGAATGGCGGAAAACACGTTTAGTCCAGTTCTGGCCCAGCGTATCGTTACAAGATAAGATAAGATAACTTTATCATATCACATTCAGGATATCTCCATTAAAAATCTAGTTATCGTTACATTCATGCGTTATTATAGGAAATAAAAAGAGCGACAGAGGGCAAGAACTGGACTAAAACAGGTTTTGTAATATTTAATGAAGGAGCAGCAGCTGCAACTTGAACGTTCTATCACATCACCGCTATAAATTTCAAAAGTAGGTATTAAATGACTGATTGATCAGCTCCAGCGGAGCCCGTACTGTAAAGGTCATGGTCAGTTCAGTTGCGTCGAAGCAAATTTTTGAACTATTATTGAAAGTTTTTCTACTAAAAGGAAAGACATTCACAATCCAGATTCGAACCCGGTCATTTCGTATGCTAATCTCTCTCCCTTACCACTACACTACCACGCCAATCCGCCACAATCCCGAAAAATTAAAGTATATATTATAACTAACTGTCTTTCATAACTGATACATCCATAATAGGTGACCCTAGCCCTTTCCAGAACTTTTAACGTAAATTCAACTTGGGCTTAAACTTTATTCTTTCTAAGACTATTTAAAAATGTATTTGTTACCTTATTGTGACTTAATCCAGAGCACATATTACATCTAGCATGACAAAAGGCTTGGTTACCAATGATGGCATCGACCGTCAAAAATGGCAACGACCGTTTACGAAAGGGAAATAGGCTGCGTCGAAGCGTTCGGTGGAGTTTCTTTGTTGTTATTAAATTTAGTCAGGGGCGGCCAAGAGTTGGAGTGGGGAGGGTGGGCTCGGTGGTGAACAAATATGCGTTCATTAAATTACCCAAAATACTTAAAAGCGTTGCTTAACATTGAGAGGAACATAGTTTACTGCATAACAGAAATTTTTAGATTTCTTTTGATCAAAATATATGATATGTTATTAATAATATATACCCACTGACCCTGTTCAGTCTTCATAGCAGAACACAGTATCCCTCGACAAATCTGGTACTCTCATTTTACAATCACAAATAAGCCATCACATAATCAGCATTGGCAATATCCTGCGAGCAGAGGCCCTTCGATCTTCCTAGATAGGGTCCTTCCTCTTCCCTTCCTCCACACGACTGGCTTCTGCTCGCAGGGCGCATTGGCAATCTCAGGTAAAATTGCGGAAAGTGATGAATCGGTCACGCGTGGACACAACCATCACGTGAAGCGATTCATGGTCACGGTATGAGGAGGAAGTAAAATAGCTATGACGGGAAAACACGTGCTCAAAAGTGGTTTGATATTAATATGCCGAAATTAGGTGGAAATATTCCATTTGGGTCACAGGGATTTGTTTGGAGTATTATCATTAATTATTTTCATTGGACACAGAAAAACAGCCGTCAAACCTCTATACTTCATTGCGTGTTACGCGTTTTAACATTTCTGCTTTGTTGTTTTTTTTAATATTCTGTTTTTCGTAATTCATTGTCATAATTATTCGTTTTATTGAATGGAGCAACCACAGGTACATCAGTACAAAAACAACAAATTAAATCCTAGCCTTGGTTTAATATTTTCGAGTGCCATAATTATCGAGGTTCCTCCTTAATCGTGCAAAATTGCTGCTTATCCGAGGAATTGATCACATGACCATGACGTAACATACGGCACCGATTCCCTTCGCTGCATGCAACGTTTTATTGGTGACTTCCGACATGACAGTGACATCGTACTGAAAAAAAATTGCAGTCCTTAAGATTGCTTAAGTTCTTTTTTCTCGGTATGAGGAGGAAGTGTTCGTTTTTAAGACAGCCTACGATAGAAACGTGCTCAAAAATGGTTTGATATTTACGCCGAAATTAGGTGGAAACGACCCTATTTGGATCAAAGCATAATTTTCATTGGATATAGCAACTAAAAAAGTCGTTGGACTCTTTTTTGCATCCATGTATTTTAAGTTCACCATTCGTCTTTTGCTTCGTTTTGTTTTTGTTAATAAGTATTTTATTAGGGTTTTATTAGTTTCTTTTTCATATTTCGTTATTAAAATTGTTCCTTTTGTTTATTTCGAGCCATCAGAACTCTGTCACTTAGGCGAAATTTTTTCTTCAACAGCCACAGGAACTTCAAAACAACACCAACAAATCAACTGCTAGCAATTGGCTGTAGCCCATGACCTTGGTTTAATATTTTCAAGTACCATAATCATCAAGACCCTCCCTGATCGTGCAAAATTGTTGCTTATATCCGACGAATATGACGACATGATAATGACGTAACCTACGGCATCGATGTCCGTCGGCGCTGGCAACAACGTGTCATTCGTGCCTTCCGGCACGACAGTGACGTGGTAAAAAATTTGCAATCCAAAAGGACGATTTCGTCGAAGGTTGTTTGTCAAGGTGCCGTCTTTTCTCTCTCCGGAGCCAAACAAAGATCCCCCAGAAATAAAGGATATTCAAAATGTCTAAAAAGGGACCAACAATAGACACTGGCAATACTGCTTTTGTAAATCCAATGATCGAAAACTCTCGATTTATCGCGTATGTGTGATGGGGTCATGTTTCGTATCTTTTGCCTGTTTGCGCGGTTATTTTCAGTCACCCATGGTTTATAGAGGGCTTTTTGTTGAATCATCCAATCACATGAAGCAAATTGGAATTGATTGACATTTTGAAGCTAAATTAATGTGACGTCACAGAGACCATAACAAAAGGAAATCGCTTCATTTTCCGGGAGAGAAAATAGTACGAAGGGCAACGTTTTGCGTTTTAAGGAATATTCCTTGCGTATTTCGTCGACATTTTGGTAAGTAGAACCTGTTTCGGCAGCATATAGTGTTAACTTTAAGTTTGGAACGAAAATCCATCGCCAACCATGCAAAATTCGCTTTGGGCGCTGCCAGAAAAGCGAGCCATATTTGTTTGGCTTTTGTTGTCAGCAGTCTGTGATAGCAACCTCAGTCTTCTGAGAACAGACATTCTAAAATGTTTAAATATACGATTTTCAGTCGCTCTAAGCTTCAAACGGCTGTGAAATTATGCGATGTAATGTTCAAATGGGGATTATGTGGGCCCTCCCAACACCACGCGTGACTAGCACGGCGTTTGAATCTGCCAGTCGAACTACTGAACATTCTTCAAGGTCTTTGCTGTACGTGTAGGCTAACTAGGCCTGTTTAGCCTCTGTTTTGTTTAAACGCGGGGAATACTTTCTTTAATAACACATTTCGTGTTCAAGAAAGTTGAAAGGATAGGTGAGTGTGAAGAGAGCTTTTATTTCAAACTGCATGACTCCTTCCTTCTGGCTTAGTCATCCCTGGTAGACGAAACCGGCCTCATGAAATGAAATCAAAAGAATATCAAAGACAAAGAAATGAAAGAAATTAATGCTTGAAATGCATTTTTCAGTTTCGTTTAGGTATATACTACCCTTAAAACCTTACCCCGAGGAAAAGAAGCATAAATTGAAGTGAAATTCTGAATGCACAGCTTTATTTCACGTCTTTCTCTTTCGTAATGTGGACATGTTTATTGATGTTGGTGGTTCGTACGTTTGTATAGGTTCTATTGCAAAATTATCTACGTTTACAGACTCTTATTGCCAGAAAAGCCGTTAAAAGAAGTATGTTTTAAGTTTTTCGTGAGAATAATCGGTGACTGGAGACCCGAGAGTCCATTTTCATGGCGTCGCGTCATATTCGACCCGCAAGAGAACAAGAAATTATTAATGTTGAACAAATATGGCGACCATTTGAAGCCATCTTCCGTACAAATTTTCACCCATGTTTTAACTTTGACATTTTCAGTGGCCAAAAGCTGTAATTTTGTGACCGTAGAGCAATTTTGTTGCTTACAAATAACTCGTTTGGTAGGGATTTGAACAATACTTCATTTCCGTGAAAAATCTTTCTCAATAGGTTTGCTAATTTCGTGATATTTTGGCTTACTAACAGACGAAACATGAAATCGTTACATCTTTGCGTTTATTTGATCTTCCAGCGGCGAGTTTTGCTACTAACACCGGTTATAAAGTTCAACTTCGAAACGAAAACACCTTTCTTTGGCGATGGTAAATTGTACAATTCAAAAACCTCATGGGATTGGAACTCGAGAGATAAACAGTTGCTGTAAGCTTATACACGATTCATTATTTCTTCTTTGGTTTGGTAGACTATATATCGATCCGCGGATATTTGCGCTTTCCGAATTTATCTTTAGGGGTATGGTCGTTAGAACTGTTATTTCTTTCAATCTTGTCGCCTGTTTATTTCAAAGTTAGATTTAAAGCTCTTATGAGGGCTTACATGATTTGCAGTGATATTTAAGAATAGAAACTAAACTCTTCATTATTATTCTTCTTTTCTTGAGTTTTTAACTTACACAACATCATCTTTCGAAAGTGTTAAGTTGTATCTTTGATTTCCTACTGTTATTCCTCGAATCTGTGCAATTTATTGTGCTTAGGCAGGAAAGTTTTGTGAGGTTGTGTGATATCACCCTCACAAACAAGCTGTTTCTTTAGATGTGTTACACAAGACTTGTATAATCTACTTATAGAAACAACACCTAGGACCTAGAACGTGAGAAAAGCCATACTTTACAATGACAGCAAGACTTGTTACCCACCTCCAAGTAGAGCTTGATAAGTTAGACATGTTCAAATGAAATAAATACACTCTATTGACAAGTGCTGTATTTCTTTGCCACAAGGTGGTTTTGCCTCGAACTTGTATTAAGCTTAGGAGGCAGAACTACTGCAGTTCAATAACATGTTTTATTTGGGAAAAATCCAGCAGATGTTTTAACTGTAAATTTTAAAAAAATTGTAACTTCCAGATGAAACATTTACTCAACACCTTTCTACAGATAGTATAGCACATGACATGACCTTGTACCCATGCAATCATTTCTGTAATATCTTTCTAAGTGTGACCAATTTGTGGATTAAATTAAAATCTGTAACAGGAAAAAAATATTTTTGACTATAATATATAATGGCTATAGAGTCCTTGTGCACTGTGACAAAAAATGTTGTTAACAGTAGGATTTCCGAAGTCAGAATGTGCATAAATTGGGACTTTGGCTTGTAAGTTATACCTGTTTCAGTTTCACTTGTTTATGTAGTATTCAAGCACAAATTTTTGTGGTCAGGAAATTGACAGTCGGAGAGGAGAGTGTTTTGGAAAGAGCTATTTGATGTCAAATGGTTGAGGAGTGACTCATTTGACTAAAGTGGAAAAACGACAAGTCCTGCAGGGGTTATTACCAAAGTCCTGTAGTACCATTCATGACTAGTAGATGCTCATGTGCCCAGCAGTTAAGCCATCGGCCAACAAAATTTAACTGAAAAAACTAAAAACTCTTAAGGCCCAGATACACCTGCAATGTTGCATGCAACTTCTTTATTTCATTACAAGTCCAGCTCTCCGCCCCAGAAGTTGTTGCATGTGACAATTCCAAGGTACAATGTAGAGTAATTTGTAATTGACAATCTAGAATGTAAGAAAATTGCTGATATTCCCAGTTTTGAGTTCACTAAGAGTGCTTTCCATTTGTATGGAAAAACCGGTGAGGGTTTTTTGCCAGATGGAACAGTGCATTTTTCTACAAACAAGATTGAATGGGAGGAATGCTTTCCATTTGTAGGAAAAACCAGTGAGAATTTTCTGCCAAATGGAACATTCCATTTTTTCACAGACAAACCACATATTTCATCAAGTGTGAAGACACAAATGGTCTCTGAAAGATATTCCTTTTTGTTTTTGGAAAAATTTCCACTGAAAAGGGCCATTCCATTTGATTTCCCAGAGGAACAACCGGTTTTTCCACACAAAAGGAAAGTGCTCCAAGACTGCTGGTTAAAAATACTTAAAATGCATTTGTACGGGTCTTACCTCAATCTGAAGTGAATATTCACAAACACCAGTGAGAAAATGAAGTTTTAACAACTGTGGCTTGTTTTATTTTAGGGTTCAGCACTTTCCTCCTGTTATAAATGAATATTTTACTACATGTGGAGGCTAAGGCAGTACAAATGTGTCTTTACCCTTTAGTCTTTTAATTCACCAATCTTGAAGAACAAAAACTTGACTGTTTCCTAAAATAGCATGCTGTAGCTTTCAGCTGTGGTCATTTTGTTTGTGACTACCTCTGTTATTTTGTGCGAGCCTTTTTCCAATGTTTATCAGAGATGCTGATCGGTATACTAAGGAGAATTGTTCTTTCTCTCAAAAGTGTAATGGAAAGAGGTTCAGACGACACTCAGCAACCTTCTTTGTGCTGCATGGGCTGTGGATTTTATGGCAGTTCCTCAAGTGATGGAATGTGTTCCAAGTGCTTCAAAGATGCCTTACGGCGAAAACAATCTTCACCAACCACCAGTGCAGCTTCAGTGGTGTCAAGTGCACCAACAGGTTGGTTCAGTTAGAACTGAGAAGACATTCTTTTAGCATGAACCTTTCCACTTGAAAAAAACTCTGACTCTGCACCACAGAGCGGCAGCTCAGTAACTTTCATTTAAATGGTCACACTTCAGTAAACCGCACAGGAAAGAATAGCTCAATAGGTTTTGAAACAGTTTAAGATTTTATCCGTAGAATTTCTGAAAGTAGAGAGATTGATTGTAGGATTGAAAGGGTTTAAAAGGGAGGTTTAAGGACATTATATTGTTACACTAAAGAGTCATTGTTGCAATTTTATGTCAGTTGCATAATAGAAAGCTTGAACATGATTTAAGTTCACTGTTCTTGCAAAGGAAATCTGATGGCACATTTATAATTTGGGGGAAATTAACACAAATTAAAATTTGCATTTGATTTGTTTATTTGCATTTTGTTTACACTGAGTTGTTCTGGCATGGAGCAAATATTCACTGCTGTTAAACAGAATTGATACAAGTCCTTTCCTTAGGGTCAGCCTCGGATTGGCCCTTCAAATCCTAGTTTGACCATTCAACTGTAGGTATCACCAGTACAGTCAAACCTTGGTTACTGGTATCTGCACTTTTGGATTTCCTGGAATTTTCTCAGTAGTCCCAATTCATTTAAACAAACGTTTACGAGCATTGGTTGTAACATTTTAGGTGGAAATAGAGTAGGTAGTTCCTTTAAGCAGATGTTGTTTACTCCATGTTACCCAATTAAAACTGACAAAGAACACTATCAGAAAAGAAGGTGGCTAATTAGCCGTCTGCAAATTTAGTGTCCTTTGAAATTAATCACCCTGATTGCTCACTTAAATCATGCCTGGTGATGTATTCAGTTTCGTGCTGTCCAAAGAAAATGTTAATGAATCCCAAACCCTCAATTATGTCTTTTTGGTGCTCCCATCAAGTCCAGGTAATCATTGTTTGACTGTTCTTTCCTGTTGTGCTGTTTTACTTTTGAAGTGGACATTTGAGCAAATTTGTTGTATTCAACTTTGGCATACATTGGCACATTCTAGTTTATAGTGCCAAAACTTAGTATGTTGAGATTTTTTGAAAAGAACATTATTAGCAGAATACAGCCTGGGGCTATTTCAGGGGGGCTGCAATACGTGTATGTGATATTGTATGATTGTTTTGTAGGGCTATCTGAGGAACCATGTACTTCTCATTTGCCAGCAAGTGAGGATATTGCAGCAGCAGTGAGTCCCTCATCATCTAACAGCAGCGTCTCGGCAGATAACGATAGTTTAAGACAACCAGAGGCTGAAGCCGAGGCAAGCACATCTGAAACCAAGGATAAAGCAAAAACTAAAAGAAATAGATGTTTTATGTGCCGTAAAAAAGTAGGGTTAACCGGTGAGTACAGCCTACTGATTGCAATCAATGCTTGCATTACCATCAATATACTAGTGACGCTAGTAACTATTACTAACATGGCCCTATCACAGAAGACATGGCCTAATTTGGTATGAGACTCACAAGATTTGTCTTCAACACTTGAAGTTTGAAGCCTGTTGGTGATGTTTGGGTTTCATTGAAATTAAAAAAAACTGATTGTTCTCATAAACTGGTTGCAATTATAGTTTTATTTGTTCATGTTACAGTAAAAACCTACATGCAATAACAATTGGATGTAGGCTGTAGGCTAAAATTTTGGTGTTTAAACCCCCATCATGTAAGAACCTGTTGAGCCAAAAAACTGGAAAAGGTTCTTATAATTTGAAAACCAGGAAAAATTGCAAGAGTAACAGAAACACTCAAGTATTAACAAAGGATACTATCAACCAGTTTTATTCAAATTGACAATCTCAGCATACATTTTTTTATAAGGAAGGGGCCACACCATTGAATTTAGGCTACTTCTTGGACCAACAGCAAGAACCTATGCATTTAAGATTCTAAATAGCCTAGATTCTCAGTAGACACCAAAATTAATAGCGGAGCCAGCGCACTAGCGCGTCAGCGGAGCTCCATTGCTAAGGAAATTAATTTTGGTAACCTATCAAGCCAAAAAATTTTGGTAGTGACGTAATAGTCACGTGACCGTCCGTCTGTACATCCGTACGTCCATCCGTCCGCACAAGAGGGCTACCAATACACTTCATACACTGGATATAACCCTGTGCTGAATCCCGTGTGTTTTTGGTGCAAAATCGCATGTTGACCTTCGTTGTAGCAAAACAAGCAAAGACAACAAAAGTCAAAAACAAATTTGTTAATGGAAAAAAAAGTTCAAAAGAATACTCAGTTGTCTTTTTGGTGGAAGGGGAAAAGTTCAATTTAGGCGAAAAAAATTAGGCAATAAAGTTAAGGCGAAAAGTTCAAATTTGCCTTGTCGGTTGGAACTCGGTCTGCACACCGCTTGAGTTCGCAGCTTTTCGCAGCGGTTTCAATGCCAAATATAGCAGAGCTAGTGCTTTTTGGTTTTTTCTGTCCACAACCATGGTTTTTACGGCGTTCTGAACACATTTTGCCAGGAAAAACACCAGCATTTTCATGCTGATAGGTAGCTTGTCATGAAGAAAGAAATAAGTATTAAAATTAACTTGAAAAAGGCCGAGGAACGCTCATGGCCTAGTGGATTAATATCCGGCTTCAGACGCCGACATCCCAGGTTTGGCTCCCTTTTTTTTTAATTTAACAATTGAATGAGAGTATTTTCACAAATTAGTAACTGCCAGTAAAAAACAAACAAACAAAACAAAAAGGGGGGGCTCCACTTTTAGGCTTGCCTAAATCTGTATATTAATTATAAGAACCTTTGTTGGCTAGGTGGGAAAAAAATCTAGGTTCTTGTATGTGGGTTTTTACTGTATTTTATGTACAAAATGTGTATTGACTGGTAACTATCTTTTCTAACATAGGATTTGAATGCAGATGTGGAAATGTCTACTGCGGCCTTCATAGATATTCCGATAAACATGACTGCAGTTTTGATTACAAGGCGGATGGCAGGGCCAAGATTTCTAAGGACAATCCTGTAGTTGTTGGCTCAAAGATTCAGAAAATTTAAGATAATAACAAGTTAGTCAGGAACGCTTGGGTAAAAAAGTGCTGTCTTGTTTCATTTGTTAACTACATGTATCCTTGTGTTACCATTCAAGTAACAGTAGGTAATCTGTGTGAAATACCTGAGGCTTGTGTTGTAAACCTGTATGACTGTGAACTTTGATAATCCAGTGTCTCAAACTCTTAACAATAACAATTATAAGTAGGTCTAGTTAGCTAAGTGCATCACTTTGCCCAAGCATTCCTTTTTGAATTCGTTGCTTCCATAATTATTTCTTTTGGATCACTATTGCAGGCTTAGTTCAGTACAGGTAATAAATTATACTTGTGTTAACATTTTATGTAGAACAGTTTGAAGGTAACGTACTTAGTGATTTCTAATCTGACTAATCTCTAACATGAGTGTCAGGACTTGTTTATCATGCTTAAAGGTTAGGTAAAGAAAAACAGGAGCCTGATACTCATTTTCAAATATCTACTCTGTAGCAGGCACAAGTCTAAGCAGTGATTTGCATAAGCTTTGCATGCTAAAAGATTTGACATTCTGACCTCGGTTATCAAATTTCGTGTATTATTCCTGGTAATGTTTTTTTGCCAAGACTTATGCTTACCTTAAATAATTGTGCCATGTGCCGCAGACTTTGATTCTCTAGGGGTGATCTATAGACACAAGCAATTCATTCCCACATTTTCTTGGTGCAGGTTATTTTAGTTCTCTTGGGAAGATTCTTCTGTTCTCAAGTGAAATTAGGCTATTTAGGTGCTGGCAGGTTATTGATTTGTATTAACGAATATTCCCATGGAATAGGTTTCTATGTTACTGTGTTGTTAATTTTCAAAACTGGCAATAGGAACTTCCAAAGATACATTAAGTTTTGTATGCAAGAGAAAAAATTGAGAAGTGTAACTCAGCTGAAAGTTACTTTGGACAGTTTCTAAATGTTGATGGAATGTACAACTTTTTTCTTTTTGCGCTACATTGAGTTACCTTTTACAACTTAACTTCTACTCGATACTGTTTGTACTTAGCCTTAGCCTTCAGAAACTAGTAGTAATTATTAATTAGCAAAGCATTTCCTTGCTTGAACCCAGATCAGTCCCTATTGATAAGTTATTAACTGGAAGACCATTTAGGCAAGTTAGTGTAGGACAGAAGGGGGTGCAGAGTGGCCATACCCAACATTTTCCATGATTGCGGCACCTCTTGTGCAAAGTAAAGACTCCTATGTCCAGAATGAAAGGCGACAATTTGAAACCTGGAAGACTCTGTTATAAGTTTTTGTGAGTGGGGGCTTTGGCATTGACTGGGTACAAAATCACAATCACGTTTACATTTTGAACTATTGGAGCCACTGAACAACAGATTCTCTCAAGTCAATCAGCCGCAGCTTTTGATAGTAAAAGAGAAAGGCTTTACAAAGTGGTATTGCATTCTAAAAAATAATGGTAGCATCTTTGTCACTTTTGGCAAGGTTCTCGACCATGATTTGACATTCTAAGACACTTTTTTGCGCGGGTGAAATAAATTCAAAGATACCATTCTGCACCCTCACTGGCTTTTTTATATGACACGAGGAAAGAATCCCTGACCATGGGTTATTTGCTTATTTCTACAAGTGCCTTGTTCATTTTCTCCTTGCTCTGTCTTGCAAGTGATTATTCAGCCCTACATTGTTCTTAAATGCTGTGTATATAGGTATAACTTAATTTTCTATGAATGTTTGCTTTTGGTTGTAGCTGAATAAGGTGTCTTTATGCCTTGTCTCATGAATCTCTATGTAGCATAAGTTGCAAAGTTTCCATTTTCCCGAATTTTCACTTGTTTTCAGTAAACTTAAATATAAGAGTAAGGAGAAGTGCAAGGTTGGTCACGTTCAGGCTTGGGAATGCCTCAGAAATGGGCGAGGGTGGGTAAACAAAGCTATTGTGACAGATATTCATATTTTGTACAGTACCTATTAAAATAATAAATGCTAACATAACAATGAGAGACCAAATGTATGTAAAGTAATGTATGGCGAGATGATAACAAGGAAAAGTTACAGATTTACTTCATAGTGCAGTGTATAATAAAATAAGGCTGTTTTTGGTGAATTATTATTGTGAGGAGATCTTCCTGTAATATGTTGGTTTAGAAAATATTTCAGCTTCAGTGATGTGTGCTTTTGTTAGGGGTTGTTTATGAATGCAAGCTTTTCTCTGTTGTCAAGGGATACCATTAATAAATTTCTCATTGCTATATCAGTAAACAAGTGGCTTCTGTTTCTTACTTGTATTTATGTTTAAAATTCTTTAGTTGAGTGGTATCAGCAAGCTGATGCTCCCGAGTAACTTGTGATCAGGTTCTAGATTAAAATTCTCTCCGATTGGAGGTTACTTCTGAGCAGACACTTTGCTGTGGTCCCAGCCGCGTACAGACTGCATTTCCAACCTTCGTAGACCTTGGTATGAAAACCTTTCATATGCAGGGAATTGAATATGGTGCTAACGACATGGAAACTGCACTTTCAATCTCCCAGCAGTGGATACCTGTCCTATGCAGAAGCTTGGATGTAGTCCTAGCCACAACATTTTCAAACAACGTAGGTGGACACCATTCCATAAGCAGGCACTTAAATATGTCCTTACCGTCAAAAAAAAAAAAAAAAACCAAAGGTATCTTTTTTGACGCTATTAGCGGACACCACTCGTATGTCGACATTTGAATGACCTAGCGATATCACCTCTTATGAAAACACTTGAACGTGGTCCCATTTGCTGTGATTTTTAACCTACATAAGCGGACACCTACAAGTGTGTTCATTTCTGAGTCTTCCTAGATTTACTCATTTTTGAATGTGAATATATGAATAATTTTATTGTTTTATCATACACATGTATATGAATTGCGGTTTGTTAAGAGCAAAGTCATTTAAGCGGAACGCGAACGATAAACTTTCAAAAAAAAAAATTAAAACCGGGGCTGGACTCTCATGGAACCATATAAAAGTGAGAAAAATTCTCAAGTCCATCGTACTCGGGATCGTTCCTTCTAAAAAGGGTTAAAATTCAAGGTTTGGTTCCACCTAGAGTGAATCAGACTGAAGCAATTTCCGCTAGAATTATCCTGGTACCATTATTGGTAGGAGCCGGCAGAAGTTGATAGGATGGCTGGGGAGATCGATCATACATAATTCATTTTCAGCGGCTTAAGGGTGAAAATAAACTTACAGCTACAAAACGAGATTATGGCACTGTTCAGGGTTTTCATCATTTTACGTGACAGACCTCTACTCCAGCTGTAGATGGCTGCCACTGCCTGGGTAATATTGGCCATACCGAGGGGTTGCTTTCTCCTCTGCAGAGGCGCTCCGCTTTACTTTTTCCCTCTGCCCGTTTTCTCTTAAGCGTGCAGTCAAGGCTCGACTGTAGGAGGCCTCTGCGGAGGAGAGAGGAGGGGTTGGCAATCCCGTACCTACGGACTCTGGATAAATAAAGATAAAGATTACTTACTGCAGATAATTCAGATTACAGGCTAAGCCCTTGCCGAAGGCGGTGGTGGTGGTGGTGGTGGGGGGGGGGGGGGGGTGGATGTGGGGGTGCGCTTATTTAAAATAGTCGCGAGAAGCCGTAAGGGGCCTTAAATGCTTATACCAAACCATAATTTTAAATTAAACAAAACCCCTGAACAAAATTCATACAAACTCCTAAAATCTACTACTTTAGTGCCTAAAACATAACACTGAAATTGAAATGTTGTGTATTAGAGATCATCTTTGGATCAAGTTTTTCCTTGAAACCGACTAAAACTTGATTTGCTACCAGAGGAAGTATTTCTTTTTGTGTTTTTCTGAAGGGGGTTTATCACAAAATCTGACTTCCAAAGGGGGCTGGGGAGGAGCTTATTAAAGAGGGGAGTTGATAGGGGGGGGGGGGGGGGTGCGCTTACTAAAGTTTATGCGGTAATTACAGATTATATTTGAGTGATTCAATCATGACCGCAGGAAAAGAACGCTGTCCAACTTTGGAATACTGTAACAGGCTGGTGCCGAGTACAGCAGGACTAAGTATAAAAGAAAGAGCATTCCCAACTCATCCACTGAAGTATCTCTTCACTAGGATAACACTCCTTCACGCTTATCTGAGACAGTCTCCAGGATTGGCCCTTAGCTTAGAGGAGCCTGATGTCTCTAGAACTGAAAAAGCTACAACGTCAGCAACGATGGGACCGAGGTCCGGGATTTCGTTTTTAATTTAATAATAATTAACTTCATTACACTCTTTTTTTTATAAGAACGCGTAAAATTTGGCTGAGCCTGAAGATGTTCTTACTTTAGCCCGTACATTTTCTTAAATTTTGGGGCAAATCGCAGCCTCAACGTTCTTATAAAAATAGTTCTTATAAACAGAAAAGAGTGTACAGTCTCAAACATCTAGTAGTGCAAATACTAGGCCTAGCTACAAAAATCCGGACTTTTTTCGGGATGTTTAGAGCTTCACGGGACTTTAAGAAAACTATAGGATTTTAAAGATTTGGAGGGATTTTAGAGGTTTTGGTGTACATTTTCAAGGTTTTTTTTGTTTATTCGTTACAAAAAAGCTTGAAACTTGGAAGTGTGGTCTCCAGCGATCCTGAAGAGTTTTCCTGAAGCCTTTGTTTGCAATGTTTTGATCCCCCTCACAGTGTCCGCCAGCGGTCTACCCATAATCCAGCATTCCTTGCTGTCAGTGAGTTGAAAATGGCGGTCTCAGGGCGAGCGAAAAATAAAGCGAGCGAAAGAGCGGGAAAAAACGAGGGGAGACTGGGGGAGAGGACGAGGGAACGCCTGTGAAATTAATTTTAAAAAGCCCACGCCGCCCACTTTAGACCGCCGACAGCGGCAGAGAAACATGAACCCAGGGTCAGGTCAAAGTAAACAAGAAAGTTATGTAATTATGCTCACCGAAATAGGTTTCACCCGAGTTTGAAGCGTTGGGAAAAGTACTGGTGATGCTTTAAGAAATCTGACATGCCGAATGAACATTGCAAAATTTTCTGCGATACGGAAACGCAAATGCCATCTCCACTACTGGACCAATACAGGTAACGAGAATCACAGACGACTTTATATACATATCGGTTTATCAAATTGATGAATAGAAAGCTTTTCACTCTGTGACGGAATAAACTTCGTCGTCTTCATCGATTGCGATGGCTACAATATGTTTGTTGTTGTTCTTTTCTCCATTCCTTCGACAGCAGGCTTTCAGGACTTTCATAAACAATCTAGCCGATCCATTTTTCCTCCTTCTTCTTCGTCTACTCCGATAGCCAGCGCTCTAATTCCGATGCTTTGAAGCTGTTTTACTTGGTCTTTCATGGTTACGACAAGCGGAGTGACCACAATTTAATATCTTAGAAACAGCGTTTCTTTGCAATGCGTTGATTAACCTTGGAAAAAGTTGAAAGATCAAGCTATTTCCAAACCCTGTTGGAAGAATGGCGATGAGACCTCTTCCCAGAAACAGGTTTCGAAGACAATCTTTTTATTCCATTTGTAAAGTATCCACATTTGCTAAATAGTTAAGCGCTTGCCGTAAACAGATATTTAACCGTGCTTGACGCGATGGCGGATGACCTTCGCACGGGCACGCCATATCGCATTTCTGCGTCAACAACCCTCTGGTGTTGACAGGAGGTGTCAAATTTGGCCAATCAGAGGGTATACCAGATTCTGGTATACCGTCATGAGCTTTTTTTAAAAATTAATTTCACAGGCGTTCCCTCGTCCTCTCCCCCAGTCTCCCCTCGTTTTTTTCCCGCTCTTTCGCTCGCTTTATTTTTCGCTCGCGCTCCACTATCTGAACACCTGGAACAGGCTAGTCTCAGCACAGCTTGTTCGCCTTGTTGATTTGGCTGAAACTGAGGGCGCTAGCAGAAAGCCTAACAAAGCCGTAGAATTTTCACCACAGTCGCCGAGTTTTTTTAATATGATAGGATTTTTAGGAGTTTTTATGGGATTTTTAGAGGTGAAATCGGAGATTTTTGGAACAAATTTGAGAAATTCCAGAAAGATTTTTCATTAGGCCATTTTTCGGGATTTTTGTAGCTAGGCCGGCCTAGCAAATACACTTTGAATCAGGGAGACTGAAATCTAGAGCGCTTACCATTTGAATGGAATTCTCGGTGGATTTTTTTGGACAAATGGAACTGCACTTTTTCTCACCAAGAGAACGGAACGGATTGAGCCGTATCATTTGATTCGAAGTTTCGGATGCAAGTGTTTTCCCGCGCCATTAAGTGGGGGGGGACAGGGGGGCGGGAGACCGGGAGAAAAGGGGGCGGGAGGTGTACGGGAGGCGGGAGAAGAGGGGGCGGGAAGCGGGGTTCCCAAGGTGGCGGGAAGCGGGAGAAAAAGGGAAGAATTACGCAACATTGCGCAATATTTTGCAATCGAAAAAATGCAAAGGGGCGGGAGCCAAAAAATACAGGGCGGGAACCGGGATTAAAGGGTACGGGAAGCGGGAGGTTTAAACCCCCCTGTCCCCCCCCACCATTAAGATCAAAAGCTCGAATCATGAAAGCAAAAGTAAAACACAAGTACCGACGGCCAAAACTTAAATCTTTATCACCTTGAGTGGTACAATTGCGTTGCAAGAAGTCTGTTAGCAGTAGCCGCGAAAATAAAACAGTTGTCACTTCACGAACAGTGTGGAACAGTAAAGATTCATCAGCTTGAATCCGCCGTCTTGGGCATTGCTGTCTTCTCGGAAATAGCCTGGCACTGTCAATTGTGGATAAATGGTACAGAAATTTCCGGAAATTCCGGTAAAAGCGAGAAAAAGGAATACCTCGGAAGGTATCACCTTTTTCCCGAAAACATTCCACCGGAATGAACCGTTCCATTTGAATTCTCCCCGGAATTACCGGGTTTTCCATAGAAATGGTAAGCGCTCCTAGCCTCCCACGCAGTCGTTTTTAGGAGGGTAATACAACTTCCCTAAAAACGACTGCGTGGGAGGCTAACTGAAATCCAAATCGAATTGGAATTTGGAAATGTTGGTTTCTGCCGTTTTGATGCTAACTGGATGGCTGACTTCTTCCAAGTCACTTATAGTCCTTATAGCTTATTATAGCTTAGTTCGTCGGACTCAAATTTGAGGAATTTGACCTTTGTGTGACTGTTATTAGGTTTATTTTGGAAACCAGACTATTCCTGTTCAAGTTTGAATTTGTTCTAGCTTTTGTCTTCCAAGCTGTCATGGCCTGGATAGTGTTTTCCCGCTCTTTCTAAAACTCGTGCTTTGATTGGTCAAAGCAGCCAACGATGACAACATCTTGTTTGTCTTCCGGGATCTCCATTGTCTTTCACCAATTTACAATTGTCAAGTGTATTTTACCGCTCAAGCACGACAACTATATATAGTTGTAGCTAGCTACGACAAGCACTTGTCTTGGGAGTTGCCCTCTGTTCATTGGTGCTACGCTTCCTTTGAAAGGAGTCTTCAAAAGAATTGAAAGAAAGAACTATGGCCGAAAAACTTCCAATGAACGGAGACAGAGACGATGGCGATGATCAGTTCCAGAAGAAATCCGGGCGAGTGTTTGTTATCACGAGAACAAAAGCGATAGTGCTTGTTATCATTGCGATCGTGTTAATCATCTTCGTTGGTGTAATTTCGGGCGTTTTTAGCGCCAGAAAGGCAAGAAAAGATGCGCTGGAGGAAAGGAAGGAAAGAGAAGAACTCGAAGCCACTGACAAGTCTGAAACAACGGTCGTCCCGACCACTGAACCCACAGGCCCCGAGCCATGGTATAAAATACGCTTACCGCAAAATATTCGACCTGTTCACTACAACTTTTATTTAGATCCGTACTTAGAGAAGAACACCTTTCAAGGAAATGTCTCTATTCTGATCGAAGTCACTGGAACATCCGCCTACATGTCGTTCATTTTGATTCATATCAATGATATGAATGTGACCCGCGCTAAAGTTTACAAACTTGCTTCCGATGCGAAACCGAATACCGCCACCCCTGGAGAAGAATTGGCCCTGAAGAGGACCTTCGAATACCAGAAAAACGATTACTTTATTTTCGAACTGGAGAACGACCTTGAAGTTGGACAGTATGTGCTGCAGATGGCGTATAAATCGAGATTTTCCAGTCAGCTGAATGGATTGTACATTAGCACCTACACGAATGAACAAGGCAAAGAGAGGTGAGTGCATTGTTTTAGCATCAAGGAATTTTAATTTATTGTAAGCTTGAGATAGTAGGTGGGATGGGGGGGGGGGGGGGGGGGTGATAAGGGGGCAGGGAACAGGAGAGTGGGTTAATTACAGGGGGCAGTGACCTTCAAGAGAATGTAGAAAGTGGGATCCCCAGCATGACGGGTTTTGGATCAAAAATTAAATTTTGAAACAGGACACAATGTTTTGCAGTAGAAAAATGCAGAGTGGCTTAAACCATGAAGGCAGTGTGTGAACCAGGAGTAATAATATTGGAACTTAACATTCAGACTATCTCCCCCCCCCCTCCGCCCCCCTCCTTCAAAGTCAGCCTGCTTAAATTTTTTAATCCTCTTTAATGTTGCTGTTGGGCATCAGAAGCTATACCTTGGGCTGGCATGCCTACAATACAGAGAGCATTGTGAGCAGTGCATCTCTACAGTACAAACTTGTCATAAGACTCCTCAAGCTATCTCTCAGTTGGTTTAAATTTTCAAAGGGCCGGGTCGCATTACAGCCTAATTTTTACTTTGGCTGGCTAAAAACGGCTGAAAAATCAAATTGCATCAGACCGGAAATGAAAATAAATTTGAGCTCACACGGTCGCATTTCAATAAGTTAAAATGCAAATGTCAATCATGCAGGTGAAATTTTAGCGGCAAAAATTGTCTTTAGTCACGAAACTAACATGCGGCTGATCAGGGCAATTTGCATTACCACAGTACTTCCGTTGTTGCTTGCTGGAGACTCGCTAGAAGTACTTGCATTTGCTGGAGAGCTTCTATAACTGAATGGCGAGTGACTTTCAGGGGCTCTTTGCTCGACACTCGTAGCTGGCCAAAATGGAGGTGTGCTCCCCAGGTCCTGAGGGAAGGAACATGACTCACTTGTTGGCATTTGATGACCGTAGCAGGGAAAGAGAAAATCTCACCTGTCCATGTATACTGTAGCTTCGATCTGTACGCAATGAAAATGTGCAGCATGAATGATGAAATTTTGCACTCTTTTTCATCTCGTGACCTTCCCGTCTATATTGGGAGTCAATATTGGCAACCGTTGACAGCTTTGGTGGCGGATTCCTTTGTTTTTCCAAAATTTTGAAAAATTGGTCAGCCCCACCCAAGCACACCGGCGTCTTTGATGTTTTTTGCCGATTTTGACATTTTTGAAAAAGCGCAAATGAGGATTAGAAAAGAGGTGCGCATTAGAAAAGAGGTGTGTTGACAGATTTTAGTCCCTAGAGTAAACAGTTCTCTGCAAAATCATCTGTAATGCGACCTGGCCCAAATTCTACTGATAATTTTGTTATGTCCTCCTTCAACACCTGGAATTTACCTGCAATATACCTGGGGTTACCCGAGATGGCTCTTCCCCCATTAATCCCCTTTAGGATGGCAAAATTGTTTTGACTTTCTCCTCTGTCTGATTTTCATTTTCCTGAACTGCTAGACTCCCTGTTCTCCTGGCCAGTTTTCCGAGGCCAATTTATGCGAAATAGAAAGGGCAAAATTAAATTTATATTGAGAAGATCCATTCAGAAGAAACATATTTCAAAACTTTGACCTATAATATTATGCGACTTGGAAAAAGGCACATGCTCCATAAATTATGTTTCATTGTTTGTTTCTTTGTTTAATATTTATGTAATTGTTTGTTATACAGACGTCTTGCAACCACAAAATTTCAGCCAACAGATACAAGGAAAGCCCTTCCCTGTTTTGATGAACCTGCCATGAAAGCTACATTTTCCACTGTGATTGTTCACGAAAAAGACTACAAAGCTCTGTCAAATATGCCAGTACACCACCAAAAGACTTTGCCAAATGGAAGAATAGAGTCACATTTTGTGAAGTCTGTTCCGATGTCAACCTATTTGCTAGCATTCATTGTCTGTGATTTTAAGTACACAAATGCAACAACTGGAGTGCATAATAACATTACAGTAAGTGAAAAATAAGGTGATTTCTAAAGATGTAACTCCCTGTATGTTCAGTAAGAGCCCATTACAATAGATGCTATAAGAATAAGGAATCACAAAAGTATTTACCACAGGTCACCATTTGAAGGGGTTCCTGGAATAAAGCCCTAAGTGACCTCTGATGAATTGCTACATTCTCCTTCCAATTTGCCCTGTGTATGCTTGTAAATCAAAGGGAGAATTACATATTTGATCAGGAGTCACTTAGGGCCATATTCCACACACCCCTTCAATTTTGTTAACATGAAGCAACCAGCTATAATTATACAAAAGCTTTAATTACTGCTCCCCTAGATGGGATGTTAAGTCCATGATTGATTGATTGATTGATTGATTGATTGATTATCAATAATTTCATTGATTGGTCATTCTGGGTAGTTTCACAATAATTTGTTTTGTATATCTATTTACAGCTCAGAGTATGGACTACTCCTGCACAGGTGAAACAAACTAACTATGCCTTGGGTGTTGGCAAGGACATCATCACATACTACGAGCAATATTATAACCTGGGTTATCCTCTTCCAAAGCAAGGTGATTGGAAATCCACTTTATGAAAGGTTTAATAACCACTACATACAAGTTTCTTTGTTGTAATTGTGGTAGGAGTGTTGGTGCATGACAGGACGGAGAAAGCGTGAACTGTAAGTACATCTTGTTGTCCCATACAAATTCTTAGAAAACTTTCCTAAGAATTTGTGAGGGGTTTTTCAAGCGTATCTAATAGGCTTACCGCAAGGTGTCTTAATCTGCTGCTTCATGATTGAAATGTCACTGCATCAAATGTAAACCAGAACCGCGGAGACGTAAGGACAGTCTTGTACATGTCATCAAGTCATAATAAAATGTGACTTGATTTTCCCATAGAGGAGTGTTACGCATCATTCAGAAGTCATCACCAGACAATTTTGGAAAATCGAACCAAAAACTCGAAATAGGAAATTCGAACAGGAAATAGGAAATAGGAAATAGGAAACAAGAAATAGGAAATAGGAAATAGGAAACAGGAAATAGGAAATAGGAAATAGGAAATAGGAAACAGGAAATAGGAAATTCGAATAGGAAATTCGAACCAAAAACTCATTTATAAAATTTATCTGCAGCAAGGTGAGACCGCTCAAGGTATAAGCAATCGAAAAATAAAAAATACAAATAAAAAAGCGCGACGAAAAGCAAAATAATGACGCTTGTTCTGTTCGTTGGATGCGACTAGTATTTGACTGTTGACTTTTGTACATTATTATTTGTCACCGGATGCCAGTAACCAAAAGGATCAATGAAGTGTTTTCTTGCAGTTTCTGGTTTCATTTTCTTGCGAAACAATGCGATGTCACAAATGGTTGTTTAACGCTGATTTCAGTGGTTATTTTCCTTCCAATACCGCCAGTGCACTCGTTTCCGGAGCCTAAAAGCAATGTGATTAGATTGACTTTATACTTGAAGTCTGGGAATCGACATCTTGTTTTCGTTTTGTATCAGACAATGGGATAAATTCAAACTAGATTACAGTGAACAAGATTAGAAAAATCTTCCCTGCTGTCCTTTACAAAAGTCTTGCGTAGTGGACTCTGTTAAGTTGAATCTGTATGTAAGCCGTGCAAAATCATTACCGGTATAATTGTAGCTGCTAGCTCAGTAGTCTTGTCGGCATGGGAAAATATTAGAGGGCTACAAGAACTGAACAAAGCCACATGTCCGGTATATGAGAGACGACCCCACGTGTTCGATCTGTAATTCTCTGAATTTAACAGCGTTGTTATTCATCTCAGACATGGCTTGGTTGCATTTAAGATTTCGTCGACACATTACAGCTATAAATCATTAATAATCGCAAACGCGAAGTTGCATGAATTACATGCCAGGTTTTTGTCGCCACTATTTTGGATCGGCTTCGATCAGCAGGGGCATTCCCAGACATTTTTTGGCAGTACGTACAAAGTCAGATTGATACTTAGGGACGGACCATTAGAAAAGTTATTGAGGTGTTGGGGGGGGGGGGATTTTCGAGCTGCACGAATTTTTTGTTAATATTTCCCTTGTAGGAATATATATTTTTTCCGTATGCAGGAACTTTTTTTCTGGGCTACTCGTTGTGTATGAATTTTTTCACTCAATTTTCCGTTGTATGAATTTTTTTGTACTTTGCTCGCCCCCCCCCTCCTCTCCCCCCATAACTTTTCTAATGGTCCTTCCCTTAGCCGAAGAGACAAACATAGTTACAGATTATGATTACAGTCAGAAAAAACATTTATTATTTCAATCGTGTTGTCGTTCTCACATAATAACATAGGCTACAGCTAATTTCGTTTTCCAGCAGTGTTTGTGTCTCCTGTTATACAATTGCACGCATTTATATCAGTTTTACTTGAAAGTACAAGACGAAGAGAAAATATAATACGTCCGGGCGCACTTCTCCGTACTATGCAGTGTGTTGAAGGAAATGCCAATATTGAAATTGCACAACATTACCTTATCTACTTATACTTGAGTTCTAATTTCCACTTCTATATTATAAGCCGTCAAATAGAAAAATATCATATTAAAGGCGAGAAATTCTGGTACGCATTTGCGTATTTCGCGTAAAGGCAGGAACGCCCCCGATCAGTGATCAGTGCTCAATAAAAGCACTATAATGTCTATAATTTCGGCAGGAATTTGTGTGGACCGAACAAACGCAAAACAGCATTGTATGACAAGTTGGATACCAAATTTATTTATTAAAATTAATTTTAGCTAATCCACATTAATTTGTTTACAAGGTCTGGTTGCAGTAAGATGTTAAGGAAAGAATCAGAAGAAATCAGTAGTGTTTGAAATCGGCTTTGCTTTTTCTTCTATTAAACAAGTCAGACGATGGAAGAGGCACCTCTTCTGTTAGAAGGACTGTCCACTAAGTTGACAGTATTTTTGCCACTTACTAACTCTGATTTATGGAAAGATATTTGAAATTTCAGTTATTGCGATGTCCATTTTGCCAGTCCATAATTTAGTTAATACAGGCTTAAATCCCTCTGAGTAACATTACGAGTCTTCTCAGCTCTCACAGGAGTAACGTTTAAGCAAAAATATGGAAGAGTTGAAACTCAGTTGAAGAATATTTGTTTTTTTGTGACAGTAGCAACCATCCCTGCTCTTAAGATGACTCATCTTTTGCTAGCATAGACAGCGAGTAGTCTCTAATTTTGGCGATGGCGATTGTGGGGCGGGCGAAATACACACATGCGCGCGCGAAATTTCGAGGCGACGCAACGTGAAGGGAGCGCAGAAAATTAGATCTCATTTTCGGCGCTCCCTTCGCGTCACATCGCCTCGAAATTTCGCGCGCACGCGTGTGTGTATTTCGCCCACCCCACAATCGCCATCGCCAAAATTAGAGACTACTCACAGTCTATCACTAGCAGGGCTGCCAAGATGTCACATCTTTTGCCAGTTTGTGTTTGCTGTTGTCACAAGAAATATGTAGCAGTTGATAAAAAGCAAAAAAAAAGCAACAACGACTACAAACAGACAAAGAAACAAACAAACAAACATATGATAATAATGACCCGTCTGTGAATAAGAAACGAAAGCTATGGTTATAAAGCCTTTGTGCTCAGATAATTTCTTGAAACAATTTATCAGCCTACTCGGCCACAGTAAATAGAATTTAGGACGAGAGCGGCCTGCATAACTAAGTCTCGAACTGGCAAAATGAACATAGAACTACTTTAAAAAGTTCAAAGCAGCGACCTTTAGTCGGAAAGCAGCTTTTAGCGAAATACGTGATCAACCTGAGCCATAAATAGTCTTCTCACTTCTCATAGCAATGAAGTTTGAGAAAAAAACAAAAAAAAAAACAAAAACAAAACAAAAAAAAGAAAGCAAAAAGAAAGAGTTGAAACCCTGGTTGAAACTCAATCAGCAGAAGACTATTTGTTTCTTTGTGACGGTGGCAAACATTCCTGCTTTTAAGATGACACATCTTTTATTAGCGGGGCTGCCAAGATGACACATCTTTTGCCAGTTTTTGTTTGCTGCTGTCACGAGAAATAAATGTTGCTACACCGAGAGCAGTTGGTAAAAACAAAACAAAAAACACACACACAAGAAAAACAGAACAACAACAACTATGACCCAGCCGAGAAGAGAGCGAGAAGGCTATGGCTGAAAACCCGATGTATTAGGAAACTGTCTTCAAACAATTTGGCAGCCTACTAAGACAGTTAAGTAGACTTTACTTAAGAACGTATACTGCAATGACATCCAAATTTTGTTTCGCCCTTGAACGTTGTTTTCTCCGCGCTTGGTACTGGTCACATGTATTTGCTACGAGTTCTCATTGGCTCATTTGATTGTCTGCATCTTGTAATTGGTTTGGTTTTAGTATATGATACCTGATTGTTTTGAAATTTGTCCTGCCTTAACGCCATGCCAGAGCTAGCTAGTGAAAAACTGTGTCAAAGTAAATACATGTAAAAGAAGTTGAAACCCGGTGGGTTCACTTGGGAACCCACCCAGTATGGTGTTTTCAGTGACCCTAATCCGCCCAGCAAGTTTCGAGAAAATGTTTGGATAAAAGCCAAGAAATATTTGGTTTGCAACTTGCCAAAAACCAACAGGGGGGGGGGAGATTTTTCCTCACAGCTGCTCGTGTTCATCGTGCGCTTTTCGTTTGTCAGTAAAGCAGTGATAAAAGTTCGCTGAGTCTTGGGAGATGTTTCCCGCTTGCTCAATATCAGGATCGGAAAGAACTACATTTGAAGGCTTATGTTACGAATATACATGCATCAAAGAGGGTTCATCACGTGCAGTATATGTTGAAATTCAGTTATAGACTACGAGCAGTCTCTCTTTCCGCTCAGGGATAGTCTCACTACACTAGCGGCTCGACACGCGCGTCACGTTTCAATTTTGCGGTCGCTCGCCCGCTTGCTCGTTTTCCTCGACTGTCCCTGTCAGAGCGGAAAGAGAGACTTCCCGTAGTCTAATTCAGTTTAAAAATGATTTGTGGAAGCGAAACATTTTTCATAAAATCTAAGAATGCGGTTCAAACTTGCAACTGAAGAAGGTGACAAGAATCACAGATGCATTGACTGAGTCTTTTAAAACTCACGCGAGAATATTTATACAGACATACGCTGAGCAAGCACAAATCGAGTTTCGCCCGTACCAGTTGATGGGTTTATGTACGTATTTAGAACTTTCGGAGAAACTAGAAATAGCAGACATTGCAAATTAAATAAATAAAATAAGATACTGAAAACTGAACTTTTCGAAATAGTGAGAAAATTACATCAGTTGGAAGGGAATAAACGCAGCTTGTGACCATCATTCCTGTAGAGATTGTACAATGACACATTTTGGGGCGCACAGTTACACACTCGTTGTGCTCGGCTCAATGCAAAAGCGAGGCACGTTTTCTCGCGGCAGGCGGTTTTTACAAATCACAATCAAATAACTTTATTATAGTCTCAGTCGCTCGCACACTCGCACACATATATTTTTGCTCGAATAACCTGTGTTGAAAAGCCAGAGACACTGCTCAACAACTGCTTAACAAAGAACCTCATGTTTTTCTTTCCATTCTTCGAGAACTTAGTTTTACCCTTTGTCTGCAAAATCGAAAAGTTTACTAACAGGATGGACGGAAATCAGCGTGAATTATTGAGAGACATTAGATCACCTCCTCTGATACGCCTTGATTTACGCTTTGTTAGCCTCCAAGAATAGTCGGAGGATAAGTAACGAGGATAAATTCGAAATCGAACACAGCTTTGCCTTAGAAAACAATTTCATCGGCTAGCGAAGGGGTGAAAGACTGTGTACAACTTACTCGTGGCGAAATGTCACAAAATTCAGTCTTTTATTTATTTCAGGGAATCACGTTTCGAAGAAAACCAGAACTTTATGTTTTTCATTTAGAACATAGTGTCATTTTACAGTATTCCCCGTGGCTTCATTAGAAGCGATGATAGCTCGATTTCCAACAGTTAAACAGATTTTCACACTTTCCTAAGAAAAGCCGAAGAAAGCTCTGCGTGAAACGATACTTACAGTTAACGCTTTATCCGTCCTCTCATGGAAGGCATGGGTCACTGATGATGAATTGCCTATTTCAGACATGATTGCCATTCCTGATTTCTCATCTGGAGCCATGGAAAACTGGGGATTGATCACTTATCGTGAGACTGCGTTACTGTATAACAAGGGCGTGTCTTCTGAGAGCAATAAACAAAGAGTAGCTGTGGTAGTTTCTCATGAATTAGCTCATCAGGTAGGAAGGGAGTAAGGATGGTGTGGGAGGGGACAGAAGATGGTGGGGAGGGGAGGGTAGACTTGTGGATAAATGTGAAGTATTAACGAAGCCATCTAGACAAGACAGAGAAAGAGACAGCAGGAGACAATGAAAGACTGAAAGAAAGGGAAAAAGAAAGAAAATTAGCAAAACTGAAAAGCCTTGGCCTGTGTAAGCTGCAGCTTACATTTTTTGTTAAAAAAGGTCTGGTTGTCTTTGATGAGTTACCACTTCTTAGAAGTAGCATTTAAATATATATCAGCAGCTCCTTTGAGAATTAAAATTTTGAAGTCAGAACTTGTTTAAATTACCTGATAGAGGACTATAGTGTAGCTTTCTTTTGGATCAATCTCTATGCCAGATTCTTTTAACTATTCAAAGAACCTGGCATGGGGATTCAAGTACAATTAAACTCACACATTCATATACACCCTCAGTGTGATACCCATCACGTTGTTCCAGACAACATCCGTACTTGCCCTTCTAAAAGGTTTTTTTTGGTTTGAACCCCTGTCTTCCCCTACTCTGGAATTCCAGCTTAGCTTTACACTTTCCTTTAGAATTTTGGCTTTTGAGACCCGAGCCCCTCAGAATTTCCAGTGACCTTAAGTGATACTGCGTTAGTAAGAGAGGGGAGACCCAATCCAAAACTCCAAAGCACACTTTTCCTATAGATAACCCCTAGTTGGAGATAGCCCAGTTTATTGCATTCCATAAATGACTGTACAGTCATGTTTTATTTGTGTAGTGGTTTGGCAACATTGTTTCTCCAAAGTGGTGGAATGACTTGTGGCTGAATGAAGGGTTTGCCAGTTTTGTGGAGTACCTTGGAGTAAACCACACCCATCCAGACTGGGAAATGGTAGGCAATATATGTCATCTGTTTACTGAGCTTAGATTATGGTGAAGCAGTGAAGAGGCAGTGTTCTTGATTATTGACAGAGTATAGATAATTATAACAGCAATTTCATATAAGATGCAACATCCTTGATTATTAAGTGTTGATAGTGAAGCAACACCCTCTTAACAGCACACAGGGTCGAGACTTCTGTGACATTAAATGTAATTTCAACAACAAAATCTGAAAATGTCATCCTCAGACCAATCTTTACGACAGGAACAGCAACGTATGTACCAGAAGTTGAAATGTGATAATGTCCAGGCCACATGACTGTATATTTCTGGTTGCTGCTTACATACATACATACACTTTATTGAGCATCCCTGAAAAGGGTTTTTCAGCATCAATATTAAAATGCAAAACATAAATAAAATATAAGTAGAAAAGCTATGTACAATATTGTTCGTCCTAATTTACATCACAAATTAATTCTGCTATTTGCTTCAAATTCTCATTTAGGCTGTTCCCAATTTTTACACCACAATGCGCACTGAAACAAAACAGAATGTTAAGGTTGCCCCTATGTCTTGTCTGTCTGTCGTGAATAGAAGACCGTGTACAAAATTTGTTTGACAAATAACTGGGTGACAGACCATTGAGACATTTTTGCATCATAACTGAATCATTGACCATAAGTCTTTGCTTGACATTTAGCCAGTGAAGTGATCTTAAACCTTCAGAGATATGATCATATTTTCAGAGCCTGAAAACAATCCTGACTGCAAAATTTTGAACAAGCTGAAGCTTCTGGATGTTAGTCACATAAGTATTACTCCAAACCGAGGAGCAATAAAAAAGCCTGCTAAAAACAAACTATTACTTATTAACAGGAGCGTTTCCTTATTAAGCTTCTCATTGTCTGTGCAAAATCTATATCCTGACTATTGTTAACAAATAAATAATAATATCCACAGGCAGCCCAAGCTTACATTGAGAACTGTGCATAAATTAGACTGTTTTTTCCACGCTAAGCATAATAATGACATCGGCACGCTATGCATAATAATGACATCGGCAACATTTAAGAGTTTGTATGGAAACGCTACAAAACGTCTCAAATTGCCACAAATCAGAAAGAAGTCGAAATAAAAATAATTTGCCTTATGTCATTGTTGCATTGATCATTATTTGAGGACTTCCTGGGCTGGCTTGAAGCTTTTTAGGCAAGAAATTGAGGTTTTTATTTTTCATATTTGCTGAATCTTTAGAATTAATCAAAGGCAGGAAACAGTTTCACACTGCACCTTACTTGAGGCTCGATAAATTCCATCACAATAAATGAATCGCCCTTAACCTTCAAAGGTGTATTCTTGGGTCATGCACATACCTCTCTTCTTTCTCATAGGTTCCAGATCCTATTTTAAGCTGTCGAAAATCCGTTTTAAATACGAAACTCGCCTTTCCTGGTATGCGTTTTCATTTGAAGTGCACACGTGAATCTTTGCAAGCCGCGTTTTCGACAACAAAATTGCCCTCAGCCGGGGAGAGCCTGAGTGAGATTGTCCACAAGCAAAAGGCGACACTGCGGAGTCCAGAGAGGTCGGTTTGGCGAAAATAGAGAACTATCAGCACGCCCGTAAAATTTAGTCGCCTCACTTGATGCCACGAGCACGTTTTAATGCCTTCGTGCGACAATATATTAGCATAGTGATTTGTTCCGTCACATTTACCTGTTTACCACAAAAAAATGTTGTCGAAATTTAGAAGCAGAGACGAGGAGCAGTTTCCACCTAGAAAAAAAATCGCACCGCTTTTCAAAGGAATGGGAACTGTGGTGGGTATTTTTCCACGGTCACAGCAATATTTTTTTTTGGGAAGACAACCCCATATATCGGAATTAAATAATGAGGTTGATTTGCGGGCAGTGAGCAGGGTCACTTGCGCCAAATACTTGGCATAAAATCATCGAATGGATTGATGAGAGCGCAGCAAAAGATAGTTCTTCAGTCGTCCCTAAAACAAAATTATGGTTTTCCAAGTCAAGTGAGGCGAGTGAATTTCACGGCCGTTCTCATATTTCATTATTTCTGGTTAAACCGACCTCGCTGGACTCCGCAGTGTCGCCTTTTGCTTGTGGACAATCTCACTCAGCCTCTCCCCGGCTAGGGGCCTTTTTGTCGTCGAAACGCTTCTCACAATGATTCATGTGTGCACTTCAAATGAAAACACATACCAGGAAAGGTGAGTTTCGTATTTAAGACGGATTTTCGACAGCTTAAAATAGGATCTGGAACCTATGAGAAAGAACAGAGGTATGCACAAGACCCAAGAATAAACCTTTGAAGTTTTAGGGCGATTCGCTTATTGTGATGGAATTTATCGAACCTCAAGTGTGTTGCAGTGTGAAACTGTTTCCTGCCTTTGATTAATTCCAAAGATTCAGCAAACGTGAAAAATAAAAACCTCAATTTCTCGCCTAAAAGGCTTCAAACCAGCCCAGGAAGCCGTCAAATAATGACCAATACAACAATGTAATAAGGCAAATCATTTTTATTTGGACTTTTTTATGATTTGTGGCAATTTGAGACGTTTTGTAGCATTTCCATACAAACTCTTAAATGTTGCCGAAGTCATCATTATGCATAGCGTGCCAATGTCATTATTGTGCATAGCGTGGAAAAAACAGTCTAATTTATGTGCAGTTCTCAACGTTAGCTTGGGCTGCCTGTGATAATATCCAGTTGTAATATGGCTAGTGATCTGATCATTTACTAGTGTTAGACCTTATTGCCTTTCTTATCACTGCAGGACCACTGCTTCCACTTCGTGGCATTATATGTGAATTTTTCAGCTCTTTATTAATATTTATTAATTCTGAAAAGAATGGAATAGGAGTACTCAGGCTGGAGTCCATCATAGGTCTGTTCTTCAAACTGTAACTGGTTATGATTCATGTCAAGAAAAGTTTATCATGTGGACTTAAAAGTACCACATGCAACTTTTAATTAATGGTCAGCTCACTGTTAAAATGTGACTCTATCCTTGCACATAATTTATTAGTTATTTATTGATTCATTAATTTATAATTTATTATTTCCTTGCAGATGGAACAATTCCTCCTTTCTGATCTTCAAAGTGTTTTCCCTTTGGATTCTTTAGCAAGTTCTCATCCTATTTCTGTTGAAGTTGATCACCCCAAGAAGATCAAACAGTTATTTGACAGGATTTCTTACAGCAAGGTAAAACTCACTGATTGCTTGTTATTGTAATTAATACTTTTCAAACACTTACTCAAGGAAACAGAGTGCTATTAATGGCTGTTCCTTTTCCATTGCAAGGAGACCTATTCTCATGGTATGTTTGTAAAAAATAATTTTATATAACATTCCTTAACTCCAGTTAAATTAATATCATGAAAAATTGTCAAATATTGAAATGCTAAAGAAAGTAAAAGCCTTCCTAGTGCCCAATTTTATGAGCCTTTCATTCAAACACCGTTTAGCCCTTATACCGGTGGGGGGTAAGGACTCTCAGTGACTCCCATATGAAAGTGATGGGGATGCCCATTGTCTCATTTAGGGGTGTAAATTTGGTCTCCCTTAGGGTTTTCAGGACAGGAAGCCAATATTTTTACTCATACAGGTATCGCTTATAGGGTAGACTATGAACGAAAACTAAAGATTTAAAACTGCTTCTAAAATCTAATAATAGAATACAGCATCATTCTGTTTTAGCATGGTCTCCTTTAGGAGTCAAATAAAGCCTGAGCCACGCCCAGATGGGTCTCCTTTAGGGTTTTAATTCTAATTTTCCGACAAGCAACCTTTTCCCTTTCATGTGGGAGTCCTCCCCAGGGGGGGGGGGGGGGGACTTATCCAGTCTTAGAAGCTACTTAATTTAAGGTTCCTGTTCTTTCTTATTTAAATTAAACTTTGTCACTGCTAATCTTAAGCCGTAGTATAAAACCAGCAAAATCAAAATGTAAAAAGTAGTTAACAGGAATGTATGTTGATTTGATTAGCTTACTTATTAGGTTTTCAATGCTAAATCCAACGTTTATTCGTAATACATGCAGATTAGTTCAACCCAGCTAATGCTTTGAACAACCCTGAGCCCAGCAGTGCAAGCCAGTAACATTTCATAGCAGGTAGCATTAATGTTTCACATATACACAGGGGTCAATACAGAACATGGGGGCAGAAATTGGCTCATCAAGTTATTGAGTTGACTAAGGCTTTCCTTTTACTTGGGGTTCGTTCTGACTTTCCCTTTGTCCATTTTTTAGTAAAATTTCTGTTCTGTAATTTTAATTTTTTTTTCCTTCTTTGCATTTGTCCCATTTTGTTTCGTCTTGATGTTGATCTCAGTTTTGGTCATGGCACTTAAAAATTGTTTTTAAATTTTGTATTTCAGGGATCGTCCATCATACGAATGCTTGAAGGTTTCGTTGGTAGGGAAAAGTTTAAGGAGGGATTAAGTGTAAGTTTATTGTTGCAGTGTTTTTATTGCTTTCCATAATTATAATTATTTTATCTTTGAGTGAGGTGTAATATTGACAAATTATGCCTTTATTAATTTTAGTTTCGTATTTATTATTTTGACAGTATTATTTGAGAAAGTATGCGTTTGGCAACGCTGAAACCAAAGACCTTTGGAATGCCTTAGGAGAGGTAAATACACCCTGAAAGTGCAAGAGGTTTATATAATTAATCTTTAATGAAAAGGATTGCAAAACCCACAAACCAAAAAAAACCTACATTTGTGTGTTTTCTGATTATTTGCTGTAACAGTTGTTCATCTGATCCTAGGTCTCAGAGGATAAAGCAAAATGAATCTTTATTTAACAGTACTTAAGGCTTTGTGTGCTATCCACTTACGCTTGTCTGCGCTATGATTCTTGTGTCTGTGGGTCTTACTTGCCAGAGATTTTAGCTCTCACTGCTGGTCATCTAGCATACTATAGGTTGCCTTGCTTGTCCATGCATGTCACTTATCAAATAGCAATTCATGTCAGGTCATAATCATTCACTTTGTACACAGCATTTACACACTGTGTCTCCTTTTGGTATTTCATGTTGTATACCTCTTTTACATGTAGGTAAACAAATATCTTAGGTGGACGTGTCTCTAAGATGGACACCACCCCATTATCAGCTTGGGACACTTCTATAAAAATATTTAATGGTCACTTAAGCCTGGTTCTCATACGCCGCCGAACTACCTGCGACATAGCCGCAGGTACTCATGTTCCGACTCATGAGAACATACACCACCAGCAACAACAACCATCGCAGGCCTTTACTGCTGATGTGCCTGCAAAGTTGAACTCAAGTCAACTTCACAGCTAGGCTTGCCGGTGTAAAGGCCTGCGATAGTTGTTGTTGCTGGCAGTGTATGTTCTCATATGTCAGCACAGTATCCCAGGCAGTACCCGTGGCTATGTTGCAGGTAGTTTGGTGGCATATGAGAACCAGGCTTAAGTGTTGGTCCTTGGCAATAAATTGTTCTCTAGACCTTTACTTAAACTCTCTTTACAATGAGACAGCCACTTTGCTAAGAATGACCTCTTTCTGAGATGGACACATCTAGAGGAGAGAAACCTCTAGGGAAGATGATTGGACACCTTAAAGAGTCACAAAGCTAATGTTAGTCACGGGGTGCCCTTCCTTTAACCAGTCACACAGTGTCGGTCCATGCCTACGTGTATACTTCAGTCCTTTCTTTTAGATCCCTCATAGATGGACAATTCTCTATAACAGTCTCCTGTAATGTCCACCCCTGTTACATATCAGTCCTTTTTATGTCTCAGACAAACAACTTGCAAGGGGGTCAGTTTCTAAAGAAACTTGTGGTGCTGTGTTGGTGGGGACCTGAAACACAAAATTTTGGATTTATCAACTGAGTTGATAAATCCATATGTCCACATGTCTCCCTCTGAAACAGTCACACCCTTCCAAATAATAAGACAAAACTGTACTGTAGTGTGAGTCCCTGCCATACAATATTACAAGCCATACATGGCCCCTTTACCTACTGCCTTCTAAGATAGACACCTGTCTGAATTAAACACTCATGTAATTAAACTTCAGCTTACTTTTACACCTGTATATCTACCTAAAAGATGGATGCTACTCTCTAATGGACTCCTTGTGAAAAAAAAATCTTTCTCCAAGACAAACACCTTTCTTTAACAGTCACAGAGTGCCAGTTCCTTCTAAAATTCAGTCCTTTACTTACAGTCCTAATTACAGTGTATGTCCTCTAAGACAGATTGAACATTTGGATCTCAGGTCCCAGGTGAACCCAGCCTGGGATTGAGGATGAAGTATGTCCTGTAATAGAGAGAGTACTGCATGTATATCATGAGTTTTCCAACAAAATATTGTTTAAATGTATTTCTTTATCCTTTTTGCCAGAAAGCAGAGATTGATGTCAAAACTATCATGGATACATGGACACTTCAAATGGGATTCCCTGTGGTTACCATTAAACGTGTTGGCAAGACAAACAAAGCTACAGCCACACAGAAACATTTCCTGTTGGATCCTAATGCTGAGGTTAAAGAGCCATCACCTTATAAGTGAGCATCCACTGTCATCTTACTGTTTAGCAGACTTACATCACAAGACATGTCTGAGCAAGTGTGAACCCTCAAATTGATTAACCTCAACCTACAGAAAGGGGTATTTGTGCTAGCATGACACCCAGAATTACTCGAACTGTGATGGGAAACATCTTGGCTTAGCGTGAAACCTCTAACAACTCAACCGACAAATTTATTATTGGAAGACTTCAGTAATCTTTAAGCTGTCCAGTACAAACCGTTAAATACCTCAACCTACAATGCAGAAGCTAATATAAACAGTAAAAACCTCAATGTGCCACAGGAGACTACCATGTTTGACCTACACTGTAACTAGTGTTTACGTGAAACACCCTTGTGTAAAACAAAAGAAAAACAGGTGTATTAGTTAATACTAGCGTAGGCATAAAATATCTCAGCAAAACTCCACAGCAGAAGGTTACTAAGATAATGTGCCTGAGCCAATGTAACAACCGTAAGTTTGCATTTTGTGCCTACGTTTATGACATGATAACATCTGTATAATTTGAGCTTAGTTATAAATAATTATATAAATAAAGCCTCTATTTTATCACGGTAAAAATACATTCAGCTGGGCTGCTTTTCAAGTAGCCATGAGTAAAAATACAAAATACAACATACAAAGACGAAAAAACTACTCTTAATAGATTTTTATGGATTTTTATTTGCTTGTTTATTCATTTACCATTGTAGTTACAAGTGGTATGTTCCTCTGACATATGTGTTTCAAGGTTCACCTCAAGACCCTAAAACAACCTGGATGAACATCTCAACTGATCAAGGTAAATTGGCTGCAAGACATGGGTTTTGCTGCATGCAGTTTGTTCTTTGCAGTTTATAGACCATAACACTAACAGGTGTTGCTCTTAATTGATTTTAACCCCTCTAATTGAGCTAACCAGGTCAATCAATAAGACCACCACTCAGTTCAATCAGTCTGTCAATCATTCAGTCACCCAGTCCATCAATCAAATTTAGTCAATCAATAAAGCTATCAGTCAATCAGTCAAACAAGCAACCAATCAATTAATCAATCAATCATCAAACAGTACAACAAAACAGCAGAACTGATTTAATGTCAAACCTGTTAACATTTCTACCATTATCAACAAGCTAAGAAAATTAACCTCAAATCAGACACAACTAAACAAAGTCTATTGTTAGTTTTAAGCGTTTTTTCTTTTGTATGTTTATTTTCGTTTTTTTTTTTTATATCCTTTCCATTTTAGTTTTAAGGCTTAAATAGACGTATACATTAACTGTTTTTTATTCCTCAGTTGAGTTCACTTGGCCTGTGGATAAATGGATAAAAGGGAATTTTAAGCAAGTGGGATTTTATAGAGTTCACTATGATGATGACAACTGGAATGCACTCATTAAGCAACTCAACACTGACCACACAGTTAGTACTGAATTTGTTATTCCTTTTTTGCAAGATTTTAGGTTAACCCTTTTAAGTCCTGATATAAAAATGCATATTCTCCTTACTGTTCTCCATCCATTTCTGTGAAATAATGAATATATGAAAATCATATATTAGAACTGTGGGATGAAGAAGTAAATGTAAAGAAGATCATTGCAGTTAGAGAAAGCCTGAAAAAAATTCAGGCTTGTACGGGACATGGACCCTTGACCTTTGCGATACCGGTGCTGCACTCTAACCAATTGAGCTAACAAAAGCTAACTGGGAGCTGGTCATGTAGTCGGTTTGTTATTAATGTGTGAATGATGAAGATGAAATAATAAATATATGAAAATCATATATTAGAACTGCGGGATGAAGAATTTAATGTAAAGAAGATCCTTGCAGTTATAGGCACAACTCTTGCAGTTGTGAAAAGAAAGCCTGAAAAAAAATTCAGGCTAACAAGCCAGCTGGGAACTGGTCATTTAGTCGGTTTGTTATAGACCTGTGAAGGATGAAAATGAAATAATGAATATGTGAAAATCATATATTAGAACTGCGGGATGAAGTTCTATGGAACTAGTAAGGAGAATTTTTCTAAATGTCAAGACATCTTATCCTTGATGATCACTTCCTTTATTTTTGTCACTTGAATGTTTGAACAAGTAGTGATAAATAAATGTAAAGAGAAATTCAATTTTCATCACTGTTAAGGGCTTAAAGGGGTAACAGTCTTGGGATAAATCTGTAAACAATGACATAATGACATATAGATAATGACATTGTCAAACAAAGGTAGTCATTCTCTCTGCTCAACTTTGTATCACAATCTACTGATAGTGGTAAGGCAACACACATTCTTTTATTGTTGTGGCTTTTCAATCAGCAAGCACCTTTAATACCCTGTAAACAAAACCAGAAAATCTTTTGGCAGAGCAGCGGTGTTTCAGATAAACTTCAAAGACAGAGAGTCAATGAGGAGGTTTCAATTAGGGGCTCAATAACAGCGGGCTTCGCCAAATCATCTTGAGTTTAGGTCAGGTGACCAGCTTTGTGGGCTTTTTTACCTGAGACCTCCCTCTTATCTGGATCACTGAAGCAGTAGACTTAACTTAAGCTAAGTGAATTTCAGAGTTTATCTGAAATGCTAATTTGTAAGTGTTTTGTCAGAAGCAGCCTGCCTGACGTATATTCAGATTGACCGATGAAGATCTGTAAGGGCAAGAACGTCATGCTAGCCCACATATAAGGCACTAATAGCATTACAATCCTATATGAATATATACACCAACTGATTAACGCACCTACCTCCACTAACACACACTTTCCTTCACTTGTACTCACTTTCCTTCATTTGTACTCACTTTCCTTCATTTGTACTCACTTCCCTTCACTTGTACTCACTTACCTTCACATTAGTGCCTTATATGTGGGCTAGCATGACGTTCCTGCCCTATATGTGGGCTACCATGACGTTCTGGCCTCTGTAAGAGTCAGGGCTCGAGACTAACTTTTCAACTTAGTAGCCAAGTGGCTAGTGAGAGGTTTGATTTCACTAGCCAAAATAAATTTTCACTAGCCAGACTTTTTTGCATAATCTCATACTGTGTTCAATATGTCTAATTTTTAGCCGAGTTAAGCACTGTAAACATGCCTCTCTGTATATCTCAAGAGTGAAGAACTTGAATGTTGGCTATTCTTTCCAACAGTTGAAGATCCTCACATGAATACAAAGTACTATGTGCCTTCAAGGCAAATTCTCAGGCGCAATGTAAGTTCACGCCTCTCATTTCCCGTTTCGGTCAGATCATGACGAGTAACTCAAACAGTTAACCTTTTATGAGCATGTCACTGTACGGAGAAACGTTGCGAAGACAAGACTAACATTGTACAAACGTTGTAAGGTACGGAGAAACGTCAAAGAGACAAGACTGATACAGCACTCAACTCACGTATGGAAAAACGTCAACAATAGAAGACTATTAAATTATAAGCGTATTTAGGTACGGAGAAACATTGAGCAGAAAAAACTAATAAAGTTAGAACTTACTAAGGTACAAAGAAACGTTGAGAAGTCACATCAAACACGTTGGCATGGTTGGAAATGCACCAAAGTAGGGAGAAACGCTGCCAACTTACCAAAATACAGAGACTAATAAATTAAAAATACGCAACTGCTAACTTACGGAGAAACGTTATTAGACAATACTAATTCCGTAAGAACGTGTGTGACGTACGGAAGAACGCCGAACGGACAAACTGAACTATTACAGTGGGACAATAAATTATGGCGAAACGCAAATGAGACAACTAAAATCGCACTAACGTACAGATAAACGTTGAGGAGACAAGACTAATACCATATGAACATACTAACGTACAGAGAAACGCTAAGCAGTGTCGACTTATCGTATGAATGTACAGACACACTGAAAACCTTAGGAAGAGCAGAACAATGCCGTGCAAACGTGTTAACGTACAAAGAAATGTTGAGAAGGCTAGACTAATAAATCGACGAACCTACTTACACTGTATGTACGGAGAAACGTCGTGAACACGTTACTTAAGGAGAAACACTGGGAAGAGAAACTACTGTACGAAGGTAGCAATTAATGGAAAAAAGTCGATAACAGAAGACTAAAGAATTGTGTGAACTTGCTAACGTTTAGACAAATATCATGTGAACGCACTAGCAGACCTTTCCAGGAAACGTGTGGTAAAACGTTCTGAAGACGGCTAATTTCGTTTGAACGTAGTTATGACGGACAAAACGTTGCCATCTGAGACAAGAATTAGTAGGGAAAAACGTTGAGAGGACAAAACAAGTATCAATACGAACATAATGATATCCTTCTACAGAATAAGTTTTAGTTTCTGCTCACTCAATTTGCTTTTGGGATCCGATCATCAGACGCAATATTTAGTTTGATTTACCTCCGGTGCTTCAGTGGTTTGAAATTTTCACTAGCCAAAATGGCTAGTGAAAGCGCAAAACGTACTAGCTAAAACGGAATTTCTACTAGTCTGTGACTAGTTGGCTACCGTTAGTCTCGAGCCCTGAGAGTTGTAACCTAAGGAGTACTAAAACTATGAAAATTATTCTGACAGGTTTTTACCACAGAGGACAGGTCAAGTTTAATTGATGATGCTTTCAACTTGGCCAGGTATGTCTTGCAATGCCTATTATACAGTACAAACCGGAAAGGCGTTTTTTTCTGGGATGATATTGTTACATGAAGGAGAAGCAGTCAGATGTTATGTTAATAAACTGCAAGCTGTAATTGCTTTTGTGGCTTGATCCCCCCTGTGATGTTGCATGGCATAAAGTGTCATGTGACATGTCATGACGTACACATGGCACAAGTGACAAGTGACACGGCATGACATGCACATATGGCACAAGTGACTTGTGACATACACATGTGGTGCAAGTGACATGACATGAAATGACATGCACATGTGGTGCAAGTGACATGCTAGTGACATTCACACATAGCACAAAAAACATGGGGTAACGTGCACATGTGGCATACATGTGTGGCACAAATGACATGTGACATACAAGTGACACAAGTGACATGACATGCACATATGTGGTGTAAGTGACATGTCATGCCTGCATGGCACAAGTGCTAGTGACATTTACGTATGACACAAGTGACATGGGGTGACGTGCACATGTGGCAGAAGGGACATGTGACATACACATGTGGCACAAGTGGCGTGTGATGTACATTCTTGGCACAAGTGACATGTCATGCACATATGGCACCAGTGACATGGCATGACAAAGCATGCACATGGGGCATAAGTGACATGCGACATATACATGGTGCAAGTGACATGACGTGACATGCACATGTGGTGCTAGTGACGTACACATGTGGCAGAAATGAAATGTGACATACACGTGGCACAAGTGACATGCGATGTACATTCTTGGCAGAAGTGACATGGCATGACAAAGCATGCACATCGGGCACAAGTGACATGTGACGTATTAGTGCAAGTGATATGACATGACATGCACGTGTGGTGCTAGTGACGTGCACATGTGGCACAAGTGACATGTGATATACACAAGTGACACGAGCTATAACGTGGCATTCACACAAAAGTGGCAAATTAAAGTGACATTTCACAGGGCATGGTGTTTTTCTGATTCGCACAATAAAGATTGAACTTAAGTTATTATTATTCTATCCTTTATGCCAGAGCTGGATACCTAGACTACACAATTGCCCTGGGCACTTTGCAGTACTTGGGAAAGGAAACTAAGTATGTCCCATGGAGGACAGCACTGAACAGCCTAGGTTTCCTGGACAACATTTTGAGCGACAAGCGTGGAAATGGATACCTTCAGGTTGGACTTTATTTTTTTTAAGGCTGGGTTATATTTTGATTCAGTAGACCGTCGGAGGTCGTAGAACAGGTGGAAATAATGAAAGACTTTGCACCATCTGAGAGAGACTAGAGTTTTCATTCTTATTTAGGGATATCAGAAAATAAAAATTCCCAGTTTGGAACAGGTATTTTGAAGTCTCTATACTCGTGATGCGGGTCACCTGAAAATTGGTGTTTTTGATCTGTATTTTCCATTCAATGTATTTTTTGCAGTTGACTGTAATAGAGTGCTATTTTGCTTTTTCTGAGTAAACTGCTAGTCAGCCAGGCTAATAGTTTTGTTGGCAGCCGGTAATATCGTTAACTGTAATATCGTCAGTAGGTTCGAGTTTTACTTTCAAACGACTTTACGCGTAGCATAGTATAACAGCCGCTTCTGTAACTCGTCTGGTAGTTTTCTTGTTTTGATAACTGTTGTCACGTGTAGCACCTTTTTTCATGAAATTTGCAACCTAGCAGATCGAGGATTGCAAGGCAAGCTCCACGAAACATTGCATGGTGTAAAACCACCTAATGCGTTTTTACTTGAAGAAGAAAATCCACCAACTTTGCCATGGCCACGACCAGCTGAAGTTATGGTGAAATTCATGGAAATGCATCCGTTCAACGAGACTTAAGAGCGGACTGCTGTTAAACTACAGGGAGTTTTCAGTTAACCCTCTTTTCTTCAAGCCCCTAAATTGTTTATTCGTCTTTGACAGAAATTTATAAGAAGCAAAGTGAAAGCTCTTGCAGATGATCTTGGATGGGAAAATGCTAAAAATGACTCGCATATCACCAGGTGAGTATAAACTCAGGGCTAAAATGGGAAACGTTTCACAGCGATCTTCAGTGCTACGTGCATAGCAGGGAATAGCAACCTTTTGACATGTTATGTTGACAGCTGAAAACTGCAAAGCTGATAATGTGCTAATTCTTAACAGAAGAATTTAAGAAGACAAATAATTAATCCAAAACTGTTGGCCTCAAACGGTTAAAGAAGAGCATTTAAGCTTAGTCGATTGGCTGTTGTCCGAGGGAGTACCTTTCTTATTACAAGAAATTTCTGCGACATCAAATTTTTGCCTTTCCTCTTACGATTTTTTTGGAAATCGCGAAAATTAGATGGCGCGGAAAAAGAAAGGTGAGCTTCACATAAAATGAAATTTGGCAAAATTTTCCAAATTCACGAAAATTCCCTGTAACAAGGTAGACCGAAATATTGCTTTTTACCCTTCAGATACCTTCGAAGTTCAATTCTTAGTGCTGCATGCAGTTCAGGAGATCCAGACGCCCTGGCAAATGCAACTCAGATTTTTAAAGAGTGGAAAAGTGGACAAAGGTAAACGTGTTGACGGTTGTTGTTAACCAATTCCTTACTTAGCTGGTTCAATCTCTTTTCTGTAAAGTTGTACCTTGTTCTTGTAAAATCCTTGAATTTTGTCCTTCCTTTGACAATACTTTTCGTTTTTGAAAACAAGACGCATACTGTGATCTGTTTTTGCCCTCCATCTACGCTTTCGTCGACAGCTGAACAGCTTAAAGCGGAGACAAATCTCCGCTTATAAAAACACATCAGTGTGGATAACAGACTCCATGGCCACGGTTCCTTAATTTGTCCCTAATTCCAGCCCGTGCAAGTGCGGTCGGGGCCTTGATTGATCTAACGCCTATTTCTTAGAATTAACGTTTAGTAAAGCTATGAGCTATTAGTGGGTAGTCAAAGGATAGTCTGTATACATAACACAAGATATTACATGGAAATCATTGAGGATAATTGACAATTGGAGTTTACCTTACCAGATTTTTTGTTTGTCGTCAATCAAACAACAGTTTTCCTTGGAAACCAACATTCCAGCTTGTCTTGTTTCAAAACAGGGCAGAAGTAGACGTGGACCTACGGACGCGGGTGTATTATTACGGAATTGCCAACACTGGTTTTGAAGAATGGCAGTGGTTTTTTAACAAATTCCTCAACACTACTGATGCGTCTGAGAAGAGCAAGATGATGTATGCACTGGCTGCGTCGCCCGAACCATGGATCCTAAACATGTAAGAACGCATGCTCTTCAGGGGGTGGCTTATAGAGACTGTAGACCCTGTACATTCCTATCGTTTTTCAATGGCTTGGTTACCTAGCTTGTGGTCTGAGAAAACAGGCCTTTTTTGTTGCTCCACATTGTTAACACTGATGACGTGCCGTTAAATACTGGGATTGTAAGCCCCCCTCCGTTTTCAGGTATAAGGTCCCTCCCTTCGCCTTCCTCCCCGTAATTATAATCACCACCTTGATCCGGAAAGTCCTACATTTACAGTGAATGTTTCTAACAGGTGTATACCATAACCTAATGGAAACTACCTTCCCCTTTTCAAATTGACCAAAAATTAGTTTCTGTGTTTCCACAGACTTGTAAATGGACAGGAGCCATGATCGATTATGGCTCCTGAAATGGCTTTCAACAGGAGCAACCACAATGGGAGTAACATCTGGTTTTTGTCATAAAGCGACACATCTGTCATGGTTAAAAAGCAAGTCACTTTTGGTTTCCTAGCCTGCGTGGCAGTCGCCGAAAGGGGAGGGAGGCAAGGGGATCCTTCCCTTGCCCCCCCCGCCGCTCGTGAATCTCCCTTCTCCCTCCCCTGTTGGCGCCTACCACTCACCGCAGTAACTGATTCACCAAATATAGGCATTAGAGTATTACAGTATCCTAGGATTACATTAATGGTTAGTGGTATGTATTTATCTCTAGGTATTTGGAGTATTCCCTTGACTCGTCCAAGATTCGTTCCCAAGATGCCGTCAGTGTTATCAGATACGTTGCTTTCAATCCTGTAGGAAAGTACCTTGCCTGGACGTTTGTCCAAAATAATTGGGACACCTTGCTTGAAATGTAAGTGGCGCGGTAAGCCTTCTTTCTCTTTCCATTGTGTTATTACTGTTGTCCTCTGGCTTGCAGACACCACTTCAAGGTCTCGGTCACACTAATTGAACACCAACATTGTTGAATACATAATTTTAATGTTTATTTATTCAGCTTCGCCACGCAAATAATTACAGGAGCAGTAGAACAGAAAGAAAGAAAGAAAAAACGAGAATATCGCTTAAGGATTAGTTAGAAATTACTGTAGTTATTAGTTATTATATAATTGATTTATTTGTATAATATCGTAAATAAGAGTGGTGAGGAGACCTCCAGAAACCACCAGGCTTGTACGAGGGAGGCCTTTTCTTTAAATAAATTACGTGCTGACGGGCAATAACAGCCAAGAGTTTAGGACGTGATTATTTTATTGTTGAGAAGAAAATGAAAATTGTGTAGCCGGAAATAATGCAATCAGGACGTAATTTATATTCATAATCGTCAGATAATGGGTTGGGTTGGTTGGAAGGTTTATGAGCAAGTACACGATGAGCAGTGGAGGTGCGGTGGTGTAGTGGTTAGCGCCTTGGACTTCAGATCTGAAGGTCGGTGGTTCGACGCCCAGTCCCTGCCATCGTGTTGTTTCCTTAGACAAGAAACTTTACCCCTCATTGTCTTTTCCACCCAGGTGTAGAAATGGGTACCGGCGATGTACTGCAGGGGGGTAACCCTGCGATGAACTAGCACCCCGTCCGGGGGAGGGGGTCGCAATACTCTCAGTTGCTTCATGATACAGAAACCGGGATGAGCTCCGGAGAGTTCGCCAATGTTTAACGGTGTTGAACGGAAATGTTGAATCCGCTTGCCCGAGGCCTTACACACAACCGTCTTCTAACATTTTAACATTTTGTAAAGGCTTTTAATTGTATGTACACATAACATGATTAGTTCATATTTGATTAGGTAAGCTTGGGTCATTCAATATGACATTAACAATTGTATAGTTTCCACTATTGTGTTAGTGTCCAAGTTGGTATATCGTATTTTCCTAAGTTGAAGTTTGCTTATTATTTTGATGTGGGAACAAGAAATCGCCGAAAGTGATGAAAGCAAAGAAATGTTAGCTAGAAAAACAAAGCAACTGCTGAAAAATTTAGTTTCATTAAAATGGCAATTTTTTTGTTGACCGCCTCTCACTAAATCAAATTTAACCAACTGTAATCCACTTCCATTATTGTAAACCTGCACTCTTTCTCCAACCTACCTTTTCTGCTTTACTCTTTAGAATCTTTCTGTCCAATTTCGGTGTATATTTGGTGGCGTTAGGCTGTATAACTTGAAAAATAGGGTAGCGAAATCTTTGATTTTCATATCTTGGCGGAACACTGTCCCTTTAAGGGAATAGAATGTCCAGCATCATAGGTGGTCTGTTCTGTTGTTTCAGGTTCAGTACCAGTACTTTCCGTCTGACAAGTCTGATCACCGGTGTGACTCGGTTTAGTACCGAGGCTGATCTGCAACAGGTTTGTCCATTTATTAAAGATTTTAACGCCACTCACAAACACCGCGGGCTGCTTGTTTGCGCCCAGCTGTGTTTTTCTGTTCTTTCTTTCGTTTTCTATTTTTTTGGTCAAATTCGCAATCTTCTCCCTCTCCCGCAAAAGAAAAATAGCCTGCACGTAGACGTTTTTCTCCTTCGAAGGAAATAGAAAGGAGGCATCTACGTAAGATGAAAATGAAAGAAAAAAAAACGAAAAACGAAAAGCTCAGTGCCCTGCCACGATTACCCTTTCTTACCAGATAAGATATACCGTTTGAAAACCGGTTTGAAAGGTTTTAATCAATCTTTTTCATAAATCATATCAATAAAACTGAAGCACGTTTTGGCTTTCACCTAGAAATTAGTCATCAAAAATTAGAAGAAACGTCCAATGAAGTTGTTTTTAGTCATGTATTTTAGCTATACCCATTAACTAATTGTGCGTGTACCGAACGTTTTTGCAGATGAAGGCATTTTTCGATCGTACTGAAGCCGGAACAAGCGAGAATGCTCGTACACAGGCCATGGAGCGCACCCAGGCAAACATTGACTGGCTCAAGAAATACGAAGACTCCATCACAAATTGGTTCAGTAGCGCTGTAGGCTCTTAGTCTGGCTTAGGAAGATGTAATTAGATCAGCTCAAGGTCTGCTTTAGGCTGCATTCACAGGAATGCATTTATGTTTGAAAGCGGAGAATTTTCATCTTATATGGAGACGGGAAGAATAAAGGCTTACGCGCGAAAACCTGTTTAAACATTGGGATGAGAATGTGTGGACCAATTTTTTTTCACAAGACAACGATACGTCTTCTTTTCTGAGCAACTTTTCGCCGTCCGCGAGAAGATGACAATTCTCCGGTGTCAAAAGTCAGCGAGCTCCTTTGTTGTTGTTGTTGGTAAAAAAACATCCATTAAATTAGGTTGGTAAGTAACACAACGTACTTTGTTTAGCAACCTCGTTCCGATGTATATCCGTAAATCATAGGACCCCCAAGCATTTTGCTTTAACATTTTTATCGTGTTTAAATAAAGGATGCTGATGATGATGATGATGATGATGATGATGATGATGATGATGATGATGATGATGATGATGATGATGATGATGATGATGATGATGATGATGATGATGATGAGGAACAAAAAGACCTCAGGCATCAGGTGCCAGAAAAGTGACGCCATGCGTCATACGTTCGTTACACTTCCTAGGTTCGTTTGGTTCGAGTGTCGACTTCATCGGCTCTCTTTTTTTCAGTGAACTACATTACAAACAAGCTCTCGACTATCTTAGAGGAAGATGAAATTAAGTGACTGAATTACCTCAGCTGTCAACTACCCTTGCCCATCACCATTTGTGAAAAGGTGGACTTGATTGATTTTCACCTACCTGTCACTACCACTAAGGATAAGTTTTTTCCAGATTTTGCAGATTTTGTGGTTACCCGTATTTTAGTCAGCAATGTAGTTTTCAAAACTGCACCGCTTGTGTAATTACAGTCGAAACTCTCGTAAGCGACCACCTCGGGAATTCAGTGAAGTGGTCGCAACTAGAGCTGGTTGCTTACGAGAATGGGCTCTCGTAAGCGACCAGGTGATAAAACAATAGAGGGTGGTCGCTTGCGAGAGCTTTTAGCAGAAAGCTTGGCATATGTTGTTGATTACCAATAGTTTTGTTGTAATAACATTAAATAGTTTTTTATTGCTTATCGCATATGAGGTTCGCGTATGTACAAGTCAACGAATCATTAGCGCTTATGTTATGATTACTCTAAATTTGATCAAGAAATGAATGCTTTTGTTTAAGTGTTGACTGATTGGTCGCTTACGAGAACTTAAAAACAAAGGGCAAGACAAGTCAATAATTCACAAAAGTGGTCGCGGTCGCTTACGAGAGCGTACCGGCGGTGTTAACATTTCTTTGCTTGAGTTTAAGTGACAATTCAAACGGGGTTTTGCAATGCTGGTCGTAATAAGAGCTGGTCGCTTACGAGAGTGGTCACAAGGAGAGCTTCGACTGTACTATATTTTTATAGCGTTTTCTAAGTATTTTTCAACTAAAATGAAGCAGTTCAAGCTTAAGGACGGTGCCTCCTTTTGTTACTGCATACGTTCGGCGCATCTCGGGATACGTCTAATTTTTTAGCTGAGGCTGAACCAGAACTGAATGTTCTTATTTTTTTGGCGATTTGAGCCTGAAACGTTCTTAACAATGTTCTTAAGATTAATTGTATAGTATTTCAGTAAATCATAGTTGTGAATGAAAGAAAGAACAAATAGGTAAAGTTCTACCAATTTCCTAAAAGTTGTAGGTGTTTGCTTTTGTAAAAATGGAAGATGACTTGCGACGTCACAAACACTCCAGCATTTGGGGCTCAAATAGGCTGTAAATTACTCTGACCAGATTATTACACTTTATTTCACTCTCACCGCATAGCTTATTCTACAAATATGAAGACATGATAAAGAGACGTTCTTAACAAAATCTCAGCCTGGGTATGTTCTAAGCATGTCCTTAAAATTTTTGTCAATCCCAGCCTCGACGTTCTTATAAAAAAGGTTCTTATAAAAAAAAAGTGTATTCGGGTTTCTTAAGGAATTTTCTTCCTAACACAGCAATGTTTTTGCGCGGTTTATGACCATGTGGAAAAAGCAGATCTTAGCCAGGGCTATCAGACTCCAAAAAGAAATTGGGGGTAACCATGCATTTTTCAGAGATAATTAAGCTTAAATTTGAAAAGAAATTGCCATACATTCTCTGTATTTTAAAGCTTTTTTTAGAATTATGGTTGCTTAATTATTTCTGAAAAAATGCGTGGTTACCCACATTTTTCTTCTTGGATTCTAATAACCCTTGCTAAGGTCTACTTTTTCCCCGTAGTCATAACCTTTGCAAAACTGAATACGTCTCTATTAGAAGGCACCGTCCTTAATTTGCATGGATTTGGTTAGCGTTTACAAGTTTAACACGAAATTTTGTTTAAATACGAAAGGAATTTCCTAGATAGAAGAACTTTATGTCTAGAATAACGGCAAACATATAATCAATTTTTTGAGGTTTTTAAAACATATTTAGGCGGCATGGTGTTTCTGCCAAAAGAATATAAGACTCGTTAGGTAGTCGATAAAATCAAATAGTTAATGGTAAAAAAGTTTATTTTTGTGATAGAGTTATTTTCTTAACCTGATGATAGATAGTTCATAAATAGTCAATAAATTGCATGATTGTTATCAAAGGTATTCATTTAATTGAGTTGTAGATATTGTGCGTAGCGCTACTTAATAAATAGAAGACAGTGTTTTTTCGCGCTCGTAGGTCTTAAAAATCACAGATGTTTCGGTAGTGCTGTCCCTTTGATATACTTCGTTTCAGCCACCATTCTTCCACTTTGCAGCTGATTTTGTGACCCTTTCGTATACTAAAATCAAGTGGCAATTTACCGCCAGATTCCAGATCCCCCTAGACCCAGAGACGTTGCCTTCTCTCGAAGTACTTACAACCCCGCCTTCCAGAAAATCCTGGATCCTCCCCTAAACAAGTTATGATTTTGTCACTTAGTTGTCATTAGTTCCTGCTTTTTTTCTCTTTTCGATATTTGGTTGTGAATAATTAATTATTCGTACGGAATTCCGAAATACACTGGAGAATCAACATTTTATTTCAGACGATCTGATTCTTTTACTTGTATTTATCTGCGTTTTGCACGTGGGTTATGCTTGGTAGCTGTTCCTAGCCTCGCCCATCCTGTTATGTCACGGAAATCTGTCGTCACGTAAGCTCGCGTGCCTTGTGTAAGTGCCTATCTGTATCGGTAAAGTGCTTTTTGAGTGATTGAAGATAAGACAGAAATACTGATCAATTGTAAGGTAAATTTACGATGTCAAACTACTCCTAACAGTGCATAAGTTTAAAACTACCAAATACCTTAAATTCTATTTTACAAAATGTTGAGAAACGAAAAGTAGCGCTTGAAAGCACTGCTCGATAGGTTCTGCTTGAACTGTTACAGTTACAAAATAATTTCATCCACAGACCAGGAGCATATCAAACTTTAAACGACATTTTTTGACATCCATTTTGACCATACGAGAATTGATTTTTTCCCTTTCACCAACAGAGATTATTTTAAGCGCTTTACCACTCAGTTTACTTCGTGCTTGTCTTAAAAGTGCCTCTTTTCTCCTTTTGTGGTTTTCAGTTGAGTGAAGTACGGAAATCATAAAAGCCCGCAACAGGAAGGGTGTTTGATCATCGGATGGACGTCAGACACGCGCCGGCTGGCAGCCTCGGCTGACCGTCAAACACGGTGAGCGCTAGCTGGCTGTGTCAAGATAAACCAGAGGTTTTCTCGCGCGCTTTTGTCGTCTGCAGCAGTAGTGTGCAGCACAAATGTAAGGAAATATCAGAAGTTGGTTTGCGCGTGGAGGTGGTGCACGCGAGAAACCCCTCTATCACCCAGGTTATCTCGCAATTTACTCCAACTCGACGCTCTCTTAAAACATGCTTTTTCTACATTTACAAGCTAAAAAGGGATACATTTGGCTATTTAAAGGGCAAATATGAGTCATATGTTTACATAAACCAAGAAATTTTATTTTGCCCTAATTATAACGTGCTTACTTATGCAAGTCAACCTCAGAAACATAAGACCGTTTGCAATCCACTGCAGCCAGTCAGTTGCCCAATTATCTCCACCGTCTTTGGTGCTTCCGGATACACCTCCTATAAATATTGCCTGCACGTTCCAGGCCATTATTTGAGTCGGTTTTATTAGAACCTGGCACAAGCACTGTGCATGATAAAACCTATGTCCTAAAATTTGATTGAAATTTGCGGTGCTTGGGACTCTCGAAATTGACCGAAATCGTGCGCAACACGCGAAGAGACAGTTGCACTGAGCTTTACTCGCGGGGAAACACTCGCGCTAACGGTATTGAAAATAAAAACGTTCGATACAGTACATCATTATTTATTCAATGCTTTACTCTAAGCCGTAAATATATCAGAGTTTAGCCTTGGTAGTTGTACTCAGGGGCTTTAGAATGCCTCTGCGGATTTATTAGAAAGCAGATTTATTTGTTACATTCAACGAGTTGGGTTTCGATTTATAATATTCTCCAAGAGTCTGTGTTCTTTAGTAGGTAAGGTGTTCTTGTGTTGGAGTCTCTGGTTCTTTCGTTTGCATTCTTCTACCTTTGAAGCCCCAAACTATGAATATTCAACTGGAAGCTTCGGAAAAGGCATTTTCCTGTCGTGCTGTTGAAAGTGGACTTTCAGAATTTGTCACATTTGTGCTCAGCAGCTTATAAGATAAGGAGGGGATTTAAAATATGGATTACGACAAGTATTCATACTTCAAACAAGCAAAACAAGTTCAATTTCCCTTGAAGTGAAAATGTTTTGATTTTCCCTCTCGATCCAATTAAATATGTATCCGTTCAAACCAGAATAAACTTTTCCAGAAATTTCATTGTCAGTGGATTGATGATTGAGGGATCTAGGTCATGATATTTATTTATTTTTCTCACACAAAAAAATCAACCGACTTTCTTTAAATCAACGAAACACCAAAATCAGTTATAGTTTTAAAGGCCAGGTAAAGATCAAGGGTAAAGATGGAAACATTAAACTCATAAAGGCCGGAGCAGAGATGGATGAGATTGTGGTAGATTTTTTGCATTACAATTCCAATTGACGAACCTCAGGCCTGAAAACATTCACTGGGCTAAAATTTCAAAGTTTGCAAACTGAATTCTCCTTGACATGGCTTTTTTTTAATCTTTTACTGATCGCTAAAGGAATTTTTTTAATCAAGAGCTATTTTAACATAATCCCCTCGAAGTGCAAAGGGCGGGACAATTCTTGTCAATGGTCCGTAACTGCTCGTCCCATGGTAGGGTTGGGAACAGGATCTGAAGGTCAGAGAAATTGACAGCTTAAAAGGGCAAGAAAAAGTGATATTTTACTACAAATGGAGGCAGAAAAATAAGAATTACATAAGGGTGTTTTGATTCCATTTAGAACAAATTGGCGCATTTAATTCTTTAGAGGACCTGGTTTTCCCCTTCTTCTCTTCTCTGAAACAGGACATTGAAACTTGACATCTGCACTATTGACACAGATAATTCAGTTAAATCCAATTTACCTTTGAGGCATTTGGCTCTACTTATCTAAGTCCATTCGAGAAGGATCAGTCCAGTTTAAAACGTACAATGATGGTTCGTTGTGGTTTGTATTCTATGTCCGTATTTGCTCTCATCAACAACACGCAAGCTGTTATACATCATTGATAGCCCCGATTATGGACGACTATATATATCTCTTAATCGAATTGTATGGCCGTTGCTTGCCAATTGGTTTTGACGAGCTGGTTCAGTCGGCGGTGATGGAACTGTAAAGCCTCTGACTGATAAGTGTGGTGTAGGGTGAAGGGAGAATGGGTTCAAGAGTCGCCAGACTTAAGTCGACGTTTGCGTGTACAACGAGACAAGAGCAACAAAAGCTGCAAAGGTAAGTCTGATTTTCCTTAATTCTATTTTGTTTTCTTAAGTTCTGTTCGTATTTTCTTGATGCAGTTACATTTGTCAGGTCATTATTGACTTGACTGACAGCGCGAAAGAGAGGTTTCGGGCGGGCAGTTCAAGGTCTTTCGACGCTCGGTTTCTGCAATTGAAAACTGCAGTCACGCCGGCTTTTCTTGAACGAGAAATCAATCCCTGTATTAACTACGGCAAAAGAAACCTAAAATTGGCAGGTTGACAGTTTTCATTGTAATTACTATCAGTTTTAATAGCTTGCGTGATCTGATCCTTTCTCTCAAGTCGACGTCATCAAACTTATGCCCAATCAATGAAATTCCGCTCATCCGGTCCAGGATCAGCCAGTACAAATCAAGCGAGTTGGAACAGGGAACAAAATTACACTAGGAGACTGATTCCATTTTTTTTTGTTATCCATTTTTCGCTTATAAATACACCGTAATCCTGTTGATAACCTTAGCAGCGCTCTCATATTCTCTTACGTCGGTCGCTCGCTAAAACGTGCGAAACGAAAATGGAGCCTAATCGCAGGATATCTTGTTGGCTATTTCCGTAGACTCATCAAATTGTCTGTTCTACATAATCAACTCTTTTGTCGTGAGTTACACCTGTAAAGTTTTGTGCTACCTTCTACCGACGATTATTAATTAGCTAAACTGAGAGTATGACCCAAGACAAGAAAAGACATTAACCCCATTTAAGTGAGACCTAAGTTGTTATGATAATCCGCGCTCTGCCCCAGTGGTACGCGATGCTACGATCGGACTCTCTAAATAGGCGTCAAGGAAAGGAATTTGTTTGGTTGCATACGAAAATCTGGAAGAGCCATAGACTTACTTACCTCCACAATTTTCTGTTTTTCGAAAATTGTGATCCATTTGATTTTGACCAAGATTTTCAAGTTTTTCGTGAAAATGGTACACACTTCACCTTTTTCGTTTGTCTGTTTTCGAGAACCTCTGTGATGTAATTAGAAAAAGCGATATTTACTGGCAACATGCAGCAGTGATCGATATTAATCGATGTTAAATGAATTTCACAACGAGGATTACACACTGAGGTTATCCCTTTGTCAGAACAAATAAGAGTTATAAATAATCGACAACAAAAAAATAAATATATAACACTCGACGAAAACCCTCACATCATAGGCGATTGTACCCTCAACCAGAGAGAAACCTGTATAAGTTATTTGAGGAGAAAGTGTTAAACCACAGTGTCATGTTTTTCCTGATCATGAAGCCTCCTGTCATGAATTGTTAATCAAGCAAACTTACAAAAACAAATGGTATTTTCGAAGTCATGCAACGCAACTTGATATTGAAGTGTCTTTACACGGTTACCGAGGTATGACATGACCGGAAAATGTGGGTCAGCAAGATTGACGGCAAAGACTAATTGCTCAATTTATATTGGCTTCCTTCTGGAAACAGGTAAATTAAGATTAGAGATACCACCAGTAAACAGCACACTTTTCACTCCACCCAAGATATATTTTACTCCGTTCACCTTTCTAACATTATTCCTTTTCTCCTAGGCGCCGTGACAAACAAATTGAATACCCCCCTCCCCTCCCCACTCGATCCCGAGTTTAATTGGTTGATGCATCATGTACACATGCTAAATGAAGGATACTACATTATCACTGAATTTTTTCTCCAGCCTGACTGGTATTTTAACGTACGTGCCTTTTTATGCTTCGACCGGTTTTCTCGCCTTAATTCCGATTTCATTTGATGTGAAACATATTTGTTTCAAAACTGCCCGGCTTTTTCGTTGAAAGAAGGCCTCCCCGCCCCCGCCTCATCTAGAGAGACCCCCTCTTTTAAGTATCTTTTCTGAGACCGTTACACTTCAAATATAGACGAACGGAAAAAGAAAACAGAATTAGCGTGTGTCTGAACGGAAAGGCTCAAACCTAAATAAACACAGGTAAACAAAACAGTCTGTGAACTTGCTGACTCTGATTACAGTGACCATTCTAAACAAACCCCACATATAATCCATGACCGATGACGAATCGATCATATTCACTTCAATCACTGACAGATTAGATCGGCGTTATTTAACATTTTGACTTTCATTGGCCCGAGGTAATTATATTGAGGAGCCCATAAAAACGCCAGTCACGTTTCATTCAAGCCCACTCAAGAGTTCTATACAGTTTGTATTAACTATACATTTCCTGCTACAGCAAACAAATAAAACACTCGACGACTAGCAGGCAAGAAATAAAAAAAATTACTAAAGCTTATCTCTCTTGTACAAATCAGTATTGTTTTCAAATAGTTTTAACTTAATCCAAGGCGTAATTTAGCCTAAAAACACGAGTTTTAGAAGCAGATCCCGAGATTAGCCCAGTTTTGATCAGTTCTTCTACTTTTCCCTGTGTTAAGGAGAAAAACTAACATAACATTAGAACTCTAAATCGCTTAACTTGTTTTGAGTCCTTACGAAAAATTCAAACAATTTTTTTGCGGTTACTTTGTTGTAAAAAATACAAATAATAGACAGGATGTTGTACCTTTGTTCGAATTTTGTTTGTTTTTCCGCGTAATGCGGGAATCATGAATGGCGATTATTTTAATTTCAGTGATAAAGGACAATAATCTAGAAGGGTCCACCTGACTCTTTGTATAAAAGAAGTAAAACAATACATTGAAATGAAAGGAAATTTTGTGGCTTCCTTCCTATACGCAACTGAGCTAATGGGTCTCAAAAGGCTTTTATTTTTAACGCGTAGGGTAGGGTCAGGTCGATTTGCTCTTTGTTCACATTTCTTTTAAAATTGCCAAATTGCTCAAAATTCTGGGATGGCAACAGGAAGATATATTGAAAATTTAGAATTACTGCTTTTTGTGGCCTTTTCTTTGATCAAAGGAGGGTTATTCTCGTAAAAACCTTCGATTTTTAAGCGGGGAATGCATCAATGCCCACCCCGGAAAGTGAAGAAACCCGAACCGTCAACTGCCGCTTTGTAACCAATCAGCTTTTGGTCTCCCGCCGGTCAGTACATTGCCGAAATTTATTTGTTCGTTCGCTCCTTTTTGAATGAAAAATTGTTCTCCTTGGCTGTAGAAACATTACCTTAAGTTTACAGGAATAGCGATAAAGAGTTATAATTGAAAACCTTTAAACCCGGCACCGTATTATGAGCGACAACGAGAATGGATTGTCGGTTTCAATTTCGTCTGCGAGTTCAAGGCGAACGTCGAGTGAAAGTTTGGAAGAAAACATTCGTAAAATCCTAAACATAAATGATAGAGAGGTCACTGGGTATCTTGAAAGGTATGTCGTTACGTCTAGAGATTTAAAGTATAAAGATCCTTCCATGTATATAAAGGACATTTTACAGTTATCAAACCGCCGACCCATCTACACCGCGGTCGGGTTTCGGGTCATTGCATTTGTTGGTTTACGTGACACTCACAGCAAAACACTGTCTTTTATATGCTTGTCATAGTCGATTTTGTTTAATCGTTTCACTGCTGTTACTAGTAACCTCTCACTGGCTTACCGGGGGATTATATGTCTTGATGTTTTGTTTTGTGAATTCACAGCCCTGATCTGGAGTTGACATGCAAAGAGTTAGGACTTGAGGACAGCGGTGTGCGAAGGATCATAGAGCAATTGGGTTTAGAAAACCACGATGGAAGAATAGTCTCCCTGGAAAATTTTGGCGAGCAAGTTCTTGTAAGCAAAGGAGATGAGAGATTAATAGTGACAGCAGATAAATCAAAGGACGAAACGAGTGGAAAGAAAATGAACGAAAAGTCGAACGGTAAAGAGACTTGGGAAATCGACAGCGGAGCACATGATTTGAACGGCGATCCAACTCTTCAACAGATCATGTCTGTCGCTAATACCAAAGGACAATCGCGTTCAAGCAACTTCTTGGAATTAGCGAACACGGTGAGTTGTTTCTTTAGTGTTTTAATAATATCGTGTTAAGTTTAGATTCAACATTTCGGCGTAATTTACGAGTACTTTGCTTGGTTTTGTGGGTGTGAATATTTATATCGCATGGGTGCGCGTAAACTTCGCTCATCATTTCCGGAATCCACTGAAACACAGTCAGTTTCCCTTGGGATTAAGGCTATCGTTGAAGATTTATCTGGCTATAAACGTTTTGTTCTTTAGTTGTGGGGTTTCTCTTGAAATTAAAGTAAGAAAACCAAATCATTAGTAACGCATTTTGTACTGGAAACCGACATCACACTTTGCCAGTTCTGAAATCGATATCGTTATCTCATACCGTGCTTTACAAAATTCACTCCATCGGTTACAGAAATTCGGTTTTTGCTCTAAAGAAATTCATAATGTAGACTCATGGCGACTGAAATCTTTAAACAGCTGTGGGATCCTCTTTTCTATTGTACATGTGAACAATTAGCAAACTGTGCAAGTGAATGGCATTCTTTTAAATCGAAATTATGCCATCAAGCGACTAATCATGGTTTTTGTGGAATGCCCAATTAAGTGGTTGCTTTTGTGGGTTATATTTTGGAGTTGACTGTCGATTTAGTAACTTTCAGTACATCCATTTCTGTGTTGCAGTTGACAGAAGGAATCTGTTTTACGTGATTACATCTTGAAACCAAATTGGTTTGCCCGAAGATTAAAACGAATGCAGTTAAGCAAATGTGCCTAATAAAGTTTCCGCTACACACGATCAGCTTAGAAAAATTCCACTTTGCATGAATTGTAGCAAACTTCAAAACAGTCACAAGCCCCCTACCCGCCATCATTATTGGATTTTTATCTTTAAAATCCTTTTATTTCCGATTCAGCGAAGTTCAAGCTTTACTTGTAATCCCGTACTCGAAGTTGGGCATAAACTAATAAACATATGCAGGTTGCTTGAAAAGATCTCTTTGTATTGTGTTGTGACGTATAATTTTTACGGTAAACCAACAAAACGCTGTATTCATCGACAATGAATCAATTTTGGGATTAAATTGGGTTTCGTGAACTCAAGATCGAGAGTCATTGAAGCTTAGAGATTGAAAATTATCGACGACCGAAAGTCTCATTATCGCAATCTCCAGAGCTGAGCAGAAACAAAAGAAACGCCGGGAAATTACCGCTATCTTTGGCTAATCGCGAATGTTTTGCCCGCAGCAATTTCTGCCTCCCGTAACAATTAGTTCTAATTGATGTTAGGTGTTGTTTTTATTAGTAGAGGACTGTTAAACCCCTCTTGGTTTCTTGAAATATTAAGTTGATGTCGAAAAATTTCGAGGTTTCAACCTGTATGTAATGTTCAAATATCCTCTTTTGTGATTGATGTCTACACTCAATATTCATATCGACTGCTTTTCCCAAGGTTATATTTTGAATGTCTACGTAAATAATATTCTGTCATTATTTTTATTCGAGATCATTTTTGACAGAATATAATTTGACCTATCAAGTATTAAATATTCATGTCTGAGAATTCCTTAGCAAGATCATGACGGAGATATAGTTTTTATGTATTTTAAAAGTTTTAATCTTAGAAAAGTCTGCTTTTTGTGTTCCTCTGATGCAGTTTTTATAATATTGCCTTGTGTGTGTTTCATGCAAAAAGAATAAAGATATCAATTATCATGCTAACAACAATTAAATCCATGGTTCAATATACTAAGACTAGAAAACAATATAATACTTAAAGACGGCTTTCGAATTTTTTCTATAGATAGAACTACATGTTTATCATGGGTCAAGATTTCGATAATTGATGCATCATTTTATGTGGGAGCTTTAAGTCGCCTGCTGTTTTTGTTTAGTTCTTGTTAATTTGGTGTTTTGTTGCTTGGGATTAGAATGATATAGATCTATATAAAAATTGCTGCAATTTGTCAAACATGCATGTACAGCCACTGCTTTGTTTACAGACCACCCTTGCTTGCAAATATAAGTAGTGGGTTATTCGTAACTTCACAGAAATATTACAATGTTGATTTAAAGACTGATTAGGCTTATTTGTAATCCTTATTTCCCCAGGCCTTATGTAGTTACTGGTATTATGTCATTATAAGCTAATTTGTACGTTTTGGCTATCAGGTTCCTAAAAGTTCAAGGTTATAAAACTTGTGAAATAAATATTTCTGCATGCAGTGTTCTTGTGAGATAAAGCAGTAATTAATGAGTTCTTTTACTGTATTTGTATTTGCAATGGTGTGGAGAGATGCATTTGCTCAGAGAGATACTGTATATATAAACATAAGTATATGTTGTAGTTCAATTTTATCCTTGGTTCAATTTTTATTTTCCTTTGTTCGTTTTTATGTTAATATAATGATGATGAATATGAAACAAACGAAAATAAAAATTGAACCAAAGGTAAAATTGAACTACAACATATACAAGTAAAATTAATCACGTGCAACCATAGTTAAATCTGGATTTGGGAATTTTGTGCTTGCAAATTCTATCAAACAAGTTTTATAGTTTTATGAGTTATGTTTCTTGTTTACAAGTATATTTTATTAGGTTATGCCTGGATGAGTTACGAAAGAAAACATTTTATTACTGGTACATCTAGAAACAGGTCTCCCCCCCTACAGCCGATGTTAACTTTTTTGTCAGTTTTTATCTGAAGAACTTTCCTGATGTATTTTTGTTTGTAGTTTTAAAAGCATTCACACACCATGAATGGACTGCACCTTTTAAAATGTGGTGTTTTTATTAGTTAAACATTTGTTTCGCTCAGCCATAAAGATCATCAACTTGAACTTACAAATTTTTGTTTTTTCTTGACCATGAATTGAGCATGAATTTCCATTGGCTCTCAACTAGATAAGTTTTTGTCTCATTGACAGTCATACTCTGGTTGAAAGGTCTGTCAGGGACCTACTGTGGACGGTGCCCATACACTGTGTTGACGTGCAATTTCTTGTGTAATTTTTGTTGCACTTTTCAGTGCAGTTTTGTCGCACTGGAGCTCACAATAAATCTCAAGTGTAAACTAGCTGCAATTTCAGTGCAATTTGTCAAGGCGCTGTTGTACAGGTGTCGAACACGTTCAACACTAGTTTCAACTTGGCAGTGATTTTTGGGAAATTAAATGCATTATTGCACTCGAATCGCAGGGAAATCACCGCTAGTTTACGCTTGCGACAAAAGTTGCATTGGAGACTGTGACAAAAATCGCATGAAAAATCGCATTGTGTTAGTGGACCTTTAGAATGGAGATATAACCAATCTTTTCTTCATTGTATAACAACCACCCTTGGGACAGTAATAGTTGTAATGGACTACAGAAAAGTACCGGTAAATGGATTGACATTAATGAGCAAAATGTACTTCCCTCTTGCAATATAAATTGCATCTTCAAGCAGACTGATGATGATCAATGTGCAGATTTAAAAAAAGATACATGTACCTTACTAGTCTGTCATAAGCTCAAGTCTATAGTAAAAGTATGTTTGTGGGGGCCATGTTGGAGGAGCAAAACAATAAAAGCTATTTGCGTAAAAATAAAACTTTCTTTCCGATGGAAAGGAATTCTATTGTTTTCCTTCTCCAGCATGGCTGCTGTGAACACACTCTATAGGTGGATATGATAATTATACTGTTTTAAAGCTTGCATTTTATGTAAGCATTTGTAAGTTTTTCCTAGCACATCTTTACTGGGTTAAAGAATGGCTACGATGTGATCTTACTTTTATTTAAGTATGAATAATGTAATTGTCCTTTTGGTTCAGAAAAGTTTTTTTCTAATATTTGTTTGGTGAGCTTTAAACCTGGATGTGGGTTATCTTTGAGGGCAGTTTAGCTGGCAGCATTAAGAGTAGTTTTACCTTCAATTTTTTTACCTTGTTTTCAAATAACAATGCTTTTTGAGGTCCAGTATTTACAAGTATTTGAGCCTGACTTTTCCAAGTGATCATTATCATTATCAATGTGTGGCTGTGGTGCATGTTACACTAGTGCCATTTACAAATCCTGCGTTGGTTCCAAAAGTCACATGACTCAGAATGTATGCCACTGTCTTTCTTTGCTGAATGCTTGTTAATCATACTCTGATGGTAACAGGAAAATTGAGGTGAAAATTATGCTCTCAAAACTTGAAAAAAAAAATACACCTCTGTCATAAATAACTACAGGTTAAATGCCGGGTTGATCATGAGGCCATGTTTAAGTAAATTTTGGTGGTGTATTTCTCCGTGTTCTTTTTATGATATCCAGACTTGATCTTGTTTTACCTGAGAGATATCCTTTGCTTGCAAACATTTTAAATTTTCACTGTTAACTAATAACCTTGTGATTCTGTATTTTTTATTTGCATATTGTTTTTAATGGTATAATTTCTGAGCTAAAATTGTGAAACAATTTACTTTACTTTGGTTACACATACATTACAGCAAAAATACTACTTATCGTTCACATTGTCTGGGGTAAGTTACAATAATTTTAAGCAATGAAAGTTCACCCAAGGGCAAATTTAAAGAGAATCTTCTCACAACAGCTTCATTCATTATTAAACATCGTTGACATCATTAACATTGTTTTTGTAGCATGACTTCCTAAACAGGTTAAATTTTAGAGAATTTGAATGGTAAAGAATTCTGCAGAACATGCTTGAGATGTAGTTAGTGTAAAAAATAAAACCATACACTTGATTCACTACATTTCTAAGTGATGATATTGTTATTGTTTTGGTACACATTTTAACAGCTGTATTCAAGTAATCGGTAATTGAAAATAAGCATTATTTATTAATTTTCTTAAGTTTTAGCATGTTCCAATGATCAATGGTGAATGGAGTTTTTAAATTAAACTCAACAGCTGAATGATGTTTTTCTAGTTTCTATTCCTATCATATTGTCAGGTTTTCAAAAAAGTTAGAAACACCCTTTGTTCTCGGTATCAACTGATGCAAATTTGCTGCCTCTAAATTGGTTTTGCTTTTCACAAATGTGATGTCTGGACTCCTTTTTACTCTAAATAGGTGAATCTTTAGAAAGTCTATTGGCTGTCGAGGATTTTTTTTTTATTTACAAAAATATTTCAATTTGTTATTGTACCCTGGTGTTAATTTTTCAAGTGGTTAAGTAACTCACATGTCACTCTCGCGAGCATATAATCTGTTCTACTATGGAAAGGAATATCTGCTTATTTCATGGCAAGATCTGAAGTGGCAAAGTAGCTGTCAGAATTGATTCAAGTGAAAATGCATAAGATTAAGGTACACATATTTTTCAATTAATAGTTAGTTACATTTTGTGGACTGAGAATATGTAATACAAGCCATGAATTTGGACCAGAAGAAATGAAACCAATGTGAATCCAGTTTTAGTTTTTCCATTTGTGCAGTAATTATTAATGACAGTGCTTGTCTGAATTCTAACATAAAAGATGTCAAAAAATATATATATAAAACGTTAGATTAATCATGGGAAGGTCGTGGAATGAACACTAGCAATATCACAGTTTTTACTTGTGTTAAGCAGACAGAATGCAAACTTTGTTATTTTACCAAGTTTACACTGTAGCAACAGTCAGACCTTAATTTGAATATTGACACAATATGCAAATAAGCGCAATACTGAAGTGCGGTAATTTTAGTTTCTATTTTTGTCATGGTTGTACATGTACTGTCATTGCTCTGTGTTGCTATGAATCATATTCTCTTCCAATTCAGCATTTACAAAAAACTCATCTCACAAATTTAAAAAGGGCCATAAATGTGCGCTCTTACAGTTCAACTGGAAGTACAATTTTGGACAAAACTGGCACACGTTAATAGGCTCTAAAATTTTCATGCATCAACAATTCCTCTCTCACTGCAGTGTTGGTGGAAAAAAGAAACTGGGTTAATCATGGAGTACGTGTAGACTTTTGAGATAACATGAGAGGGGAGGAAAGGGGAGGCGGGGTGGGAGAGGAAAACTATTTCCGTAAGCTTTTCTGTGTTTTCATTGAACGGACTAGAAATACATAATTTTTGCGTATTTCGTTCGACCAGGATTGAAGATTGCCAAGTATGCTCATGTGGAGATTTTCATAGTTTTTACAGTGCAACCTGTATTAAGCAGACCTCATATTAAGCGGGCACCCTTTATTAAGTAGATACCAGCTATCTGCTTCAAAGGGCATGTTTTCCAGGTAATTTAGTATTTCTACCCAGAATTAATGGCCAGTTGCGAACGGTTACGATAAAGCATGTCAAGTGTGCGGGTAAATAAAGGTGGAAATATAAGAGGTCAATACTTAACCATTGTTTTGTAATGTATTAGAACCTGTATTAAGAGGACACCCTGTAATAAGGGGAAACTAGCGAGGGTCCCAGGGGTGTCTGCTTTAATACAGGTTTCACTGTATATATTTGTATTGAGCTTTGAAAATCTAGAGCCATGATTACAATTCTCGGCCTTGCCTTCCTTATGTTGTAGAGCTTTCAACATCAGATAATTACAAACCAATGTTTTGGGGCCAAATATGTTAATTATGAGGGTTGTTGCACTGTTAGTAGTTTTAAAACCCATGCATGGTTCTGGCAACATTTAGGGACACTATCACTTATATCTAGTGTCACTTAAAAGCCAAAAACTACGTCCTAAAAAATAAAGGTCCAGTTCTGCTAAAAATGACAATTCTAGTGCCCGGAAACTATTGACAAGCATCTTTGGCTTTGGACGTTAGGATCAAAATGGTACATCCAAATCAAGAAGTCAGGCTGCTGTTTTCGTTTTTGTTTGTCTCATGTTTCCCATTGAATTAGTAAAAACTGGTTTTCTCTTATTCTTTCTTTGAATGTCCACTTGATATTGTCTTGTCTAAAAGCAATTTCTGTATTAGCAAGGCACTACAAATTTAGCACATTTTTGACCAAAACACAAGATAAACTCCACCATATTGCCTGCGTTTACTCAGGACAAACAAGAAAGAGACTTGTGAAGCTTAAACCAATTCTTTGAGGGCATGCAAGAGGCAATTTGAGTTAGAGACCAAAATTATGAGAGCAACAGTGCTAGTTTGAATTTACATGGATTCTAAATAAAGTCAGAGGAGATTCCAACTCTGCTAGGGTACACTAGAGTTGCCAAGAGCTTGAAAGAGTTTCAGGCAAAATGATAGCAAGAGTTAATTGAACTTTGTTCTTGGTTGGACTTTAGGGATTCAAACCCGAGCTTGATTCGATGAAGATTTTTGTGTCTCAACCTCCAGCCTTCCAGTCATTCTAAACCTCTGGAAGCTAACAGGCCGGTGTGTTTGAATGGTCATGTGTCATCCGTTTCTTGAATTGTACAAAAATATTTAGGAAGCTGTTTAGTGTAATATTGATTAATTACCCAAAAAATAAGCACCAAAGGGTCTCCTGATTGTATTTGTTAATATTAAAGGTGGGAGAATTTCTTTAAATACTGACTGAGACAATTTTCAGATTTTGTTAAATCCTGATTGTACATGTAGGTACTTGATTTCAAAAGAACAAAGATAATATCGACATGCATGTATCAATATTGTAGCTTAAATTCCACATTTCTTTGTTTCCTCTTTGGTTAACTTTTGAGGCAAGATAAACCAATTTTAGAATCTTATCATTGGTAATTGCATTTCCCACAATTTTTGCCAGACATCTAGAATATTGTAGAGGAAGTCTGTTTATGGGTGTATTATTAATTAGCTTTTGGCAAGTAGTAGTGATTAAGTGTGTGCGTGATCAAATGACAGATTGTGTAGTATGGCATGTCACCTGATCATAATATTACTCAAGCTGGATCACTGTTTCAACAAAATATAACTCCACTTGAAAGAAACCTGATATGTGGCATGTTTAGTTTTCCTTCCTTCCTCGTACAAGTCTGAGTGTAAATTGGTTTAATTTATTGGCAAATATCTGTGGTAAATAGCATTTAGTATCTTCCACTTGTGTGCTAAATGTCTCTTGACAGTCACGGTCTGACAAAAGACACAGCTGGTAATTGCTGCTATCTGGAAGACTGCTTGTGGGCAGATCTGGGCATGTCTGTCACAAGAATTTGTCCTTTTGTACTTACATTGTGTAATTTCTTTGGCTATTACCTGTGTGTGGATTGTACATCTTTTGGATCATGAGCTCTGGTTCTGTAGACTTTGGAAGTCATGTGAAGACCTTTTGGTCAAATGCCCCATCTGGCAGAGTTTGTCTGGGTATAGTTTCTAACGCATGCTACTCACATGCCTTCAAAAACACATGTGTTATTCCCAGCAGCATTGGTGTTTATATTCTCAGGCTTCAAAGGGTAAGCCTTGTGCTTGTTTTACAGTGGATGTCTTAGTTCATGAGACTGTTGCAAGTTAACTTTACAAGCATTCACTTAATTTCATCGTTGGTTTATTGATTTTTTAGATTAAAACCGGACTTAAATCCATGCACTTAATTATAGGTCATGAATGCAATATTTTCAGATGTTGAATTAATCCTAATTAAGTAAAAGGAAATTGCTTGATTAAAGATAGTAGTATATATATGGATAATTTTTCCTTTCACTGTCAAGGTTTGATTTTCGAAAAGCAAAGCACACATTTCTTTAAAAAATCAAGACAGGCATGCAGCAAAATGGCAATGAAAGCTGCTTCCAGTGCTGCAATTTATTTTTAGTTTAATGAGGCAATGATGTAATGTTTTTGTACATGTACATTGTGCATGTATAACAGTTCCCTTAAGTTTTGATCTGGGTTACATGCTTGTACTCAGTACAAAAATATTGAATGTTGTACAGCATTACATGTAAGTTTATAAAATTAATGGTATTTACACATAGTAACCCCCGGAAGTCAAACTGTGAGTCATGCAGTGTGGTAAACTAAGAATAAATGCAACTATTCAGTTTGATGATGAAAATGTTACCATTCAAACAAAAGCTATTGAAAACTGCTTTCTTGTGCTGTTTATTTTGTTGATGTCTATCCCTATGAAAATGTTAACCCTTTCACTCCCAGAGTCAGTAAAAGAGACATCTAAGGTGGTTCTAACTTTTGAGTCTGTGGATGAAATCTTATGGTGTGACCATTCAAATGAAACCTCGCCAGCAGTACTTTCACATGGTACTATTTGGAATTCGTCATGAATTTTGATTTCAGGCACTCGTGGGAGTGAAAGGGTTAATAAAATTGTCACAATGTAGTATTCTGATTCTCTTGGAGTGTAGTGTACAGTTTTAGTTATTGTGACCTCAAGTGGCATATCTGTATAATTATTGATCCATAAGTTAGAACTATAGCATGAATTTTTATCATTCTATATCAGTTGCATTTAATTAGCTGTTTTATTGTTCTAAAGCAGATCTAAATGTCTCGAGAATTTTGTGGTTTCCTGTTTTTTTTTCTTTTTTTCTTTTGTGGGTTTCTGCACCAAAGGTCAACTTCATATGGAATGCTTGCTGTTGACCAAATCATTTGCACTCAAATATTACTGTTTTCTGAGTTTAGGACTAAATAATATAATGTCAGTACTTCACCTTGTTTTGAGTTTAGTCCACAAAATTAATCCTGGCTCATCAATATGTTGTTTCTGGGATAAAATTTTAGTATTAGGTGCTGTACATGTATTATTATATAAAATTGTTTATGTTTGTTGAATACAGCCTGCATTCCTTGGAGCATAGTGTGGTCAGATTCTAAACTTCTCTGCATTTCTGTTTTGTTCTTTTGTGACATTCTTTTTTCAGTGTAATCTCAAGTATTTTGCATGCATTAGAAACATCATTGTCTAAAGGAACTCTTTTTCTCACAGCTTCATCTAGCAGCACTGGCTTCGCTGAAGACAGAAATTGTGGAGCTTACAAACAAAGTTCAACATTTGACGGAGGAGAGAGATCAACTGCAGTCATCACTTGAGCGAGCTGCCCAGGAGCGCAAGGAGCTTATTCATGACTACGAGGACAGACTTAGTTCGCAGGCCCAGCAAAGTGAACAACACATTACAGAACTGCAGAGTGTTATCGCTGAACTCAATAAGAAATTGTCGCAGGCTTCTGTGGACAAGTTTGATGAGTCAGAAGAACATGAAATAGAATCACAGACTTCTGAGCATGGTAAGTCACAGTAACTGAATTCAAGGTTTGTAAGTAATGCATGCCTTTGTAAACCAGTATTTGCCAAATTATTTTGTTATTCAGTGATGTTCTTGAGACATTGATCTCAGTTGAACCAGTGTGAATTTGTCAAAGCTTTTATTCAGTTTAATGTTAAGGCCAGTGGGCAGGACTTTAATAATTGAAGGGCTGAGAGCATAGCCGTCTTTTGTCGAATTTTAGGCGGTTTTATTTTTTCCTCCAAACAACTTCAGTTTTTGCATGGGGCCTTCAGTTCATTCACAGAACACTGCCTAAAGTTTTCTGAAGGTCCCATGCACAAATTGAAGCAGTTAAGAGCACAAAGTTAAAACTGGCTAAAATTCAGCATAAGACGGTTTATGCTCTGAGCCCTTCAATCATTAAATTAACCTTCTGATCTTAACAATTATTGCTAAACCATTTTGTACCTCTACCATATCACCTTCTAATTTGCAATCTTTTTGAGAGAGTAACAGTTTACTCTCTCAGAAAGATTGCAAATTATTTTAAAAGATAAAGGGCATCCCTTATTTTAATAGGCTTCTTTTGGTACGTGTAAAAATTCAGCTCAATAAGGCCTAGCGGTCGTAAACAAAGGAAGATGAATTAACACGTCATTTCATTAAGACATAAGTAATCATGTTTATTCCACTTTGTTATTTTTTGTCCCCTAGGCCTCACTAATATATTGAATAAAGCCTACTTTGTGATCAAATTTTGTGTTGTAACCCCATATGCCCTGTTGATTTGCTTGGTAAACGTCATCCTTTATTCGCATGACTGAAGGTTTACATATCATTGACACAGATGAGGGCTTCCTTTCCTGTAGAGTAAAATCCAACTTGTTGTTTAAACCTCTGGCCACTGTCCAGGACACTCCTGAAGTTGAGGGGTCAGGCCTTGGCAAAATTTCAAATTAAAGAAATTGGTGTGTGTAATAAGACTACATACTGTCTGTTTTGTAAATAATTAGATGAAAAAAATTCCTCTGACTGAAAAATTGAATGAGGTGCCGGTGGTAGGCCCAGTCCAACTTGGGCAGTTAAAGAAATTTTTTGAACCCAATCCAAATAATTTGGTTGTACAAGCTTAGTCCCAATAGTTATTTTTGACAATTTGAAGTTGATTGTGTGCCATCCCTGTTTGAAAAATTATTTTTAATAGTTTCTTGTTTAGTATTTTAGACTGTGAAATTGAAAAGTGTGGAGCAAGAGATGCATAAGTGGTGATTTTGCACTTGAAATCCAAATTGCTTCAAATTAGCTCTACTTTGGCATACTGACTATTTACCATGCTAGAAGTGTAGATCCCAACCTCGGAGACCTGGGGGCATGTAGTCAGGGCAAGAGGCAGATAAAATGGGTGAAATTCAGTGCAAGTGAAAGTTTACAAGAGGGGCGGGAGAGCCCCTGGGAGGATACCTTTAAGAGACTAGTTCAAGAGCCCGTTTGTGTTCTTGCTTCTGATTGAGCACAAATTCTGTGGCATTGTATTTTTTGTGCCCAATCAGCAATCAGCTTATTTCCCCGTTTCTTTCATGATGTCTCATACAGAGTGTAATGTAATTTAATGTCATAATTTTTGTGTTTAATAATTTATGTATGTTTGTGAATTTTGTTGTGAAGAAATTGTGAATTGTGAAATTGTGAGAGTGTAACGTTGCTAAATCTTGTACCCAGATCTCATGCACTTGTGCGTACTGAAATCAATTTCTGTCTCGCTCGTTTGATAGACCTACCATCGAAGAAAGTTTCAGTAAAATGGGACCCACAAATTAAAGCCGAGAAATTGAGAAATTTGGCAAGGGTACTCAAGGAAAAGGAAAACAACGAGCACGAAAATCAGATCGAGGTACTGTGAAAAGTTCACACCTCAGGCGTGAACATTTGGAAGCATGCGGTCAGGATTTACGTGCGATCCACAACTTGTCTTTGCATTTACTCCAAACTACACACTTCTGAAAGTTCACACCTAAGGTGTGAACTTTTCACAATTCCTCAATCTGATTTTCATACTTGTTTTCTTTTTCCTTGATTAGTCTTGCCAAATTTCTCGATTTGTCGGCTTTTTGGGTTTGCTACATTACTAAAACTTTCTTCGATGGTAGACCTATCGAACGAGTGGCACAAAAAGTTGATTTCAGTATGCACGAGCACATGAGATCGGGGTGCTCTTATACGCTGTATAAGACGTCTAGAAAGGAATGGTGAAATAAGCTGATCACTGATTGGGCACAAAAAATACAATGCCACAAAATTTGTGCTCGATCAGAAACGAGAACAAAAATGGGCTCTTGAACTAGTCCGTTAAAGGAATCCTCCCTGGGGCTCTCCCACCCGTCTTGTAAACACTAGCTCGCACCAGGCTTCAGCTTGCAAAATTTGGTTCTGACGTCAGCATATGCCTGTACAGACTCTGGGGGAGGGTGAGGGGAGTCCCAAGACAGCCCGACCGGGGGAGGCAGAATGCCATCTTTTCTTGTATCTACAACAACAAGCTTTATTACCAAAAAGTTAAACTTTACAATATAATATATTAATACAAAAAAGAGGTATTAATATATTATAAACAATATGATTATAAGTAATCATATTGTAAACAATATGGCGGCTAGTTCCTCGGCTAGTTCCTCGGCTAGTTCCTCGGCTAGTTCCTCGGCTAGTTCCTCGGCTAGTTCCTCGGCTAGTTCCTCGGCTAGTTCCTCGGCTAGTTCCTCGGCTAGTTCCTCGGCTAGTTCCTCGGCTAGTTCCTCGGCTAGTTCCTCGGCTAGTTCCTCGGCTAGTTCCTCGTACGCTCCATTTTCAATACAATAATTGCAATACATTCTTGGAATGAAGACTTGTAACAGTTCATCCTGAAAAGGAAAAGGATTCCTTCAATCTCGATGGCGCATATAGAAGATATTGGAGAGCTTGAAGGCAAGAAATCCTTGTTCTAGGACATACTCGTTTTTTTCAAAGCTAGAGAGATCTGGAAAGAACCTGGCGACTTTCGTTTAGATTTTCAAGTACTTCATTCAGTTCAGTGGTAAAGTAAATTACAGATTTGATTGTGGATTTACTTTGTAAAAATTGTTTGATTTAGCGAATTTACATGTTTAGGTAATTTTCTTGAAATGTTTTAAAAACTTGTTAAAATAGCTGTGAAATTACCTTGTAGTTCCCGTTTGCCGGCTTGCGAGTAACGTCATTCGAGGGGAAAATTGAATGCATTTTGCTTTCGTAGGCAAACAAGTGCTTTTTATGTGACATTTCATGTTTTTGAAGGTTTCTTGTCCCTTTTTCTATGTTTATTCATTAAAGGAATTTTAATTAGTGAGCAATCTGATATTTAGGCTTAAGCTCAATTTCTTTTTGAACTTTAGTGCGTAATTATTCGAAAAGTAACTATAAGCAAAGCATTTCTCTAAAAGCTTCCTAAAATTTGTTCAGGGTGTGTTCTTGAAAGCGCCCGATTAATACTTGGCGGGTGAAAAACTTGTGCCATTTTCTCTTGATAATTATATGCGTGCTTGAAAGTTTCCCAAAACATTTTTTGGGTAATTTTTGTCAGTAAATGATTTGATGCCGGGAAAATACTATTTATTTGGCAAAATAGATTTCAAGAAATGTTTCGTGGTTAACAGAACTAAACAGCCAGAGGGATGCATTGGAATCAGTCAGAAATGTGTATTTGCATGGAAAAGTCTGTCAAGTTGCAACAGGGAGCAACTTAAGTGGTTTTTTTTAGCAATAGTAGTTTTACAAGTACTCTTCCTGAACTTAATAAGCTAGGTTTCAAAACAATGCTACAAGAAGAGCTGTCGGTGAAAGTCGTGATGAAGTCTTCTCTTGGAAGAAAAATGAGCCAACTCACTGTTTCCTCAGTGGTCCGCATGTCTTCCCTTGCTGTTTTTCACCTCTTGGCAAATAACTACACAAGTAAAATTTAGTGTATTTTATGGGCCAATAAGCATGAAAGAGAGATCTGGAGCTCCGCTTTTAGACTTGGCTAAATCTATATATTATTTTGTCCTCAAGGCTTAAGTGTGTCTATTAGCTTGCTACTTGTTCTAAAAGCTCAAGCAGTTGAAGCAAAAGAAGAGCAAATGCTTCACGTTTTTCAGAAAAGAAAATGACTGAATGGTTGCAGGCCAAAAAAATGCCCACAATGACAAAGTTTTTGTGTCAACAGGGTTGCATTAAAGTAGGGTTCCACTGTCGTATAGTCTCGCTATCATGTATGTGTATAACCTAGTTGAATGTAGTTACTGTAACATAGTTACATTTATCATTGCAAGGGAAGTTGACACTTTCAAGAGACTAATTAGAGAGGCCATTGAAATACAATGCCAGACCCAAACAATAAATCAAGACAATGGATACAAGCTCCCGGTGATCTATTGGGAAGTTCAAAATGTGTTTTTTTACCATCCTAATCACGTGACAAAACGTCAGACTCCATCACTTGATGAAGATTCCATGACAAAATCAAATGCTTGTACTTTACATAAATTTTTGTTCCTGTGAAAGAAACCTGATTTGTTCCGATTCAATGTGACACGATCAAATACCAATTTCGTGGCTTATTTTTTGTTATTAATTGAAGAATTTTATTGTTGATGTTTTCATTTCAGGTTCCCAGAGTGAATCTGATAGCCTGGCTTCTGAGGAAGGTGCAAACGATGACAATACTGACGATGAGTTGTCTAAAGTAGTTGGTGGGCTAGAGTTTGCCATTGACAGACAGGATACAGACTCCAAGCCAGAACAAACGAAAGAGATGGTTGAAAGCAAACCTCAAGAAGAAAAGAAGCATGCTGTCCAGGAAGAAGAGAAGAAGCCATTGCATAGTTTACAATCTGTAAGTGTTGTTGTTTGTCTTTGTGATGTTCGAGTTGTGCCAGACTTTGAAAGGTGGGCTCCCTGAAAGCACGTTCCCATATAAAATTGAACAGATTAGGGGCATGGTCATAAATTTTTCTTTAAAAGTGGGTGTCCTGTGGAGGCATAGATGTCCTGCTGACTAAAATCCTTGACGTATGACCAAGAAGTGAAATGGAATGATCAGATTGTGTGTAGTATGTTCAGCCATTTCCTTGTTAGAAATGTACCAGCCGTGGAGTGGTAGTTTAGGGCCCAGTTTTCCAAAGTAATACATGCTAATCCAGTATTTGTTAGCATTAATTTTGAACTTTAAATGCAACTTTCCAATGAAGATTTCTGCAAGGTGTTTTTACCCTTACATGTAAAAATTACATCTGATAATTTTGGCATGAGATAATTCCGTTATTGAATTGTACCATGCCAAACCCGTCAAAGGCACTCTTAAGCAAGAGGAATAAAAAGCTTGGTTAATGTAGAATTTTGCTGCGTTGCATGTAATTGTTTTCTCTACAGCTTGTAAAATCTGTTGACCCAGACAAGACAGCAAAGGAACATGAAGAACTTCAAGCCAAATGCAGAGAGCTGAGAGTTCAGTGCCTAGACCTGGAAAAGAAAAGACAGCTATGTAAGTAAATAATACAGCTGAATTCATGATTATTTCGTAAGTTCTCTTCTTGTGACATATCACGAGAAAGCTACATTTTGAACCTGTCATAAGCGAGCACCGAGGAAAGTTTGTCCCCTACAGGTGGGTTGGGAGGGTGGGGATCGCTTGTGAGAGGTGTAATATTTGATTGAAGACAATGGTATCTGGGACAAGTGGTTGTTCAAGGTAGTTGTTTTAATCCTTAATCTTGGTAAATGCATTTCTAGCTTTCTCATTGGTTTACCGTACACAGATTGTCAGCAAGGTATCCTGCAGGCTTTTTGCCTCAAGGAAATTAGACGTGATGTCAACGGCTGTAGTGTTTTAGAGTTTTGTGCAAAAATATGACAAAAAAGTTCAGCACAATTTCCTAAGTAAGTTAATTTAATAAAACAGTTATTTCCCTCACACTTGTTGGATATGACGTGATTACAACAAACACATTCGTGTAATACTTGGAAATTAATATTAACACCTCTAGTGTTGTAGCTTTTATATTAAAAGGTTGTAAACACGCAATGAGAGTGCAGTCTTTTTTGTTGATCAGTTTTGTTTGATCAGAATTCTGGGCAGCCCGACTGTTTTTGATGGTATGACTTTATTTTTATTCGTTCAGTGGAACGTCAGTTGCAGCAGACAAGTTTGAAGGAGTGGGTAACAAGGAAGAAATCTTCAGAATCCACGGGGACAGAGGTAAACCTCAACACACAGTGTTCTAGTCTTGAATGGTTTAGATTGACGGCCACAATTGCAGAGCTTTATGATTGACTGAAGACACGCACGAATCAATCAATCAATCAATCAATCAATCAATCAATCAATCAATCAATCAATCAATCAATCAAAACCCCTTTATAAAGAAAATTAGGGGAAAGGACCAAAATCTTCTTTACATTCGGGTTTGGCTGATAATTATTTTGCCTTAAGATTATTATGTTATGTTGCAAGATCCAGTATTCGTTTGAATCGTGCGGTTACTACACAGATTTGAACTATTATGTAAAATTCGCGTTTCGTTAGAGTCTGTATGCATCTCTTTTGACCCGTTATGCATTCATTTCAGTCTTGTTGTGACATCTCTTCGTTATATCAGGGGATTTCATAATGCTGGGGTTCGTTATATCGGAGATCTGTTCCATGCATTTTACTGTAACTTTGGCCAGCTGAAGAATATTTTATCCCGGGGACTTCGCTTTGAAGGTGTTTTGCTGTAGTTATAAAGGACTCTAGACACAACTGTTTATCACACTGCCAAAAGTATTGCAGTTCACAGCGAAAATATTAGACTGCTAGCATTCCCTTTCTGGTTAGTTGAGAGGGCGCGCGAAATATCCGAACGGAAAAGCAGAAACCCTGAAGCGAACTCTCCCCCAGTCTCTTCTCGTTTTTTCTCTCGTCGCGCTGTTGATAGCTCCCGCTCTCGGCCATTTCGCGCGCGCTTTCGACTATCCAGAAAGGGATTGCTAACAGTCTACGAAAATATCCTTTTCTTTTCACGTTGCGTCATCACCGCCATGTCTTGTTAACTCCTTTAGTTTGCATGTCATCCAACATAGCCACCACACTACGATACAGGCTTCAAATGATATTTCTCGATAGAACGTTTATAGAAGCTGACGGTTTTTCACTGCTAAGTTTAAGGTAGCAAAGGTCGTTAAGTGTTGGTTAAGAAAAATGATGTATTAAAACAATCTTCAAAGACTAGGTTTGAAAATTCTTTCAGGTTGTTATTTCCGTGAATGTACAGAAATAGTAAACCAATTTGAAACTGCTGGGCTTCATCCAGTAGCTATTAATTGCTTTTAATGATAGGTGTCTTTTTGGTGGTTTTAATAGGAACTTCAGACAGTGACGAGTGAGAGAGATGGTCTGAAGGCAAGACTCAGGAAAACTGAGTTAGAGCTGGAGCAGATACAGACTGAAAATCAGGGCTTTAGGGAGGAGAGGGACCGCCTTAGAAGAAGGGTAGGTGCTATTTTGTATTTAATGAACCAAAGGCAACCCATGGTGTCAACGTCCTCTCTATTTTTGGACAACTTTTAATTTTTAGAGACCAAGTGAAAGTTAGAGTACCCTGGGGTCCAGACGTTTCCCTGCGATCTTTCGCCGAGCTGTCGCCCGCTGGAGGTCGATCAACGAGCGGCGGCGTAAGCCTTAGAAAAAAAAAGTGAGAGACTTAAGTTCGCGCGTTTTCGAACGTGCGAGGAATGCCTCTGGCAGCCAGGGTAGAATTACAGTCTAATACATGTGGCTTTCAATTATTGTTGCTTCTGTTATGATTTTGATGAATCAAACTCTACTTTATGAGTGTCAGTGATGGTGCACAAGAGTTTGTAACTTTAAATTCTTGCTTAATATTTCAACTTAATATAGTAATTAAGTAATATTTAAATTAATATAGTAATTCTTGCTTAATATATAACTTTAAATTCTTGCTTAATATAGGAGGGGATTTTGGTTGGGCTTGACAATAAAATCAGCTTAAAACAGAGAGTTGGGTGCGTGAACATCACTTACAGAAGTTTCTCTGCTCAGGTTCTTGAAATGCAAGATCAACTGAAACTGCTTCATCAAAAATCTCTTCAATATGAACAGCAAGCTAGAACACGAGCGAACAGCATGCAGCCACCTGCGACACCCCGATCTCCCAGCACACCACGGCGAAACACTCAGCCATCAAGCGGCCAATCAGGAGCTCGCATACATACCAGGCAAGCTAGTATGGGTGCTGTCTCAGATACCTCAGGTCTGACATCACCCCGTATCTCGCGGCGCTCCAGTATTGATAGCCTAAGCATGGCCAGTCAAGGTCGTGGTTCGCAGTCCATGCCAAACGGTCATGTTCGCAGACCAAGTGGAAGCATGTCAGGAAGTGTTTGGTCGCCATCTGATGGTAGCCCCGCTCTACGTCACCAATCAGGTAGTGTCCAGTCCATCTCAAGTCAGGCGTTCTGGAGGCCTGGGGCTACTAGTGACCTAGGTTCATCTATGCATGGTTCAACACAGGAGATTACTGTCATGGCGAAAGTGGTGGACGATGGAACACGAAGTGGAGGAATCAGCGGGATGAACTGCATCAAAGCTCTTGTAAGTGCTCAGGGATTTTTGTTTGGCAATAAAGAGATTTAGGATCACGTTTTTGGCAAGCGGCAAACGTCAGAGTGAATTTCATGTTAACGCTTACCCTGGCTTGAATAGTTTAACCTTGATTTTAGCAATCCGGCCCAACTAAGGGTTACTATTATAGGTCATGAAAATCATTTTAATGCCTTGTGAAAAGAATGTATCCCAGCCAACATAAGGAACCCACAAATGGTCAAAAAGAAATATCTGCAACCTCTTTCGGGAAAGTGATCTGATGACTTCCGAAACAGATCATCTATTAATAGGCTTGGATAAATTCTGCCGGCAGAATTTCTTCCATAATTCATAACCTGCGGCAGTAAGCATCCTGCCGGGAGAATGCCGCATTTTCGAGCAGAATTTGAGCAGAATACAGGAAAAAATTACTGACACAAAAGATATACATAACAGTTTTCTTTTTCCATGTTATGAGCACTGGCTTTCTGTTGAAAGAAAAATTTAAAAAATGCTGCTAAATTTAAGAGTCTAGACTGCCAACGTCACATTACATTGGCAACTTGCATGGCATTACCTAAAACGTGCCAGCGTGATATACCTCAGGAGCATTACAAAAATATGCGCCCACATTGCCACCCTAACATCAGCGGTATTACTAAATAATGATTCCAACACAGCGACCTCAGCCGGTACAGCTCACAATGTGTATCTAAGTACCATAATACCGAGCAGAATTTGAACAGAATTTCGTTGTCCGAGCAGAATTTTGAGCACAATACGCGATTTTTACGAGCGTATGCGGTAGGCAAAATACGCCAATTTATAAGCAGAATTTATCCAAGTCTATCTATTAATCAGTCTTTTGTTAATCTGACTGCCTAATCTGCGAGGATCAGAGTTCCTAACCTTTAACGCAAACATCGGTTGCCAAAACATTCTGTAACATCCCCGTGAAGCTTTCAAAAGCTTTAAAGAACCTGAAACACTGAAATGAACAGACTAAAACATCTCTTAACACTTACTTTGTTTCTGTTAATTTTATTTTAGAGTCAGTTACCAGAATTTGTATCTAATAAAATGCCTGGCGATCTTGTCCGCGCTTTGGAGAATTGCAAGACAGCCCAAGATGTCTACAAGGCATTGTTCACTTACTGCGACGCTCAAGCTGATAAAAAACTCAAAGAATATGAACTCGAAATAGAGATGTTGACGAGTCGGTTTGATCACATACAGGCTCAAAACAATGTAATATCGTTATCATTGGAGGAGAGCAGAAACAATGCTGACAGGATGAGCGTTTTAGTTGGTAAATGTGAATCGAATTGCACCGCGCTTCAGCTTGCGTTGACCTTCTCTGACAAAGTAATAGAAACTTACGAAGTGTTGTTGGAGTTATCAGAGGCCGAACAAGCGAGACTTATCGCCAACTGTCGCGCGGCCGGAGTTAAAACTGGCCTCCACAGCTATGTGACTTCGTCTACGGATTCACCTTATAGACTTCATTACACCGAGGAAGCGGAAGCTGAGAATAACGATCGGGTGCCCGAAGATGTTGAGTCGTGCGTGAGTCGAAGACGAATGGCAGAAAATGACGCACGCTCGCTGCTGCAGAAACTCGATCGGAATTTCGAGACTCAAAATGGCAGTGGTCAGCCATGGGAGTCAGTTTCATCCAATAGTAGAACTAGTTCGACAGGTTCGTCGAATGATATGGAATTCACGCCCGAGGAAGGAGCCAGATTAAAAAGTTACATTCAACAGTTAAAATCCGAAAGGTCTACGGTCGGCCTAACGGTTATCGAGTTGGAAAGCTTGCACGAGGTCGCTCAGCCCAGGGATGTCAAGTTGGAGCCGCTTGATCCTAAAGTGGACTTAGAAAATGCCGTGCTTATGCAGGAGTTAATGGCGTTGAAGGAAGAAAAGGCCGAACTTAAAGCTAAGAATTATTTAATTGAAAAGGAGAAGAGAGCTTTAGAGCTGAAGATTACCTCGCGTGATGCTCAGGAACAAGCGTACCTTGTGCACATTGAACATTTGAAATCTGAAATGCAGGATGAAATACGGAGAAGGAGAAAAATGCAAAAGGACGCTGGCGTCGCTAGTAGTAAGGTACTGTAGACTAGTCTGCGTAACGGGCGCGAGGGTTGACGGGGACGCGCGAGGAGTACACGCGAGGTGGGAGGGAGAGAGAGCTTCTTTCATCTCCCCTCGGGCCTACCAGGCCCTCAGGTGTCGCTGCAATTTTGTACCCTCCATTTATGTTTAAAGCTCGGGTCAAACGGACTCGACATTTCCATTTAACACAGTTCAACGTTGTGAAATTTGCCTTGTTAAATGCATTTGAAATGAATGATGGAATGATGGTGAATGGCCAGTGTTGAACAAAGTTTGATTGACATCAAGCATTTGTGCAACAAAGTTGTATTTTAAAAAATGTTGAATGGTTGGGTCTTGTGTCTGCTTCGCTGCTTCTCTGTTTACGGTCGTTAATTAGAGGTACAGCCGAATTAGAATTGTGTATTTCGCCCGCCCCACAATCGCCATCGCCAAAATTAGAGACTACTCGCAGTCTACAGCCGAATCTTGCTATAGTGATCACCACCGGAACACTATTTGCTGGTTGTAGTAGACAAAAAGACAGTTATTGTGTGGTTTTAGGAAGAGTACTAAGTAGGGAATTGTTTTCGCGTGAGGTACTCCTGGTTTAAAAAGCTTGCTTAACACTTTCACTCCCCGAATCAGTTAAGGAGACATTTATGGTGGTTCTAACTTGTCAGTCTGTGGATGAAATCCTATGTGTGACCATTCAAATGAAACCTCTTCAGCAGTCCTTTCACATGGTACTATTTGTTTTTAACTATTTCAACAAACAGAAATTGGGATTTGTCTTGAATTTTGATTTCAGGCACTACTGGGAGTTAAAGGGGAAACAAAGTGAGGTCTGGTTCTCACCCTTCACAACAGAAACAAGATTTCATTCACATACAAGTAAACCTCCTTTGTGCATCATGCCTCGCTTAAGGCTGGTTTCTATATGATCGTTACGATCGCTGGAATCGCTGAAAAAAACGTTCAGCAATCGTTGTGATGGAAACCACACTTTAGCGATCGTAGCGATCACAGCACTTCACAACGATCGCTGAAGAGTGGTTTACACATGATCGCCACGATTGCTGAACGTTTTTCCAGCGATGGTAAGGCTGGTTTCCATATGATCACTGCGATCGCTACGATCGCTGCAATAACGTTGAGCGATCCTTACGACTACAAGTTTCCATATGATCGCTACGATCACTACAGAGTGAAAAAAAATTACCGAGAGGACCTGGAACAAACAGCGATTTACTGCATTCTAGTATATTTTCATCGCAACGGTCGCTACAATCTCTGGAGAGTGATTTCCATATGATCGCAACGATCGCTACGATCGTTGAGATAGAACTGAGAAGTCCGGCTATCTCAGCGATCGTTGTCGCAACGTTTGCTACGATCGCCACGATCGCTGAAGAGCGGTTTCCGTATGAACGCAACGATCGCTGAACTTTTTTTCAGCGATCGTAGCGATCGCCGCGCTTGTAGCGATCATATGGAAACCAGCCTGTAGGAGGTGGCTTATTTTTTACTATCCAAATGGTTTCAACACAAGCTATAAAATATCGCTTTTTAGACAACAGAAATAATAATTATTCTTATTATTCTTTCAGTCGGACGAAAAATCCGGAGGCAGTACCTCTGGCACTCCATCCATCACTCTCGCTGAATTAAAAACATCTGATGAAGACATCCCGCCAGACTTGTACGAAGCTGCGAGGAGAGAGAAAAAGCTAAAGGCCAGAATTCAGGAATTAGTAGAAACTCTGGAAAGTCTGTCTAAAAACTCCGAGACAAGACACCAGCAAACTGCTGAATACGTGGCGGACCTGAAGAAAGCGAACGGGGCACTGGTGGCGGCGTATGAAAAAGCGAAAAAGAAACATGGCGCTAGGCTACGAAAACTGGAACAACAGATGATAACAATGGTGGAAAGACACGACGCGCAGGTAGGTTACCGCGCGCAAGAATATATTCGCGCGTAGAAATATTGAAGTTGTGCGGCACGAGTGTGTTCTGTTGTTGTTGCTGTTGTTGTGCTCGCACAATTTTGTAGGCTAAACCCTTTTACCGACCACGCGGCCTTGCAAAAATAGCACAGAAAAGGTCGCGAGAAATCCTTTGAGTTTCATTTGTCACGACCATTTGTCGATTCCTATGTGCATAGCAGCTCCTCGCTGCCTTGTGACAATGCGGGACTTTCAAAAAGTGGGGTCACCTGTGTAGGTAAAGAATCAGTCCCGCGGCTTTACCCAGAAATAATATTTCCTTAATTTCTCTTTACCACCTCTTAAGTTGACATAGTGCATGTTACGGTTTGCAGAGAATAAAAGAATTCTTCTTACGGTGTTGTTGTCGTTGTTGTTTTTTGTTTGTTTAATCTTAGGTGCGAACCATGAAGGAAAGAATCTCTCTTCTCGAAGAAGAACTCAAGACAACCTCGGCACGGCAAAACGAGACTGCGCTCTAGTTTAATGCTGCGAGTTCCCCAAAAGATGTCGAGTGAAAGAGATGGACTGGGAACTATACATGTGAGCCGTCAGTAAAGGCACGTGAACAGCACGTGATTCAATACATGATGTCTAGAACACGCTTTCTTTGGTGTGCGTGACGTAGATAAAGTGACCAGAGTTTCTTCAACTTAGTCACCATGTGTGGTGCCTTCTTGAATTTTTTTAAGATTTTAGCTTCTTTTCCATGTGTCCGGCTTAAAATGTGTAACAGATTGCAATTTGGTTATCCTTTAAAAACAGGTGTTAAAATATTGAACTATATATACAAACAAATTATTTAAGACCTTCTTGTCGGGAGGAAAACTCGTGCATGAGAACTGCAGATCTAGAATTCTATGAATGACACAATTATCTTGTGTTTGATACATTTTCATTTTGTAAGTCGATGTTATATAGGTTTGCAATTATTATTTTCTCTTTACTGCCGTGGAACCCAACTTTACGACCACTTCTCGAATACGGCATAGGTTTTTTCTGTCGGACATGTAAAGCCAACCTTATTGACCTGGTAACTCCTTGCTTACCAGGTTTTCGTCATCAGTCGGTGGGCGGATGAACGGTGTTGACTGGCTTGACTGTCGTGCCCACGAGTTTAAACTCGGACTTTCTGTTCGACTATAAATTTTGCAGTTCACTGTTGACGATGAATCATCGTTGAGTGCCTCTTCTGAGGTCATGAGTCCGAAGTTTCTAACTTTCTTAACGGTACATGAAAAGGCCTGTTGAGTCAAAGTTCCATTCTGACGACGATTACATGTGAGGTAGCTTCTTTGTCCATCTTGCAGGACTGAACCTGTAACCGAGGGTATGTTTGCTTCTAAGCGTGATAATTATGGCTGGTTGGGTTCCACTGTACTAAAATAGTTTTTGTAAATAAACGCCTGACACAAAGAAAGTAGTAACAACAACGTGATAGCAACAAAGATCTTGTTTTAGTTAACATGACTCTGGAAACTTGAACCAAACGTACCTTCTGATAATCTCGAGTAGTCTTAACAAACGTAAAGAATGAACCAATCGGAACTCAAAGCGAAACCATGGCAAAAGGGACAACCCCATGCGGGAAACACTAATGATTTTGGTTCGCTCCTGGTTGGTTCACGAAACATGTTTGTTGCGATTGGTTTTAGAGCGTTGCGTAAGCATAATCCACTTCACTAATGCCTCTAGCCTCTTTTCAGGGTGAGGCCTGGTTTGCAGCTGTAAATAAAACTCGTTTTCATGTGAAAGGCTGTGTAGCAGGCCTCGCTTTCAAGAGGAAAACCTTTTCATCAAAGATTACGAATAATTTAGGTTTCATTTGCGCCCGTCTATAGGTAAAGCCAAATTAGTTTCAGATGCGAAACTACTTAGTACAAAATTCTCTTTCAAAGAGAGCATTGCCTGGAATATGTTTTGTTCCTTATTTTATTTTATTTTTTCCTGCTTTAGTAAACTGCTTCATGAAAAGTGTGGCAAAAAATAGCCTTTAAAAGCATTGCTTGAAAGTGGAAGAGCTGGTGTATTGAAATAATCGCCATAAAGAAAATCTTTAAGATTGAAATAATAAAGAAAGAAAACAACAAAGGCTCGTACTTCGTATCATTTGCACATACACTGAGTTGTTTAAGAGGTCGATTAAACACGACGCTATTTGAGACCGTTACCAAAAACATTTCGTTTTGGAAACGCTCGCTACATTCGGTCCTACAGTTATTCAAAATGCATTTTCGATTTTAGATAAGCGAAAACGTCCAGCTGTAAAGAATACGTTATTTCTACTGAAAACGCACTTTTGCGCCCAAGTAAAAACGATGCAAAAACGATTGCGCAGACGAAAAAAAAAGGTGGTGTTTCTAAAATATTGTCTTTGACACTACAATGTTTTTCCTCTCTTCAAGTTTGGCTGTTTTCCTTTCTTTCATTTTATTCGTTTTTGCACCTCAAAAGTAAAGGCCTCCGAGGCAAAACTTACTTGTGGTGGTTTAATATGACCCTTATTAGAAAATCATGAGCTTACAGAGAAAATCAAAACGATTTCAATTTAAGAAACAACATAACACTTTTTAGTTTGAAACAAGACATGTTTCGGCATACCTAATGTCATCTTCAGTTGAATGAGAACGCTTAGCGTTGTTTCAGCATTCTCATTCAACTGAAGATGACATTTGATATGCCGAAACATGTCTTCTTTCAAACTTAAAAGTGTTGTGTTGTTTCTTTGAAAAAATATTAATTGTTTTCTGTTACCAAGACCTTTTGGTAAAAACGTTTTTCTAGGAAATGTAGTTCAAGCCCTCTACCATCTCGATTCTTTTTGGCCAACGAAAACGATAATTATATCGACACGTCCATCTTGAAAACCATACCGTTTTCGTAAAGTGACTGCTTCCTACGCTCATTTCACCGCTCATCTGAACTAAAGCATATTTTCTTGGCTTGTTTCGCTCGTGAAAACCAGGCCTCGTTTTGTTCAGCATTCTCATTCAACTGAAGATGACATTTGATATGCCGAAACATGTCTTCTTTCAAACTTAAAAGTGTTGTGTTGTTTCTTTGAAAAAATATTAATTGTTTTCTGTTACCAAGACCTTTTGGTAAAAACGTTTTTCTAGGAAATGTAGTTCAAGCCCTCTACCATCTCGATTCTTTTTGGCCAACGAAAACGATAATTATATCGACACGTCCATCTTGAAAACCATACCGTTTTCGTAAAGTGACTGCTTCCTACGCTTATTTCACCGCTCATCTGAACTAAAGCATATTTTCTTGGCTTGTTTCGCTCGTGAAAACCAGGCCTCGTTTTTTCAAAGAGCAATTTTAACAGATCCCTATGACGTAGGTAAATCTCTTTCCAGGTGACAGAATGTATTCCTTAAGAAAAACGTGTCCATATTTAACCTTTCACTTCTTTTTGTACATACTTTTAACTTTTTCGTAACACCGAGGCAAACCCTCCCTTTTCATCAGTTCCTCTAACTCTTCAACCTCCGCCATTTTTCTCCGAATGGCTTTCATACCGGGGTTTCTTTTGAAGTGGGTACGGAGTAGCTCAGTGTCTTTCTTCTCCCATTTTTTTCGCCGTGGCCATCTGGCAGTTGGTTCGTTGCCTTCATCTGAAGATGTCATCGTGTGGGATGGATCAGGCTTCAAGATGCGTCGAATAAGTCTTCGCCGCCTCACATCGTCCTCTGCAGTGTACTCTGGATCATCGAGCAATCGCTTCCATCTTTTCTCGAAAGCCATTTTACCAACACTCCTCCTCCAGTTAGGACAAAAAAGCTTCAGTCTTTCTGCCAAATCTTTTGTCTTCTTTGAGAACCGCGGAAGATGAAGAGGAAGATGCCAATGTGAAACAAAAATATAAAACTTCTCCAGGGACAGTAAATATTTCTGCAATGTGCGCCCTGAAAGTTCTGTTTCTATACGCGGTTCTACCCATTCCCAGACTGCTTTGCAATTCAAGAGACACTCTATAGTGTTAGTATCACTGTCCATCGCCTCCATCATTTTCTGAACTTGACGGGTGCTTGCAAGTGCCTCGTCCTCACTTAACAGGCCACCATCCAAGGTCTGGAGGTATTTGTAGAATTCTGAGAGATATCCAGTGCGATTATCTGCAGTGGAAGATCTCTTGTAAAATTCTTTCCATGATGTCATGTGATGTTCCCCCTCATCATCATCACTATTATCAGCAGGTTCTTCACTTTCACTCTCACCATCAACGTTGTCATCACTATCATCACCATCATGCTTCTTTGACTTTTTGACGGGGGGTTGGCCAACAGTCTCATCCTGTGAGAGGCACTTGGAACGGCAGATGCTGTGGCCATCACGATCTTCAAAGGGTGCGGGTTGACCGCCCAGAGTGGCTGATCTCCTTTCCACCTTCTTGATTACAGTGACCTCTGCATTTGGCTTGGCCATGGACTCAGGTGTTTGGGGAAAATTTCTCTGGTCAATCTTCAGTGCTTCCACCATTTTCATGACTTGAGCCTTGTCAACATGACCTATGCAAAAACAAGAAAACCACTCTGTAACCGAAGGTTGCTGGGCAAAAAAAGTGTGTAATATAAGTGACTCTTTTGAAATTTACATTAACAAACAGAAAAAAGTTAATCTTTTTGTATTGCCTGTTTATGCTTTCTATAATCATTTTAACATGTCCAGTTGGCAACCCAAAACCCATTTTAAATTAACTTTTGGCTTGCAATGATTGTGCAGAGTCCATCGAATGCAGTGTATTCTTTGTGAATTCTGTTGAATTGACAACAAGGACCCAATTGAGAAAGATGGAATATTCAGTTTGTCACGAGCGTGGGACAAAGAAAAAATCTGAGTCCCCGACGGGAATCGAACCCATGACCTACCATACACTGGTCGGGTGTTCTAACCACTGAGCTACTGGGAGACTCGTGGCGAGCCAGGTCATATTTACTGAGTTTGTTGTGACACGTGTCCTGCTAGGATCAGCAATGTCGAAAGCACCGTGTTTGATAATAAAGAAAGAAAGATGGTAAATTTTAAGCTCGTAAAAGAATGGAGAAAGATGGAATATTCAGTTTGTCATGAGCGTTGTAAATCACCCTCCCCTCCCCTGGCCTCTCCTCGTTAGCCTGACCTTTCTCTAATTCTCTTTGTTTAAACTAACACTGAATAACAATATTCTTCCAGGGAGACCATAAGCGTAGGAAATTTTTGTACCACCCAGCAAAAAACAATTTCTGATCAATAATCCTCTACAAAACAACAAAAACAGCAACAATAAACGAACAAACAAGCAAATTTGAGACTCCCCCAGAAAATACCAAAACCAGGATGAAGTGGCACTTACAAGCTTCCCTTGACAGATCATTACTGTGGATTTTCTTGAATGCCAACCGTAGCCAGCCCAAGGCATTATCAGCAACAAATTCTAGAATTTCCTGCCTGGCTAGGTTTGCAGCATGTTTGACAGTGCAAAGGTCTTGGTAGACTTCTTCCATTGTTGCCACAGTAAAGCGTCTTGGCAATGCTGCCCTCAGTTTATAACACACTGTTTTCCCCTAGAAAAAAAAGAAGAGCTTTTGACTATTCATGGTCAGTAATGATTTATTCATGACTAATCTATAAGTTAATTGATGAAATTAATAATTAATTGAAGTCAAAGACCAAATAGGTCAGCTGAGGCTTTTAGAAAGCAGCTAACCAACCTTCGCAAGAAAATTTACAGCAAGCTGCGAGCTGTATTCAATAACAGGAAAATTGTTGAAGACCGTAAGGAGTAAGAACCTATACTATCCCTGGTCAACAGCAGAGTTTGCTGTATGCCTTCAAAGGTAATCTGTGTGATGTAGACAACATTGGGTAAATGAGCCAACATTTACACCAGCAAATTGAAAAGCACCCTTCTCAGTCAATGAGAATTAACACCTCAAAAAACAAGTACCTGCAAAGAATTTCACCATCCTAAAGAATGCTGGGTGGCATGACAGATCTTTGACACCTTATGGATTCGTAATCTGACTCTATCTATGCAACATCTGAGGTGCAACACTGTATTGAACTTGAATATTGAACAGTTAGTTCAGTTCACATATTGTATCGTTGTCATTTTCAGCTTAATTTTATTTTGCATTGGCCCTTGTTTCTTCAACTTGATAATGATCCCATGATCCATCTGATGTATGACTCACTGATGACTGGCCCACCTATAATAGCAACTGCTACTTTTGGGCAAGACCATTGAAGTAAGAATTCCAAATAAAGTTGGAAAGTTGAGACAAAAATGTTGTTCCCTTTTTCAGCTTATTTTGATGATGATGATGATGATGATGATGATGATGATGATCAAACAATTTACATACCTGGTCATTTAAGGAATTATTTTGACTGGCATGCACTTGTTCTTCTTTAGCACCCTCCACTGGCCCTGACTTTAAGCTTTCATTCTCTGGATCTGTCTCACCAATGACAGCTTGAATTACCACTGCATCCTCCATAGCTTCATCATCTGTCTCAGGTACTACCTCATCAACTGCTACCTGGTCGCTGTTTTCAACACTATCACTCCTGTTTGCTGCTTCTAGCTCCTTGACCTTATCACCTTCAGCCATACCTTTCCTACTGATCCTTGCTGATCAATGCCTAGGAACCATTTGTTTACACACTGAGAATGCGGGGAACCTCTAGGTTGAATCAGACAACAAAACCAGCATGAGATAACAAATGTTACCTAACGAGTTATGCACCCATCAATGTACACCATGTGGGGGGGGGGGGGGGGGGGTGCAGGCAAGGGGTGGGAATTTGACAGCAAAATCCATCCCCTCAGTGGGATGATTGATCAAGTACCTTTGCTCGTTGCTCGGGGGTCGGGACATTTGATTTTTTGGAAGAGAGAGACTGGGACCAAGATTAAGCATGGCTATGTGGCATCTTCTTTCCTGGCTTGAAAAGTCCAGTTGTCTCTTGAAATCAAGTATGAGAGATTCATAGTTGAAGTCTCGAGTCTAGAGCACTATTTATAAGGATAGTGATCTATAAACATATGAAAATATAAAAAGCGTTCTCTGGTTTAAAAAGTTTAAGAGAAATATAAGCTTTCGGCTATTATACTATAGCCTTTAACGAATATAAAAAGAAATGAAAGCGCATGATTGGAAATATATGCAAAGGAGGGTGTGAAAAGATTAAACACAAGAATACAATAGAAGTGTAAAAAAGCTAAAAATGGACAAAAACGGACAAAATAAGAAATTACAATAAGATAGAGTATTGTCTTGGTAGCGGTTTGGAATTATTGTCTGGGAAGACATGCGAAACCTATATCCGTCTTCCCTATATCTTCCCTATATCCGCGGATTGACTGAACCTCTCACCAGATTACCAAGTGCATGTCAAAAGACCGGGGCAAATGCCCAACCCCCGGGCCGTGCCAAATTTGCTAATGCCCCACCCCCTGGACTGACAAGGCACGCAAATGCCTTGCAGTTGCCCGGGGGAGATGGACGCAGCTGGAATTGACTGATGCATTATTTAAGTATGTGCATAGCCTATCATTCATTTGGTATTTTGCCCTTAGGTGAGGATTTTTAACGACATTTGATAAACGTATGCTACCTCACCCTTGGGAAATTGACCAAAATTTTTACTTCTTGGTCAAATCCCCACCCCTTGCCCACACTCTCCCCCGGGGGGGGGGAGGTTTACAATGAGAAGTGCATTAGCTTATATAAATCCTTGGGGGATGGGAGAGAAGGTCTGAAGTTTTCAGCCATTTTCGGCATAGATTTTGACCTTTGGTCGGAAATAGGGTATTTTCTACTTCATATGGTAAAGATTTTTTTTGTTATTTCAGATTGCATGTATGATCGCTGAGTTCCTGCTATATTTCCGCGACCGCCGTCGACAACAGGCACGACATAAGCTTATAGATCTCAATCGCCCGTCGATGAGATTTAATAAGCTGCAGCAACTGCCAGCAATAATATGGAAGCAAGTTTTAAGGGATTGGCTAAACATGGCCACTTTTCCATCTCATTCAATAACAGTGCCTGTTGTATCGGTGTACCGGTGTCGGTCAGTACAAAATGCATACTGCAGACTGCATACAAAAAGCAGACTGACATTTGAAACTGTTTTTTTAATATATATATTATTACCGGTTGTCACGCAATCCCTTTTCCGATCATGTCATATTCCACGAAAACTCGCATTACCGGGGAATGATCTTGCTCCGTTACTCGAAACGAAAACGATGAGTCATGATTTCACTTTGTGTAGCAATTGTGTGGTCATTCATGATCCGATACGATAAAACCATAACAAATGTAAACAAACGGTCAGTCACGGAATCTTGTCCTCGAAAAATTCCCCTGATTTGACTTTGGTTATCTTCCTGGTTTATTAATTAATAAGTACAGATAAAACACATTGCAAATGTAGGAAACTTTTAAACTTTCTTTAATTTTCTCCAAAATATATTTTTGCTAACCAACCATATCAATTAACACTGCTCCATTTGTGTAAAGTTCATTCTACCAGCCTGGCATGTCTGGTTCAAATATGGTGATTCAATATATAACAACCACTGCCTCCTCCACAGGCTTTTCCAAGGCCAAGCAAGCGCGGATTTTGACGCGAGAGGAGGGATCACGTGCGAGCGCGGAGCGCGAGCGGGGGGACTGGAAGCGAGCGCGGAGCGCAAGCGGTGGGTTTCCTCAATAATTAACTAAAATATCCCCCAGATGAGCGATCGCGAGCGACTGGGGACGAGGCAGTAACAACCATAACAATTAACACTGCTCTTATTGTGGAAAGTTCATTCCACCAGCCTGGCATGTCTGGTTCAAATATGCTGATTCAATATAATAACCATAACAATTAAGGGATAAGTATTTTTATATTAACACACATCGGTTAAAGGAAGGTGATTTAACTGCTACTTACTGCATTAACCGACCTCCGAAAGGCCGCCGTGACGAACCGGCGAAGAGGCAAAGAAAGCGACCACGTGCACGGAAGGTCAGGTGTCTGCTGGTTTCTCGGTATCGTGTTGCAACGAGTGTTGTTATTTTATGTTCTGCGATCTCGCGCTTGTTTAAGAACGAATTGATCTTCGAGACTTCGTTTAAAAAGTATATTTCGAGTAATGGAGCAAGATCATTCCCCGGTAATGCGAGTTTTCGTGGAATATGACATCGGAAAAGGGAATATGACAACCGGTAAGTTATAAAATGACCTAATATAAAAAAAAAAAAAAACGAAAAAACCAGGTTCAAATGTCAGTCTGCATTTTGTACCCAGTCTGCAGTCTGCATTTTGTACCTAGTCTGCATTTTGTACCCGGTCTGCAGTCTGCAGTCTGCAGTCTGCAGTCTGCATTTGTCGTACACCGCTGTTGTACTGTGTCACCTCAGTGGCCGTGCATTCTGTGATCAAAAGGAAGCTTCCTTACACTTCAAGCCGCCGATGTGCAGAAATTTTGTTTGCAACAGTGTTAATGAAGATTTGACCGTAGTTTTTAACACTAAGTTAGCCCAGAACCTGCATAATAACAAAAAACGAAAACAGTGACAAAACGTGTACTCACCACGCTGAAATGCAATCCGAGAAGTGGCAAAGTGAGGCGCGCGCAGATTTCCGGGTGACCACATGTGCTCTTGTGACGTCACGCAATCTCCCAGTTCCAAGCATAGGCCGTGACAAACTATAACGATCCAAAAACTTCTGCATTTCCAATATATAAATTGGCTAACAGTATGAGAAGTTATAATTATATTAAATCGCTTAAAGTTGCGGCTGGTCTGGAAAAATCTTTGTACCGTAGCGTGACTTCAACTCAGCACTTCCTCCGGCGAATGAAATATCATTTTCTACGGAACAGCTTGTCACGCATTCCCTTACGTGACAAATCTTGGAAGGAGGTTACCGGTACACACAATTCATATAAACTAGCTGGAAGACAAACCAGCGGTATTGCGCGAAGGACAAGTTTGAGATTGTCCTCGATGTTTTGGTCTGGCCCGCGAATTTTTCTTTTTGTCAGCGCGAGCCTGAATTGCCCAGATTTTTTATTTCATATCATAATAGAAGTAGGGCCAAACGTTATCACAGTGTTTATTTCAATTCGATATTAGACATACCAAGACCCATTTTAAGCCTCTGTAGTTTACCAATTTTTGCCTTTTTCCGAAGTGCGCAAAATACCTTTGTTTCAAAGAACCACCAAACCATATAAATAAAGCAAAACTCCATGCAATTCCCATTGATAGTAAGTAAAAGAGTATTGCTATCATTTAAAATTAAAATTGTTTTCTGGTGTTGCAAACTGTTTAAAAGCAAGCGCTTTCAATTTGTTTTTTTTAAGCCTGATTATTGCGTAATAAATTAAGCAAAACCGTTTTTCCGAATTTCCCGAAAACAATAGAATTCCAGAAGGTTTAAGTAATATTTTCGAAGATAGCTCCCCAAAAGTGTTCTTCTTGTAAGTTATCAAGATTTTCTATTTTCTAAGCTTGCCCGCCGATTCTCGATATTTACAGTCAGAGCCTCTTAAGTTTCATAACACCTGTTAGTCCAGGCTGGCCCCTCTCTCTGTCACGCAACGCTCCGCTCTCGCAGAGAGAGGGCAACCTCGTCCCCAGGGCCTTCTCTTCGTTCAAAATGGCGGTCGGAGAAACCCCTGGCCAAGGCTGCCGAAGTGGCTCCAAAAGTTCGTTAGAATTTCGTCACGCAAACACGATGAAATGTATTCGTTTTGTTTGAACAACGGTTTCCGATTGCAGAAAACAAACAGGGCCGCCAGACACTGGAAACAACGTCCGAAAAAGCCATTTTATCGTGTGTCACGCGACAACATACTCCACGATTCGTGGAGTATTTCAGCAGCCTTGGCCAGGGGTTTCTCCGACCGCCATTTTGAACGAGGGGAAGCCCCTGGGGACGAGGTTGGAGAGAGGGTCCAGGGACAATTGTCTGTGCATCCTCCCGCTAAACCAATCAGAGCAGATCAGAGCGCAGGATGTTGATTTCACCCGGCTGAAAATATGCTTGTGGCGAGTGAGGTTGGCAACATTCGGAAAACTTTTCAATTTTAGTTCAAGATTAACTTGGAGGATTGGCATGTCTGTGGCATGTCTGCACTTTCATTAGTTTTATTTCTTCGAGAGAGAAAAGGAATAGAGTTTTGAAACGAATTTAGGCAAGTTTCGAGGGTAGAATGAAGAAGGCGAGAAAGCTCATTAAATATGCCCGATGCAAATGAGATTGTTTCACAACACCGGGGCACAACATTTGGCACTTCGCTCAAGGAGTAGTTTTCCCCGGATGTTTTCGACAATATTTTGGCGCATTTAAATTTTCTTTGCCTTACTTTTGGTTCTGGAAACAACATAGTATGGATGCGAATTTTGCAAGTTTCAAGAGGTGAGCGAATAAACTATAGAGAGCTCATTAAATATGCGCGTTCGTCTCCAACGCCGATGGAAAACACTCTGAAGCCTATGTTCGATACCCCTTAACCAGGCCCTTCATTACTGATGCAAAGGCACAACAATTACAACTGTATAAGGTTCTGAAAGTTTCACATATATTCTTCTTTAACTAACCTATAAAGAAGCAGTTGGAATACTGCCAGTTGGTAAAATTCCAAAAACATTGAGGTTTTTAGTAACAGCGTTACAAAAAAGATTGAGAAAAATGTTTTGATCAACAGCAAATACCACAAAATTGGCAGTTAGTCCTCGTAATTACTCAAGCTTTAGCCTTCTCTCGGCTCCCGTATCCAGTGTTTTTTAATTGACCACAACTCCTCTGTTTCTCAGTACTTCAAGAATTCATGTAACGCTCGCAGAAACTGTTTCTTCTGAAAAGATAATCTGAACTGCAAGAGGAAATCGCTCAGTGCAACTAACCAAACATGGAGCAAACACGATCGAATTCGGGAAATATTATTTTCTTTTTGCCGACCGCACAAAAAAATCGTCCGCCAGCGCTTCCCTTCCCTTCTCTGTTTTCTTATTCGTCTTTTCTCGTTGTACATGCGCAGTAGCGATTAGCTAGGAAACCAGCTAAAATTACGAGCATGCGCAGACAATTGTCCCTGGACCCTCTCTCTGCGAGAGGGGAGCGTTGCGTGACAGAGAGAGGGGCCAGAACTGGACTAACATGATGGCCACCAGTATCAACGGGCCTGCAGTTTTCAGCCATTTTGGGCATAGATTTTGACCTTTGGTCGGAAATAGGGTATTTTCTACTTCATTGACATATGTTGTTGACATATGTTGTTGTGAAGTTCACACCCACTTGAGTTTACCTAAAAACGAATTTGCAAACTAGTCGTGTGAAGCAGGAATATTTGGATTTATCAACCCGTAGATAAATTGAAAGCTGACGTTCCGAGCGTTAGCCCTTACCCTTCATCATTGCGAATCAAGAAATTGTGGGTTGTGTCATTTCAAGTAGCGTAGCTCCACCGTTATACATGTAAATCAAACAACCCACAATTCCTTGATTCGCAATGTCGCTCGGAACGTCAGCTTTCATTCTCTTTAAGGTGGCCCTTCATTCTTTAGCCGTGTGAAGGCAGTGTTCGTATTCATCGTAAACGGCATTAGTGGGACAGAAATAAGCCGGGGAGGGGTGGGCAAAGAAGCATCATATTACATGATACTTTGCGATAAAAAAAGCGAAGCCATCAAACAAGGGTGGTTACGGGAAGCGAGTTCACACTTATTTTCTGTCCCCACCCGTTCGTTCATGAGTGAGTTAGCCTCTCCAGCAGCCACTCTCTTAGGGCGTAAGTTAAGGCTGGCTTCAATATGATGGCTACGATCACTGCAATCGGTGGAAAAAACGTTCAGCAATCGTTGCGATCATGTGGAAACCACTTTTTGGCACTCGTAGCGATCAGAGCAATCATATGGAAACCAGCTTATATGGAAACCGGTTAGCGATTAAAGTCGCAACGACCGCTCAACTTTTCTGGTATAGCGATCGTATTGATCATATGGAAACCAGCCTTGAAAATGCTCCTTGTTATAAATTATCCAGACGTTTTGGGTGATACTCGAGCTCATCAGTGGGTAATTCGTTTCACAAAACCGTTAAAGTCGCAGCATTAGGAGCACTGTTTGGAAAGGAACGACAATCCATGAACTCATAACGAAAATTTAATGAAGGAAGAAAGATGGTAAATGTTAAGCTCAGAAACAAATAAGAAAGATGGAATATTCAGTTTGTCACGAGCGTGAGACAAAAAATTTAATTCCCCAAAATAATTTCTTACAGTATGAATAAATACCTAAATGCTTTGCAATTGTATTTCGATAAAAATGGTCGAAAATAACGTCATTTCATTTCGTTTTCGCTCTTTACAGTTTGGCATCAGTTGGACCTAATTTAAAACAATACTAGAAGCAGTCAGTGGTATCCAGACAGAACTTTTGTCAAGAGTCCAGTTTTTGAACTGCCTGGGATAACAAATCTGTAATTCCTTCATTATCCTCACTTGACGCAGAGCTCTTTTTCTCCATTAACTGAGTGGGATTTGACGGTCGCGTAACAACACTAATCTTCCTCGAGGGAGGCTTTCTTGATGGTGTGTTGACTGGCGTCACAATATCTTCCGCTCCTTCTCCGGCGGTCTTGTCAAAGAAGTTGTCCATCTCCTTAAGTGGTACTGAATTGTGTAATGTGCGCAGAGGATTCAGTGATTCAACCTTGGTCATTTCTTCGTAAAAATCTGCAACTAATAATTGCAAGAGATTTCAGTTTTAGTTTAATTAAAACAGAAGGCCACCTAGTAACTTCGTGCTGAAAGAAAGGCTGTCTGTCTGTCTGTCTGTCTGTCTGTCTGTCTGTCTGTCTGTCTGTCTGACTTTCAACGTGAAAACTTGCCAACAGAGGATAAGAGAGCAGAGAATGTCGAAATTTTTACAGACGTTTGTATGAAATTGATAATGCCATACGAACATTTGCAAACATTTCAAAATTCACTACGCTATATAATCGCCTCTAATCAACCACTTTCCACAAGTACCTACTTTGGTACACTAAGGACCGAACCTGTCAAACTTTGACCAATCGCTGTTTCGAGTCTATACAGGTAACAACCAATTCGAGTAACTAGACACATAAGTACCGCACGCCTTCCCCTCAGATTGTCGAAACTGTATATATATACATTTTTTGTTATTGTTATTGTTGTTGCTGCTGCTGCTGCTGCTGCTGCTGCTGCTGTAATGAAACAAAATTATAAACGAAAAGCAGTTGACGAGGTCACCATTTAGAAATCGGGAGACTTGTGTGACGTGGTGACCCCCCCCCCCCCCTCCCCCTCCAAGTAAGGAGGTTGACACAAAATACAAACGGCATAAATCATTACAATTAACAACGCAATTATAATACATCACCGTCAGTCACTGTTACGGGAGAAAAATGGGGGACTGGGGGCTAGGGACGAGGGAACGCCTGCTACAAAGACCCCTATTTTTTCATTTCTGCGGCCGCCAGCGGCCGCAAAATTCTGATTGGTTAATTTTTGACAGCAAGTCCCACGAGAATCACGTAATTTGAGGAGGACGTGCTGTTAGAAGATTTCAACTTGGTACCGAAATTATCTTGAAACCAGAGCGAGAAACGGCAGTTTAGAGCTCTTCTAAAGGGAAGAGATGTTTTAGCGGTTTTGCCAAGGGGATAAAGTCCTAGAAAGAAAAGATTTTGTCATTGTCAGAGAAGATTTTAAACAAGCATTGCACCGTTTCACGCGTGAATTTCAAGCCAGTGTAAATATCCTGTTATCGGAATGAAGACTCGCCTTTTGAGAACTATAAATCGGAAGAAGCCCTAAGAAATGCTCAACACTATAAGCGAAGAAATTATTCTTTGAGAACAGATGGTTGTTTAAAGAGATATCTGCCGTTGCAAGACATCACTCAAGCTGTTGACTTTGGAGGGAATCCATGGTAAAGTAAATTACGTTTTTGATTGTAAATTTGTATTGAAATATTTATTTTTATAATTGCCCTTTTCTTCATATTATGGCTTTCGCGTAACTTTTGAAAAACGTGTAGTTCGGTCAATTTAATGCCGTTCAAAATGTATCGCGGTTCTTCGCTTGCGTGTTTTAAAATAAGCTTACCTTTCCTAGAAGCGAAAATTGAACGCGTTTGGTTTTCAGAAGCAAAGGGGAATTTATCTTTTAGTTAAAACATCTTTTTATTGTGAAAAGCTTTGTGTCTCTTATTTCGAAAATAAGCGCCGTTGAGTGTTGTTCAATTACATAAAATGCTCTTTGATTTGAAAAAGAATTCTCATCCTAACGTTCTTTTTTAATAGACGCTTCATTGAATTCCTGCATGAAGTCAGTCATGCAAAAAAGTGCGCGCCTGTTTCTGATTGGTGGTTACATTGACAGTAAACTTAATTGGATTACATAAAAATCGGTGGGCGGAGATGAAAAAATGGGGGTCTTTGTAGCAGGCGTTCCCTCGTCCCTAGCTCCCAGAACCCCATTTTTCTCTCGCTCCCCTTCCCCTTCCCCGTTTACGCCTGCTACGCAGGCTAGCAACAGTCCTCATCAGAACTACTCTCACCCAGACCATCGTACACAACAGTAACCTGGTTCCTAGAACGAGGCTAATGTGATGAAGTATTGCAAGCGATTGCAAGCAAGTATTGCACGCAAGTAGCGCAGTATTACACGCAAGTTAAGAAATTAGGAAAAGAAAAGAATCCCATCCAGGCTTGGACGGGATTCCACCCTATGACCCTGCGATTGCCGGTGCAGTGCTGCACCAACTGAGTCATCGAGCCAAAATATGGAAACTGGGGTCAATTCAATAAAACATTTACAAGTGTAGCTTACAAGTGTAGCTATTGCTTTCAACCTCTGAAACAATAGCTACACTTGTAAATTACACTTTTAAATGTTCTACTAAATTGACCCCTGGTTATTACGTGAACTGGTAATATACCCGTAGAAATGAATAGAACAGTTGGAAGTGAAACATATGTTTATTGTTTTGCAGTCTAGTGATAACTATGCTTACTTGGTGGTTTGCGACTGTTCCTTGTAATCTCGTTAACCGAGTAAGGTCTGACAACGAGGGCACTTTGAGTGAAAACGTACGAAAGATTTCTGACGGCACGAATGGCAGAAGTTGCAGATCCTAAAAAAAGAATAACAATTAGCTGCAAGTTTTCAATAAATAAATAAATAAGTAAGTAACTGTTTATTAATCACTATTGCAGTTAAAAATAAAACTGAATTGCGGGGATAAAATACATGATTTACAAATTAACACTACTATAATAATACTATAATAATATGCACTATTAAATATAGGTTTTGCTATTCAACTAAATTTTTAGCATTTACACAGTGTGCCATTGATGAAAGGTGACAAATGAGCCAGAACGCTTCGTGCGGCACCTGTTCCTGTTGTTACAACCTTTGGTATTACTGGTCGCGTTTGATTAATGATTTTAAACTTATATAAGATTTTAATATTTCAAGTAGAAAGGAATGCTTAAAAAAAACCATTCCGTACATTGTTATTCCCAGATCGGAATAACAATGGACAGCACAGTCTCAAACCAATGCACCCTAAATGGGCTCCGTTGCCTATTTCCCTTTCGTAAGCGGTCGTTGCCATTTTTGACGGTCGATGCCATCATTGGTAACCAAGCATTCAGCCATGGTAGATGTAATTTTTACCACATCTCATCAGTTTCTCGTTCTCTGATTGGTCGAGAGCCGTGGGAGATGAGAGTCCATACCACGGCTGGCGTCATGAATACTTGTCGATCGATGTGATAGATTTATTGTAGACTCGCACCACGTAAAAAAACTTTTTTTCTGTGGTAAAATTGTTAATTTTAATAAAACCTCAACCACTGTAATTGTTATAAAATTTAAAAAAAGAAAAAAAAAGGAGAAAAGAGATAACAGGGGAACAAGAATCGGTCACATGACTGAACGAAAAAGGCGCCAAAACCTTGCGAAGTGTTGCAGCGTTTATTTCCAAAGCTGGGTAAATCAATGAAACTGCTCCGAAGTGAACGAAGGGAAAACGAGTTAGGTTGTGAATGTCTTTCTTTTTAGTAGAAAAACTTTCGATGACAGTTCAAAAATTTCCTGTGTCTTAAAAATGGCAACGACCGCTGTATACGAAAGGGAAATGTCGCCGGGATTTTTTCGTTTCTGGGTCAAACGGTGCTCAAATCAAAACTAGGTACCTTTCAAGTACGCGGAATGCTACTACAACACAAGAGAAAGATATCAGAACAAGCCATAACCAGTTTTTAGCGATTTTTCCAAGATAACCGGAAAGAACTTGAAAAAAAATGGCCCAAGGGAATTTTTTGTCGTGTTACAATCCATTCCCACCCTGATCACGCGCTGCCAAACACACGTATTTATAAAAATTGTTTTCTCGGGATTCTTCTGAGGTTTAAAATGATTTTTGAATCGACGTTTCGGCCAGTTTGACTGGCCTTCTTCAGGAAAGGTACGAAAATAAAAGTCAATGTGGCAGACTGACGTTCTTGCTTCATAACCGCACCTTGAGACACTTTGTGACAGTTACGTAAAACAACAAACGTCATGGTAAAAATGCGCGGGAAAATACCCCTAAAGACACATCAGGAAAATTACATGTCTTATAGTTTCGAAAACTAGTGGAGTAATATTAAACAAAAACTGAACCACTATTTTGCGATTTGTCTTGCTTCCAGTATGTCTTTCAGCTTCTTAAAGTAGTCCTTAAAATAGCTGAAATAGCTCCTTCACAAGAGGGCGAGAGGATTCCCTGACAACTCTGAAAAGGGAATCCACTTTCTTACCATAACTTAATTTTCTTGTCGGAGAACCTTTCTTCAGCGAAGGCGATGACTGTACAATCCTTAGTGGTTGACCATTCTCAGTGCTCCCATGTTTACTCTGCAGCTCAAAGCTGACCACTCGCGGTCGTACGGATGTCGTGTCTGATTTGGCTGACGAAGGTTTATGGCTTCCTGTGAATCAAGAATTGTTTAATGTTAGGCACCTAGCATGGATGTGTAGATACACTGTTTGTTTGCAGTCTTTTGCAAACAGAGTGCTGTAAGATGTGAACTGCAATCAAACTTTACCAGATCACGAAAAAGAAGTGCATTGGAAAGGGCCCACCCCTCACGCCAGTGCTCCTTCGGTAGCAGATACACTTATTGTATAAATATGGCGGTGTGGTATCCAAAAGAGTGCTAACAGCAGATTACGTGATTTTATTGACAAGCTTTAATAAGTGTTCTGATTAATGTGTGCTTGGATTCTGTTCTTCAAAGGAACTAAACTAAACGGCGTATAGTACTGGTACGACCACTAACCCAAGACGCCGCAAACTACGAGTACAGGGATACCAAGGATTTTTATTCGAGCCTGCATTAGCCTGTGAACAGGTCTCGCACCGCTCGCAGATTTATCTTGCATTCTGTTCTCAACTAAGGCTTTAGCCTGTGAACAGTTTTCTTAACACACTCACCCTAATTAGAATGAACGTTTACAATTTCAACTGTAGCGATAAAAACGTCACCTCAAACACAAGAACTTCCATTACTGTTACTGTGACCTTTCTAATAATTAAACAATGGAAAGTTACAGCTCGATTTTAAGACAACTTTACAAGGTAAGTAGAGTAGAAAATCAATGAATTAAACTGTTAATAAAAACCGATCAGTGATCTACATGGATAAGTAGTAGATTTAGCAGAATTTTTGCTTTTTACTTATTATTATTATTATTATTATTATTATATTATGTGCAGTATTACAACGACTAGATGCTTTAACAAAAAACTTTCCACATAGGGCGCAAAGGCGTAGCCTACGAGAAGTCTATTGTTATTATTATTATTATTATTATTATTATTATTATTATTATTATTATTATTATTATTATTATAGCAGTACAAGACGTATATATGCTACCATCCTAAAAAGCATGCACAGGGCGCGAACGTAGCCTATGCAGCTAATTTTCGAGGGAGAAATTATTAATATTATTATTATTATTATCATTATTATTATTATTATTATTATTATTATTATTATTATATTATGTGCAGTATTACAACGACTAGATGCTTTAACAAAAAACTTTCCACATAGGGCGCAAAGGCATAGCCTACGAGAAGTCTATTGTTATTATTATTATTATTATTATTATTATTATTATTATTATTATTATAGCAGTACAAGACGTATATATGCTACCATCCTAAAAAGCATGCACAGGGCGCGAACGTAGCCTATGCAGCTAATTTTCGAGGGAGAAATTATTAATATTATTATTATTATTATCATTATTATTATTATTATTATTATTATTATTATATTATGTGCAGTATTACAACGACTAGATGCTTTAACAATAACTTTCTACGTAGGGCGCATAGGCGTAGCCTATGAGAAGTCTATTATTATTATTATTATTATTATTATTATTATTATTATCTACATTATCATCATCTTAAGATGTCACATGGCTGACACTGTTTACTGCCAATGCAAAGCAAAGGAACAATTATGATCAACACTGAGAAGCACCTTGCAAGTACTAGCATGCCCAGACAACGAGCAGTTCCTCCTTCTGCTAAGGATAGTTGGGCGAGAACATGCGAATGCAGAAACGCAACTCACGTGTGGTACGCGCGTTCGCATCTGCCTCTGAGCAGATGGGGGGACTGCCCGAGGCTTATATCATTCTGCATCCAGTGGGGTGTAGCAGCCCCTATAAACCATATACCTCGCTCAATCGTTACTTTGGGCAAAGCTTTACTTTCACCTATGTACACAACATTTTCTAATCAAATGAGTTCGAGATAGACATGTTTGTGTTTTTGGAGTTCATAATTAGCGCAGGACACAAGAGTGCAACGGAGAATGACCACACCCCTTTATGATCCACCTCTACACCATACCGTAGATAATACATAGTCCGAGACTAGATTTATTAAGGCTTGTGAACTTGATTAGGTAGTAAGCTAATTTTGTAGTTAGAGTGCTTCTGACACACAACAGTTAAATTTTGTTTCACTTCAATCTACCTCTGATCTGCATATCGTGCGGACAAAACCAAGTGAACTCAACACTTTTATACACCTTATTCCGAAATGGCGGAAAATACATTGTTCTTTTGTCTCCATGTTAATTGGTCCTTGTTGCCTCGTTTTAAGCCAAATATTCCTTTAAATTCTGCAGATGGGATCGAGGCAACAAGGGCCACTTAACAAGACAAAAGAGTACTGTATTTTCCGCCATTTTCGAAGAAGGTGCACTGAACATAAATATTAAGTTAGTTTTGTCACCGTTTGTAGTTAGAGTGCTCTTGACAAACAACAGTACATTTTTCAATCCTGTCTCCCTCCGTATCTGCATAGCTCGCTGAACAAAAGTACTTTTTTACTGACAGTAAATATTAACAACACGGCTAACTGTCATTCTAAACATGTGCGAGATGAAAAATACAATTTACTAGCAACATGGGAGTTCTGCAATACTGCTTTTCATGTTGCACAATATAACTTCTTGCGCACTCTTGTCCTCTCATTAGTTACACATATAAAATAACAGAAATGTAACAAAAAGAAAACTTGTGAATTAAAAAGAAAATGATTACTACTTGACAGCGATTTACTTCGAATATAGTAAACACAAACTTGCAGCGAAGTGCTAAGAGAACAAAACGTGATTTTCAAAAACACACCATACATGTTGTGTAGCAATGTTGGAAACATGACAGTGTGAAATAGAAAAAAGAAAAGAAAACGACTTGGTTATTACAAGAAATACAACAAACAACATTTTCCAATGACAACACTTTGCTGAGGTGCCAAAAGTGCGAGGAATTTTCAAAATACAGAATGACGACTGACTAGGCCGGCTGTTGTCTAACAACAGCCCAGTATCACAGGGCTCCCGACAGACATTCGATTTCACAGTCTGGGATCCCAACTTTTAAGTTTTGCCAACAACCTTGACTGACTGACTGACTGAATGATTGACTGACTGACTAATTGACTCCTGGCTTTCTTCCTGTTTCTGTCCCTCTCATCTGACTGGCTCTGCCTCTCTTCTTGTTACTACCCCTCTCATCTTCATTCGTCACCTTTATCGTCCAATGTTTGAAGCTCGTCTTTCATCGTCTGCAGTTCTTCTTCTACTTCCGTGTCTTCTTCCAAACTGCTTTTACGCTGCTGTTCTTCATCATCCGTCGAGTCGCACTCGTATTCTTCGTCTTCCTCGTCAACGGTGAGCATTACTCCTATTATTAACAGCGTTCATGGAAAATGCCACAGGACATGTTAGGCAGCAAGAAATGAAATAAAGCAGGCAGTTTACTTCAGTTTGGTGTTAGTTTATATAGGATGTAAAATTATGTTGCAATTTACTGCCAACATAATTACATTACACTATTAGGCAATAAAAGATGCACTATTAGGCAATAAAAGACAGGTTTAAAGAAAGCATTGGGAAGCCCAGTATTTCCCGAAATGCAGATTCTTTACATTAAAGGGACTATGTCAGGTATTTTCATTAACAATTTGAAAAGCCAACAGTCACTTTTACGTTAACGAAAACCTAACAGTTATGGTTCAGTTTTGTTCAAAGATACAATACAAGTACAGCGAAACTATTTATGTGTCTTTGGCCACGAGTGGCCAGGACAAGGTTAGGCCAACTTTTTCAAGCTGTGCAGTTGTGTCTTGCAAAAACACTTCTTCTTGTTTTTATTGGTGCTCTAGGAGCATTTTGCGTGACAGTGAAGCAACTTAATTATAATTTTACCACCAAACACAAGCAAAATGCCTGGGACTTTAGTCTCCTAGGCAGCCGTTACTAGTGGGTAGTCACGCAACGCCCACTCCCCCCACCCCCCCCCCCCACTATTCTACGTGACACAGTCCCTTTAAAAAATGAATAATCAAAATAGCATCCTCATCAGAAGCCAGAAGCTCTCTGTTCAGTGTTGCTGAGTAAAAGGCTTGTTTACATTTTTTAACTTAGATTGAAGTAAAGGAGTTGAAGAAGTGGCATTTTTGTGTGAAAGAAGTTTCTCTTTCATTTTGGACGCTGTGTCTTGGTGACAACCTCCTCATTCATTGATTAAAACAAAATGACCCACGGCAAAATCCTGCTGTACATCTACACCATGACTGTAACAAGTATCACGCAAGTAGACAGATTTGCTACGCTGCTTTGTTTGGTTTGATGATGCAGTGTGGCCGAGTCGCTAAGAATTGAAATCTGGAGGTCCCGGCTTCAGGTCGCACTCTGACAGCTAGTTGCTGTTGCTTCCCGTGAGTTCCGAGCCTACACTTGAAAAGCAACTTCTTCTGCAGAAAGCACATTTTCTTTTGTTGCCGTCCCCAATAGCACCTAGCGCTACACTCACTTACCGAGGGTAAACCAAGCACAATAAAATAACACCATTGATCATGTTACGCACAGTAGATAAATATATATGTTCAACGATGTTATTCTCACAGACTCTCGCAGCTCCGTCAGCAGCAAGTTAAATTTTACACCTGTGGTATCACGAAGATACCAGTTAAGAAACAGAAAATGATTCGCAAGCGTACATAACCCGATGCAGACAAATGAGGGTCATATGCACTCGAACCTAACAAATTCCTCCACACTTCTAATCTTCAAGTTTTTGCGTCAGGTGGTGTGAGCATAAAGTGGCCATTTCTTTTACAAAATATAGCCTTTAATATAGCGTTGACGTTATACTGGTGATCTGAAATGGCTACGTAAGCAATCAGCGCACGCGTAATATGTATACAATAAAAGAAAATTAATGACCTATCAAGTGTTTCTACTACAACACAATGGAGATAAGGAAAGAAAGACTTGCTTTTAACATTTTTTGTTACTAAAACTGCAGTATTTTTTGGGTTCTTAATCTTATGATGATTGCCATGTCCCAAGTATCAAATTAAATGAGCTTACCTTGTGAAAACTTGTGAATACTAAAGTCATCATGTGAGTCACTGCTTGATGACGATGTTGAGTACAAAGTTGGAGGGGTTCCACTTACAGAATGCGCCTTTGGTCGTCGCGGGCTTTTTACACGCGGTTCTGATTCATCTTCTTCCGCAATGCGGTTTATTGAGCTTGTCTCGCGGTGTCCTTTCGATGGTGATCCAGCAATTCTTATGTCACTCTCAGATTTGGACCTCTCGTCTTCTGCCTCTCTGACACGATGCAGTTCATTATTGCTCAAACTACTTTGCTGTAATTCACTCTCACTAAGGCTACTCCGCACTCTCGTCAAAACTCTCTCCTCAGATGATGATTCTTCTATAGATGTACCAGAAGAAAGAGCGCTGTCCCCAGTGCTTGCAGCCAATGCAGTATCTGAGTAGTTTTCAATTCCAATCGCGCATCTTGGGCGCTCGTTTCCAGCATAAACGGTCTCAAAATCATTGCCCTCCGAAGAAACTGGTTCTTCTCCAGGTAAAACAAGGTCTGGGTTTTGTGCGGATACCATACTGCTTACGACACCAGCATTCGTAAAACTCTGTGAGCTTTCTTTAGTTTGTGCAGGATTTGAGTCTGTAGTTACAACATAGGAAGATGAAGACTTGAGACCAGGGTGTATAGTATCTGTACTGTTAGATACTCCTTCACCATGCTGGCTACTCTTTGGCGCGTTAATCTCGTCAATTTTGCTTGTCTTACTCGTATTTCCTGATTCCACAAGGTTTACAGAGTTTGCATTAGAAGCCAAAAGTCTCATATCCTCCACACTACGTTTTCTTGTTGGAGAGCTCCTTGCTAAGAACTCGGGATCATCGATGGTTTTTGCTCCAGGACAAAAGTGCATTTCCACGTGAAATCGGTTTTCAGATAACGGGTCAGCTTTGGGATCTTCATACAACATAAGCACAATTTGTGTCATGTAATTCAGCTCAGGTACCTCTGATAAGAACTCCACTGCTCTGTGCCACTGGTCATCTGGAATATCCTGGTAAAAATATCACTACATTAAGCCAGCGGTACAGGTAACAATTCAAGGTCCGGTTCAAACGTCGAACTTTACATGTGCCGAACCTAACTGCTATTTGGGACGACCTAAATAATTAAATTCGACACTTGATTCAGAGGTCGACCTTAATCAGTCCAATTTACTTCTCCAGTTTGCTATATCGGGTCTCAAAAAGCAAAGTAAAACAGTTAACAGGAAAAAAAAAACTTTCTTTTATTATTGGCTTGTCAATTTGTTCGTCAAATTTCGGGAAAATACAGTTTCTATCCTTTTTTTTTGCCATATTCTGTTATTTTCAGAATAGCTATCCACAAAAAAAAAACACAAGCGAAAACAATTCGACGTTTATACAATCCGTTATAAAGTAATGATTCTTGTCGCAAGAAAGTTTACTGTTTGCGCGGCCCAGTTCTCTTTTTCATCAGATTCAAAAGCGTTCAATACATGACTAGTCACGCTTATCGGTTTTGAGCCAATCACTAGAGCTGAACCTCACAATTAGGTTCGGCGCATGCAAAGTTGGACGTTTAAACCGGGAAAATCGCTAAGAGTGCCCGCTTCTACGAAGCCTCATTTTGCCAGCGATTTTTATCGAAGAACGAGCCATCGAAACCACCGATATTTGGTATGTCCTACAATGGCCAATTAACTCGTTGGTGTTTTTAGCGAAAGTCACCCATAATCGCCTAATGTGCCCACTCCCGTTAATATCACTAACAATTCCTGGCGATCAATTTCCGGCCCCAAGACGAGCGTTTAAAATAACCTCGTATGTCGCAAAGAAATTGACCACATACGGTTTTGTTTGGGCAGTAAAAGAAGTGCACGGCGGTAATAATAAAGCAGTCGTATCAGCAGGATCGTCACAAGGCAGGGTCTATTGTAGGTCTGACTTCATTTAGATGGAAGGGAAGGTAATCTTACAGTGGGCAAGAGTCACAAAAGAGAATTAAGTAAACCCTGGTTCCTTTACGCTGGGAGTCCAGGGGCGAGTTGCATAAAACTTTTAAAATGCCCGGCGCAAATTCTAATGTCAGGCTTTCACTCCAGTCAAAGCCACTATTTTAACGTCTGACGTTAGCAGTTACGCCCGGCGTTATGCATCTCACACCAGATGGGCACGCTGGGCGATGGGTTGTTTTGAAAAGCTGCTAATCTAGTTTGGTTTTCTAGTCTAAACCAGCTTTCCAGAGTGATTCGTCGATAGTAGTCCGTACTGTAGGTAACGCTGTAGGCCCGTACTGCGTTACCTGCAGTACGGACTACTATCAACGAGTCACTCTGGAAAGCTGGTTTACTAACAAACACCACTGAACCGTTGCCAACAGCAACCTGCACCTTACAAATGACTTATTGACGACAATAACAAGACAGACAAACAACAGATAAACCGACTAATTTTACTAACAATAGACTAACGGACATTTTACTAACAAAAGACGGATCGAAACGCACCAATCACGTTTTACAGTCTTCACAGCCAATAGCATCACAGCGACAGACGACCAATAACATCACGAGATCGTCGACCAATCAGGACAACGACCAGAGACTTATAACATCTACTGACGATTCACAGTTTACTTGACTCTGATGATGTCTTCCGCTCAGGTTGTCAAAACGTCAGTCAATGTCATCACTAATAGTCCTTCTCAGGACTGCTCTAGTTTAGATTGGTACCTCATGTATTGTACTTTATAACAAGTGTGAAAAGAATAACTTACCTCAAAAAGCTTGCCATATCTAAATGCATTCACCACAGTGTGTACGTGACTCTCACTTGTGAAGTACAATCGCGTCCGAACATGACGATGTGGGGTCTCCACACACTGAGAGTAACTACAAACAGAAGTGGCAACAATTTTAAAATGACAAAAAAAAAAGAAAAAAATTAATTATATCATTATCAGATGAATTGTGTGCTTATATGTAAGGGCTCCCATTGCATATAATCATTTGAACGAACTTGATAGAGTTGGAAAGGATGAAAGTTCTTACGCAGTGCTTAGTGCAGAACAGTCAGCAACTGAGTGAGCAGTTATGGGTGTAGTGCAAGGCCACTTCAGATTTTTGGTGCATGATTAAGACTAATACACAAGTTCAAAATGAAATTTCAGAAATACTCTGACAGACAGATAGATACTCAGGTAGCTATAAAAGAAACGCAGCTTTTTCTTTTTTCACAAATAAAGGGATTTAATCAAGAGCAAAATCTAGAAGGGAACAGCTGTAGCAGGACCTGAAATACTTTAATAAACTAACAAATAAGGTGTGTTCGGATAAATTGTCGTTAGAGAGGTTTTCAATTGAGTGTTGACAGTTATCTGCATTTGTTTTGGTATTGCTCTGATACACTCTGGTTAAAAAACTCTCGTCCTAATTTCTTAAGCAACAAGAGCTAAAACCAGAACTGTGTCCATGTCACACACGTTTCCGTCCTCGTCGTCAGTTTTCTTCAAGTCCTAATTGGTTGATTGTACTTTTGCGTCTGTTATGATTGGCTAGAGTGATAACTGACTTAGGTTTTGGTTTTCCGACTCCCAATTGAAAACAACTCCATGATTACATTGCATCTGGACGAAAAAACTTTTTTAGGGAGTCCAATAATTTGAACGTATGCATGTATGCACAATGGACCCTCCACTACGCGGCGACCTGTTTTAAGTAAAAAAGATCTGCCCTTGATAAGCCGCCATTCAAGTGTACTTTGGTCTTTTGCTAAATTTACTAGACATGCACATAACAACGAATTAGTTAAGTTTAAGTTAGGTTACAATAGCTTAGATTAGGGATGGTGTTGGATTAAAGAGATACGGTTAGTGCCTGAATATTGTAAAGGTCATCTCACTAGTACCCCTTTCATGCAGATCCACTTACAAGTAACGAAAGCTGTGTTCTGAAGGTCATCTCTAGACATATTACAAGTAATACATATAGTATTGCCACTGGTCAATCCTACAATGTTGTCATGCATTTAAGATCTATATCTTTACTTCTGTTTTATCCAGGATTTTCACAATAACTTTGTAAACTGTATTATTTTAGATGAGAACAACACTCCTTAAATTGAGAAATACACACATGCATGCGTAGTTTACATGGCCTGATGCTGACAAAACTAAGACTGGAAAAACTGAAATATTTTTGTTTGTTTTGTTGCATCACGTTATGTAAATGTGAGTGGCGGCTTCACACGTCTCCAAATTAATGCAAAAATCACGTCACATCATAAGCTTGTTCGCGTAATTTCATTCAATTTAACATCTAGCCATAAGGTCAGAGCATGCATTTTATCGCGAAACCTTTACAAAAAGCTATCTATCTAACATAGGTTCCATTGTACATAATAATTATGCTGTTGATACTTTGGGTTGAGACGAGTATGGATGTCTGACTTGTCTGCGTGTCGCAGATCCCCTCTGATCTTCCGGAGCAGTCTGACGCACACTCGTTGAGCAATGCCTAGCTTTTCCTCTTGGGTAATTCCATATTCCTGAAAGACAGTTTATCAGCAATCACTTCAATCCTGCTTTTTCTGACTTTTTTTTCTCTCTTTTCTTTCCAAGCTAAAAATCTACCATCTTTCTTTCTTTATTATTACACACGGTGCTTTCAACATTGCTGATCCTAGCAGTATGCAGGACGCATGTCACAACGAACTCAGTGTATATGACCTCGCTCGCCACGAGTCTCCCAGTAGCTTAGTGGTTAGAGCACCCGACCGGTGTACGGGCGGTCATGGGTTCGATTCCCGTCGGGGACTCAATGTAGAGCAATACATTATTTCTCTCTACGCAAACAACATGACGGCAGAGGTGCGCACAGACACAATTCAGAACCGAGGAATTCACTTTGCATGAGTTTGTCCAGTGACATAACAATCCACAGGGGAATCTCATCGTCAAAGAGATTTACTGTGTAACAGTCTGCTTGATCTATAAAGACTTTGTCTATGAGAATTTTCATCTCCACATGAGAACAGCACAGGTTCTGTTCTGCGAACTATTCTCCCAAAGAAAAGCAATAGTAAAAGGCGGGCCATAGCAGATTTTGATACTTACCTGGGGAATGACAATATCAGCAAAAGCCTTGGCACACTTGTACAATTCCAAACTATTCTTCAGACCCAGCTGACTAAATTAGAACACACAATGAGACAAATCAGTATGACACAATTTTCATTCAAGTACCGTATTTACTCGAACAAGCGCCGCCCCCGAATAAGCGCTGCTCTTGAATAAGCGCCGCAATTGGGACAAAAAAGTTAATAAGCACCGCCCCCGAATAAGTGCCGCGGTCCCGATGCAGCGCTTGTTCAAGGAATTCCGTATAACTAAAATACCACTACAAAGCAACTCTAAAACAGCATTGGAAATTTCTTTTTATCAAAAACGATGTTCTTGAGTTCAAAGTGATTATATTTCACTAGAAAGATCTGATGCTTCTTATTTCAGTTTGGCTTAAACACCGTTTTAACCTAGGAGACCGAGCACCTCTTTCTGTTCCTTGCTTACAATTTTAGTGACATTTTATCTGTGCCGGAAGAGTTGAATGGTGACAATCAAAAGACGCTTCTGTTAGTTGTTACTGTAAAATTTTCGTACAGATAGAAAATATACCGTTCAATTAAAAGAAAAGATTTCTTTGTCGCGTCCAATTTTTAATTAAGCGCCGCCCTCAAATAAGCACCGCCCTCGAATAAGCGCCGCAAAAATTTAATGAGCGCCGCGGCGCTTATTCGAGTAAATACGGTATTTTTCCATCGTTTCATTATCATTGAATTTATTAATCATCAGTATTAATTATCACTCATGATTCCACTGAGAGACTAAGTAAAACTAATTGGTACACTGAAGCATATGTAATGTTTCCAGGCCATATATGGTGCTCACCTGTTGTGTTGTACATCATACTTGACACAGTCATAGATATCTGGGATGAGACTTATATCAAACTGACCATTCTTCAACTTGAAATCCTGCGGGTAATAAACCAACGGTGTCAGGCGATTGTGTTAGCCAAAAACGTGTTGCACAAAATAAACTCTCATCAGGTCATTCCGACCCTCCCCCCCCCCCCCCCAGCCAAATGAAACATAGGCACGCATAGCGTGCGTGAGCTATTTTGCAGCTGTCAAGAAGAGGTACAGAAATGGTTGTTGAATGAACGTGCGTGTACCAAGGTATACTATTGGGATGTTGTTTATTTGAGTAGCGTTGAGAATTCGAAAAGTATTGGTTTTTAGACAGAGTTCACCTTATAAGTGGAGCTGTGTCCGACATTGTGCAACCTCGTTCCCAGGGCTTTTACAGAATGAGGGTGATCAAAGATCAATGTTTGAGTTTATGTTAGTGGTTTCGAATTCGTATACGTCATTGATCAATAGATGGTACGCTAATGCGTACAAGTGTGGCTTCAACTTACGACAAAACAAGAAGAAAGTGAGATAAAATCTGTAAAATATCTGACAACAGTGTGAATATGGGACAAACAAAATAATTCAAAACAGTCCTTTCCTGAAGCTCATCTCAGATGTTTCTCGGAAGCTCAATGGATTGAAATTTAATTTTGTGGCTTTCAATTATAAAGATTATTTTACCATGGACAAATATTTTAGATCTAGTAGGAAGCGTAACTTGTCACAAAAATTAATTTAGTAATGTTTGAACCAGAAGAGAATAGCCGATCTTGAAAGTCACGTACGTCTTCTTCTTGCGTGACATCATGCTTGACGAACGTGGCAACTCCCGTATCCAGACAAATATATCTATAAGCTCTGTTTTATTTTCCACATTATTTCACACGGACTTACATTTTGGAACACACGAGTAATAAGCATGCCTTGTTAGAAAAGATCATGCCATTGTGTGACTTGTGCAACTCTTGCGTGACTAGTCACGCAGCAAACTGTCAAAAAAGCCAGAAACGTCGCACCTGCTGACATACCATGTGGCACTAATTTTTTCCGGATTCAAATTTTTGGGATTTTCGTGGTTTTTTCACGATCCGCTGCAAAAGTTCCCGCGAAAAAAATAATTCCTGCAAAAATTTACTCCACTGTCGAAATTTGTATACAAACATCGCCTTTTACATGTGATGTAATATTATGTTGGTGCCCATTTATTTAAGCCGTCTCTTTCGTTCAAAAATAAAACGAAATTAGAAGCAAAACATTCAGAAATAAAACGAGGAAATTGCAGTCGGTACATTACAAGTATTAAGCTGTTAAAAGCTTTAAAGAAAAGGATCGTCGGAAGGTACTCCATTGATTAACTGATTTAACGTGTTATACATCTGCATGTTGTTCACCTGCATTCGATTGTTTATACTCAAAAAACGAGAATGTTATAATTTCTAATAGAAGGCGGCTTCCTAGAAAATCGCAAAAATTAATTCCAAGGAAGAATAAACCAATCGCAAAAATTAGTCCCGCAAAACACACAAAAAAATCGCCATTCGCAAAATTAAACTCCCGCAAAAATATTGGTGCCACACGGTAGTGGTCTCAGCTTCGCTGAAGCCACGCAAAAATCAGTGGTTGTGTTCAGCGAATAAATTTTGTTTTCATGAGCGTTTTGATGTGAAAGTAAGATGCAAAATTGGGTGAAAATAAAATTAAGGGATGTTTTTTTTATGTAGAGAGGTGGTAATCGTTGGAATTTTAAATGAGCGAATTCGAGAATAATGGAGTGGTTCGCCTGTGTGATAAACAACGTGAATTTTATCACATGGAGTACACGTGATCAAGTCAAGGCCAAATTTGCTTTAATAGCTCCGGGGGTGGGAGTGGGGGGATTTTATCGCACGGCCGGGCAGTCATGTGATAATGTTTGGTGTGGGTCGTTTCATGTGTAAAGAACGTGTTATGTTGATTGAGCGTGAGATCAGGTTACTGTTTAGTGTAAACAAGTGGTGTTTTGTCACGTACAAAAAGGTGATGAGACAAAGTTCAATGGTGAGTCACGAGACTTTCACGAGACTGTCAAAAGTTCGTTTTCGGCGATTTTTATTGGCTTTCGTAGCAGCTAGAGTTGTGTAACAAAGGGAGAAACTTAAAAGGAAGCGGTTAATGAGTAAATTTATGCGTTTGTTTTTTAATCTGGAAAATGATAACCGATTTTTTTTGTCTGTAAAACTGTGAAACGAATCTTGCGTGGAGCTATTGCGTTTTTGTCTTCGTATTGGCGGTGATAATTGTTTTGATTTGATTTGATTGTCGTGCTGATCTTTCCGCTCAAACTTTGTACAAACCAATCCTGCTACCGCCACGCAGCCTAACCAGAAACCCATTTCTCTGGGAAGTCGCCTCTAACTTTGCTCTTAGCTAGTCGCACGTAAGAGCAACGTTTATGCCACCCATACAATCTTTTTCCTTGCCGACCTTGTGCATTTGACGGACCTAGTGATCGAGTGGCATGGGCATTAATTTTAAAACCTACCAAATGGTGCGAACAGTAATTCGTTTTAGTTCGAAATTCATGATTCTGCGCTTTTTATACCTTCAAACTACTTGCCATCTATTTACCATCATTTACTATGAGACATCCCTGCACAGAAGTCACACTCTAAAGTTGAACCATATAACTCCAAACGTTAAGTTATGCGCATGCGTACAAAGGATTTGTTCCAATTCTTATCTACCAAAACAAACGAAGCTGACAAATATTTCCTAGACCGAACATCATAAATATCAGATAACCCACGAATTATTTACTAGAACTCGCTTCCACTCACGTTTAAACCAGGTTTGTGCTGACGATTCGTTTTCTAAGGAAGTCTACCACAAGGAAGCCAGCCATTTCTCTTTGATATATAAATATCCAACGTCAAACAAATGAAATCCGGACACTTTCGTCGTGTCGCTTTAGTAGCAGAATTTTCCGTGCGTTCTCATTTGCATTTTTGTTCCGGCCCCGACAACTAGCCTTTCGGTGAAATTCGACAGTCATCGGGAATGCCGACCATGGTCCACCCAAAAACCAACCAAAGAACCAACCTTCCCACAAACTTGAGGCTGCATGCCGACTATGAGGCTATTTTGTAGACAAAATAGCTCAAAAATGAATTATGTGAATCTACAACCTTGGCCATTAGTCTTGGGACACTTTACTCAAATGGCATCCCGTTAGCGTCATTCAAAAAATATTCTTGCCTCGCCCCCTTACCCCCCCCCCCCCCCCCACCCTGTACATTGTTAAAGTTTGGGTTTTGAAACAGATGACTGACCTTCAACATTGTTTGAGGAGGTGGGGAGGGGGGCACGGATAGTCATAACACTTGTGAAAGACTTCTAATTACAGTGTAGGGTACTTTTTTTTTTACTTCTCATCTAAGTGTCCCAAGTTCTAATGGCCAGGATTGTCTATAAAATAGTCTGAAACAGAGAGCGTTTGTCGCTTAGAATATACTGAAGCCTTGGGTACTATAAATAGACATTCTCGCTTCCGAAATAGCTTGAACAAGCCATAGTCCAGGGTAGTTAGTATACTTTATCATCATATGCGGACTATTAATTGATGATACAGGAATGGTATTTATGACATCTTTTCATATTTCTTTTTGGGCTAAAATAAGCGTTTATAGGATCCTGTTTCATTACTGATATAAGCAAACGTTCTTCAATGGCAAGCAATATTGCTATTTTCACAAACAGTCTAAATTGACAGAGAAACACCACCTGAATGTTGAAACATACACGGTTTTGTTATCACTGCGTTAACAGTACTCAGCTAAAAAAGCAACAGTACTCACGCGAATTGTCAAGCGTAACAACACAGGTTGTACAGGTTTACTTTTGTTTTCTATGGCAATGTGTTACCAATAGTTTCTTCAATTTACTGGGATTGAAAAGTCTCGAATGATCCTTAACTATTGATTGAAAAGTCTCGAATGATCCTTAACTATTGAATTTTATTAACAGTACTCACCTATAGACAAGAAGTAAATATTCCCTGTTTTGTTTATTTTAATGCAAATATGCAGAGTACTGTGGTAAAGTTGACAAAAACGAGCATAATTGATACAAAAAACCTGATTAAGCTATTATTCTAATGAGATTGAAACATTCGAACCACTTTTGCTGAGAATCTTTCTATTCTAGAACGAGAAAAAGCAGAAAATATTTCTGAGTACTGTTGCCGAGTACTGTTGGCGTTACTCATTAACGATGACACATTATAAGCGTGACTTCAATTCCATGTTTGATGTGTCTGGTGAGCAACTACGATTTATTAGCCTTCGACGGAAAGAATATGTTTTCAAATGCAGAGTGAATTATGTCACTTGGTTAAAAAGGGCACCGGTATAGCCTCATTGATTTGCTGTTGGGACAATAAACATCCGTTTTCGAGCTTGCTCAGTCAATTCTATTACTTCGTAACATCAGCCTTACATTTATTGCAAGTGCGTTCTTTCTCCTTTAACAGTAATTAGGATATCATTTTGGTATGATAACTTCGTCTTTCAAAGAGAAAAGTCACTCGAATACACTATATTTTACACATCAAGAGTCGCTCCACCAACATTTTACTGGAATGACAATTACCCACCCCTCCCCCAAACTATTCTTGTGTCACATGTGCCATTTCCAATGGAAAATGCCTGTAACCATAGTTTACCACTGAAACTGTACATAAGTCACAGAGTTTGGTTAGTTTGCAGTTGCACTGAGCAATTTCCTCATCGAACTCATTCGGACAACCCTGGCCATTAGTCTTGGGACACTTTGCTCAAATGGCATCCCGTTAGCGTCATTTCAAAAATACTCTTGCCTCGCCCCACTCCCCACAATGTGTACAATGTTAAAGTTTGGGTTTTGAAACAGATGACTGACCTTCAACATTGTTTGGGGAGGTGGGGAGGGGGGCACAGATAGTCATAACACTTGTGAAAGACTTCTAATTACAGTGTAGGGTACTCTTTTTTTACTTCTCATCTAAGTGTCCCAAGTTCTAATGGCCAGGATTGTAGCCCCAAGCTAACCCCCAATCTGTTCGACTGTAGGTAAGGGACTGTCTTCGGACAAGTTTCGCACCCTTGAGCAATTTGGCTCATAAAAGAAAGACCCAGTGATAGAGCTCGAGTTCATCTTGACACAGAAGCTTTGTAGTACAACAAGCTTGTCATGAAATGGTCCTGTAATGTGCTGCACAAACTTGTTTACTGAAAGCACACATTTTTGCTGAAACTGTGGTTTTCAAAATCAAGGCAGAGGCTTATCTAAGCCTCGTCAAACTAAGCTATAGTTTAGGGGTATATCTAATATACGCAAGGATCAGGACCTTTTTAAGCTATTAGATTTTTACGTTTTTACCTTAGGGCTCAATAATAATCCTATTTATCTCACCTTTTCTAGTTTAGTCCATCTGTGCATCATGAGCTCAAGGGTTTCTTCGTGGTACAGAAATGGATCTGTTAGAAAAAAAATTCAAACCAAATGCTGAAGACTCATGTGAAGTACACAGTGTTAAATCCAATTACGATCAAAGCCCTCATTGTAAACATGCAGTTCACCTGGCTTTACTTTTCGATTGTTGCAAGCACCTGACATTTTGCAATTTCCAGGAACACGTTAAAAAGATTACCAGTGGTTGATTAGGATTCTGCGGTAGCCATAATTATAGCGGAGCTCGCGGAGCACCATAGGTAAGCAAATTTGGTAACCCGTTGATCCGTAAAATTTTGGTTCTGACGTCAGCGTACGTCCGTCCGTCCGTACAGACTCTGGGGGAGGGTGAGGGGAGTCCCAAGACAACCCGGCCGGGGGAGGCGGAAAGCTTTTTTTCTTGTAGCTGAAGTAAACAATATGGCGGCTGGTTCCTCGTAGGCTCGATTTTCAATACGATAATTGTAATACATTCTTGGAATGAAGACTTGTAACAGTTCATCATGAAAAGGAAAAGGATTGCTTCAATCTCGATGGCGCATACAGAAGATATTGGAGACCTTGAAGGCAAGAAATCCTTGTTCGAGGACATACTTGTTTTTTTCAAAGCTAACGAGATCTGGAAAGAACCCGGCGACAGTTCAGTAGTAAAGTTGATTACAGATTTGATGTGGATTTACATTGTAAAAATTGTTTAATTGAGTGACTTTACATGTTTAGTAAATTACGGGAATTTTCTTGAAATGTTTTAAAAACTTGTTTAAAATATCTGTGAAATTACCTTGTAGTTCCCGTTTGTCGGCATGCGAATAACTTCACTCGAGGGGAAAATTGAATGCAGTTTGCTTTCCTAGGCAAACAAGTGCTTCGCATGTTATTGAAGGTTCCTTGCCCCTTTTTCTGCGTTTATTCATTAAAGGAATTTTCATTTGTGAGCAATCTGATATAAGTTCTTATGTGCGCAATTTCTTTTGAACTTTAGTGCGTAATTTTCAATATTTTTCTTTGAACAATTATAGTCAGTAGTGTATTTTATTCGAGAAGCAGAAATCGTGACTATTCTGGATTGAGTCTGTGTTGTTTTTTCAATCTAGGTTGTTTTTCTTCGGCACCGCATATTGGGCTGTTTTGACTAATTCGTAATTAAGTATTCAACACCTGAACAGTTGCTCTGTCGTCAAGATTTTTTATTAAGTTTATAGTCTTAGTGTAAAGCTCCATATGTTTTTTGTTCAGTTGTGGAATATTCTATCTTCCTTATATTTTTATATATTTTTGGTTTCTTCATTTGAAGTGAATGACATTTCAGTCCCAATTTAGCGACTAAACTTAGAATCGCCGTTTCAGTGAGTGAGTTCAGTGTGGCATGTTTTCGTGTTCATTTTGTTTTTAACCGGCAAGCCATTTCAGTGTGTCTTTAGTTACAGATCGAAATGAAATCTTTATTTAAGTAACTCTGACCATAGCATTTCTCGGTTTAAGTCTATTTAGTCTAAAATGAGACTCTAAAAGCTTCCTAAAATTAGTTCAAGGTGTGTTCTTGAAAGCGCCCGATTAATACTTCGCGGGTGAAAAACTTGTGTCATTATTATTTTCTCTTGATAATTATACGTTTGCTTGAAAGTTTCCGAAAACATTTTCTGGGTATGCCGGGAAAATATTATTTATTTTAGCAAAATAGATTTCGAGAAATGTTTCATGGTTAACAGGATTAAACAGCCAGAGGGATGCATTGGAATCAGTGAGAAATGTGATTTGCAGGGAAAAGTCTGTCGAGTCGCTACCGGGAGCAACTTAAATGGGTTTCTTTAGCAACTGTAGTTTTTTTGAACTTAATTAGCTAGCTTTCGAAAGAATGCTACAAGAAGAGTTGTCGGTGAAAGTCGTGCTGAAATCTGCTCTTTGAAGAAAAATAAGCCAAGTCACAGTTTCCTCAGTGGTCCACATGTTTTCCCTTGCTGTTTTTCACCTCTTGGCGAATAACTGTACAACTAAAATTTCATTTATTTTACGGGCCAACAAGCATGAAAGAGAGATGGGGAGCTCCGCTTTTAGGCTTGGCTAAATCTATATATTAAAAATTAATGGTTCTGAGGGAATTCCATTCTTTGTGACAGGTGCCTTTATGTGGCTGAGTGTATTGTGTGTACTATGTCTAATGACTCTCAGTCTCCGGGTCTTCCTAGTGCAAGATTAGGCTCACAACTTAATCCTGTAAATGCTTTTTATTATGGAAACAGCAACAATGACTACCAACACCTTGCATGAAGGTGTTCTAGGGTATTCAAACCTAATTACTGCCAGGAATAAAAGATGGACAGAAACTGCTTGCACAAATTTGGAAATGCTGAATTTACAAACAGAAATTACAAAGCAAAGTAATAGCCCACCTCTTTGATCATAAATCTTCTGAGCAATCAAGTCCTTCAGTTGCCCTGTTAGGTTGTGTACCAGGTTGTAAAGCTTCTCACACATTGTATGTGGGTTCTTGACATTTTTCATGGCATTTAACACAGAACGAGACTTGGTTGGTGCAAGCTATAATTAAAAAAACAAAGCAAAAACAAAAAAACAAAAAGCAAACAAAATATGCATGTTAGATTCTTCGAGATACCTTTAAGGACGGTGCCTCCTTTTGTTCCTGTGCATACCTTCTGTGCATCTCAGGTTTGGTCCGAGATAGTTGGTTCAGGGTCTGGAAGGGGGGTCCTGATCCCGTATTCCCGCTCCTTTTTCACGAGAATCCCGCATCCCGCACTTTTTTCATCGCTATCCCGAATCCCACTTTTTCTTTCCCAAAAATACATTTAAGAAAGACTAATTTCTGCAAAAGCTAATAAATTTAAGATGTATATTGGCCCTTTCGATTGATATTTTGCACTCGCCTGGTTGATTCGCTTTTGCCCCTAGAACGTTACTTGGGTCGAGGCGATTTCCCGAATTCCCGACAGAAAAGCAAAAAAATCTTGCATCCCGTGCCCAAATTTTGGCGAATCCCGCTTCCCTGGTAGTGGTCAAATCCCGAATCCCGTCAAGATATTTAGCGTTTTCCCGAATCCCGCACCGTATTTTGGCCAAATCCCGGATCCCGAGAATACCCTTCCAGACCCTGTTGGTTTTCTTAAGGAATTGCCTACTAATACAATAGTATTTTGGCGCGGTTTATGTCTATGTGAAAAAAGCAGACCTTAGCAAGGGCTATCAGAATCTATAAAGAAACTTGGGAGTAACCACGCATTTTTCTTTTTAGATTCCAATAGGACTTGCTAAGATCTCCTTTTTCCCGATAACCTCATAACCTTTGCAAAAATACCGCTGTATTGGACTCACCTTCACAGCGGTCGAACGCACGACGCATGCGCAGTTCACGCCATAATATTACAAAGAAAGACAGACAACTGTCGAAAGTTTCACTTTAACCGCAAAACTTAACGCAGTTTCTGAAAACTTAAGCTTGTTACGTCTATTATGTGTTGGAAATGAAGTAACTCATGTACAAGTTTTGCCAGCGTGAAATTCGATTTGCCAGGACATGTTCTGCATTGTTTTCATTCGAACTTCGCACTCGTAAACTTTTGAACTGATTCAAACTTCAAGGCTCTGAAAGACCAGATGTGACGTAGCTTTCTGCGTTTGACCGCTGTGAAGGACGCATCATCCTTATAATGAAAGAAATCATTCTTGAACACCAATAAATGTATAGAAATTTCATCGATCAGAGCTTTTGATACTCAACTCAGTCTCTTTGTCAATAAAAAAAAAAATAAAATAAATCAACTTTGTTTAACGAGGGTGACACACAACAATCTGGGACTGACAATCCTGTGGCCCTCGGGTTCCGGATCGAATTGGAATTTGGAACTGTTGGTTTTTGAGGAGAGGGGAAAACCAGAGTACCCGGAGAAAAACCTCTCAGAGCAAAGACGAGAACCAACAACTCAACCCACATATGACACCGGGACTGGGAGTTGAACCCGGGCCACATTGGTGGGAGGCGAGCGCTTTCACCACTGCGCCATCCCTGTTCCCCTAGTCAATGATGTAATAACTGATGCGTAGCCTTGTTTTGGTGACCAGGCCACAAGATCACTCCATAAAATCATGCAAAATCCGTGAGGCAATTTAGCACCAGTCAGCGATGAGCTGGTCCGTGGCTACCACCTCCCCTGATCTACAAAGCAATCTTGCAGCCAGCCTCATCACCAAGAGGCTGCGCATCAGCCATAATACATCATTGACAGAGAGAATTGAATGGGTGCCAAAAGCTCTGATGAAAATTTCTATAAACTTATTTTTGGTGTTCATGAATAAGTTCTTTCATTGTTCATTTTTAACAGAGAAATTAGAGAATTACATGTGAGTCTGTGGTGTAATTTTAAGAGCTGAAATGAACCCATCAGTTTCGTACTGATTTTTGCCCTTGTAAGAAAATGTGGACCAAGGCGAAGAATATTTCTTTGACCTCGGAGGATAGATTTTGACATAAGGACTCCCAGATGCGAAACAAGAACGAGAACTGTAGCCTCATTTTTTGAGTGCAATTTGCTACTTCACTTGAATAGGCTCTCCACCAAAACAGACCACACTGTAAGGCATGAAATTCTCACAAACCTTGGAAAAATCTTCCTCTGTGAAATCCTCATTAGAATGAAGCATTTCATGAAGTCTGTGCTTTACCCTATGTAATGACAATAGTGTTTAAATTGTTTATTGCTATGTATGGTTATACCCTTTTTATGGGGGGGGGGGGGGGGGGGAGAGACGATACTACAAAAAGTAAGTCTTGGACATAAAGAAGTTTTTATGTATACCTCCACTGCACAACACCCTTAGGCATTTAATTTTTGTCTCAGTGTTTAACTTTCCTTATTTTCACACCCAAAAAATTAATCTCCATATTTTTTGCCTAGAAAATGTGAACGCATTTTCCTCAGATTTTGTAAGTGCCTTTTCAACGTGAAAAGGCATTTATAATATACAGGTATATGTGTATACTGAGTGAAGCCATTTATACCAATTTCTTTCCACTTCACCTCACATGTCAACTCGCCTTTGCTAATGGTAGGCAGTAAAATTTTTTATGATTAGAGCAGGGTTGTCCCTAACAGCCGGCTGCAGGCAGAATTAACCGGCTAGTTGGGTCGTTTGTGTCATCGACTTTTGAGATCTATATATATATATATATTTTTAAAGACAAATTATTTGTTCCTTTACTTGCGCAGATATATGAAAATGAAAACCACTGAAGGCATGACTTTAAACATATAAAATTGAAAAGTTACGATTACTTTTGGAACTGACATTATTGGAAATTTGAGCTTAGAATCAAGGAAATTCCGTTTCTGGGGACTTAAAATGTAAAAATTTCATTGGGTTGGGGGGCGGGCATGCCCACAGACCCTCTAGAAGGGATCACCTTTGGCGCTCGATAATCACTATCCGCCTACTTAGACATTTTTGCCAGCTACTTGAAAAGTTGTGGACAACCCTGTTAGAGTATGTTTAAAATAAAGGTTAATGTTAATAATAAAGAAAGAAATATGGTATATTTTAAGCTTGGAAAGAAATAAGAAAGATGGAGTATTCAGTTTGTCATGCTTTCAACTTGCTGATCCTAGCAGTATGCATGACACGTGTAACTATCAACCTGGAAAATATGACCTCACTCACCACAAGCCTTTTCAGTAGCTTGGTGGTTTATTGCCTGACCTGTGTACAGGAGGTCACTCATTCTTTTTCCGTTGGGGACACAGATTTTCTCTTTGTCCCACGCTCATAACAAACAAAATATTCCATGTTTCTCAACCTTTTCATTCCCAGAGTCAGTTATGGACACATTTAGGTGATTCTAACTTCCAAGTCTGTGGATGAAATCCTACGATGTGACCATTCAAATGAAACCTCCTCAGCAGTACTTTCACATGGTACTACTAAAGTTTTTTACAAAATGAAATTTGAGATTTGTCTTGAATTTTGGTTTTAGGTACTCTTGGGAGTGAAAGGGTTAAGATTAATGTTGTTGTTAAAAAAGTCAACCCATGGAAACAAAAGGCTCCAGCTAAGAAGCAGAACACAATCTACAAACTAATATTACATCTAACACCAATGTCCATCTTACTTTCCTAGTATCTTTCCAGCATCATTAGAGGTGTCCAGCATCTCTGTTGTATTTTTATCACTTCGCACCAAGTGAACAAGAATGGGAGTCAATTCTCCTTCAAGAGCAAGAAAACCCTAGAAACATGAGCAAAATGCTGTTAGTCATTATATATGTTACAGCAATAGAGCTTAACAAGATAAAGCAGTAAAAAAAAGCCATGTAAGGGCATACTTTCCTTTTGAAAGAGGAAAATGTCATATCTTACAGTAGATAAGACATCGGAAAAAAAAAAACAAGATTCACACTGACCCATTTATATGGCTATGTCTTACAAACATGCTAACTTCTGGTACGATGAGAAAGATGTTTTATTCAGTTAATGACACAGGTGACTCAGAAAAAATCTGAGTTCTCCCAACAGGAGTCGAACCTATGACCTTCTGGTTACTTGTCCAGATGCAGTACCACTGAGCTACAGAGGACTCGTGGGAGCTAAGGCCATTAAACTAGGTTCATGTGACTAACTGGTATGATATTTGCTATTTTTGTGGGTTAATTAGCTCATGTTGTGTCTCTAATAATTATCCAAGAGATAGCTAAAATAAGACCTTCCCTTTTCAGTTTTAGTTATGACAATGCTGAGATATGAACAGTAACTTGTACATAATGTCAATCACTTTATTCTTGACTGCACTCTATTTAAGACATCACTGAAAAAAAATGTGACTTACAAAAAGCCCTGTTGTAGAGACCTGAGTTATTGTAGTGACCTGATTTATGGAATTTTATAATTTGTAATGTTTTATGACAAGAGTACAACCTTATGCCCCTTGAAAATAACTCCCACTCAGCTTTTTATTTAAAAAAATATCTTCTACATACCTTTGCAAATGCCGCAGCTGTCATTTGAACCCGGCCCTCATCTGATGCATAAATCTTCAAGTCATGCCTGTATGTACTGTGAAGCCGCAGCAGACCACACCCTGACAACTTGGAGTACTGACCATGGCCTCCAGGGTATATGCTCCTGATTCACAAAAACAAGAAGACCTCTCAATCAGAATGTCAATGTAAAGGTCCATATTCACCAAAATGATAAATGATTGAGCTTTGAAAGAGGAGCAGCAACCAAAGAATTGCTACTCTGAAAATGGCAGTGTTTTGTGAAAGAAATGGATAAGTTAATCAATGCCAGATAGCACAGATCCATCCAGATCTAGCACCTCTGGAAATATAAGAGAAAATAATTTGGAAACCAATCACAAGGACTTCCTAAGGGGTGTTTGAGCATCAATTTGCACTAAAATAGCTGCCTTTCTTGTCTTGACATTAACTTCTTCTTTTGAAGAATTTCTTTGATTCATACAGCTGCAGTAGACCCTGTTATATTGAACCCTAGTTATCTTGAATTCTCCACTATTTAAAACTGAAAATTGCTTTCTCGGTTGATGTCACTTTGTTATTAAAACAACAGAGTTCTTCTGTTGAAGGCACTATCAAGTGATAGGTTGCCCAAGGAAATTTGACGTTCACAACAAATATTATATGACTTATGTGAGGTTTGAACATCAAATTTCTGAGGGAACCTATCACACATAGGGCCTGAGACAGAAGGACTCTATTGTTTTTATTGTACAACGCTAAATTTTGAGTGAGAATTGCCAAAAACGGGCACTATGCGCTGATAAGTGCCCGCTGAGGAGAGACACTATCACGTCACGTGATCGATTTCGACAAATGGGAGCACGTCAAAATTTAGCATTGTGGTATAATTTCTATTAGTATCTCAAACTCCTGCTATCTCCTGCAAATTCCTGCTATTTTCCTCTATCCCTTTTTTGTTTCCCTTGAGATGTTTACCTGAAAGCACGACCCAGCTCCAGAGCCTGCTGTTTTCCCATTGTAGTCAGTTCTCCTCCCCATTTTAAGATCAAAAGAAGTGAATGGTCCTTGTCAACAGGGGGCACCTTTTGCTTCTCATCCTGTCCTTTCTGCTCTGCCACGACGGGAGACTTGGATTCATTACTATCCTTCTTTTTCACTTCCTTCTCATCTTTATTTTCAGCTTGTTTATTCTTGGACTCTTTTGACTCCTTTCCTTGTTTCTTTTTTGGATTTTTCTCATCAGACCCTGAATCACCTTGTCGAGTTTCACTGTTCTCACTGTCAGTTCCATCTCGGGGTTTTCCAAGATACTTGAACTGGATTTTTCTATTGATCCCAGAGAAATACCCATACCTGGCCAAAAAAGGTAAAAACATAAACAAATTAATGCATCACTCCTGATCGGAACTCCTATGGCAACCAAAAATGCTGCAGATACACTCATTTTTTTTAAGACCGACTAAAAGTTGGAATTTCCCCCTTATAAACTTACACACAAACTCAGACAGAAATTCAATCCCTTGGGCAAAGTGAGGCAACATCGCAATTCAAGCTAACACCTAGTTATGCAAATCTTGCTATTGCTGTAAATTCCCACTAGTTTTGAACCACTGGGGTGTTGGTTAGGGTAAACATCAAGTTTAGTCTGAAGTCTTTTTTTTCTTGTTTGTCTACGATTATTGCAGTTACTAATCGTAATGAATGTAGAACTGGCCTTGAAATGTTGTAAGCAATTTCGTTTAAATTTTCTTTTTTCTGAGACACAAACAATTTGGTGCAGAAATTGCCCATTTCAGTTCATTGGGTGACTTTAATTTCTTTCAGAACTTTACCTTCTTATGCTCTGTAATCCCAAAACAAAAAATATTGACTTTTGTGAAAACTGTTTACAGTGCTAAAAATAATTTATTAAAGGAAAAACCACATGTATTCAACTTACAGTAATTAAAACGTCTTCAGGGAAGATGAAGATGACTCAATTAAGTTAATATGTTTTAGAGTACCGATACTCTTTAATCTGCTTTTAAAGTATCTTAAAGTGTGAAAAGTATTCCAAGGGTAAAAATTTTTTTAGAGTTTATTATGGAGAAAATAATGTGTAATGACCTGTTGTCTGTAAAACATTTTTAATTACAGTACCGCTCAAAAGTAAGTTACCAGTCTCGTCTCGTTTCTCTCGAGACGAGACTCTCGTCTCGAGAGATTCACTGAAGCGGCAATTTTGGAATAAATTACAAGCAAATTGTCTCGCGAGATGCCGACTACAGTCCTGTGCAAAAGTAATGAGAACGAATTTCGCTTTGTTCTCTTGGAAATATCGCAGAACTTTCGATCAATATTTTGCAGCGTTCGTGCGACAGTTAAACGAAATTTCGGCGTCAGTTCGCCAAGACAAGCGAAAAATCGAATCAAAAAATTGCTTCTTCAAATTCTCGAAGTAGGGAAATATCGAAGAAAGTTTACATCAAATCAAATGAAATGTCCGCCAACTTTCCGACGCCCGATAAACATGAACTCACACGGCAAAACGTAAACAATCATTTCAACCGTGTCTGATGAGGTGATACAGGCTCAACTCACTCAATTCAGTGTTTTATTCCATTCAAGAAATAGAAACAGCAAGTCCACATGCTAGAATTACGGCAAACAGCGCGAACTCTTCTCAAAACAAGACTTTAATACATTACAAGTTCATTGGAACCACGTGCAGGAGATCACGGCCGATTGTCAGATGGTCTCGTGGATGAACTCGCCAAGATCTTTGCATCTTTACCACTTTAATTTCCCAGCAAAACAGGAATACTCGAAGAAGTAGCATAGAAATATATTTTAAGCAACACCATCGCCTTTCAACACAGCTAAGAAGGCAATTTGCTGTCTTTGAGAACTACTCATTGCGTTACAGAATGTCATTCATGCAAATCATGCTAAATTTGCATACGGTGTATTTGTGCTGACGTCTCGAATTACCTTTTAGATCACAGACTTTTCTTCGGTTTTTGTCTCGTTTTGTGCGAAGATTGATGTGATAGTCTTCGGATTTATATTCCTTCTCACCTGAGTGACTCACTACTGACGCGCTCATCAGCGGCTAATGTTTACTGAAAAAATATCATTCGCTCGCAATACGGTACTGAGAAATACTCGACGCATCGTGTAATCCTTATTACAAATTGTGCCTCTAAATGCAGAGTGTTTCCCCGTTTCAATCATCTTTATAGGCCTTTCTGTAGGCATTTTAAAACTGGCATTATGACTTATAAATTTGCCGTGACGCTCGCAAAACAAAGGCGCTACCGACGCGCTTATCAGAGGCTAATGATCATTCGCTCGCAATATGGTGCTGAGAAATACTTGACGCATAATCCTTATTACAAATTCTACCTCTAAATGCGGAGTGTTTTCCCGTTTAAATCATCTTTATAGGCCTTTTAAAACCGGAGTTATGACTTTTTATAAATTTGCCGTGATTTAGTTTTCGATCACTTCTGCGATCGATGGGCTTCCGATAGAAGGAACTCGGTGAGTTCAACTCACTTCGCGACAATGCGTCCGTAACTTCACAACAGATGTCTTTATCTCGCGAGAACGGCAAGCATTGGTACTTACAGTATTCTTCAGCCTCTCGCGAGACGAGACTCACGTCTCTCGAGACGAGACCTCTCGTCTCTCGAGACAAGAATCGCGTCTCGCGAGAGGGTGGTAACTTACTTTTGAGCGGCACTGTAGTTTGACTTTGTGGCATTCATGAAAATCATTTCAATATACTAAAATGGAGTGTATCAATAACTCCAGCAAGCAATAAGTATGTGTTATAGACCACACAATCAGTAAAATGGACAGTTGACTTCCAGTACATTGTAACTCAAAACCTTAAAGGCGAATAAAACAGGTTTGGGTTATAATTTGTAAGTTCAAGTTATCAAGGGCAAAATTGTATTAGAAAATGACCTAAAGGGAAACGTTACCAAGGCTTCAAGTTACTTGGAGGCAACCATTTATTTAACTATACAAACATGAAGAAAATCTTACATTTCTAAGACACTTTTCAGCTGGTGAATTTTGTTTCGACTCTCAAACACAGGCTTGCCTTCTTTGATATCACCCAGCAAGTCTCTTGCAATATTCAGTACCTCCTGCAACTGAGTAGGCCTTTTAAGCTTCAGCTTGTGCTCGTCAAAGCCATTGTACTTTTTAAACAGTTCAATAAACCTGCAAATAGAAAATAAATGACAATGAGCTCTAGTTCAGGGCACACAACTATTCCAATGCAAGTCTCTGTCATTACACAAAAAAACTCAGTGAAGCACTGTATGCAGTCCATTCAAGTCCTCATGTAAACCTGGTTGGGACTTTCTTCTCTGATTTGCACTTTGTTTGCACGCAGAACTCTTGAAAATGTGATGGATGAGTGAAGCGCTGTATGCAGTCCATTCAAGTCCTCATGTAAAACTAGTTGGGATTTTCTTCTCTGATTTGTGCTTTGTTTACACGCAGAACTCTTGAAATGCATGACGGATGAGCGGCCACCTGCTGCTCAGTTACCGCTCACTCTACTTGTACTTGGTGGAAATCAGAGAAAAAAATCTTTGGGCGAAGTTCTTTCAATGAACTGAAGGTCCCATGCCAAAATTCTGGCAGTTTGGAGCAAACAAGTAAAACGGCCTCAAATTCGATATAAGACAGTTATGCTCTCAGCGCTTATGAATTAATATGGAGGGGGATGGGGGGGGTGGGGGGCGGGAGACCCGGAGAAAAGCAGGCAGGAGGTGTACTGGAGGAGGGAGAAGAGGGGGAGGGAAGCAGATTCCCAAGGAAAAAGCAAAAAATTATGCAACATTATCCAATATTTTGCAATTGAAAAAATGTAAAGAGGTAGGAGCCAACAAATACAGGGTGGGAACCGGGATTAAAGGGTACATGAAGTGGGAAGTTTAAACCTCCCGGCCCCCCTCCACAATAAAGTAGACTGCCCCTCAAAATGATCTTAATAAGGTGTGTCTTGCATGACATTTTCAACATTAGATCTCAGTAGCACTATGATATCTGAGAGTTATGTTGTTTTGTTATCTTACCTAGGATGTCTCACTTCCATTTTCATTTTCTGTTTGGGAGTTCTGTCACCATGTCTAATGATGCCAACGACACACCTTAGCTCTAACATTGTACCTTCCAGAGCTTCAACTGTAGGAATCTCTTCAGGTACATCCAGATTGTAAGGCTTGTACAACTGAGGGGCTAGCTCTTGTACAACAAGGCCAACCAACACTTGTGCAGCATCATCATAATATTTCTTGGAAGTCTTTACAAAACTAAAGCCATTGACATCACAAACATATGACTTGCCATGAGTGCGTAACAAGTCACATCCACAAACTGTTTGCTAAAGAGTAAAACAAAGTTAATTATCAGAAGAAACACCCATTAATAAAGTAGTGACTACAGGCTGTAAGTGATTTTCACTGCCTATAAATTCTCTACAAAATTTATTGCTATTGTTTGCTGGAATCCTTAGGAGCCAATCATTGCTGTTTAGGATTCAGATTGTGTACTTGAGATAGCAATGGATTTAGACAGCCACGTTTTGAGATAGCAGGGATCAACTGAATGATTTAAAAAAAGACAAAGGAAGCTGTTACACAGTACAAACTGTGTGCACCAACAGGTAGCATTTTAAGGATGTTCGTGCCCAAAATCTTCCCACATTCAGATTTTTTCAAAACTTTTGCTGCAGTTAGATAATGATCAAGATATATCACAAAAGCACAATAATCGGGGGATCACCGTGCTCATTTCAGAGGAAAAGCATACTGAAAACGTAGTGTTTTTAGAAGCTTTGGTTATGTAAGGCGAAATCAGCTTCATTGCTACCAGCAAATAAAATAAATTAAGTGGAAAACTCTAGTTAATGCCGATTTTTTTTATTTCAACGCACAAAGGCCTATTTAGTAAATGTTTGCAGCTGATATCATTCCTAGAATAGTATTATTAGCCTCACAGAGGGATAATTGTAAGAAATGTATATCTGCATTCATAGAAAAATTTGATCACATTTGAATAGAAGTAGAAAAAAATTTTAAACTTCTCAAATTCAGAATTTTTTTGTTTTTTGACAAAATGGAGAGAACCAGTAAAGGAAGTGATCTATCAGAAAAAAAAGTTTAGGGTCACCCTGCATTAAGAGAGTTGATTACAATACCCAACACCACTGTATTTGTCTGCATTTCTTCCTCAGCCCATGCACTCACTCCATGATGTGGTATGGTATGGCGACATGAATTGGGTGCACAGTAAGGATGTGCATAAACAATTAGTGTGAGCATCCTTGATGGACCTTGTAACTTTTCTACAATTCATTGCAGCTCCTTGTCAAATGGTGAGTTCAGAGGACTTTGTGAGATGACCAGGACCTGGCTTTATTCAGCAAGGCCTGGTTACCTTGGAGACACATTGAGAAAAGAAATACCGTGTCCACCTTTACCTTAAACAATTTGCAGACTTTGTTAGCAAGTTCTTTTTCATATTGATTGAGAATAACTGGGTAACGTATTTCCTTCCCCTGGCTATCTCTTTCAACTTTTCCATCAAGTGAAGGAGACTTGCGAGCTTCAGCATGAGCATACTCGGGGCCCACTGTGTAAACCTTAAAAATAAAGAAATAAATACACTGTAATAAAGCAATAAAATCAATGGGATGAAAAAGAACTCCTTTGCCTGTTTTCGAAACTGGAGTCTCAAACTTGCAAACTTAGGGTAATGATGTCATATATAGCAGAACTACACCTTCCAGCCACAACATTATTACTGGCCAGTTTTTCAGGACCCATTAGCGATAGCATTAACAGGTTCTCACTGCATTTACAAGCACACAAACCTTAACATCTGTTCCATCCGTGACCACAAAGTCTTCATAGATGTAAGACCCTTCTTTCCGCACAGAACTCTCTGCTGAGTACACACTGCTCCTGTTTCCAACCTTGCGGAACAGTCTTTGGCTTCCGCCACCGGCATGCGAGGGAAAATAAATGTACACGTTATGGTCTTCTGCATTCACTGGCTTCTCAACAAAGGGTTTCTGGAACACCACATCACCAATCTGTACTGAATCATCCGACTCAACAAATTTTGTGTTGATAGGCTCTCCATTCTCATCTCGGAGGAGTATAGCATGTCTCGGTGTTTCTATTCCTGCACTTGCCAGGAGACTGTACATTGTTGGTCTACAAGGAACAAAAAAAAACAATGTTGTTGACAAAGGTAAACTGTGTTCAGCTTGTCACAAGCATTCAGAGTTCCCAATAGGAGTTGAACCTATGACCTTCTACTTAAGATCCTGTAGGATCCTATTTTATGGGGTGATTCCTATTTGAGATCCTGTAGGGTCCTACTTCAGATATCATAGGATCCTTCAGGATCTTGTACAGGATCTCTAAGATTTTATAGGGTCTTAAGAAGAACCCTGTAAATCATGATTAGAACCTGTAGGACCTTGAATAGGATTTTTACCAGGGACATGTCAAAGATGTCAACAACAACAACAACAACAACAACAAATAACAAGAACAAAAACAAACAAGACAGTTAAATCTGGCAGCTCAATCAAAATGTTTTGTAGGAGTGGGTATAAAGCACAACAATAGAGCACCTACAAGTACATGTAGTAAAGCAGCAAGATTTGGGTTCCCTTGCCTTCTAGGGAATCAGCTAGTCAACTTCATGGACAGCAAAGTTAATGGCTGATTTTTGGGAATCATTCTAGTAAAACAAGCATTTCCTTCCCCCTTCACCAGATCTTCACAAATGATGACTATAGATTTACAAACCTATCCATCAAAGCATACTGCATCTCCAGATCATTCAGACTGAAAGGTTTTCTGAGCTTGGCATACTCGATAGCTTTCTCAAGAGGAAATCCCTTGGAGTAAAAAGAGATGAGGCAGTCGCAAATGGGCCAATCCTCTACTGGAACATTTAAGATGGTTTCATCAGGAAACACAAAGATGTCCACACAATCAAATACAGACATGCGACCTAGAATCTCTTGCATAGGCTGTGAGTTGGTCTAAAGAGAGGAAAGCAAAAAAAGCATTATCCAAAATCTTTGCTTGCTTGGTAGTAGCTTTCAATTGAAGTGTTTGATGTGGACAGCTCTAAACAACTTGGGGAGGATGGTGAAGCATGTCAACATTTGATCTGGAAGTTTCAAGTTTCCTTGGGTAAGAAAATTTGCTCCACACCCTCTTTCATTACACAAGGAGTAGAACTGAGTTAAATGTAACAAACTGCTAGTGGAATCCAACAAAACTGTTCAGTGTAAATTTGATTGACTAACATACTATGTAGGGAGGAATTGTAACACTCCTGGTCACTTTATACTGACAACCCACAGATAAGTCAAGACAAAATGAACCATTAGGTTTAAATGTAGTTAGGTATAGTTGCACTTTGGGATTACATGATGCGTACAGCCAGACCTTAACCGAGTTTCTGTAGCATGAAGCAACTAAGAGTACTACATTTACTACTTACCCCTGGATGCAATGCTTATACAGTACTGGCCAAAAGGATTGCAGCATTACACGTGCGTTTCATGCGTGTAAAGACGCCATATTGCACGCAATTTCCACACAAAATACAAGCAAATTACCATGCATGTATTAACATGCATGTAAAAAAATACACGCAAAGTGCGAGTGAAATTTACACGCAAAGATTGGAGACGAGCTCCTGAAGTGCGTGTATCGGTAAACACAAGTACAGTGTACATTGTTGGCAGGAATGTCTGAAGCTATTCACTGTCTTGTTCAGTGAACGTTACTGTTTTTCTGTAGTGAATGGAGCATCCTAAATATATTTAACTTGGTACCACAACAGTTTTTATCCACATGAACAAGAAAGCAGAGAAAACATGACTCTTTGGTGTCAAGGGTTGCGTGCCGAAAGGAACGTAAACAACGAAGCTGAAATTTTCAGAATTATTGAACTGGAACGTAAACAACGAAGCTAAAATTTTCAGAATTGAAATTGCCTTTGCCAGACTCAAACCTGCTGTCCAAAGGGAAACTGTTGAATGGAACTTATGTTAAAAATCAAAGGTTATGATGTTAGCAAAAGAGTTAGAGTAAAAAAGCAAGCTTTTTTTATGGATTATTCTTGGTTCACAGTGGACTAAATTTGCATACTGTTAGTCTCAAAATAAATTGCGCGAGCAATGTGGGTACAAATCGCGCACTTAATCTTTCGTTTTGAATTGAAATAGTAAATGAAGCTCACGTTGAAAATCAAAGTAAATGACAACTGTAAAAGAATTTGTAAGAACTAGCAAATATCGTCCAATGAAATAGCAAACACATGGGTTGTTTACCATTTACACGGGCAAACCGGTCGGTTTACCGTTTGGGTCGGTTTGGGCAAATGGTAAACAAATTTCCTTATTGGGAAAATTCCATTCGGGACTGGCACTTACCATTTGCAGAAAATCCTACCATTTACCAAAAAATTTGCATGACAGCGATGGCTAACGAGAAGGTCGCAAAACAAAAGCTTTGATTAACAAAACAACAATTCTGCACATGCGTGATCTTTGGTATACTTCTTTGCCGTTCTGTGCACAACTACAACGTGAAATGACCAAATTAAACGTTTTGTGTAGAACGCAAACACACGACAGTGAATTTTCGTTTTTATAATAATAATAATAATAATAATAATAATAATAATATAATAGTAATAACTTTATTCACATGTCACGTGATCTAGCACCCTGTAAAGACAGGGCACTAATTGGGGACACAGCTATTTTCTAACTAATTTTCTAAATAAGTTCTTCCTAAACTGATACACCGTTCTTAGAAATTCAGCTCCTGGGTAATTCGACTGCATTAGACAGGTTAAACGAGTTGGAATAATCGCCAAGAAGTTTCAAAGATTGTGAAGTCATTTTAAAAGTGATGTTTTCCTTCCTGTTAAGCGCCCTAATTAATTGTTGTTGGGACAGAAAATGGCTGCGAGAGCCTGAAACTGGTATCAAAGATTAGGTTTGAACAAATGGTACACGAATTTCTGTTTGGAACATTCCATCCGGAAGAACAGGACTACCTTTTCAGACGTTCTGTTGCTCCCGGAAATTTTCCACTGGAACGACCCGAAAAGTCGTGTACCATTTACTTTCCAACCGGAATTTCTGGAAAGTTGTTGGAAATGGTAAACAACCATGCAGTCCAAAGTTCAAAAGCGCATCACATTTGCATAGAGTGTGAAATGTGACCTTTTCAATGAGAGTCACAGGGCATGTAACACAACAAATCTACATGTATCTTGATGAAAAAAGGACTGAAACCCCTCTGCTGCTATCTAGAGAATTGCATTTCCGCAAAACAATCAAAGAAATTTGTATTTGACATATTACCATGAATTTATACAAGTCATATTTCAAAAGCAGCGACCGACAACTTGCTGCGTTGATTTGCATAGCACACGTTGCGGCACGTGTTCAAAGAAGTGACATCTCGGATTCCATAAAGCATATAAAGATGATTGAAGGAGCAAAATTATTACTCTTGAAGGTCCAATTTCTCATAAAGATTTCCATGATCCGCCGAAAATTTCTTGGTTACTTTATTGTGAGCGACGTTTCTTTTTTTGTATTAGCGGCGCTGATTTGCAGCATTGATTTTATTTAAAGTCACGCATGGTTTCAAAACAGTACATGTGATGTCTAGCCTCTTAGAATTTTACCAATTGAAAAACGGTTAACCTTAGAATGTTTTCTGGTCTCTTTGTTGTTTTGTAAATGTGTGGACTGTCAACAAATAATTTAAGACTGCAGTATATTCATCTGGGAAAGAACTGATTTAGAAGTTTTCGCATTCTTGCATTCAACACCGCATGGATTCGAAATTTGTTTTGTCAACTTGTAAGCATTTCGAAGCGAAGACAGCGAATTTGTTCAGCATATGGCCTCAGTAATTTTAACAACACCTCATGAAATAATCATGCTAAGCCGAGTAAAACTGGTTTGATTTCTCTTTTTTTTAGCAATAACTTGTTTCACTTTACTGTTGATCGTGACAGCTGTTCGCTTCCTCGATTAATTTTGCTTGCTGCCCGACGATCCAGGGGGACTTCTTGCAGTCTTGTGGCATCTGTACTTTCCTTTGTGAAGAAATACATGTACTTTGCGTGAATGAAGGTTTCATCCTTTGCCAAAATACATACAATTCACGTGTAATTGAGGTGCATGTAACAGCTCGTGTACAACTTCACTCGCGTGTTTCTTGCATGTAATTTGTGTGTAAATCCGCCATATTGCACGCATTTTACGCACGTGTAAGTGCTGCAATCCCTTTGGCCAGTACTGTACATAACAGGGAAATCCCCAACACTTTTTGTCAGTAATAAGTACCCATTTATATACCTGAGTAAAGAGAAAAATGTGGAGAAAAGTTTCTCACCCACTAGGCGATTTTGTTAGCTCATTGCTGCAAAATCAATTGCTTGCAGTCGCAAGTGATTTTCAAAGGAGTGGGCACAGTAAGCGATAACTGGTGATTTTTGCAGAATCCCAGCAAATTTTAATTGCCGATATCTGACATTTCAGATATTATCATTTATCCCTCATCGTGGAAAAATCGCTGTTGAGAAAACTGGCTACTTGGCGATTTTTGCTGGCCTTCAAAATTCGCCCCAATGAGCAAAATCACCTACATGAACTGTGTCACTGGCTTAAGAAAGCAAAATGATAATGCAGAGACAAGCCCGGCCTTGAACCGATTACCCTTTGAACAGAAGTCTGATCAGAAGTCTAATACCATAGCAAATACATGTACTTCAGTATGCCTCCCACAATAATACGTCTCAAGTCAACAAGCAAGGCAAACATTTCACTTACAACCTGAATGTAAACCCCACACCTTATACAAGAATGTAACACAAGGGGGTTTATTTTTTACAGTATACATGACTTTCATGTACCCCTACCTTTTTACTCATAGCACAGATCCCAATTCTGATTTTAGGTATTCCATCTTCATCATCGTCATCATCATCATTATCCCCAGCATCATATCTATTGAAAGGCACTGGACGGTCATCCATTTGTTCAAACAATTCAAGGTGAGTCACAGACATGACACCGATTGACAACTGTCACTCATACACCGGTACTTTGCACATGACATCGTGAATGGGTTCTGTAAAAAATGAATAAAGATACATGTACAAGCCCAATTCAAAAGTTATTTAGTTGTTATGTCTATTTACTAGACAAATTACTCAGGCTCTTTGAACAATACTCCCACAATGCCTTCTTCTTTTAAATACCCAGTCTTCCCAAATTATGGACAAAACAGAGATAAATGCAAAATCTATCTGCACTTACTTTTCTTCTGAGTCATTTTTCTGTAATTCTAAAACTATGTAATGCAAACTTAATCTAACTTTTGTGTTGTAATCAAGGCTGCTACCTGGGAAGTTCCACAGAAGAGTTTGTCGGTGACAAATTGTGTCATTTGGGGAGGATAGCAGAGGCACATGTAATTCAAATTTTAAGAGAAAACGATACTTAGATTCCACTAAACAAGCATTGTGTGGTTCCAGAAAATATCCATACCCCCACCACGGAGGGAATTTCACTTAGGACCCCCCTCCTCCCTGGATTTTCCGTTTTTTGAAGTAAGCTGTAACCCCCCCATCCCTCCGGATTTTCCACAGTTTGTCAAACACCCCCCTCCCCTACCCCTCTGGAAAGTTTCGTTCAAGAAGCGAGAGTGTTAAAAATGAAGCAACTGATCGGAATTTAAGTGAAGCTAAGCCGTTCCGATTATCGTAGGACGTGTTTATACTATTTATTAGCGTTTAAAATAACGTACATAGTCATAGCTTACTCATAACATATTATCTTACCAATACCAAACTGTTCTTTTCTACGTCAAACAGATATACTAGGTAGCTGTAAAATTACCTTGACAAAAGCATGTAAAACGTTCGTTTTAATTGAAGAATTCGCTTGAAAAGACGCAGTGTTGCTGATAAACGTTACTTCAACATGAACGCGATCATGAACAAAGGAAACGCACAAACAAAATTAAGGGGAAATGATCAAAATAGAAAGAATAACGAATATTGAGTTCTCTAAAGTCGTTACCCTGCATACCAGCCCTCAGTTAAGAGCCCGTTACTTGAAGGTGCAAGAGTAGCAAGAAAGCCCGTAAACGTATTTGGCGACACTTGTACTTCGCGATAAATATTCTCGTTGCTAAGCTTAAGCCGCGGCTACACGAGCGATTTTTTGCTTGCGATGGTGATGCAATTTTTTTGAAATTGTCGCGTTGTCAGCGCGAGGCGAAAATCGCCTGTGTAGCCACCCTCTGACGAAGTCCGTGATTTAGTCGCAAAAAATTCAACTCATTGAATTTCTCGCGATTTTTTCATCTGTCGCATCACCTGTGCGAGGGTGGCTACACATGCGATTTTCTCCGCGCGCCGGTGACGCGACAATTTTCAAAAAAATCGCATCACCATCGCAAGCAAAAAATCGCTCGTGTAGCCGCGGCTTTAGTAAAACACGACTTCTACGAGTCAATGAGATCGCGCTTCGCTTGCCAGTTACCACATAGGGAAGTTAAAAAGGACGGACTGATTGTTCGTAAACAACTCTTATAATTAACGTCAATCGCGAAGGCAAGCTTAAAATTTAGTTTGTTTAGACGACGCAGGCGTTTCGTCGAAGGATCGTGGTCTCGATAAGTAAATGTAACCACTCCTGGTACACGTTGCTGTCTTCTCGAAGACTGGTAACGAGTAATGGCGACTACTTCTACGCAACGACGATGTTTATTTTGTTTCCGCCCCAATATCGCTTCCAAAGCGCCTTTGGGAGAAAGAGTACCTGTTTTACGTTTAACAAAAGTGTTTACTTAGCAGTTAAACTAATTTAACCTACTGCCTCGCATAATGGCGGTTGGGTGCCTGGGATATCCAGGGACCTCCACTGTGGTCAGCCGGCCCCCAGATGGACTACTCCATTACTGGCAAATCCCCAGACCCCAGCCATGAGCCCCACACGCCCCAGCATCCGTCACACTGACTTAGTCAGTGGAGAGAAAAACAAAAAGAAGTAAATAAAACAAATAGGAGGGAGGGAGGGCCGGGGTAGAAAACACACGCAGAACGCTGCAAAATACCTAGACAAAACATGTGCAAGCAGTCACAGCCCGCCATAGGAGTAAACTACTCAAACTGAGCCTGACAGCACCTGAACAACCGCTGACCACCACCGCTTGATAACCACATGCTCGTTGTAGGTTAACTTGGTTAAATACATTTAACCTCATTTAATTCCACAATAAAGATCTACAAATTCGGTAACTAGTAATTTTCGAACTTTATCTGCAGCTTACATCGGAATGAATCGAAGTTGACCCTCTGGAAAGTAATTTATCCGTTTAACCCCCCTCTCCTCTGGATTTTCCTGGGCTTTTGACCCCCCCACCCCTCCGGAATTTCCAATTTCTGAGTGCGTCAAAATACCCTCACCAGGCTTATAAAAATAGACCATCGTGCAAACAGACGATGGTTTAAAAGCTTGTGATGGCTCCCTTGGGAGAATTGTCAGCAGGTACAGAAATATTCAACTAAAATTAAGCTCTTTCCTTCACTTTAATAGCAGAATTTTGAGGAGCTAAGTTAGTGCTCTATGTGAACGTTATTTACAGCTTACTAATCATGCCTAAATCTAACTAAGCTTTCGTAGCCCTTAGAGTGATTTTAACCTTAATTAAGTATAAACTTTATAACAAGTTACCCATGCAACATTTTGCACCGGGTTTAACGTAGCCATCAACGCCTAGAACTACGACCAGGGAGTAACAAGGTCTATAACTCCACAATATCTTTCACGGGTTAAGTAAAATCACTTCATTGGAATGTAATTGAATTTCCAGCATTTAAAAAGAATGTGCGTCATTTGGCAAGAACTACTCCACCGCTCAATAGCTCAATCATCACAGATGATATTATTATACTACGACCAGTACAACGGTTTCGAGGCAAAACAGTTTTAAAAAGTATAAAGATTATATGAGCAATTACCTTTCGTTTAACAGAGAAGTATTAAATACCACATGATGGGAGAAAAAGCAAAAATAACAGCATCCACCGTCCCCGAATTTAACTCCACTCTTCCTCCATCTTGAATGTCTTGGCCGACCTGATATTAAAACCGTTTTGATTGGCTGCTGTGTTACCCATTCACAAAGGCGTTTTTATGCTCGCAAATGACGTCATTAGTTAATTTCAAAGATGGCCGCCGTAAATCACTTACAACATGAAAATATTGAAAGATTTCCTCGACCTACGCGGACTGTTGTTATTGTAGTTGTGGCTGTGTGATACCCCTGTCATGCCTTCGTCAGAAAAGAAGACATTGAAGGACCTGCACTTGGCAGCTAGTGTAGGCGATCTCAACAAGCTAGCCGACCCTGGTATTCCAGTTGACAGAAACGCAAACCCTGCTACGTGAGTTCGTGTTTTGATTCATTTCTTTCTTACATTTATTGCACTTTCCAGCCTGTTTAGTTCCATGTGACTTATTAGATCTTATATTTTATACTTCTTGGTCCAGCCTGCAGTAATACTAATTTATATCTAGTGTGCAGTGATATTAGAGGATCAGAATCGAAATTGAATGACGATTTAATAATCACAACATAGTTAGTATGATTCAGAATAAAGAAACATTAGTAGGACAGTATGAATGTCTTTCTTGAGTGCTGTCAGTGAAAGTAGTGAGGCACTGATCAGAGAAAGGGCTTGAGGTAGTCTTTTCCATGCTATACTGCAGTAGTATGGCAAATAAATGAACATGAATATATGAAGCCTGAAGTTTTCCTGGTTCTTTTTCAACTGCTTTAGCTAATTAATATCTCCACTGTAATGGTGGTCTTCATTTCTTATAACATCTGTATTTATTATATGGTTGTATCATATATTTGTGTTCATTTGTAAACTCATCTACGGTTTTTTAAATAACAACTTTATTAATGCAGGGGTTTCAACAGGGTCTGGAAGGGTATTCTTGGGATCCGGGATTTGACCAAAATACGGTGCGGGATTCAGGAAAACGCAAAACATCTTGACGGGATTCGGGATTTGACTGCTACGAGGGAAGCGGGATTTACCAAATTTGGGTACGGGATGCGGGATTTTGTTGCCTGTCTGTCGGGAATTCGGGAAATCGTCACGACCCAAAAAACCCTTACAGCGGCAAAAGCGAATCAACCAGGCGAGCGCCAAATATCAATCGAAAGGGCTAATCTACATCTTAAATTTATTAGCTTTTGCAGAAATTAGTCTTTTTTAATGTATTTTTGGGAAAGAAGAAACGAAATTCGGGATAGCGATGAAAAAAGTGCCTGATGCGGGATTCTCGTGGTAAAGGAGTGGGAATGCGGGATCAGGACCCCCCCTTCCAGACCCTGTTTCAATAAAATTTGAACTAGTCAGCTGGTTTAAGTAGAGTAGCCGAAATCTTTCTTTAATTACTTCAATTTAGGGAAAATAGTCGCCAACTTCTTTGAGCAAATTTGCAGATGTTTTTCGCCGGTTGTTGGTGCTTATTGAAAGCACTGTTAACATGTCTTATTACCTAGCTTACACAGTTAAACTAATTCGAGACACCTAACTACCTATATACTTAAGGTATTAGAGCTGGTTAAAACATGTTTATTTAAAAAATATATATTTCTCAAACATTACAGAATCATTCCAGATAAAAATTACATAGACTTATTCAGCAAAACCTAAGCTTTCAGGAAATTGATATCTCAGGTGTCAACTTTCACACCTTAGGTGTGAATTCACATTTAAATCGCAGGCACAAAAAAACAAAGATTGCTCATTTCTAGCTTTCCCTGTACAGCTACAAAAATATATTCGTTTGGAGCAGATTTACTATTAAAAAGTTCAAATTCTTTGAAATACCCGGCTGATGGTATCATTTAGTTTTGGAGAGACACCGCTTTTACCTTTTTCACGAGTCTACAAATTTAATATGATCGTAACTTCGTCAAAATTGTCTGCTTTGACCAAGGTATTTATGTGCCGTTTTCTTGACATTACAGCAATAAACACTCCAAATTTCAGAGATATTTTAATTCTATACCTTTCTACTTCAGATTACTTTCCGCACTTTCTTGATGGATTTTAAGGCCTAAGAAAGGCCAAAGACTCAAAACAGTGGTCATAAACTGCTTTTAGGAATGTAATGCGAAAGTATTTCACCTGTCTTTTCGTCAAATTTTGCGCGCAGTTTTTCTTTATGATCACAGGTTCGAATTTGAGCGAATGCGAAATAGCTGTCAACACAAGATCACATCATATCAAATTTCACATATCGACGGAAAATAACGCGTAACAACCAACCTTATTCTTCGTTTTCCCCGCTCGTAATAGGAATGAAGCTCTCATCTTTTGGAGTTTTGATGCATTTTGTTATATTTTTCAAATAATCAACTTTCGGATATGGTTTATTTTTCAACTTCAACCAGTTCTAATACCTTAACATTACATAATATTACTTTATAAATTTAACTCTATTAAAATAATACAAAAATAGTTCAAATATATGATTATTTCGTACATTCACATTTTAGAATTAATACTGGTAGTTACCTTAAAATTTTTATATTTTTGTCACTACACTAAATCCACTGAAATTAATAACCTCAAGATATTTGAGATACTTTTCTTATACCCAATCCTTGTTATTTTGTAGCTATATCAAGTCAGCAGATAAGGTTTACTTGAAGGCACAGAGTCACGATGTGGAGGGTGATGAAGAGAATGCTTATGTGTTCTACATGCGCTTTTTTAATATTATTGCCTTGATTAAGAAGAGTAACAAATACCAGGAGAAAAAAGTGAGTGAAAATGAATAGTAACATTATTTAAGCAATGTAGCCTGCATTCTTTGGGATAATGCAGGCTAAGTGAGGCAGAGTTCCAGGCTAACAATGCTGAAGGACTTAAAGTTTTCTTGCTGAGTCAATTTCCCATATGCCCAGGTTTCTCTCTCTTGAGTGTGAAATAAGATGGTGTTTTTAGCCCTGGTGTAATTCAAGTCAGCAAACTGGCACTTAAATATAAGTTGACAAACAATGTGCTCAGATGTTGCATCCTTCTTTAAACAAGAGTGCATCTCTCTTCCTGTAATGGTGTTTTCATCACATGTTATATTAGCTACAATTTTGTCCCCGGAGGAGCACAGAAACATACAGTACAATCCAAATACAATCCATACATACAAATTTATGAATTTACACATACATGTATCTAAGCTGAAAATAAATTATTGTTGTTTTGTTGTAACATTTAGAAGTACTATGATGATTTGATGGGGAAAACAAAAACTCTTAGATCCATTGAGCGTGCTGAAGCTCTGCAAAAAAGCCTTGATAAAAGGTTAGTGTAAATAATTTACTGGACCAGAATGAGAACAATGTAAACAGGTGTAAATTATTTCTAGTTTGTGGTTTTCATGAGGTTTAGTCTCCCTTTTGATTGATTGCAGCGCAATGATGGTTTTGAGTACTGCCCCCTATGATGGTGTGGAGGTGCCACAGTTAAGTGGTTAACACTTTTAACCCATTGACACCCAGCAAGCTTCGAAAAATGGTACTATTGGATCAAATGGGCTTTTTTAGCCCTATTTGATCCAATTTTGTCCCAATCCTAACAAAAAGTGCTTTCTAGCATGAACCATTGGCATTTCATTTGGTTTCAGGACATTTTCTAGCATTTTGAGTTCGGGCATGTGCACAATTCAAAATTTTGATTTTTTTTAAGCGAAAAACTCCCCCGTCTACGGCTCTCTGAGATTTAGCACACAATCCCGTTGCTTTCGCTCTCATTTCGATTTTCGCTTTTTGCTGTTGTGTTAGCCATATGACCACGGTTTCTGGTGATGAGAAAAGTTTGGCCTTAAAGCTCATTTGAAAAGGAAAGAGTCGGCCAAAAGTAGCATTCGGCTTGAAGGCCATGATTTTCTTGTGTTTTTGAGGTAAAAGTTGCTTGGTTTTCTCGCTGTTACTCAGGCTTACTTGATTCCGATCGTTGTTCAGACATCATTTACAAAATCTTTTTGTGTTGCACTGACTGACCATCAAAGCTTGTCAGGGTCACTTAAGCTGGTGATGTCACAAGTGGAACAAGACACCTGGTCATTCATGGGTGCATATGTTGTAGTACAATTTTTTCCTTTGGTACAATTTTTTCTGAACTGGTACAGAATATATTGAACTGGTACAAAATATTTTAAACCAGTCCCATTTATCTAACATTCTAAAAAGGGATTTAATTTATTTGGGGTGTGGATAAAAAAAAAGGGGCATGGTATTTTTGGGGGGGATGATTAATTATTAAAAAAAATTAATAAAAAGAAAGTTTTAAAGCAAAAAGTCTCATTCCTGCTTGAATTACTTTTTCCCTATGCTTGCCTCATTTCCCTATCCTTCCTCCTACCCTTCCACTTGTACTTACCTCAGATTACCTTCTCAGAAGCCACACACCATGGTACATTCTTTTTTTTTTCTTTTTTTACACCGTACCTACTAGGATTTGAACCACGTACCTTTGGATATTACTAACTTACCAGTCCATCATCTTATCCATTGAGCCACCACTGATTTCGTTGGAAAATCATATTTAAATTGCATTAAAATTCTTGCTGCAGTCCCTAGGCTCCTCTCGTTGCACCTAATTATGCACACATGCGCAGAACTTACCAATTCAGACTTCACTGAAATTAACATCCCTTCAACCCTTCAAACAATCATGGAGTGTGTGTCAAAAGAAGCATTCTACAAAGAATTAGAGACCTATAAACAGAACCAGAAACACAATTCTTCACAAATAACTCTCTTCATTGAAGACAAATTTTATGACTCGGCCAAAGAGTTCCTAAAAAGCCAAGCTGAGAACGCTGTCAGCGACTCCAATACAAATCACGATACGACGAAATTAACAAAGTGGCAAGCAACAACACTCAACAGGAAGAAATGGTCGTACCATCAAGGGAAAATCTTAACCACCGAGCAAAAGGTAGTTGTACCCAAGAGTCAACTATACGATGTTCTGACTTTGGCGCATCAAAGGACAGCACATAGAGGCAGACAAATAACGTCAAAGTGGATTAACAAGAATTATTCTGAAGTGAATGTACGAGTTGTGAACCTATTTGTAAGTTTGTGCCAAATTCATCAAGAGCAGAAGACCATTACAAGCCACGTTAAGATGGTAACCAAGCCACTTCAATCTCCAGAATTCCTGTCACTGATTGAAATCGATCTCATGGACTTTCGAAATACCCCCTGTGACTGCAAGAACGTGCATACTTGGGCGATGAACATAATTGATCATCACACAAAGTTCATGACAGTTGTGCCCTTACAACAAAAAACAGCTGATGAAGTATTAAAAAGCCTCCGAGAGTACTGTTTCACCTACGGATTTCCAAAGAAAATAATCACAGACAATGGGGGAGAGTTCCAAAACAAGAAGTTGAAGATGTTTTACAAGGATAACGGCATCGAGTTATCACATGGTGCACCTCGGACACCGACAACCCAAGGGCTAACTGAGAGAAGCAACCTATCTTGGAAACAAGACATGAGGTCAATGATAGCGAGCACAGCAGACAAAAACATCAACAAATGGTGCCAGTACACGAGAGAGGCCTCATACACCAGAAACATCTCATACCACCGAGCCATCAAAGTCTCCCCTTACGAAGCTGTATACGGAATAAAACCTCATAGGGAAAAGCTAAATGAACAGAGCAAAGAAAGCCAATCTGAACAAGAAGAAAACGATTTGGAAGAAAGCAATGAAAAAAGTTCACAACCACAACAAGATGAAGACCAACCAAGAAAACGACAAAAAATAATAGAAAACCAAACAAAATACAACGCAGCCATGGTGAACCAAACAAAGAGAAAGCAAGAGAAAAAACAGCCCAAGTTCAAAGTAGCTGATATGGTGGCAGTCAAAATTGACAAAGTCGACAAAACAAGCCCGCTGCACCCCAACATGTTCCTGGGAAAAATAACCTCAATTGAAGAAAGTGGTTTTGTGCAAATAGTAACTCAGTATGGGAAAATAAACACTCTGATTTCTCCTTCACGATTATATCCCTGTTCAGCCACTACTGTGCAATTAAACTATTCAACTGAAATATCTTTCACAGCAGCCTGTAAAAAAGCAAGTGGGTTTTCATAGAAATAGTACTCCAAATAATTTTAATGTTTATTCTTCACAAAAAAACAACAGATCATGATTATCTACAAAAAGACAACATTATGAACAATTGTAACTTTATTGTAAAATGATTTAAGTACTTTACAGTAAATCACAAAATGACTACCATAAGATAATCACTACTTACAAATAATGCCAATGCAGAGACAGTATCAGAGAAAAAAGCAAGTTTATTCACAAAGAAGTCCTACATGAGCAGCCGAAAAATAAAAACAAAAGTGTCGACGTGTTTTAAATTGAAGCTCACTGGCAATCAGCTCTAACCCAAACTCTTCCCTAACCCCAACCCTAACCCTAACCCTAACCCTAACCCTAACCCTAACCCTAACCCTTCCCTAACCCAGTTACATGTACCCTTTCCATAACTGGAACCCTAACACTGTCCTTCCTTACCCTAACACTAACCCTAGGCTCAGGTTTATGAAAAGTAACAAGGGATGATTGTCAATGAAAACTAACCACAGTAGAACTAAAGCTTATTCATGGCAGACAAGTGCTTCAAAAAATAAATTAATATTGTAAGTTAACAACAAACTGTACTATGAAATTAAAAATTGGACTAGCACAAAATATTTTGTACCAGTTTAATATATTCTGTACTGGTACAAAAACAAATTGTACCAAAGTGCAAATTGAACTACAACACATACGGGCGCAACGAGCGTCATTGGGTTAAATGGACCTTTGATCAGAGGAGGGAAGGGTCGTGTCATTTTCATAGGGAAGAAACCTTACTTCCATTGTCTTTTCCCAGCCAGGTGTGTAAATGGGTACCAGTGACAAACTCCTGGGGGTAACTCTTTTGATGGACTACAACCTGCGACAAAAAGTTTTGGGACACCTTAATAAAAGTGGCCTATTTTACATGAATTCCACCTTTCCAAATCAATCACACCAAAACCAGACTTTGAAAGACCCCGCTCCCCCTTAAACAATGTTGTGTTATGGGGAAATTGCTTTTGGATGGGAAAATCAACATTGTACGGGGGGGGGGGGGGGGGGTGGGGGTTCCAAGAATTTCTCTTGGCAATAGCAGAAATGTGAAGGTGTCCCAAAGTTATTGAGGAAGGTTGTAGCATCCCAGTTGCTTCATTGTACAGACTACAGAGAGTTCGGTGTCAGCTGTATCAGGGCACTTGTGGCCTTACCATTACCCCATTCTTGTACGTGCAGATAGTGCCTTTCCTGGCAAGATGTTTGGCTTTTATTGGGTATGGGCAATCATTCTAGGATAGGCATTATCCGAGCATTTAAAGAAATAAGTTGATCTTATTCAGGATCATTGTTGCCATGGGAGAGTTTAATTAATAAATTGGTTAACATAACAGGCTGAATTTCAAGCCATTTTAAAGGAATTTGAGGTCAATAGTGTTCATCTACCCTCAGTTGCATTTAAGCAAGGCCATGTCAGAAAAAACATGACCTTATTAGCTATCAAGTGTTACAAGTTTGCCAAACTTCAAAGTTTTGTCCAACAACTAAGGTAACATAGGGTCGCTATCATGAAGAGTATAATAATTCATAACGCTGTTTCTTGTTAGGTATGACAAGCTAAAAGCACACAAGGAGGCCAAAGCAAAAGCAGAGGAAGAAGCAAAGAGAAAAGAAGAGGAAGACAGAAGTAACCTTTTTACTTACTTTTCATTTTTCTCCGACTAGTATTTCACTTAAAAAGAAGTTAAGCATTTTGGTTGTGGTGTTCTCACTGAAGTTTTTGCTTATTCTGCAGAGAAACTTGAATCAGAAAAGGCTAAGTCAAGGAATGGTGCAGACAGGTAAGAAAAGAGATTTAAAGATTTGTAGGACTTAATACAAGGTAAGTCAGTGATAAGATAGTCTTGGCCTTCTATGTTAACTGAAGAGCAAGTTACAGTGTACATTGTTGATAGCATTGTTGTTACAATTTGCATCAGTTGCTCAATAAGGTCAACAATTCAAAGCAAAGAATTTTTTCTTTAAATTATGAAATACCTTCATGTGAGTTTTGGTATTCCTGCACATGAGTTTATTCTTAATTGGTTGTTGCTGTTGTTTGTTTCAGTGACAGTGGGTTTGACAGTGACTTGGATTCCCTCTTGAATGGAGGTGGAATTAGTTCATCTGCTGATGTCTATAATAAGTTGAAGGTAGGGATGATGATAACTTGCTAATGATGGCTTGTACAGGAGAGTTTTTTGTTTAGAACATCTCCTATATGTAATCAGCATAAAGCATGCCCTAATTGTTTTTCTCTTTGACAGTGTTCATTTATTTTTTAGGTCAGCCACAGTGCCATACTAAAGCCCAAAACCTCTGAAAGCACTGATGGTAAGTATTGCCTTTCTCTAATTATAATGTTAGCAATATTTGCTTCCGTAATGGTTAGTAGTTATTGATTATTATAATAATAAACTCACTGACTGAGCATTGGGCTGATTGACTGGCTGACTGACTGACTGACTGACTGTCTGGCTGGCTTGCTGAGTAACAGGCTGACTGGCTGACTGACTGGCTAGGTGGCTGGTTGACTGGCTGGGTGGCTGACTGACTGACTCACTCACTCACTCACTCACTCACTTACTGGCTGGCTGGCTGACTGACTGACTGGTTGGGTGGCTGACTGACTGAGTGACAGGCTGACTGACTGGCTAGTTGGCTGGTTGACTGGCTGGATAGCTGGGTGGGTGGCTGGTCGACAGACTGACTGGCTGGCTAGGTGGCTGACTGACTGAGTGACAGGCTAACTGTCAAGGCAAGGTGGCAAGGTGTCCCAAGATTATTGGCCAAGGCTGTGGCTGGCTGGCTGGCTGGCTGACTGACTGACTGACTGACTGACTGACTGACTGACTGACTGACTGACTGACTGACTGGCTGACTGACTGACTGACTGAATGGTTGGCTGGTTGGCTTGCTGGCAGGCTGGCTGGCTGGCAGGCCAGCAGGCTGGCGGGCTTGCTGGGTGGCTGGCAGGCTGGCAGAAAGCTGGCTGGCAGGCTTGCTGGCTGGCTGGCAGGCTTGCTGGCTGGCTGGGTGGCTGGCAGGCCGGCAGGCTAGCGTGCTTGCTGGGTTGCTAGCAGGCTGGCTGACTGGCCAGAAAGCTGGCTGGCTAGCTCCTAGTCACTTAATGCTGAGCAACTAGATCTTTCTCTCTCATAAACCTCCTGTATTGCATTGTGCAATCCATTAACCATGGCTTTGACAGGATATGTCATAAAAACTAATTGTGGTGAGGCAATGGAGTACATTAAATGAAGGTGTTGCCTTCCCATCGTTTGTCTTTTTAGGTGCACTTATAGGGGGTCTTGATTCCACAAGTGTTTTTACCAAACCAACTGGTATAGATGGCATACCCCATGTGACGGCACAAGATCTATACAACTTGCTGACAGAAGAAAATGTATCCAATGTACTGGTCCTGGATTGCCGACCCCATTCCATGTTTCTTCAGAATCGCATCAACCGTCCTTCTTGTATAAACATACCAGCTGAGCTGTTGGATCAAGGGTAAGTGGAGAGTTGATAATTTTTATTATTTCTTCTAGTTTACAACACCTAACGTATTTTACTAAAATATTACAGCTGGTCTACATCACACGTGTCCAACATTGGAAGATATGAATCAAATCTCCAAATTTAAGGATCCGTTAAACGAAGAATAGTGTTACACCTTACATTACACTTACAGTGTTTGTTGTCAACTCAAGGGAATTCCATTCTTATTTGCAATTTTGGATTATTCATTGCTAGCTGTCATTTAAAGGGGCATGGTCACGAGGATTTCGCAGATTTCTGGTCAAAACTGTGCTAAAATTATCGGTAGTTAACTTTATCCATGCCCAACATTGTGTTTGAACATTTAAAGGAACATATTAACTTAATTTCATTAAGAGAAAACAAACCATGACCATTAAATATCGATTTAATGTCAACATGCTGAAAGAATTTGAAAAGTTTAGCCTAATCTTTTCAAATTGCAATCCATTTCCATCCGTGCCATCCATAGCAACAGGCAACAGAAAATAGTTTCAGTGGAGTAATATAATCTTTGGTAACAAAATTAGACCATTATTTGTGGGCGTTCATTGATGTGAGGACATATTTTTTATTTTTAAAGTGAACTAAAATAGCGTGACTATGCCCCTTTAAGTTTGGAGATATGATTCAAATTTTTAAAATGCTGGACATGCATGACATAGACAGACTGTAACAGCATTTCCAGTTGAACAAGAAAAACCCCAGGGGCATTAGACCCCGCCATTATTCTCTCTCACCACAGGGTGCAAATATGTTACAGTCACTCAAAATATGAGCCCGAGAGGTAAAGCTGAAGTTTGCAATGAAGACTTGTTTGGCCGAGCAAAAACTGGAGTTCTGGGGCAAGTGACCATGAAAAAAACAAGAAAAGCCCCAGGGGCATTACCCCGCCGTTCCCCCCTCCCCTCGGGGTGTAAAAGATATTATGGTCACTTAAGATACACGCTCTAGCCTGTGTAGCAAAAGACGCGACGACAGCCTGTGTAGCAAAAGACGCGATGAGTATGTTTGGCCGAGCAAAAACCGGAGGTCTGGGGCAAGTGACCACCAAAAAAATGGAAAATAAAAAAAACGGGTATTACTAGACCCCGTCCTGACGGCGGGGTAACAAGAAAAGCCCCAGGGGCATTGGACCCCGCCGTTTTTCCCTCTCCGCTCGGGGTGCAAAATACAGCACGGTCACTCAAGATATGAGCCCAAGTGGTGTGAATTTTTGAAGTTGGTGATTTATCTTACCTTTGACGTGTTCGCTGCCAACCCCCCCCCCCCCCCACGTCTTCATTGCACCCTTCCCCTTGTGATAACATGAATCCCAAATAGTATGAACACCTATCTCATTCCTTGGTCATCCACCTGTTCTGGCACTAGCGAAGAAGAACGTGATGAAATAGTTTTGACCATAACGTGACCCACTTACACCACGTTTTTTTTTTTAAAGAACTGACATCTCAGTGTAATTCTAAACAAGAAGGGCACGGAAATTTAAATAGATTGATAAAGAAAAGATTATCCTAAAATCTTAAGGGAACGGTTATCTACTGAAAAGGAAACGTAAAAGTCTACTTTTAGGCCATGATTCTATGAATGCTTTAGCGAAAGCAAGGAAATTCCACGAATCGGCTTCTGTCTTCAATGACGTGATGTTTACGTGCCAAGTCTTGCTATTCCGGCATCAAAAGGCCAATTCATGTCAGCTTGAATCGTTGGCTTTCAAAGCTCGCTAGCACCTTCCTCCGTGCTTTCTTTGAAGAGAAGTTAACTCCATTAAATTCCTGGTAACTTTGTAAACAAAGTTTTTGGCGAAGCAAAGCAAGCCTGTCAAAAATGCTTGCATTTCACTGTTGAATTTGACTCGCGTCGAGTAACCGACGAAAATATAAACAACATTGAATCTCTGACCTTCAAAGCTTGCTAGCATCTTCGTCCTTGCTCTTGTTGAAGAGAGTTTTATGCCATTGCGTCGCTAGTAATTTTCTACACCGTTTTTCATGAAGATTTTGGCGAATCGACGCTAACCGACTGAAGATAGTACTTATGTTGACCGAACGTCTGCAAGACGTATTTGTTCGGCCAAGCGAAAACCGGAGGTCTGGGGCAAGTGACCACCAAAAAAAAAAACCACAGAAAAAAATGGGTATTACTAGAATCCGTCCTGACGGCGGGGTAAAAAACAAGAAAAGCCCCAGTGGCATTATACCTCGCCATTGCTGTCCCTCCCCTAGGGTGCAAAATATATTACGGTCACTCAAGATATGAGCTTTAACCTGTGTAGCAGAAGACACGACGAGTATTTGTTTGGCTGAGTGAAAACCGGAGGTCTGGGGCAAGTGAGCACCAAAAAAAAAAATACAAGAAAAGCCCCAGGGGCATTAGACCCCGCCGTTTTCCCCTTCCCCTCAGGGTGCAAAATACAAAACAGTCACTCAAGATATGAGCCCAAGTGGTGTAAATTTACGAAGTTGGTGATTTATCGTACCTTTGACATGTTTGCTGCCCCCCCCCCCCCACTCCCCACGTCTTTTCTGCACCCTTCTCCTTGTGATAACATGAATCCCTAACAGTATGAACACTTTTCCCATCCCTCATTTCTTGGTCATTCACCTGTTCCAGCACTTGCGAAAAAAGAAGGTGATGAAATAGTTTGACCATAGCATGACTCAGTTATGTCACGTTTTTTTAAAACAAACTGAAATCTCTGCGTAAGGGCATGGAAATGAGATTTATTGATAAAGAAAAATATCCTAAAATCTATAGGGAACGGTTTTCTACTAAAAAAAGAAACGTACAAGTCTACTTTTAGGCCATGATTCGATGAATCATTTGGCAAAAGCAAGGGACTTCCCCGAATCAGCTTCTGTGTTTCAGTGATCTAATGTTTACTTGCCAGGGCAAGTTAGGCGAATTCATGCCCACTTCAAAGCTCGCTAGCACCTTTGTCCTTGCTCTCATCAAAGAGAAGTCAACTCCATTGAATTTCTTGTACTTTTCTACACAACTTTCCCCAAAGATTTTGGCAAAGCAAAGCAAAATTGCCAAAAGAATGCTTGCGTTTCACTGTTGAATTACTCAACTTGGTGAAAGCAAGGGACTTCCCCCAATCGGCTTCTGTGTTTCAGTGATGTAATGTTTACATGCCAGGGCAAGTTACGTGAATTCGTGCCAGCTTCAAAGCTCGCTAGCACCTTCGTTCTTGCTTTCACCGAAAGGGTTTTTATGCCATTAAACCGCTAGTAATTTTCTACACCAACTTTCATGAAAATTTTGGCAAATAAACACTAAACGAATGAAGATTACCGGCAAGTATTGTTTTGACCGAGGGGAGGTCTGGAGCAAGTGACCACAAAAAAAATAATAGCGAAAAAAAAAATGGGTGTTACTAGACCCCATCCTGACGGCAGGGTAATAATGAAAAAAAATGGGTATTACTAGACCCCGTCCTGATGGCAGGGTAATAAAAAAAATGGGTATTACTAGACCTTGTCCTGACAGCAGGGTAAAAATTAGTTTAATTTAATTTAATTTAAATAAGAAATTGGAAGAAGTTTATGGACCTTATCTGTTTCTAGAAAACTCCTAGAAATTTTGATTACTCTTGTTTGTATTCCTGCAAAACTTCTGAATTTTCTGACTGCATTAGGTAGTAAAAAGGTTGGTAAGCCTATGTTTACCAGGCTTCCTGGGGGAAGTCTAGTTCAGTTTTATATGTGGAGCTTATGGACCCTGGTATTGGGAGATAGAAACTTCCAGCAGCCTTATCACTGTCCATGGGCTCTTCCAGAATCCCCTTTTAGTGTCCAGGACATTTTCTTTCTTTGACTGCAAAATCCCTGGAATTCCATGTTAAGCTCTTACTACTAAGACGTCTGTTAAGTGAACAATTTGTAACCATGGTTCTGTTCGGATCTATATGTATTATTGTACTTCCTAAAAGGAATTACAGACCTGTGGTGTTATTTAGGAAGATTGTTGTCAAATGAATGAAAATGATAGATCAGGTGTCATCTGTGTAGCGCTTCCAGATCTTAGGTATACAAGATGCCAATGATAAAGCTTGTTCTTCAAAATCCTCAACGAACTCAGACCTCTGCCATCTCAGAACATGTTAATGAGACCTGGACATTGTCTGCTCTGGGACAAGGTTAAGTTTATTGACCGCGACCCACACTGGTACACCAGTAGGGTTAAGAAGGCCATTCACATATAAGACTTCACCCTAACAACGTCAATAGGGATAATGGAATTGAAATTCCAGAAGCGTGGATGCCCATGATCAAACAACACAACATCCAATCAGTACCACAGCAGACCTCTGAGGAAACAGCATCTAATCAGAACGATGAGAATCGAAATGCACCAATCACAAACAACCAAGGTGCTTACTCATGCTGATACACATCCAGTCGACACCATCGCCTGATAAAGACCAGCAGTATAGCAGTCAAAACATCCTGATCCACATCAAAGTGACTAAATCATGTGACAAATGATTAACTGATCTCTCTTTTCAAACCACGATGAATAACACCTTTCATGACATGAATGAAAATGTTTTCGGGAAAAAGGTGATGATTTAAATTTCTCTCTCTAGGGTGTCTGCTGGAAGCATAGAAAGAAGATTACGAGAAGACACAAGGAGGATCTGGAATAAGAGAGGGGAAAAAGAGTTTGTTATTTTGATGGATGAATCCACCAAGATTGCTGACATTACTCCTGAATGCAGAATTCAAAGGCTGAAAGATGTGATATTTACGTTTGATGCGTACAGCTCATTAAAGAATGAACCCTTGTTTCTTGATGGTGGATTTCATAGCTGGCTTTGGCATTATCCATCCCTTGCCTTAAAACCAGAATTACCAAAGGTAACGTTCAGTACTTCTTCTGTGCATTCCAAGACTATGGTTTAAGAATTGAGGCTCATATTGAGGATAACTAAACTAAACAGAATGGAAGCTGTATCAACTTTTATTGCCCTTTTTGTTTTTGCTGTGGCTGCTTCTCTTAGTCATTTGTCATTTTGCCTTTAATAAGCAACTTATTCACTATCAATGTCAAGCCTGAGTTGGGGGCGGGGGGGGGGGGGGGGGGGGGTTGGGCAGCTCCAGGATATTGATCTCGGGGGCTGCCTCTGGGTTAGAATTTTGATAAGATTACTATGCCCCAGGGCTGGGAATTTGACATTGTCACCATTTTGAAAGTTGAAGAGATCCTAGAAAAGGATTACCTTTCAGGCACAAAAGAACTGGGAACAAACAGTAATTGCCCTCACTCAGCAACTTCAACTTGAGATGGAAAGAAAGTGAAGAGAATCTGTTGAAATTTGTTGTTTTAACAGCTAATCAGTTATTCTCATGCAGGTTTATATCAGCAGAGATTCTATTTGTTTATGATGTTCATGACATGGTGTTTGTTTTGACATTTCTCAAATGGCAGATTAGTTGTGCCTGGCCTGCGAGCAAGCTCTCAGGGGCGGGGATGGGAGGGGGTAAAGAGCGAGAGCTTGCAATGACATCTCAGGAATTTGAAGTCCACCCCCCAGTGCCCACTGTGGCTCCCCATTGCCTGGGCTGTCAGATTTTGGCCAATCAGCCCAAACCAAAAACGAGCTTCAATGTAAACAAACATGTTAAACACGATGCACTTTTGAACTGAAACTGACTTCGGACTAAATTCACTATTTCTTACAAATTCTTTTACAGTTGTCATTGACTTTGAGTTTCAATATGAGCTTCATTTACTATTTCAATTTCAATTGAAGGATAAAGTGCGTGAAAGAAAGGTTTGATTTGTTCCCACATCGCTTGCGCAATTTATTTTGAGACTCACAGTATGCAGCAGTATGCAAATTCAGTGCACTGTAAACTAAAAATAATCCCACGAAAAAAGCTTGCTATTTTACTCTTCTTTCTAACATGATCACAACTTTGCCTTGCCTGCAGTGACAACTGGATATCAAATAAACTAAACTATTCAGACAACTAATAGTATTGAACCAGGCCTATGAATGAACTCAATACTTGAGGTTGGAGCTGGTAGCATAATAGCAGTGGGCATAATGGAATCTAAAATATTTGACCACCTGGACCTTCCCCAGGGTAGAACATTTGGAAATTTCTGACTGCTCAGATCATTCCACAAGAGTAGCACCTTGAACGACTGTTCCATAAACTTTCAAAATCCCCCCATTAGCCCCCCTCCCCCCCTCTCTTGGGCTTGACACTGATAGGTGCATTAGCTGATTGTTGTTGTTTTGCAAGTTGTTGTGTACAGTTGAACCCCAAAGCTGGTTACTCCCTGAGAGTTAAAGAAGGACAAATATTTCCCACAGGTTATTTAAGAAAACCTTTGTCAAGATGCTCCATGCAGGTGATCAAAATTATGTTCACATTTGCCCACTTACCCTACCTTAATGAGACCCCTGGAGTAGCAGCCCCAGAGAGTTAAAGTGAAAGACTGAGGCACCTTTCTTAATTTTTGACCTAATTATAATTTATTTAAGCTGTAACCAACCTTTGAGCTCATCTTTCTGCAATGAGGGACCTTGGCATTATAGTATGAGACTCAGAAGTCTCATTCTGAACTTTCAGGTGGTGTCCCAACCTAAAGCTGTAACTCCAGTGGACTTATCATTGCTAGACTATCCTGAACTTCCAGAAGAGAAAACCACCCCACCCCCAGAACCTCAAGTTTCCCCATCGCCTGAACCTGTTCCCAGTAAAGGGAGCCTCCAGTATCCCACCCTCCCTACTGCTGGTCTTGCAAATGCCCATGGCCCATTTGTTAACCCAATTGGTGGTACTGAAGAGTCAAAGGTGGAACCACCAAGCACTCTGACACCACTCCATCCCAATGGACCAGTACCAGGGAAACAGCTTGGAGAGCTGGCCTCTACTGTAGCTCCTGCAACAGGTCCAAGCCCATCACACCAACCTAGCACAGGACTAAAGTTTCAGCAACCTGCAGTTCATCAGGGAGTGCCACAATCTCAAACTGGTGTTCCATTTCCCACAGCATCTGGTATGAGACATCCTCTTCCATCAAATTTACCATCTTCACAACCAGGTGCTCCATTATCACAACCTCCAAATCCACCCTTCGGAGCACCAAGACCACAATTTCCAGTGTCACCAGGTTCTCAGCCAATTGTTCCAAATCCTGCGGGCCCACCAGCACCAGCCTCTCTACCCAATACAACAGTGCCACATCCTTCAAGTCAACCAATATTCCAACCAGGTGTACCTGGCTCAGGTCCTTCAGTTGTACCAACCACACAACCATCTTCTCAATCCTTTTCAGCAGTTCCAAAGTCATTTCCTCAACCAAGGGTGCCATCCTCAAGCCCTTCAAGTATTCCATCTACTCATCCTGTTATTCCATCATCACAACCTACTAGCTCACAGTCTACTTCACCACCACACATCACACCATCTGGACCTGGTGGATCCAGACAAATTTTGTCAAACTCAGGGCCAACTGTTTCACCAGGTCCTGGGAATCCGCCTGTCAGTATGAATACTTCTTCATCAATAGCAAGCCAAGTACCCTCTGTGGGTGCAACATCAGCATCATCTACTACAGTATTACCATTTTCCAATAAAGAACCTCATGCATCCTCAAAACTACCTGTGCATTCACAAGGCCCGGGAAGTACCCCAACATCTGTTCCTGGCGAGATGCCTCATCAAGTGCCACAAAGTGTGTATCCTGGAAACCAGCCAGTGAGTCAAATGCCTCCTGATAGCAGGCAAGGTCCTGGACAGTCCCCACTTTCAGCAATGCAGCCTCAACAGGTGGCATCCACTTCCATCCCTGCTGGAGATCCAAGGAATAATCAACATGGAGGACAGACACCTCTGAATACTGGTCAAGTTCCTCCATATACTAGTGTTTCAGGAAGTGTGCAGCATGCACCTCAGAAGCCAACTCAGACGCCAGGGAATTCTCAGGCTACTCCTAAAGATACTACTAAACAGCCAGACAGAGAATCGGCACACCTAGATGAACAGAGATCTGCTAAGCCTTCTCAACAGTCTCTTCCCAAAATGCCAAGTAGCTACATAGCAACACCAGGGCTACCACCAGGCTGGGAGAGGGTTGAGAACGGAGGAAGACCTTACTATAAAGATCATAACACTCAAACCACACACTGGGAACTACCCAAGGCACCCACAACAGGATCAAATGTAGCTGCAACACAAGCAAGTGGACAAAAGCAGCAACTTCCACAAATAAAAAGACAATCATCGGTGGATAAGCCAACATTGCGTAGATCTCTGTCATCACCAAACCTCAAAAAGCTTAGTGACCAAGGCTCTTCTGTTCACAAGACACCTGTTATTGATCGCTTATCAAAACCAGACTCTGAACAAACAGTGCCAGCCAGACCTGTTATAGATCGTGTTGCCAAACCTTTGTCTGCCAACCAGCTTGACAGCTTCAACCCAAGCTATGGTGGTATCGGAGCAGCTTTAACAGGACTTCGTAACCTGGGAAATACTTGTTATATGAACTCTGTTGTGCAGTGCTTGAGCAGCGTTGCTCCTCTAGCTGCATTTTTCATTTCAGGTGCTTACAGAGATTACATCAACAGGACTAATAGAGATGGGACAAGAGGTAGGTGCACATATATTGCAGCTAAAAGGCTAAAAGTTCCATTCTTGTTTTTATTTTCGGGGACAAAAAATATCATGAAAGCACATGCAGGTTAAGTCATCAGTGCCAACAACTAACTGAGAGACAGCTATGTGTGCAAGAATCAAATCAAGTAAAAAGTACAGAACAAAAAGCTATTATAAAGCTATTATTGTATCACATAACACTGAGCAAAATATTTTTCAGGGGAGCTGGCAGAAAAGTTTTCAATTCTCATCAGAGTTTTGCATTCTGGGCAGTTCAAATGTATATCTCCAGGAGAGTTCAAACGAACAGTTGGAAAATTCAAGTCACAGTTTTCAGGGTTTGACCAGCAGGATTCTCAGGAACTTCTGGCTTTCTTAATGGATGGACTGCATGAGGATCTGAACAAGGTAGAGGACCAAAAAAAGTAAAAAAAGAAAAAAACATGATTTGCACTGTTTTAACAGTACTCAACTTACCCAGCTCTTTACTGTTCAACACATACGCCATTACACCTGGATTACTGGGGCTTTAATGGTACAAAGGTCCATGCAATGTATCAAAATTAAACTCTTATCAGTTGGATAAATCCATTTGAAAGTCTTTGATACCCCTTGAATATGGTTTAATCGGGAAATGCCCTCTAATCACAAAGTGGTGAGGGCAACTTGCCGATCTTCTGGTTCTTTATGATTAATTTTTTATCTTTCAGGAAGTTAGTACCCTGTATTCCCCCATAAATGCATTTCATGCAGAAATTTTCCTCTAGGTGAAACAAAAGCCCTACCTCAAGTCACCAGATGATGATTTAGATCCTGAAACTGCTGCTAGGATTGCTTGGGAAAACCACAAAAAGAGGAATCAGTCAATCATGGTGGAGATGTTCGATGTAAGGCCCTGCTGTTTTCTCAGTATTTATTATTCTAGGAGAGGCATATTCATATAATAACATGTTAATGTACAGCTATTGCTGCAATGCTGACCAGAAGTTTTCAGACACATTCTACATCTAAATTTGCTCTCAGTATACACCCATGTTCCCTGACTCGCTGTTCCCCTGGTAATATTGAGCCTGTGTCACCATAGCCAGAATGCTTATGTTTCAATATTGATTTGGGGGTGGAGGGAAACTCACTGGAAACCACTTAAGGTGCCATTTCATTTGGGGGAAAGTAAAATTCCCATTTGAGTGTCTAAAAGTTGGATCAGGTGAGTTCATATTTACCATGTTCCCTCTCCCCATCTCCCTTGCAATATTAAGCCCATTTAATCCAAATGCTTCTTTCGTTCCAACATTGATATGATTTCTGCAGTATAGTCTATTTGTCACAATTAAAAAGAAGAAAAAATAAAAAATAAAGAGGTGTATTGAACGAGAGGAAAAAAATGGGTAAAAAGCTTTCAACAGATTTTGGTATAAATTACAGAGTAAGAAGCCAGCTATTTCTTTTGTTGTGTAGAGATGTATTATAATTGTGTCTGTGAAATGTGCAAGAAAACTGCCAAATCAGAGCTTTCCATGCCACAGGTTGTTTCTCGTCACCAAACAGTGGTCACAATAATGGGACTTAGCCTCCATCCAGTCATCCCTTCTGCTGGTCTTGAAAATGATTATGGTACATTTGTTGGACCAAACAGTGTTTTTGCAGTTTTCAGTAACACACACAATCTGATGTTCAAAACCCAGATAATAATAGGGTTTTACACTGCTGCTAATTGTAACAGCTAAACTCTCCGTGAAATGTCTCTGTTACCCGAGATACCCCTAAGAGAACTGATATAGCAGTTTAAAGCACAGCTGTTGGTGATGTGCTGTAAAAACCAGTTTGAATGTCCAATTTGATTGCCATCAGTTTGTTGGCCATGCTGTTTTCTCTAGCATGCTATAAAGGCTTGTCATTTAAATTTTACAGGTTGCATGTAATTTGTAATTTCAGGGTTTGTTCATGTCAACTGTAAAGTGCATGGTCTGCTATAAAGAGTCCAGGACATTTGATACATTTTCCAATCTTACCCTTCCCCTTCCATCACATGTAAATCGCTGCACACTTCAGGTATTTAGCAGTATTGTACTGTGTATTAATTAAGTAAACTTTACTGACTCACAGCTGGAAGGAGGCTGACTAATTGGCTATTTACATAGAATTAACATGGGACCACTGTGTTAGCTATCCATTTAATGTTTGTGATAGAGACAGCATGGCTGATGGGGGCAAAATGGCCGAGTGGACTTAAAATCTGGAAGTCCCAGGTTCAAACCTCACTCAGGCATTGTTTCATTGTCACTGAAAAGCCCCTCTCAGAGAGTGGTTAACTAAGTTTTATCGTTATTGTCATCATCGTCCTCATCATCATTGTCAATATCATCCTCATCAGAAAGGAGGAATTGAACCTGGGACCTCAAAATTCGACACCTATGTTGCCTCCCTCAGTCTATTACTGAGCCTCCCTCCCTTGCTTTGTTATTCATCGATGCTGAATACATAGATCTCTATGACTGTATTGATCTTTCTATGGGGATAGAGCTTGCTTTCCTTGTACATGTATCTGTCCAAATTAAAGATGACGTTGGGTGTAATAGCTTCAGCTGCAGTATAGGCTTGGGTACATACATATTAACCTTCAGTCTTAACCTCAGAGTTTCATTTTCATTCTATGGCTGGGCATTTTGTGGTCGGTTGAACTGGTTTAGTGTTATGCCTGTCTCCTGGACAGTGTGGTGATGTTTTGAGGAAATATTAATTACATGTTGCTTCTTGTTGAGATCTACCGTATCAGTTTTAAGGAAAGTTTGTTTAGGCTACTTTTAATTCATTTGTTTTGTTTTCAGGATTGCCTGCACTTGTTTACTAAGCCAGAGAAAATGACAGGAGATGATAAATGGTAAGTTGTATTCTATGCTTGGTTTCCACAGACCACACTCTTGTGTCTAATCTTCACTCATCCTGATACCTTCTAAGGGGAAAACATTTCCTGGTATCTCTTAGTACAGCTGGTGGTAAACCATGGACTTAAAGCATTCATTTCTCCTCCATTTGTAACATCTTTATGTTTTTTTGGACAGGTTTTGTCCCAAATGCAAGCAAAGAAGAGAAGCCAGTAAAACCATTCAGATCTGGAGGCTTCCAGTCATCCTTGTGGTGCACCTGAAACGGTTAGAAAACACTCTTCCTTGCTTTACATGTGCCAGATATTAACTGACAGAATTCAGGCACACAGTACTTTCTTTAGCGTTCAACAAGCCTCAACTTATTTCAAGTTGCACTACATTGGAACCCCACCTTACAAACACCTTCTTAACATGACCAGTTCATTGGTATCATAACTTTTTGTGGCCCAAATGAAAGTTCAGTCATTTTCTTTTCTGAAAACCACGTTAATCCAACCCCCTCATAAATACGACAAATGGCTACATTTTAGAGTTCCAAACTGTTATCGGCTTTAGAAACTTACCCCATTAAGACAGACAATCAAAATGCCCGGTGGCTTAATGACAAAAGCAAACAAAATGACGAAGAAAATGTCAAAACCAAGTTTTAAACTGTATTTAGTGGCCAGCTTGGAAGTCGTTTCACCTTCTGTAATCATGCTTCTGTCCCTCTGTTGTTTTTTGCTTTGCTCCTTCTGTTTGCAGCTGTGTCGTGGTTTTGCACACTCAAATGTGCATAGGCATTCAAAGGTCCAGTCACATAAACATATAATTTAAGATGCAGATCACAGAAACTGGACTGATTTTGTAAATGTACAGGGTAGCCTCTTGAAGTTATCAGAAAAACCATTTTATTAAAAAAAACTATTTCATGGTTAGAACATATATAGCTTTCCTTGTGTCTGATCATCAGTAGTAAAGGTGTACATGTAATTGAACGCTGACCTCTTAAACTGTGTACAAGAAAATCTATCAAGATTAGCGGTGACGACCATCACAGTGAAGATATCAACTTAAGCAGCTCAAAAAGAAAAACCTAAAAAAAATTGGGTGGAACAAGATTTGAATCTGTGACCCTGCAATGCCGGTACAGTGCTCTAGCCAACTGAACTATCAAGCCAACTAGGAACTGGTTACTCGTGAATTCACCTAAGTCCTGTAGATGGTGAATAAGAGAACAAATATGATTATTTTCACAAGTTCAAAATCTATTTAGTCAGTTCATTTTGTTAGCAACTGTCAGTGAAATTTGTTAATTGACCATAGATTCCAGTATGAAGGAATGTGGCGACAGAAGCTCCAAACTGATGTGTCCTTCCCCATGTCACAGCTGGACATGACCAACTATGTAGTGGGTCCAAAGACCAAAACATGTTACAACCTACATGGGGTATCCAATCACTATGGGACCATGCATGGAGGCCATTACACTGCATTTGCCAAGAGTGTTTATGATAGAAAGTGGTACAAGTTTGATGACCAGTATGTCACTGAAATGTCACCCAGGAATGTTGTGGTATGTTTATTCCATTCCATTTGCCTTTTCTTTAAAATGTCCAATGTGCTTTAATTTTAAGCATCTAGCCCATTTGATGACCATTCTTATGGCCTGTCTCCACCATGCATTGAAGAGTGGCCTAGAAAATATCTTTTGATTATGTCTCCTTTGCAATCCTGAGATATTCAGCTTTGAGGTTGTCACCTTAAGACCATGTTGCCCAAAGTGACTATAACATACCAGTTGCAAGAGGCAGGGAGGGTAATGTACATGTAGTTCTTGGTGAAGTGATCATGTCAATTAAAAAAAGTAGACAATAAGTTAAGTCTCACTAGCCTAGTGGTCACCCTCTAAAATCTCGCAGCACTTGGTTCTCCCCCCCCCCCCCACCCCCTTTCCCCCTCCCAATATCCCTGAGTGGGATGCTAGTCCACTGCAGCCTTTTTTTAGTTCCCTAACAGTTTGTCGGTCCCCAGTTATCTGGTGAGTGAGGTCACAACACAGGAACAGAAAGCATTCAGATCACCAACCTTCAGATCTCCAGTCCAATGTTGGAATCGTTAAACCACCACACTTCAAATAGACACATGAAAATAATTGTTATAGTCAAAAAAGGAGAAGCATTTCTTCTACAAATGAAAAATGAAGTTGATTTTTGCAATATTTATTTCATTATTGGTTTCAGTTATTGGCTTTTCAATTGAAAATATTCAAAATGAAACTCACTCTGATATTCAATTTTTGAGTGGATCAATTTGGGCGATTTGCATGATCGTGGGCTGTCTCCCAACAGAAATATTTATTGTTTAATTTTTTTAACTGTTTTCTTGATGCCATTGATTTTTTTTAGTCCTTTTCTTCGTGCTCTGATCTGCTGATAAAATTTGGTAGTAAAAAGAAAAGAAGAGGAAAATTTAAAAATCAAATGACCATTGCCAGGTGGTTTCAAGGAACAAGTTATCAAAGTCACATGTGCCTGACACGATCATGCTTTAACTGGTGCAAATTTGAGTAGCGGATCGGATTGAGTCTTATTTTAAATATTCATTCTTAAGTTGGAAAGCGGATTGTTGTGAACAAATAGTGACATCAATATTGCAGTAATCAACTTCACTAGGAAATGCTTCTCCCGCTGTTTTGACTGTATTTTTTCATTGAATACAAGAGAACTTTACAACCTCCACAAATGTTTTGTTTCCTGCCAGCTGGGTTCAAAGAAATACTTTTGTTAAAAGTTGGGTCATCTTTTATATATCTAGGGCTGGGTCAACTCTGGACAAATTGAATAGCAGGTAATAGAAATGTACTGCAAAACTTAACAGGGTTCCATTTTGTAATCTATCAACCCCACTCCCCCCTCCAATTCTACATGAATTCCTTAGTGGGTTGTTTGTTTCTTCTTTATATGTGTATTATGTAATATACAAAAAAAATGTGCTACAAGTAATATATAAAGCTAGTGCATGTGTGTGATTAACAAAGTAGTATATGTAGGCAAACAGAAGTAGCAGTGTTCTCCCTAGTTTTCAGGGTAACAGGTAAGTCAGTTTTTTAGACCGGTAAAGCAGCTCTGTTGAACTACTTTTCTACCATAACCCTGAAGTGGCAGTGTCGTGATGAGACCCGGAATGTTGCCTGCACGACAATAGGCTCGAACACGTTTCGAGAACCCTACAAAATGCTTAACGTTTGTGATTCCTGTTACAAGGAACGTATTGATGTACAGATAAACGTCGAGAAGAAAAAGTTTAAAGCAACCTCAAAAACGTACGGAGAAACGCCTAGAAGATAAGACAAACTCCTTACAAAGGCTGCAACTGAGTTGTTCAAGATGATTCAATACTAACAGCAACTTACGAACAAACCTGAACAAACCAAAGTACAGATAAACGTCAAGAAGATAACACTATGCTCGTATGAAGAAATGTCAAGGAGATACAACTAACAACATCTCAATTACGAAGATACTAACACATGGACAAACGTCGAGAAGATAATAATAATATTTTTCAAATGTTCTAACGTACGGAGAAATGAAAAGTCGCAAAGAAAAGACCAACACTGACAAACATACCATCTATCGCACGGAAAATGGCGAGAAGACTAATACCTTAGGAAGCTACTAACATATAGAGAAACGTTAAAAAGATAGTAACGACTAACATCTTACAATGGTAGAAACGTGCGGAGAAACGTTCAGAAGATTAGACTATTATCTATTATAAAATAACTGAGATACTACGCGCGTTCTTATTGGTCGAAAACCTATTGACTATTATTCCGGTAAACTCATAGAAAACTGTAAGGAACTGAGAAATTCTCCTGTCCGACAAAAATGGCCGGCACAGACGAAGAACTGCCGAACTTCAATATTATGTTGGCGTTTGGACTGCCAGTTTCATCCGAAGTCCCCGAGTCTAACAACGAAAACGCTGAAAGCAGTAACCAAGAAGGCTCCAACATAAATCATAAAAAGAGAAGATTTGCGGAAATGGAAACGCAACAACTCGACGACATGGTAAACAACTCACAAGCCGCAAAGACCAAACAAGCAACACAGTGGGCGGTTTCAGTTTTTACAGGTTGGTCTTAATAAACGGAACTTATTTTCATTCAACATACTATCTGAACAACATTTCGCGGAAAACAAAACGAACAGGACAGATTTTCTACTCTTAAATTTACAACTTGTCTAATTTATAATGAAAGTCACACGAAGGTGTTGCCGCGTAAACATTAAAAAACAATGGCGGTGCGAAACTTTAAAACTAAAATAAACTGTAAAATTCTCATTTGTTTGGATTAAACTTTATATCACAAAATTCTCCGCTAATTTCCACTTTATGCTTTGTTTACTGTAGAGTGGAGTAAGCAAAAACAACTTGGAATAACATTGGCAGAAATGTCAATCCAGGAATTAGATGAAAACCTGCGCCAATTTTACGCCGACGCACGAAACCGCAACGGAGAAAATTACAGCCGGGCGACACTTTTATCTCTGAGAAATGGCATTGAACGATTTCTCAATACGCCTCCAAACAACCGTGGGATTTCCTTCAACAAAGATTCCCGGTTTGTATTATCAAACCAAATGTTGGATGCCAAAATAAAGCAACTGAAGAAAGATGGCTTACAACACACTACTCATAAACCAGCTATCGAGCAAGAAGACCTGGAAAAGCTCAAAAACGGTGAAATTCTTTCACTTACCCAGCCCCTGTCTCTACTTAGAAATGTTTGGTTCCACATTTCTTTGTATTGGTGCCGCCGTGGTTTTGAGGGCCAGCGACGTTTAAAGAAAAGCAGTTTTGTGTTTGGCGAAGATGCGAATGGCGGCCTTTTTGCCACTATGTCGCACGATGAGACGACCAAGAACCACCCAGGTGGAGTTTCTGACGTGGAAAGTTACGAGAAGAACGGCCGCATGTACAAAACCAACAGTCCAACCGATGGATATTCCGCTTTGGAACTTTTTCTTTCCAAGCTGAATCCACAGTGCGAGGCGCTGTTCCAGTATCCGAAAAGAAATTGGCGACCTTCTGACAAGATTTGGTATGAAAATCGACCACTGGGCATCAACAAGCTTTCAACAATGATGAAAGACATCAGCTCCGCCGCAGGTCTGTCCCGTGTTTACACAAACCATTCCGTAAGGGCGACAGCAATAACCTTGTGGTCGACTGCTGGCTTGACAAACAGAGAAATCATGGCCATATCAGGTCACCGCAACGAATCCAGCCTGAAAAGCTACCACAGCATGCCGTCGGCAAATCAGCTTCGTAAATGTAGCGATGTCCTCACTTCCGCACTTGGAGACAACGAAACCATACGGGCAGCTGAACAGCGTCAAAATCAGATCGTTGGGTGAGAAAGGCCTCCTCTACAACAGCTGCCAGTTCCTTTGAACAACACCATCTCAGCAACTCAACAAAACACGGTGAACACAAGCTCTGCTTACCGCCAAATGTTCAATTCTTGCACGATTGGAAACGTGCACATCACTTTCAATCGATGAAAGGATGATTACTTTTCTTTCCCCTGAATTGAACTTCAGGAAGCATTTTACCTTTCACAGAATTTTGTTAAGGATTTCGCTGTTAAAGTTGACATGTAAATTCCCTGGTACTTTTTCTGGTTAATCGGCGGCTGATTCTTTCTTCGATGCCCATTCTCAGAGCTACGGTTTACTATATCGCTTATCATGATTGGTTAACACGCGTCACATGATGATTGTTAAGAGAAGACGGAACTTGATCACCATTAAAAACATACTTTCTGAACTCAAAACTTTGTCTTTTTTCTAGTTATTTCATAAAAGCAATAGACCGCATTTTCTATTGGTTTACTGGTGTAATAAACCCACTTGGGATGTTGGGAGAACACTCGAAAAGCTTGTAAATCACTCGCCTGCGGCTCGTGATTTACAAGCTTTTCTCGTGTTCTCCCAACATCCCGCGTGGGTTTATTACACCAGTAAACCAATAGAAAATGCGGTCTATTGCTTAAATGAACTTAGAAACGTCGAGATGATAACACTTTTCATAATTCAATCCAATAATGAATCTTTTCACAATCCAAAACTGTTGGATGTTTCTAATCCAGGCCTTAGCATTTGGTTCTAACTGGTAACAAGTGGTGCTACAAGCAGTAAATTTTACCGGTTACCGTCTGATAAGGAGAACACTGAAGTAGTGTTGTAAGGAAAGAAGTAGTAGTGTTGTAAGTACTGTAAAGCCCCGGCTAAATGATCAAACGTTTTCATCCATTGTCGTCTTGAAAGTGCATTTTTTGCTGTTTCGAGCGGCCTCTCTTAACGTTAAATTTAAATGGTTTTCCATGTTTGATAGATCTAGATCAAACATTAATAAAGAAAGAAAGATGGTAAATTTTAAGCTCGGAAAGAAATAAGAATGATGGAATATTCAAACATTTTCAGCCAACATTTTGCCTTAGGAACAAATGTTTGATCCTTCAGCCACCTCTGCCAAGAAGGCTTGCGCTAGTGGAAAAAAGTCACCAATCATGCAGAGACGGAATTTGGGTGATGTGAACATATTTTTTCAGCTGTAATATGCAAAAAGCGTTATGTGGGCATACTTTGTCCAACGTTTGGTCAAACATTGTTTGCTTTTTTAGCCAACAAAAGTTTGTGTGAAAAACATGGTGATGGACGAAATTGTTTGATCATTTAACCAGGGCTTAAGTGTTGTTATAGATGAATGATAACAAAAATAAAGAAATTAATTAATTAATGATTATCTTTTTCTCTCTGCAGACTTCAGCTGGATACCTCCTCTTCTATACGTCATTTGATTTTCAACCCCCTAAGTACTTAATCAAATCTTAAAACGAATCAGTAGCAGAACAATAATGTAAAATTGTAACAACGTAAACACATTAATTTAATATAATGTGGTTGCAGAGGTAAACCAACATTCAGTGGTGGATTAAGGTTGGGCACCTGTGACACTAGGCTCAGTCTCCAGCCGTGAGTGTCTCGATGCGCCCGCGATTCTCGCCACCTTCACGGCTGGGCGTACGGGTTTGGTTATTGTTTAGACTGACCAATCAGAGACAAGCCCCCTGAAATTTGCGGGGCAGAATGCACGACATAATTTCGCGGGATTTCGTCTTTCTCTTGAAATTTCACACTTAGGAGGATGTTTCAGGCATACTTTTCGCATTTTGCTTTTTTTCAAGACGATAAAACAAAAACAAAAAAACAAATTTAAGCGAATGACGTGCGGATTGTCTGCATAATTATTAAAATTGTAATGACATCACGGACATGCAACCAAACCCTTGCGCCCCGGCCGTGAAGGTGGCGAGAATCGCGGGCGCATCGAGACACTCACCGCTGGAGACTGAGCCTACTGTGACACCTGCCTTTCTTTAAGTCCCAATATAAACTTGCATATTCTCCTTACTGGTCCCATGTATTTCTTATGATACAAGCTGGGAGAATTTGTTAAACACTGTCAAGACATTTCTGTTGATCATTTCCTTTATTCTCGTAACCTGTATGTTTGAACAGTCAGTGTCATTCTAAGGAATACGTTGATCATTACTGGGACTCTAAGGCTTCTGGGATCCTTTTAACCATTGAAACCAGAAATACATGATAGCTTCGATCACTGAAAAAGAAGCACACTGTTTAAATAAAATGCACATAAAAGTTAAGATGTTCATTCCCTCAATCTAGGTTTCACGTAAGGCATTCCTCGTCATTGAGGAGCTGGTCTCAGAAGTGTTGAGATATAGTGGCAAGGGTAATTTAAGTACAGTGAACCTTTAGGTCACTAAAAACATATAATTAAGTAAATAATGGTAATGTACATTTGACAATTATATGAAATAATTCATGTATATGCACAACAGAAAAAGAAATTTATAGTGGCAGTGATTTAACATAACCGGTAAAGCAAAGTGTAATGGTCAATGTATATAAAAAAAATGAAATAAAGTTAAATAAGTAGGAAATAAAATAAGTGTGTAACAAGCGAAGGGAGGGGAAATCTGGAGCAACTTTTGGAAACCTAGTCAAGCTTGAGAGTCAAAATAAATCATTATATTTATTTCTTAAATGTTCCATATGATTGTCATTGTTTCCATACACAGGTAGTTATGACAAATAATTTGTTATTACATCAAATTGTAGTAGACGTAGATAACTTGTCTGGCAAAGTCCCCACACAGTGTTGTAAATTATCCTGAACATCTCTGAGGGGAGTGGATAATAAGATATTTGTATTTGTCTGTTTTATAATTTGTTACCAAACGGAGGTCCTGACTCTTGACATCTCAGTTGTCAGGTTTGGTTGTTAACGTCAAATTTATTTTTGCAAAGGTAGAAAAACAACAATAATTATTTGTATTATATTTGAAAAATCATATTGGCCCTGGGGAATATTGGGAGTAACAAATTTTTGGTCTGGCTTGAGGAATACTTTAATTTTTGTCAGCAATTTCCGGTATTTCACTTCTTTCAAATTTGGGATTGCAAATGTAAGGAAATGGACCACTCTTTTTCATTTTTTTGTAGTCATTGATCACTTTGTGTAAGTGCAGTACTAGTAGTAGTCCTCCTTGAGTTCTTGTTGTTTTGTTTGTGTTACATTAGTCATCTCAAGAGAAATGAAAGCAGGGGTTTGAGATAACAAGGACGGAGTCAAATTTTGTACTTTTTACCATACAGCTGTAACTGGACTGTACCACAAGTCACCGACCTTTTGGTGCAGATAACGTCTGCTCTGGGGTTGTTTTCCTATACAGCATTGGCCACTATCTTTTTAGCCAATGACGTCACGTTAGTGACGTCATATGGCTACTGTCAGAGGCTAAAAATCAACGATAGACGTCTGGATAGATGTTGTACGTACGTACGTGAGACATACGTCTGTCTTACGATTTGTGAGGTTGGGGGGATATTCTGTGAGACGATGGGTGGGGGTGTGCACCGGGACACTGAAAGTCTTACCTTATCAGCGGCACAAACCCATACAGCTAATGTTATGGGAGTAAGACCCCCGGGCTTTGAATTGTTTTGCATTCGCAAGTGTGGATCTACTTCGAATGCCTGTTTTGTGTACGTGAGGTCTGGCAGGATTTTATTCGCGTTGTAGTCCTGTGTTTACTTAGCTGAAGTACATTTTTCCACAGCAGCAAATACAAGACGGACTTGCCAATTTGAGATGTTGTATGAACAGAACGTGGAAATTAACGTTACATCGATCCCTAATTGTAACAGTGAAAGAAACAATATTTAATTTAAAGCCCAAGTTTATAACGATAGTGAAAAGAGTAGAGTAAAACAGCATAAAATTTTTCGGGATTATCTCTCGGTAACAGCGAATCTAAAATTTGCAGTGTCATTTTTGTGTGCGTGTTATAAAGCATGAACCCAATTAAAACTAAATCGGAAATTGCGCGGCTTGTTGCTAGCTATTCTTAAAACTGAAAAACTTGAATGAAACTAGTCTTAAAATCCAAGTCACAGTGGTGATCAAGGAATTAGAGGATGGATGTAGTAAAATCTTAACAAGATACTAAACGTTATTTCGGGGTTATTCATAGCTCAAAGTGTAAAGCGTATGTTGAGAAATTTGCATAGTTGACAGCTGTAATTTCAGCCTTATAAGGAATGTAACGCAACACTTGAGACATCTCGAACCGACCGAAACAGTACCGAAAGATTAACAACAACAGATATGTGACAAAGCATTCTAACAGAGGCCTGTTGGATCTACTGGAAAGCGAGCTGAATTTGAACATTTTCGTACTGTTCGAAGGTAAAGCAAACGAAATTTATTCGGCTGTAGGTTAAGACTCCAAATAAACACGTGAGCTAAAAATAACTTTGTACCGTGGGAAAGTTACAAATGTAAACATACTTTGGTCGATTTGTGAAGCAAAAAGACGAAAATTATTATAGCCGACTTGATTACAAAGCAAGCAACTTCAAATAACAGGGGAAATAAATATAGTTGCAAAACTATTTCAGTCGTGTTTATAAAGGCTGGTTCAAACCGATTTCGAACGAAAATATTGTGGATACAAGAAACGCCGTTTGATGGCAGACTCCTGTTTTGACAATACAATGTACTAAGAACGTAAGTGGTTGCCTGAAACGTCTGAAACCTTACAAATTAAACAAAGTAAAGCGAGTCGCGTGTCACGCAAATCACGCAGAGCGTCAAAACGGCACCCTTTAGAAAGTCGACCGTTTATGAGCACTGAAAAGTATTGGATATTCGCCGGTAGAAGTAAGAAATTAAAAGGTTCAACTGCAACTTGCATTTATTTCTGAAGTAAAATTGTTAACTTTCCACTGATCTTTGCCTAAATTATGTATGCAATATTTTTCGACGGTGAGTTTAAGTTTAAGTTTACTTGTTTTTGTCTGTGTTCTTTGAAGAACCGTGAAACAGAGAGCCTTCTTCGGTTTTTTTTTTTACTCCGCGTAGTCACGCTGCTGAATCATTACCAGGTTTTATAGTGGATAACCACAAGATGTTTTTGATGGTGGTGGTGGGGGGGGGGGGGGGGGGCTGAGGGTTTAGGGTGGGACTTGCCGGAGGTGTAAAGTCCCATAGGTTGTCATGACAAATTTTACCATATTGTGAAAAAAAACGTCATTGGCTCTGCGCGTATTGCGCGCCTATGTTTTTTTCTGACAAAGAACGTGTTTGGCTCTGTATGGTGCTCTTGTAGGCAAACATCAAGGATTAAAGGCTTTTTCATATGAGTCTGTGCAATTGTCTTCCCTGTTGTAATTTCCTCAGCATCATAGTTACACATGTACTGGAAGTGAGGGATGTTAATTGAGGATCATTAAAGGGGAAATCACGCTTTGTTTGAGATAGCGGGGGATTTGAAAATGGCATGGGTATACTGTATTTTTGGTCATTTCAAGTGGACAACACAGTTTAATGTAATGGGAGTGAGGGAAAGGTTAGGTCTAGAACTTAAGGCTAGAGGATTATCAAATAAAGTTCCCAGGGACTCTCTTTCTTCCTGTTTTCTGGAGCGAGAGATACATGTAGAGGAACCCTGGGTAATTTAGTAAGGGAACAGCCCAAGGGGTATTTTAATTAGATATATTGTTAGAAAGAGATCAAGAACTTTGCGACAGTAAACTGATTTATACATTTCTTGCTGGTGGAATTTCGCTAGCCTTTGTGCAGTTGTCTCCTATTTATCTCCTTTGTCAAAGTGAAGGAAATGGGAGACCGCTTTTCAAGTTTTTTATTGAATAGCTTTTGCCTCACCTCAGCCTTTATGCAGGCAACAGGAGAGAAAACCAAGGCACTAGGCCGTGTTGTATACTGGGGAAGACAATAACGTCCTGTAAAGGAATTAGTGTACCTTCTCATGGTGGGGAGTGGGGAGACCGGAAACGCGGTACTAAAAATTACACCACCAATAATTATTCGAAATATGTGCCTGTATAAATTGGAGGGCAAATTAAGATACAGATAAAAACAGTGTTGGCAGTGAATGAAAAATAATTAAGTGTAAAAAGCAAGAAGCAGTGACGGAAGAATAATGTTATTTGATAACCATTAAATCATTGGGATTATCATTCTTGTCCTTTAAATTGTGTTTGTTCTGTGGTTGTTTCCAGTGAATTAATAAAAAGAATTCTAAAAAATAAATTCAGCCTTGTTTCTATGCTAGTTGGACTGAGGAAACTGGCAACTTGCAATAGACTCTTTTTTTTTTAATTTACATATAGGCTAAAATCTATCAACGATGTAGTAATTTGGGCCAAGTTTGAGCGTCATACGTATCTTCAAAAATCGTAGTTATAGCTTCACAGTCATGAAATTTTACAGATGTTTGTATGCTGGAGGGCACAAACTTAACCCCGCCCCCCCCCCCCCCCCCACCGCCAAGTGCACAAATGTTTGTAAACTCTCCTGACTTGTGCTACATGGCCAATGTCTGAAGTTGAAAAGAACACATTCTCATGCCACTGTTAGCTTGCCACCTGTCCCTCTTAGCCAGCACGGCACGAGTGTGAGGATCAACCAAAAAATATTTATTGCTCCTAAAGGTCCAGGCCAAGAGAATGCAGCCATCTTGATTTAGCAAAATCGATGGGGAGTTTGGACAACTCCAAAATGGCATCCAGAGGGAAAGGGTGGAGGAGAAAAAGCCAATGATTTCCTGATGCCTTGAGAATGGCTGCAAAGATATCATACTGATGAACCATATCTAGATAAAGCCTCTGATCAATCAAAGTGAGTTCAAACTATAAGCAAGCAATCGTGCACTTCACAGTTCTGGCTAAGATGTTTTGTCATGAAACACTTAAAGTTTTAGTGAATTTTGACTATGAATAATTTAGGCAAACTTTCTCACTTGTAATAGTCAACCACAAACAAGTTTGTTTCAGGGAAGGTTTCCACTGGGTTAAAATCAATTAAAAATAATAATACTTGTATATTTACAAGAATAAAAATGTAAAAATAAAAAATAAAAAAATAAATTTTACATGTAAAAGATTTAAATTAACAATGGTTAAGCATAGTTTCACTCAAACACCTTTGAGTGCCAACTGTCAAACTTCAAATGTTTGATGACAAAACATGTAAGGCTAATTGATAGTAACCTAGTTCATGTTCTTTCATGACAAGGCCATGCTTAGATGAAAATTATATCCCGTCTCCCTCATGCTAATGTTTTCTCTCGCTAAAAATATAGCCTAGTGATAGCCAACTGCTAGATTTGCAATGTTTAATTTCCAGCTGTTTAGTATGTTCACAATCTGCTCATTTGGTTAGGAGAAGGGTTCGGTGGAAAACGTGGAGTGCGGAGTGTGGAAAATGAGGAGTGTGGAAACGCGGAGTGTAGAAAATGTGGAGTGTGGAAAACGTGGAGTGTAGAAAACGCGGAGTGTAGAAAATGCGGAGCATGGAAAATGCGGAGTGTTAAAATATATATATATAAAAAAGGTAATAAAAAGGTTAAACGAAAAAATACCCTATATAACGGATCGGTGGAAAACGAGGAGTGTGGAGTGTGGAAAACGTGGAGTGTGGAAACGCGGAGTGTAGAAAATGCGAAGTGTGGAAACGCGGAGTGTAGAAAACGGGGAGCGTAGAAAACGCGGAGTGTGGAAAACGCGGAGCGTGGAAAATGCGGAGTGTTAAAAAAAATATATAAAAAGGTAATAAAAAGGTTAAACGAAAAAATACCCTCTATAACTCCCCTGTCCCCCTGCGCGGACCCTGGAAAAGCAAACTACTGTTAACAAAAAGAAAAAAAATCACAAAATTTATTTGTTGCTTACTTTCAAAATCGCGAAATTAAGTACTCGTAAAACACGTCTTTCGAATTCTAGAGAAATAAATACACGTGGAAATTAATGAAAATTAATGAATGTAAAAAGCTTGTATGGAAAAGGAAATTAAAAAATAATCTTTAATTCCGCTGTTCTTGGTAAGATCATAGCGATATCATAGGTGATACTTCACACGGACACAAGTAACAAGGTATAACACTCTATAAAACTCCTTCATGCATCATTGCATTTTAACGCGCGTAGCATTATTGTGAATTAACGATATTAAAAATCATCAGTCCATGTTCTGTGAAAAAGCGATGCGTCATTGCATTTTCACTGCTAAATCGTGCATTATTTATTGTAGCTATAAAGAACAGAAACGAATAGGCAAATAAAAGAAAACAACGCGCGTAGCGTTATTGTAAACTAACGATATTAACATCAGTCCGTGTTCTTTGACAAAGGGATGCATTATTGCATTTTCATTGCTAGATCGTACATTATTTTTTTGTAGACATAAAGAACAATAACAAATAGGTAAATAAAAGAAATCAACTCGCGTTTTAAATTAACATTTTAAAACAATCAGACAATGTTCTTTAAAAGAGCGATGCATCATCACTGAGTTTCATTGCTAAATCGTACATTGTAGCTATGATGAACAGTAACGAATACTGAGGTAAACAAAAAAACCCACGCGTGTAGCATTACTGTTAATTAACGATATTAACAATCAGTCCATGTTGTTTCAGCATTTTCTTCTGGCTTTCATCAAGTGAGTGGTAGGTGCTGAAGTCGACATGTACACGTCCGTCAAAAACAGGATTTTTTCGCATGATATGCGCAGGGCTGGGATGGTACACGATGGTCAGAAATGGATGTTTTTTTCCCACTTGGTTCACAAAGGTATGTATAATATTCCGAATGAAGCGAAACTTGGCAGGAACATAGTTTGAGGAAATCCACATTCAGTGGTGGTAGCGTCACACTTGTGATTAACAATGTGACGTCATAAATGCGGCTCAAACTTGGCGCCAAAATTTAGAATTTGGAAATCAATTTCACAAAGTGTATAGAAATGTTCTGTGATTAAAACGATGCTTTTCACCGAAAACCCCACTTAAATCCAATAAAACGTGACAAAGTTATGACTGATTAAGGAAATGACAATGACAAAAGAATTTAAAGAATTTAATTGTTTCATTACCATATATGGTCAAAATTTAGGGGTTTTAAACTCGAATACTATAAATGAAGTCTAAAAGAAACAAAGTGGATAACAAAGAAGAACAAATTTGTAGTTTTTTTAACTTTGGGACTATATAAGTATTTCATCTCTGACGTCATAACGAGATTATGACGTCGCATGTATTAGTATATGACGTAATGGGCAACCTGACACCCCAAGTCCTGAGTTCAAAAAACTAGAAATATGTTTTTATCTATTAATCACTTTGTTTCTTTTAGACTTCGTTTACAGTTTTCCAGTTTAAATACCCCAAAACTTTGACCATATTTGGCGAATTCCATAATTCTTTGCATTTGGCGGGAAATTTGAAATTCTTTAATCCGTCATAACTTTGTCGCGTTTTATTGGATTTAAGTGGGACTTTCGCTGAAAAGCATCGTTTTAATCACAGAACATTTCTATACACTTTGTGAAATTGATTTCCAAATTCCAAATTTTGGCGTCAAGTTTGAGCGGTACTTATGACGTCACACTGTCAATCACAAGTGTGACGCCACCACCACTGAATGTGGATTTCCTCAAACTATGTTCCTGCCAAGTTTCGCTTCATTCGGAATATTGTACATACCTCTGTGAACCAAGTGGAAAAAAAAACTCATTTCTGACCATCGTGTAATAGGTATTGGAATTTTTTAAATTTAAACTAGTGAGCAGCACTCTGCGAACTTGTAGTTGTAAAACTGGTTTATTCTCCTACCGGTTTCGTCTAACTATCGTAGTCTTCTTCAGGGAGTTTTACAAACAGATGCTAAATGCTTGTATTTAAGCAATAATAGCAGCTATTTCGAGAAACACGGACCGCGAAGGTGCGGCCGGATTGACGAAAAAGGAACAGGCGAAGCTGTGAAATATTTACGCAAGGCGTGAGAGTTATTTGGGGGCCACGGCATTTCGTTAAGAGTATTGTGCTTTTCCAGGGTCCGCACAGGGGGGCAGGGGAGTTTTATAGGGTATTCTTTCGTTTAACCTTTTTATTACCTTTTTATATATTTTTCTTTAACACTCCGCATTTGCCACACTCCGCGTTTTCCACACTCCGCACTCTGCACTCCGCACTCCGCGTTTTCCACTGAACCTAGGAGAAGGATAAAATGCACACTCGCAAAATGGCTGAAAAATTGAACCAAGTGTTTAACAGACTGGGAACAATTTTAATTAAAACATCCTGCTATGAAACAAAAGTAACAACAAATACTTGTTTCTATTACGCAAAGCTTTAATATTAAGATTACATTAATTCGAATGAATTATCTTTTGTAAAGAACTAAAAGACTATAATTATAAAATATAGTGCAGTTTCTTTGTAAAAATAATTGTAATTTACACGACCCATGTAGAACATTTTGACATTGAAGGCCCCTTCTGGAACTAACTTCACTTGCAACCTTTGTTTACTGCTTTATAACAGTGGGTGCAATCATTTTCTTGTGGCTGTAGTAACGGCAATTAGGATCAACCTCAACTTCAATGACTTCAGTTGAAATATTTTCTTTTAGAAAACCACTCTTTAGTAACTCTGGGACTTGTGTTTCCTCAAACATCTTCTCAATGTCACTGTACTTTGTCTTTAACAACTCTCCCCAGGAGGTCAGGTTGCAAAATGTTAGTACACCTGCTGGTTTAAGAAGGCGGAACGCATGCTCTTTGATAAACAGGAACTGGTGAGTGTGCCACGTATCCTCTGACAAGGGATATGTGTCGTACATGATGCCGTCAAATGAACCATCGTCGAGGGAAGGAACCACTTCTTCCCATAGGCCTGTTTCATAAATAAGACAGCAAGGGAGAAATGAATCAAACTTCATCAAATACACCAGTCAGGAATGACAACTCTGAACTGAGAGTTGTCTGCTCAACAAAGGTTTCTACTTACATAAGCTGTCTCCCTCAAGCGGGGTGACTGCTTTTAAAAGGTGTGTGCATAACAAAGGTGTCCACTTGCTTAAGGGGTCTCGCTCAGGGTAGTGACTGATTTTAAAAGATGTCTGCTTAATAAAGTTCTCCACTAATGAAATGTGTTTACTAACAGTGTCCACATCCAAACGGTGTCTCCAATGAGAACAGCCTTCTTTTGAAAAGGTGTCTGCTTGTTTTTCTCGAATTCCAGCACAGGTAGCCCAAGTGTAATACAAGAGTTTGTATGGAAAATTGAACTGAGAATTCCTATCCAAAAATAAATAGACTTTAGAAGGTAACGCTCTTGAATAAAGAAGCTTAAATGTTACCTGGTGTTGTTTGCTGTCTTCCTGTGAAGTTTCAGCGCCTTTGGAGAGGTTTTAGATCTTCTACCCTAACAGTGTATATACACTGTTAGGGTAGAAGATCTAAAACCTCTCCAAAGACGCTAAACCTTCACTGGAGGACAAAATACAACACCAGGTAACATTTTATCTACTTTATTAAGCAGCTGTATCTTTTAAAAGCTTATTTATTTATCGATGGAAATTCTCAGTTCCATTTCTCATACAAACTCTTATATTATGCTTGGGCTACCTGTGATTCCAGATTTGTCTGCTTAAACAAAAAACTACAGAAAAAGGTGGTCCCCAAGAGGAGTCTGCTTTTGAATTAAAAAGTGTCTCTCCACTATTAGGTGTGTTTTCTTTACAAAGGTGTCATGTCCTTGTGTCATCTTAGGAAAGGACCAGTAAATTTTTGAAGAAGAGGGGTTGGGCCTTTTATTTCTGCCCAAACTGTTTTCATGGGGTAAAGCTTTATATAAATTTTTTTTCACTAGTTTGCAAGATATTTCCTTGCTTACTTTCACTGTTCACATATTTTTTCTTCTGCAAAAAGATATGGGGGTGGGGTAGTGCCCATCCCCACCCCCCTCCCAACAAATAAAATGGTCCATCTCTAAGCTGTCTTTATGCATGATTCAATTCATACCTGTTACCATCTCCCCCCCCCCCCCCAGGCATACCCCCGGGGATTTGCAACAGTATGGCAAGCCAAATGTAGCAATATTCAATATCACCATATTCATTTAATTTAATCCTTGTATTCATTTAGTTTTTCTATATTCATTCAATTCAATCCTCCAAAATTCATTCAATTTAATTTACCAAACTATCCATTCAATTCAATTCTTCTAACTTACTCGGTTTTAGTCATCCTTATTTATTCAATTCAATCTACCAACATATTTTCAATCGGTTCATATTCATTCAATTCAATCCGTGCGTATTCATTCAATGTTCGCACTCATTTATTCAATTTTGGGGTCTGGGACGAGCGATCAAATTCGCGGGGCACTGGAACTTCCCGCGTTTTGAAACCGCCATCTTGGAAATATACGTTCCTGTTTCTTGTAAAAGCTAGCGCTATGGGTGAGGAGAAATTGAAACGGGCTGCTGGCCTCCTTAAAGAGGCATCTAATATGTTGTTGAGCGTCGAGAATAGTTCAAGTTCAAGTGCTTCGAGTAGAAGGACAAACGAAGGTTCCATCGCCGAAACCCTGGTTCGGGCAAGATCCATGATGCAAACAAGCTCCAATAGTGGACTTTACAGAAGGCTGAATAGAAACGAGCGATTAAGAGCAGCAACTACGTCCACGGCGATGAAGAACAAGAAAGAAACGAAATCTAAGAATCTGGAAAAGAAACCGTTTGAATTTGCTCTTCTAAGGGCAAATTCCGAGGAAAGTGACGAAGAAGATGAAGTTGAAACTCTGAAGAAAGAAATGATCGTAGAAAGAGGAATGGTGGTGCTGAATGAAGACGATGGTGAGTCAAGTGTACGTGCAAAAATAGTTTCCTCTCTCAAGACCCAATACAGCATGCTTGGGCCAAATGACTTTGACTTTGTTAAGGTAACCCAGAAGAGGATTTCAGTTCTAAGACTCGGAGAAAACACTGAATACAATTATAGTGTTGTTAAGAAACTGGCCGGACAAGGACTTCTCTATATTCGGATGAAGCAAGCGTTCGAATTTGTATTAAATGACCCAGATTCTGACCAAGAATTCACTGAGTGTCACCAGCCAGTTCAAAACACCACCAATGCCACTATGCGCCAGACTAGGGTGTTCAACATTACCACTCCAATTCAAACAGAAGAGTTCACCATTGCCAATGAACATCTAAGAGTAGAGGTCAACAGTGCCACCACAGATCAGACAGATGGCCTCAATAGTCAAAAAAAATCTCTGAAAGAGGCCAATGGATATGACTTTTATAACAAGATTATCAGTGAATTTCCATCAGCAACTATATCAGACCCAGCTGAAATGTTAAGGTACTTACAGAGCAAGATCATGAGAGGTCGGTGCCTGGATGTGACAGATGATGCATCAATACTCGTGGGAGAAACTAATTTTATTGCTGTTGATCGTGACAATATATTGGAAACAACGTTTGACGAACTACGATCAGTGGAGGATCCCAGAATAACTTTTCAAGTAGAGTTTTATGGCGAACAGGCTCAGGACAGCGGAGGACCAAGAAAAGAATGGATCAGACTTTGTAACCAACAGACCAAGACCAAATACTTTGACCATGGACTTAAGGAACACTTAGCAGAAGACTACTATTTTGTGGGACAGATGGCTGCAATTGCACTTCTACAGAATGGCCAGGCACCAAAGTATTTTTCTGAAGATCTTCTAAATGACATTTTTGTCAGCGAAGAATCAGAGATATCGCCATGTGTTTTGAAGCTTCGTGAGGGACTAGATAGTCTTGGCATTCACATGTTTGCTCGAAAGTTCCCGCAATTTCTTTACTTGCTCAGACCATCGCAAAATAATGCCAGATTGACAGTTCCGATGATCCTTCATCTCCTTAAACCCACGTCTTCTGAGGAAGGCTCTAACAGCCTTATGTATGAGAAAGCTATTTATGGAAAGTTTGTAAAGTACCTAAGAGAAGTATCAAGTGGGCGTCGTGTGACCAGTTTAGAAAACGTCTTGGAATTTGTGACCGGTGCAAGTGAACAGCCCATCCTTGGTTTTCTCAAACAACCTAGCATCCATTTCATGGTTGCAATTGTGTCTGAAGCAAAAGAGGTCGAAGAGGATAACAACACTAATGGACAGGTAAATGCACAGTTGTTAGACACTCCCAAGGTCAAACCAACCATCAGTTGCTTTGATTCTGAATTTGAGTCTAGATGATACCCTTAAGTGTGGCCATTCCCAACACTTTATTAAGATATTGTTTCTTTAATTACTGTAATGACTGAGTAGAAATTTTGGAACTTTCTCTTGTCAATGAAAGAACGTTAATAGTAACTTGTTTCTGAGATTATGGGGAGAACACCCCCCGCCCACATTTTCTTTAGAACCTCCTGCAACCCTGTTAAAACTAGTATACTGAGTGCCCAAACATAATGGATTGGTATTGTCAGATAACAAGACAACTTTTTTAATCACAGGGCTGGCCTAGATTTTTTGTTGGATTGGTGCTACCATCTTTAAATATTGTTGTTAATGGACAAGTTAGGAATGAAATTTCCTTTCAGTGATTTTAGCATCAACATTAGCACAGAAAGTTACACAACCATTCATGCTAGAGTTCTCAAACCCATGACTGATTATCAATGTTGCAATACTCACAATTTTTCCTTTACTTGGCTGTTTCAAGTACTTCAGCCACAATGAAATGATCAAAATGCGAAAGAAATGCCATACTTTTGGCAGATATTGGGGAATGTTTACCTAGATATGGTAGTGTTAGTTGATGTCCTGGTTTATATAACTTGTGACGTGCTTTTAGTTTTCAAAACATAACTTGGTCCTTTACCATTGAACAGTACAAGTCTGACTTTTATGACCACACCTCTCCTTGTCACTGGAATAGGTTAAGGGCCACAAAATTTGTACTAAAAAGACTTTTTTTTTTAACAAAGGAACCAAGAGAGAAGAGAAGAGCGATTCCTGACTTCTTTCCAAGGGCACATACATGTTCCAACATGATGCATCTTCCACGTGGCACTATCAAACTACCATTGCCACCTGATGAGGAATTATTTACCATTTATGATTACGCCTTTAAAAATTCCCATTTTGGTGCAAAGTGATAACACAATTCAAGTCACAGTATGACTTTCATTCAGTCTCACATGTTTAGTTTTGACTGGAGCATGTACATGTAAAATGTTTCTTGTTGAGTTTTGCTCTATTCTGCTTCCACATCTTCAGTGACAGTGAAAGTGAAGAACACTTGTAAACTAGCATTTACAATTTAGTTTTGCATGCACCTATTCTCAGTTTGATAAAAGTGCAAGTAGCTGGTGAAAAGGTTATGCTGCTCTAACAAAACAGGGAGCAAAATGTGTTTACAAATGTCTTTTCGTTTAATCTCTGAATTTCAAAGTTGAAGTTTTCAGTTCCTATTTTGCAGACGTTCTCTAGGTATTAGGAAGAGTTTGACCTAGTATTTGTTGATGTTTTATTAAAGTGGAGGTACCTTGTACATTAGCTGCCACTGTTAATTTGAACACTTTCTTGGAAACACTGGTGTTTTGTCAATAGAGGGCCATTTGTGTAAGGAGGAGGGGAAGGTCAAGGACTGTTGTGCATCTCTAGTTTCTTGAAACTCCAGTTTGATTCCTAATTACCAACAATTTCTGCAGGAAGAGGCTTCACTTTTTTTTTGTTTGCAAGAGCGTAAAAATGAACTTTTCTTCTTTTTTATCTTCAAAGGCATATTAGTGTGTTTTAATAATAAATTCACCAGTGTCAAGGTGGTCACAACCTGTCTTCAGCAGCAGATGAATGCAGCAAGCTTGTAGTAAAACTGGAAAATTGTAAAAGCTTGGTCTGTTATTCTCACTGATGAGCAAGGCTCAGACTCTAGTTCGATTGTTTGCATGCAAACCTTACTGTAATGTTACAATATTGTTTAAGTCTAGTTAAGTTTACCACCATCACCTGCGATTCTCATTTCATTTTCAACGAGTGCGCGTGCCTTTGAGGGAAGAAATTATGCGTAGTAAGGATACACAAAGCTATTGAATGGAATTATCTCTAATTTCTTCTTAAAACGATGACCAGTACGAAAAGCAGTCGTTCAGGCATGACCTTGATGAGCAGTTTCAAGAAATAACCATCAAGTAAGTTATTATTCAATAAATGGGTTTCATTGGTCACACACTGTGGAAATTGCTCTGTGCAAATTCTGCAGTGAGAACTGCCACTCTTCTGCATTCCTCAGTTCTCAAATGAAAATATGTAGATTTTGAAGGCAAAAAACTATCAGAATAACATTCGCTTATTTTTTCTCGTTTAATGTTTGTTTAAAAACACTTAAATAAAAAAGGGGCAAAAAGGGGGGTGGGGTCACTAGTTGTACTCCGTTTTAATTACCAGTAGCTTTCTCTTCCTTGGAACCCTAGATGCCCGGATGGGGTACTAACCAATAAGGCCTATACCGACAGATGCCGCTAAAGAGGGTAGGGTTTTTGCCCCCTCTGCCCTGAACAGGGTACATAATTTTTTGCAAGTCTGTACAAAACAGGGTCTGAAACTGACCTAAACAGGGTATGATTAAAAGACTGTTGTCCTTGATTATGGTCTGTAATATATACGGTATTTGGCAATCTGAAATGGGAGACGTTTGTCGGTACTTAAAAGGTCACATTCAACATCACATGATTTTCATTTTCGTTGTCCTACTCAAGGTAGGTGCTTTTAATTTTTTTTTTTTTTTTTGGTCCTAAACAGGGTCTGGGGTTCAAACTCCCAGTGGCACCCCTATAACAAACATGAGTCAAGTACTCCCCCCTGCTTCAGATGAAACGCTCACACTCATAGTTAATAAATAACTTCAAACTTTAAAAAAAACATAATATTCAATAATTTCTGATAATTTTTTTTGGTTGTTCCATCCCTCTCAAATTTCTACTGACATCCCAGCCTCTTTCCTTTACTCTCTCCTTGAGTTATATTGCTCTAATTTCTGCACGACAATTTCAAGAGCTTGAGCATAAATGTCTATACCAAAACAAGAAGACTCTTGCAAAGAATCAACAGCATTTGTTAAATCAGCTGTCAGTTCATCAGTGTTGACATTGGACAGCTGAGCAGGAAATACCTCAACATTGTTGTTGGATTCTTCCAGAGGCAATGGTCCTTCAGGATCTTCTCCATAAAACGTTAGGTCTTCCGGGTCATCATCAGTATTGCCATTAGCAAGGGGATTGTTTGGATTCATCATACCATTCAACCACATCTGATTCGGGGACCAATTGTGTTCTATTTGGACAGGATGGTCATTGAAACAGATCATCCATTCAGATAAAGCACTATTTATTCTTGCTAAATAGACGTGCTGTAAGGTAAACATGTGAATGCGGTTTTCCACATCTAAAAGTCCAGTTTGTTCCATTGCATAAAACGTGTAATAAAACACATGACAAATGCACCTGAAAACATCCCTCCACAGCCTTTCGATTCTCTGGTTTCTTGTTGATGAACCAGCTATAAAACTACCCCGACCCTCCCCACGAACTGCTACCATTGCATCACATGCCGAGGTGTTCTCCACCCCATAGTCCACTCTAATACGGGAAGGCCACAGGTCACCATCTCGTTCTACAGCACTTTCAAAGAGGTTGAGAACTGTCGAGGCAAGATTATTTGTGCTGCAATGAAGGAAAGTTATTCTTCTCGAATAACCATCGATGCATCCGTGTATTATAAATCCCCAACGAATCAATGAGTGATGGCCATCTAAGTGCCACAACGAGTTTGGCCAAGGGACAAAGTACACTCTGCGAGAAACTAAAGCACCCCATCTCAAGGCTGTGTTCCTTGGATCAACCCTGTTCAGGCTTTCTCTGATCCTTCTTCTCTGAACTGTGTGTCCCATTGCTCTAAAGTATCCTCGTAGGTAAGGTTCGCCCGTGGTTGACCCATGACGTGAAATGTAATCACGAATTATATCGTCTATTTGTTCATTGGTGATGCTACTGAACAGAGATAAATGTTCCAGTTCAAATAAACGAACTCGACGCATAATGGTCCAGCGAGACACTCTAAAATATGCTAGCAATTTTTTGCCACGTGAAGCCGACCCCTCTCAACTCCTCAAGTACTTCTGGCGGAATATGAACCGATGGTCTACCTGGACCTCCCTTCTCCCCCATTTGACAAGGAACAGAAGTAACTCGAGATGTTCTTGATGCACAGTTTCCAACATGTTGGAGAAACTTCTCAAGTAATTCGGAAAACACCAGTCTTAGATCGTCCAACAGTTTCAAATCAGTTTCTTCCGTGACTATCCCTGCCAACTGACCGGTTAATCTTACCGTTCTCTCCAGGAGATCTACATGGGTTAAGACTTCGGCATGGCGCTCATTGCTAGCAGTTGAGCTTTGACTGAGGATTTCCTCTGTCCTGTTTAAAACATGCTCAAAGAAAGCTTTGATCCCTGAATCATCTGATTCCACTTCTTCCGTCATATTTGTTAGAGTTATGTCCAGTACCCCGCGAATTTGATCGCTCATCCCAGACCCCAAAATTGAATAAATGAGTGCGAACATTGAATGAATACGCACGGATTGAATTGAATATGAACCGATTGAAAATATGTTGGTAGATTGAATTGAATAAATAAGGATGACTAAAACTGAATAAGTTAGAAGAATTGAATTGAATGGATAGTTTGGTAAATTAAATTGAATGAATTTTGGAGGATTGAATTGAATGAATATAGAAAAACTAAATGAATACAAGGATTAAATTAAATGAATATGGTGATATTGAATATTGCTACATTTGGCTTGCCATATAACAGGTAAAATTGAACCATGCATTAGGATATGTCCATGTACATGTATGTTGTGGTGCCCACTTGTAAGGGTGTCAATGGAGCAATTGAATAATACATTAACCAATAAATGCTCGGTTGATTACCCATGCAAACAAATACAGAAACGCGATATTAAATAAAGTCATTAAGACGTGCACATAAGTAAGGGTTTGAATTGTAATAAGGTTCTTTTGACATACACTGCAAAAATTTCACAATGACTTCACACATTTTATGATGGCTTTTACTCCACAAAAAAAAACATGACGACAAGTAGAGCTTGAGTAAAATTGTATCCATAATTAATGCGTGGGGAGGTGCAAAGGTTTTACTAATGAATGTCGAACGCTTGTTCCACGCTAATTCCACGAAGTTCCCTAACTACAACTTGAGCATATTACCTTTCAGTGGCGTCACTTTCTGTGTGGCCGTTTTGGCGAATGCTTCCAGCCTTTTGAAGACGTTGTCGTTGCATTCTACAATCACATGTTCGTCCACAGGAAAAGACTGGATTTTCGTCGCAGAAATTGCCATTCCAAAGCCAAGTTCGAGAACTCGACCACCTTTGGAAGCTGCTATGGAAGCCAACTTATGCATGTACGGTGTTTCCCAGCGCTCCATCACTGGTTTACCCATGATTTCCAAATGCTCGTCTGTCTCGTCGTAGTCTGCACCGGCATCTTTCCATGATGGTTTGCAATTTTCTCCCGAGCTAAATATCTTGTTTTCTGCCATGCTGTGGAGAAGTGATGGTCGAGCAAGCACGGCAAGTGACAAATAACACAGTCCGCCTTTTTTCGATCCGATGCACCTGACTCAAGCTGAACGCGGACACGATTTTCGTGATCACTGACTGAAAGAAGGCGGCAAAACAAGGGTGTCAGGTCGGGTGTCAGCAAAACGCCGACTCGGGGTCGGGGCCTGGGTCAGGGCCGGGGTCGGGGCCGGGGTGTCCTTCTTTCATTATTTGGTTTATTTGGAAATAGATTCCTTTTGGTCGAAAAAGTATCTGTTGGGATAGAACGGAAAATTCGTTTACATAAATTGTGAAAAAATGGAACTGTCCATGTGACCTGAGGGCCTAGGGTTTCCTTCGGTTGGCTTATTTTCCCACAAAAATGGTCACGTGCTCAATCATGTCAATCAAGTCTTTTCCACGTTTTCCTATCACGAACATGGCGGAAGGATGCAATTCTGGTAAGCATGGGTACATACGCTTGAAAACTTGATTTGTGAATGGGGAAGTAAAATATTAAAATAAGCCGAAACCCTTTTGTTGCAGGTCAGGCTCCCCGTCCTACGGGGAGCGTTGCGTGACTCCGGCCCGAGCGGCTGCGAAGGACACTACCCTTAACGGAAGAAAGGTTTAACGTTTGGATTCCAGATTTTGTATGCAATAGTACCGGGTTCGAATCCCGATTTCAGCCTTACAATTTTTTTCTTTACCAAATGAAAAACGTACTAAAGACGTTAAGCACTGCTGACAAAAAGTCGGTATTGAGGAAAAAAGTGTACTAAACTTTGCAGCGAATGAAAGTTAAAAAAATCGGTCGTTGTCGCACTAACGCGAGACAAATACTTCACCGTTGCTAGCTTGTCCGCTCAGGTTGTCGAAACGTCAGTCAATGTCATCACAAACAGTCCTTCTCAGGACTACACTCCGCACCCGGACGATCATAATTTACCGACTTATGATATGACTCCTGGTCTCAAACCGTTTATAGTCTGGTAGCCGATTCATACGCACCACGAAACTGACAAAAATGTAAACATCACACGCTAACCATTCATTGCCTTCAAGTAGGTGCGAAGTATTTCCAACTTCTTAGACCAAAGCTAGGATTTGACCTTTTTTCTAGCGATTGGATATTAGATTGGGGGTAGATCATGCGCTAGATCATAGCCGCATTCCTTGCGTACCAGAATTGTATCCCCCCGATTCGGTTATCTAATTAGGCCTAGCTACAAAAATCCCGAAAAATAACCTAAAAATCTTTCCGGAATTCCTTCAAAAATGTTCTAAATATCCCATAAAAACTCCTAAAAATATCTAAAAATCCTATCGAATATTTAAAAAACTGGGTGACCTGTGGTGAAAAATTCTATGGCTTTGGTAGGCTTTTTGCTAGCTTTTTGCCAGCTTTTTGCTAGCTCAGCTCTGCTGAGCCCACCATTTTGCACTCACTGTCAGCAAGGAATGCTGGATTATGGTTAAAACTTCTGACTGATACTGTGAGGGGGTATCAAAACATTGCAAACAAAGGCTTCAGGGTGGCTCGTGTTGAAACTTTTCCAAGTTTCAAGCTTTTTTGTAACAAATAAACAAAAAACCTAAAAAATATATACCAGAATCTCTAAAAATCCCTCTAAATCTCTAAAAATCCTATAGTTTTCTAAGAATCGCGGAAAAAATCCGGATTTTTGTAGCTAGGCCTAGCCATCTTCATGAAAGGAAAACGCGGGAACGATTGCCTGCGTGACCGTTTTCGCGGGAAAATGAGCCAACTGAAAGAAACTTGTCGCATGCGCAGTTTCATTTGTTTCAAATTTTTTAAAAAAGGAATTTTCCGTCACGTAAACCGACAGATACTTTTTTCGACCAAAAGGAATCCATTTCCGAATAAATCACAAAAACAAAAAAATTAAAAAAGACACCCCGGCCCCGACCCCGACCCCGACCCCGAGTCGGCGTTTTACTGACACCCCCCGTAAAACAAGCCATTGGCCAACAAGTACGATAAAAAAGCAATGCTGATTCAACGGTAGGGAAACTGTATATTTACCAATATTTCAAAAGGCACAGCCTTTCTTCTTCAGGGTCTTACAGAGAATGACTCTAAGGGCAAAAACGTTACAATTTAAACTAAGGGTATAAAATATGATACTAAAATAACAACTAAAGCAGCTTGTATTACAACGTTAAAAAACTGGCGTAAAAAATAAAAACGTTAGGATTTGAAATTTATATTTAAAGAAGCTAATATTACAACGGTAAAAAACTGGCGAAAAAACTAAAAACGTTGCGATTTAAAATTTGAAAAATATATAACATAAGTAGGATACGTGATACTATAATAACATAAGCTTAAGTGATAGGGATAACGTACCGCGTTAAACTCTAAATACATTTCAATTAGAAATAAGAAAGTGGAAAATACCAAACAAATACCCCCCCCCCCAAAAAAAAAAAATACAACTGAAAATACAAACAAACACGGAGGATGAAAAACCGGAAAAAGTGTCATGTTTCATCTCTCCTATTTAAACCTAGTGGTTCTAAGGTTTGACCTCTATCGATGAGGTATGCCTCTCTAGCTTTACGTACACTGTCTAGCTTTACGTACTTTTGAAATATTGGTAAATATACAGTTTCCCTACCGTTGAATCAGCATTGCTTTTTTATCGTACTTGGTTCTTTATTTTTTGCTGGTTAGATCCTTTACGGTGGTCCATGCAAAGTTTACTGTTTCCATTGGCCAACAACATGAAAATACTCTAATCCCATTGGCTACTAAAATTGTAGGTCCTTTATGCGTGCATATAAACTAAAAAAACTGTATCTGAAACGAAAAATTGTATTGAAATAAACACTACATTTGGTACACGCGCATGTAATTTTTGCAGACACTTTGGTTCTGTTCAGTTGAACAATTCTTAAAAAGAAAATCAACATTTCAAAGCAACATTTTGGTTCGATTTTAATTTGGCGAAATTTAGGTTGTCTTGGAAATCAAAGAAATCCAAAGGCAAAACGGCTTTTCGTCGCTTTGAAGACCCCCATCGGCCTCTTTTTCGGTGGTTGATTATTCTTTAAGGTTATTTCTTTCCGTTTTGAGCTCCAATACTTTTATGAGGAGAAAAATGAGTCTTGAAAAACAAAGTTTTCTAGGTGTCATTTTCTTACCCGGTTCCGGCTTGCACAATCCCACGCGATAGGTTTAAAAAAGCTGCCTTTCTACTACCCGCTAATGCTCACAGACTTGGTTTATTTTTCTTCCAAAACCACTGATAGCTCTGAAGGACAAAAAAATCTAGTAAAGAAGGTAGGGGATAAAGTGATCTCCTCTGATCCATCCTCGATCCTCGAGGAACATTGGCGCGGGACGGCCGGTTTTGGCCGATGTAAGAGTCAATGGATTACTGTAAGTGTTCTCTAAATACCAATAGATAAGGAGTGATAAATCGAATTTAATCAACAGAGAAACATTCTTTTCCGCGGATGACTCCCGTTTTATTACTAGGCTAGTTTTAAACCCTTCACCCAGGCCCACCCAGCTATACGAGCAGAGGTCGGTTAGGGACCGTTCATTTTTAATGAGGTAGGGGGGGCTGGTGGGATTTGAGGGGGGGGGCCATGTGAAAAAATTTGGCTTCAAAGGGGGGTCCAGCCTAAAAAATATGGTGTGTAAAGGAGGGTCACCAAAAAAAAAAATGCCTTTAAGTTTAGTAGTGACAGCATCTGTAATAATGCAAACATCAGTGCCAGAAGGCCAAAAATAGCGTTTCTAAGGTTTATTATACACCAAACGGCAACTCTACCCCACCAACTGTTTCATTACAAAATACAGCCAGGGGAATGTCAACTCTTTTTAGCCTCTGCTGGTCTGATTCTTAAACAGCTAATAACGGTGTCCAAAATAATGCTTTCAACCGGCATGAATTGTCTGTTTATGTACTTCAGCATAAGACATTTACTTCTGCAGCACTTGAGTGTTAACTGATTGACTGTTTAATTTAAGCTTCATAAGGTTTAGATTTACTTTATCACTTTTTCTTGTTTTCTCTTTGGGGGGGGTCATCTCAAATATTTAGGACTACAAGGGGGGGGGGGGGCAGGTAAAAAATTTCTAATGTAGAGGGGCGTTATTATATTTTACAGGTACTACTCATCAAATCCCACCAGCCCCCCCCCCCCCACCCCCCTACCCCATAAAAAATGAACGGTCCCTTAGTTTTCCTGTGTTCCGGCACATATATAAGACGTCTAAAAAAACCTCTGTAACAAAAAATAGAGAAAGCTTTACCAGAAAAGAAGAAGAGGAAAAAATTTCGTAAGCATGTGCGATGAAACCGTAAGAAGAGCAAACAAATGGTCAGCTCGTGGGAAAAAGAAAAAAACAAAACAGGACCATCAGCGAGTACAAAAAATTTTCCACCTGAGATTATTATAACATTGGAATCGACGGAGTGCTTCAATTGGGCAGTGTTGGTTGAATCGGCACACATCCCTAAATTTATGTACTCAATCAGGTCTTGTCTAAATTTTATTGCACTTTTTTATTGTGCTTGCAAGGGTCCTTCCAAGGATCTTCAGAGCAAGTTACAGATACAGCGTATTATAGACGTGAGCGTAGAAAGAAGAAAAACAATGTGCGTGCGGAGAAAAAGGGGAAAGGGGGAGGGGGAAGGAGACGGGGTATAGGAGCTACCTCTCCCTGGGTACTTCTGAACGCCTAAAACACACCTATTTCCTTCCCTCGCCGGAAAAACGAACCCGCACTTAACTTCTCTTTTCTTTTTTCCTGAAGAACGAATTCCGAATGTCTGTAGCAATATGCAATTAGCGCTTCCTTCTAAGTCTTCTACTTCGCTTAACAGATAGCAGAATATTAAAAGAAATTGACGAGAAAAACCCAAATGTCGACCTTTTCGTGAATGTCTGAGCTAACCATAGAGTAGCCGGCAGAGATCTCATGGATATACCCACCACGATTCCCCAAAATGAAAAACGACATTAAAACTAAAACATATATTAAGTGCATTCATTGGCCAGCATACGCCTATGATAGGCCTCATTTTCTCCCATCTTCCCACCTCTTCTCATCTGCGTTCATCTCTATGCATCTACCTTTGTTTCCCCTCATTTTCCATCATCTACTTTCATCTATCTCTATGTGCCTTCATCTGCATTCATCTAGTCTGACCTGCTTTCATTTCGCATCATCTGCCCTAATTTGCCGTCATCTGCATTAATCTGTCTGCATTCGTCTTCATCTGTTCCCATCTGCCTTCATATGATTCATTTGCCTTCATTTCCTTTCATATGGCCTCGTTTGCCTTCATCTGCTATCATCTACCTCCATCTTCCTTCTAACCTGCGATCAGGCCGAATTTTAGCATCGCTCTCATATTCTCTTATGTTGGTCGCTCGCTAAAATAGGGCCTGATACAATCTCTCACAAGAGTTCGTGTCGGCGGCCAAATTTTGGCCGCGGGAATCTCGCAATCTGATTGGCCCTTTAACAATAGAGCTGTCAACGGAAGTGACAAATGGGAAGAGAATATTTCCGGATACCACCTGAAATGGGAAATGATTCAAGCATGCAGCATATTTTGGTACATGACAACCTCGTCGTGTTTTGAATTTTCATTCAGTTTCAGCTCAGACAGAGCAACCATGTACTGTACCGGAACCTTCAAGTTAGCAATCGTGTAAATTTGAGTACTTGTGCCTAGAAGATATATCGTAGCCTATGATTTTCTTAATTTGCCGACATTTACGTGACTTTCTGTGAATTACTGTTATGGAAAATTTGCATACCGAGGATCGTACAAGCAGAAGAAATTTTGACTGGCTGTTTTGTTGAACGTCAATCAATCAAAAAAAGTGGGCGGCAGACGTTCCGTAGAAGAATTGTATCAGGCTCTATTTTTCGTTTCGCCCGTCCCGCCTGAATGTTTCACCGAGCGAAACGAAAATAGAGCCTGATCGCAGGTTATCTTCCTTCATCTGCATTAATCTGCCTTCATTCGTCTTCATCTACCCTCATCTGCCTTCATATGCTTCATTTGCATTCATTTCCTTTTTTTGTGGCCTCGTTTGCCTTCATCTGCTTTTATCTCCAACCATCTGCCCTAATTTGTCATCATCTGCATCAATCTGCCTTCATTCGTCTTCATCTACCTTCATCTGTCTTCATCTGCATTCATCTACTTCAATCATATGCCCTAATTTCCCGTCATCTGCATTAATCTGCCTTCATTCCTCTTCATCTGGCCTCATCTGCCTTCATCTGCATTTATCTGCCTACATTTGCCTTCATTTACTTTCATTTGTCTCCATCTGTTTTAACCTGCGATCAGGCTCTATTTTCGTTTCGCTCGGTGAAACATTTAGTCGGGACGGGCGAAACGAAAAATAGAGCCTGATACAATCCTTCTACGGAACGTCCGCCGCCCACTTTTTTGATTGATTGACATTCAACAAAACAGCCAATCAAAATTTCTTCTGCCTGCACGATCCTCGGTATGCAAATTTTCCATAACGGCAATTCGCAAAAAGTCACGCAAATGTCGGCAAAATAAGAAAATCATAGGCTACGATATATCTTCTAGGCACAAGCACTCAAATTTACCCGATTGCTAACCTGAAGGTTTCGGTATTGTACACGATTGCTCTGTCTGAGCTGAAACTGAATGAAAATTTTAAACACAACGAGGTTGTCATGTACCAAAATATGCTGCATGCTTGAATCCTTTCCCATTTCAGCTGGTATCCGGAAATATTCTCTTCGCATTTGTCATCGATTTTCTGCGTAAAACACCTTGGGCAATTAAGAGAAGTACCTTCAGTTTCATTCTTTAGAATAAAGATATAAATAAAACCGTTCATAAACAAAGGAGAATTTTGTAATTGAATTTAAGCTTAGTTCCAGAAGTGATAAATATTTGAGATTAGCAGCGAATTTTATCTCTAAACAGCAGCGAATTTTAAAACGAAGAACATTTATTATAAAACTAGTCAGATCCTTTGATGTCAATGTCAGAGATCAATAAAACGACATAAGTGTTAAACAATGAATGAATATAAACTGAAATTGTTATTGCGATTTGATTGCGGCTCTCGCCAAACATCAACTTATTATCGGTTGACTTGTTGATCATTCTTGGCGAAAGATACTTCTTCGTCTGCTGTTCGTTTTGTTTCGTAAAACGCGGAAACAACCACTACTCTGTTCATGTTATCAATACTAGCTGAAAGCCGTGAAATAAAAAATACCGAGACGCGATGCGATAAAACGGAATACATACTTCACTGTTGCTGTACTTCTCTGCTCCAGGTGAGAGACAGCTTGCGTCAAACCGAACGCCATTCTCAGGAGAGAAAGAAATGGTGACAATTCTCCTAGAACGAAGAGAATTTATAAGAGCAACACATTTTACTTCGGCAGACTTGTTCCTTGGTTGTTCCTTGGCGATGGCGATCGGATCGAAATTGTGAGTGAGTCTTGCAGACAATTTACTTCCGTTGACAGCTCTATTGTTAAAGGGCCAATCAGATTGCGAGATTCCCGCGGGCAAAATTTGGCCGCCCACACGAACTCCTGTGAGAGATTGTATCAGGCCCTATTTTAGCGAGCGACCAACGTAAGAGAATATGAGAGCGATGCTAAAATTCGGCCTGATCGCAGGTTACATCTGTTTTCATCTACCTCATCTGCCTTCATCTGCATTCATCTCCTTTCAGCTGCCTTCGTCTGCACTCACTAGCCCTCATCTGCCTTCATTCCCCATCTGCCCCAATTTGCCCTCCTCTGCGTTAATCTGCCCTCATTTGCCTTCATCTGCTTTCATCTGCATTCACCTACCTTCATTTGTCTTCATTTCCTACCATCTGCCATAATTTGCCGTCATCTTCATTTCATCTGGCCTCATCTGATTTCGAATCCATCATTTGCCTTCATTGGCCACCATTTGTTTTCATCTGCCTTCATCTGCAGTCATCTACCTCCATCTGCCATCATCTGGATTCATCCTCCTTCATCTGCTTTCATTTTACCTTCATCTGCCCTCGTTTGCCTTCATGTATTATTTCATTTTTATCCATATGCCTTCATCTGCCTCTATCTGTGTTCATTTGCCTTGATCATCCTTCATTTCCCTTCATAGCCCTCAGTTTTCTTCACCTGCTTTCATCTTCCTTCGTCTCCCTTTATATGTCTTCATATGCCTTCATGTGCCTTCATTTCCCTTCATTAACATTCATCCTCTTCCCTTATCTGCCTTCCTTTGCCTTCATTTCCCTTTAGCTTCCTCCATTTGCCTTTATCTGCCTTCATTTCCCTTTAGCTTCTCCCATTTGCCTTTATCTGCCTTCATTTCCTTTCATCTGCCTTCATTTACCTTCATCCGTCCCTCATTTGCCTTCATAAGATTTCACCTGCCTCCATCCAGCTTTATCAGCCATCACTTTATGTTATCTGCTTTCATTTGCCTTCACTTCACCATCCACCCTCTTTTCACTTCTTTCATCTGCCTTCGTTTGCCTTCACCTGCTTTCATTTTGTCTGCCTCCATCTACCCAATAAAATAACTGTTATTCAAGGGAGCTTGCGCTGAAATAAATTTGAGTTCTTGTCCGAAGTTTGAAATAGGGAGCGCTAATGGAGTTGTTGGTCCACTCTCACCTTATTTACACCTTCCACTTACGAATACCCCGCTAATATGGGCAGCAGCTAAATTCCATCAGTAGGTAGAATTTGAAGTCCTTTGCCTCAAATGTCTGCTGTTGCTTTGTGGTTGCGTCCATTAGAAAACTATCCGTTTCCTTTGATTAAACGCTGGGAAAATAGCGGGCAAAATAGCTATATAGGTGACATTTCATTCATCACGTTTACCTACTTTAGGTTCTTCCTATTTACATACTTTGCAAATTTTAGTACTACGACCAAAAAATAACCTATCAAAACTAAAAATAGCGCAGCAAGCGTTTCCGAAGGTTTTCCGCACCCGGCTTTGAAGCATTTCCGAGCGGTTAGAAAGCAAAAAAAAAAAGAAAAAAAAAACCACTTGCTACGCAGGCTAGGGTGGGGTGTGACTTTGCTTGTCTGACCAAGGTCTAACGTTTTTGATAAGAAGAACTTGCGCTCGTTGGACGTAAATCGCATCACATCCAACAAGCGCAAATGCATGGAATAATAGTTCCCTTAAGTTCTCAAATTCAACAATCATTGCTGGATGTTTGGGTCATCTTTCTGCACAAAATGTTTCGTTCTGGGCGAAGACTTTGGAACGCATTTAATTTCCTCATAAAGCGACGAAAAGCAGCTTTATTCGCGGATGTGTGTACAGTGAACCAATCAGAAAGTTTATAGCAACTTAATAACCGAGACTGAGAATCCAAAAGTGATTATCCTTAGCTAAGTCATTTTTTTTTTGAAGGCCGTGTTATTCTAGCGATAATCCGGCAATCGAGCATTGGTCCAAAAGGCACAATAGTGATCACACTTGCATTACTCGAGCAATTGAATAAATGCTTTAAAATACTTTATTATTAGAATTAGCCAGAAGAATAACATCAATACATTTTTAAAACAACTGAATTAATAAAATGGGACTAAAATACTTGTATAAATGCAATTGCAATAATGGCATCTCATCTGATAGGCATAAGCCTCCCTCACTAATAATACTGTGATAACAAACGATGTTTCAAACAAGTGTTGCACAAAACATCAATGGTGCAACAATGTCTACGTTTTGAGAACTAGGCTGTCATCAGTATAGCTAGCGTACAGCAGTAATGTCCAACCGCTGTAGAGAATACACATCTATGATCAACGAACAGAGTTTGGAAATAATGAAGGAAACTCCTACAGGAGGCTTTTTTAATTTTTCGCTGTCTGCTTTCTCTGTAGCCGGCTTTCTAGGTGCTACATCTAAATGCCAGATGTCAGCCTTGTCATCTTCTCTTCCCTCCAAGGAGATTCCCACAAAAAGTGGCAAGGATGATCGTTGTACCGTTTAGGGTTCACAATCATTGGTTTGGAACGTACTAGATTGTTAAACAGAACTCCGTTTTATGCCACCCTGGTATCTTTGAGGGAACTAACTTACCAGCCTTTCGGTGGTAAAAACGAAATTCAGCCACGACTACACGATGAGTTTCTGATACCTTTCAAGGGTTCCTTTTGATAATTTCGGACGATCATCCATCACTTTTAGATGAGAGTCCACCCCTGGGCCCATCTTGACTACTGTAGCCCCGTCTGGGATGGGTTAGTAACCCTTGAGCGACAAACTGGAAAAATTACAGTCATGCAGCCAGCGTGATCGCAAAGGCAAATTAAGAGACAAGCTCTAACATACCCCGGTACTCCTGGTAAGGCTGAAAGGGATACACTCTTAGTAAGACGAAAAAAGCAAAAGTCAGTTATGTTGTTTCAGTCCCTCGACAAGTTAGCCCCAGTGTACTTGCCGGACTTATTCAATAAACGAAGCACAAATCAGTGACAATTGACGAAATTCGTCCACTGACCAAACACTGCCCGAGCCACGCACCAATTATCTAAAGCGTAACTTTACCTACAACGGGGTTCAATTGTGGTATTCCTTACTACAAGATGTAAGAAACATCAAGTCAACAGGGCAATTTTAAAGGGAAATAAACCAGCTATTCCAATCATCGGTTTCCCACTCGGAGATCTTGTAAAACAGTGAATGAAGTGCATACATATTTTTTAATTATAAAATTGTCACTTAAATACAATGAAGATTTTACTGAGTTTAAATAAAGTTATATGTTTGTATGTACTTAGTTCTATTTTCCTCCACGCGTAGAGGTGTAGTAAACTCTGACAACCTGAGGATATTTGAACAAAACTAAATGCAAGGCTGGCACTACGGCAAAGGGCTGATTTATTTAAGGCCAACATGAGGATGATACGGACTATTTCCCGATGACTGTATACCTAAAGAAAGTAGGGAATCTCAGCCAGTATACTGGGCATTTGTGCTTTCGCTGAAAGTCAGCCTTTTGTCACCCAGGGCCGTAGCCAGAAAAAATTATGACTGCGGCAATGTCCATGGTTAAAATTATGACTGAGGCAATGTCCATGGTTAAATTCTCTTCCTAGGTATTTAGGGTGTTAACAGCAAAAAATGACTCAGAAAACGAAAAAATGACTGAGACAAGTACCTCGGTTTGCCTCATACTGGCTACGGCCCTGTCACCATTTGGTAACGTGCTATTCAAGTGCAATATAAAGCTGGATTTGGTCATTTTTCACCGGAACGATGCCCAAACCAAGTTTTCATGACTCCAATTTGCAACCTCGAATCTGCACAAAAGAGAAAGGAAAAGCACTAACTTTTTGCGGCAATTTGATTTTGCGGGTGGGCGATTTTGTTTGCTTTGCAGGAACAAATTCTTCCGATTGGAAAAGAGTGCTTTTTCTTGCAGGAATTAATTTTTGCGATTTTCACTGGGAAGGCAAATGGAGGCAAATGAAGGAAATTGAAGGCAGGTGTAGAAAAAATGAATGGAAATGAAGGCATATGGACGAATATGGAGACAAATGAAGACAAATGGGCAAATGTAGGGAATTGAAGGCAGATGGAGACAAATGAAAAGAAATGAAGCCATATGAATGCATATAGAGGCATATGAAGGGAAATGAAGGCAAATTAAGTCAATTGAAGACAGATGGAGAATAATGAAGGGAAATGAAGCCATATGAATGCACAGGAGGGAAAGTGAAGGCAGATGGGGCCAAGTGAAGGGAAATGAGGGCAATTGAAGGCAGATGGGGGCAAATGAAGGGAAATGAAGCCATATGAATGCATATGAAGGCATATGAAGGGAAATGAAGGTAAATGGAGGCAGGTGAGGACAAATGAAGGGTGAGGAAGACAAATGGAGCAACTGAAGAAAATTGAAGGGGGGTGTAGAAAATGAATGGAAATGAAGGCATATGGACGAATATGAAGACAAGTGAAGACAAATGAGGGCAAATGTAGGAAATTGAAGTCAGATGGAGGCAAATGAAGGGAAATGAAGCCATATGAATGCATATGGAGGCATATGAAGGGAAATGAAGGTAAATGGAGGTAGATTAGATCAAATGAAGGGCAGGGAAGGCAAATGGAAGCAATTGAAGGAAATTGAAGGTGGGTGGGGGAATAAATGGAAATGAATGGAAATGAAGGCATATGGATGCATATGAAGGCAAATGAAGACAAATGAAGGAAAATGGAGGAATTTAAGGCAGATGGAGAATAATGAAGGGAAATGAAGCCATATGAATGCATATAAGAGAAAGTGAAGGCAGATGGAGACAAGTGAAGGGAAATGAGGGCAATTGAAGGCAGATGGAGGTGAATGAAGGGAAATTATGGCATATGATGAATATGGAGGCATATGAAGAAAAATGGGATTAGGTGGAAGAAAATGAGAAAAAATGAAGGCCAAGGAAGACAAATGTAGTCAAATATAGGGAATTGAAGGCATTTGAATGCATATAAAGGCAAAATGAAGGCATACAAATGATTATGTAGGCATGGGAAGGAGATGAGTAATGGGGATAAACGAGGTCAATCATAGGCGTATGGCGGCCAGCGAGTGGACAAAAGTTTTTTTTAAATATTGTGGTGTCGTTCCTTAGTTTGGGGAATCGTGGTGGGTATATCCAGAACCGTTGAGTGGACATTGGGAACGAGTCAATGGCTGTGCTTTTGGCCTGGTCGCTAGGCCAAGCTTCTAAACTTCAAACACGTATCAAGATATCGATGGTTCTGTTGATCGGGAAGTAATTTTTTGGAACTTCAAAAGAAATAATTTTAAGATGGTTGACTTAAGCGACCCCAAGTCCCATGAAAAATTTTCTGTAGATGTTAAACTTCTACTTGTACCAGGAATTGTTCTGCTTCTTTTGGTGGGTAAGTCCAGATAGAAAATATCTGAAAATATATTCAATCTATAAATTTCAATTCAAATTGTATTGTTTGTATTCATCTTGACCTGAAGGTTTTAGCAGACAACTTCTCTTCGAATTGAGCTTATCTTTTGAAAGCTATTAAACTATAAAATGACAAATTTAATGATGTTTGTGTTGTGATCTGCTTAAATTTTTTACTAAATTGTTTATTATTGTAATAAGATTTAATTTTTTGATAATTTATAAATACAGAGCCCGACGACCGCTGACGTACACCAAGACTGGCCTAGACAGTTTACCTTTTGTGTTTATTCATGTCCATTTTGCTCTAATAATTTCATAAAAAGATATTGGATGTTCATGATCACTCCTGGGATGATTCAGTGCTAAGTAGGTCAGAATGGAGAAAACCAAGTTGAAGTTGTATGATAAACTGTTACAGTTTTTAAGCAACTTCAATGAAATGGGGAAACTGCATCCAGAACGGGACATTTCAGACATTTCAGACACCAACTGGAAGTTCCATGTTGCCTCTGTTGGTTTAATTTTATTCGTCATTATGGATAGGAAAATGTTTCTTTTGACTTTTTTGGCTTGACCTGATGGTCACTTTCAGTAGCCACCAACAACATTAAATCCTTAATGTGTTGTGTTGAACTTTACGGCAAGCGAGGTTCTTTAGGTGGTGTGGCCAGGTGTTCTAGAGATGCACAGCAAGACCACAATGAGAATACGGAAAGTGAGGCACAAGGCTACGGTGAATCTCCTCTCATCTTGGCTTTGCTTCTTGCCTCTAGAACATCTTGCCACTATGGTAGGGTCAAGGGTAGAGTCCAAGGGTCTTATAAGGTGATTGTAGCTTTCAAGGTTGTGGATGAAATCCAAAGGCCTGTTTCAAGTGTCTTAAGAGCTGTTTCAAAACAAAACACTAACCAGGGTTGTACAAATAAATCAACCTTACGTCTGCACGGCGACTTCGCCAAGCTTAGTTCACTACTTCATTTTGCCAGTTTTCACACAAACGACCTGCCAATATTCCAGTCTCACCCAGCACTGCTGGTGAGATAGGTGAGGTGGTATAGGTCATTTAGTTTCTTAGGTTTGTATGTTGCTGGCCTTAAGTTTCAGCTGAGTCGTAGTGTTGCCGCTGTGGCACGTTGCTGGCCTAGGTTGCAGCTCATAACACTCTAGTTTTAGACCTGTCAATATTCTTCTTAGTGGCACGTTACTGGCCTAGGTGTGCTGTTGCTGCAGCGCATTGTTTCATGTTGCCTATGTTTCAGCTGGTAGTGCTAGGAGAATTGACTCTCTAAAAGGTCACGCAATGGAAGTTGCCTGTCACACCAAAGGCTGAGTGGTGTCCCCCTATTTAATGCCAAATGTGTGCAGTGGTTTTTATTTTACTTAACAAGTCAATGTAGATACTTTTACTCGGTTTCAAAGAGAGAACTTTACTAATTGAAATCAGAACAGTAACATCAAAATGTAATTTGTGAATTCAGTTTGACAGGGCAGTAGCATGTTTGAAACCAAGTCATGCTATCACTGTCTAGCATGACCGAGGCACAACTTGGTTTGGGATTCCTTGCCATAGTTAAACATAATGTGATTACATTAGTTTTGCACATTAGAAGCATGACATCTGAACAGGCCAAATGAAAGTATTCGATCACTACTTTATGGTCCTGTTCATCCATCGATATTCTTCAAAATAATGGGAAGTAAATTTAAGAATTTTTCTTTCTTTGAACCTGGGAACTTTTAGAGATGAAAAGGTGAAGTTCCTTTAAAAACAAGAACCCGTCCTGATTCAATTGATATGATGTGATGTGAGCCATCCCTGTGACTTCAATATAACTGAAATTTTTACCTGGGGGTAAAATTGACTTGTCTTTTGGTTTGCAAGGTTTACTTGAGTGAATTACTCTAACTTGCAATTTTGGAAACCTTTTCTGGTTGCAGTGTTCTTTATTTACCGGATTTTAAAGGTTAACCATGACAGAGAGAAGGCCAAGCAAGAAAAGAAAAAGATGAAGCAGGAAAAGAAGAAACAATAACAGATGGTCCATGCCTTCACATTAGGAGAACTAAATTATTTTAATTTATCAGTGAACAATGCCTTTCAATACTGGCAATCTATGAACTTGCTCTGCAATATTTCAAGTGACGGACTGTGTCATTCAAATCGCCCTTGAAAGTTAGCCGTATTTAATTCCTGGAGACTGACGCAATGACAGGAAGCTGTGTTTGCAAGCTACTGGACAGTAGATGGAGTACAAGAAGCTGTAACTAAAAACTCTAATAAATATCTTAATTGTAAAAATATCTTCATGTACTTGCAACCCTCTTAAGCTACAAGACACTCGGTGAAGTACAAGAAGCTGTTTCTGAGAACTTTAATAAAATGTTTAAAAAATTATTTTATAGGAATCTGCTTATACCTATGGTCTCTTTATATGGTATGCTATTCAACACACACCGCTCACTAAACAGGCAACATGAAAGTATTTGTGGAAAGCTTTATTGTTTCTCACCAAACTGTTGCTATTTTAACATGAAATAAAGTCAGTTTCTCATAACAAATTGTGTAATTTTAATCAAGGGGTAGACCATCAGAAACCCCAGCAGAGGGAGAAAAATTTTTCACAGCATCAAAATTGTCCAGCCTAAAGTAAAACCTCAGCAGGATTTTTTTAGGCATGCAAGCACTTTTATTGCCAATAAACTGTTTGCTGGATTTTTGGAATAGTTTTCCCTTGCACGAATTGTTACCCCACATTTCAAGATTTCAAATGGTCTGCCCCTAGACAACAACTGAATTTTTGTTGATAGTGTTTTCCAACAAGAAGCAGTATTATCGACAATGTGTACCATTGGCTCTATAAGAACTGGTTCAGGATGCCTGTAGACAGCAGAATTTATTTCTGATATCAAGTTAATTATACTTAGTTCACAGGCAATTTTACTGCATCAGCTGTCAACTTTCTGACTACCATTCACTCAAGCTGAACCTGAAGACCCTAAACAAGAGTGTTTAGTTTCTTTAAGAAAATGTAAGAGAAAATAAATAATGAAAATAGAGTATTTTCTTCACAGAGTATTAGATATCATCTTACTCTGTACATATAAAATAATACATCCTCTGTGCAAAAATTCACAACCCTTAAGAGAGCCACCCAAAACACATTTGGGAATAAAGCCAAAATTCTTTTTAAACTGTTCAACTACTTGAAGCCAAATCTTAAAAATGCACTTCTGTTGGTATCATAAAATAAGCTATATCAATGAAAACTAAATTAACAAGGAAACTTCTAAAACTGACAAAATGACGAGCCACCTACATGTAGACATCAAAAGGAACAGCATGTCCACATAAAAAGGGGTTCGTAAAATTAAATAATGCTTGAATGAAGTGGCTATAACATGGAGTTTCACCAAGTCATTCAGCCACAAAATCTGCTGTTTCCCACTCCCCTCAGCAATGTTTATAGTATGACAAATATTCAGGTTTTACCCAACATGAAAAGAGACAACTGAGAACTGCTAAAAAAATTACAGCTCTTTCCCTCTGGTTGATGTTTTACACAGCCTTATTTCCTCATGAATTTTTTATGATTTCAGAAAGGGACACTGAGCAATATTTTGATATTGACTCAGTAAACAACTTTCTCAGAAGTCTAGTTAGATGTGAAAATCTGTTCTTGAACCTGGCATACCTTAAGATTCCATTAGCACAAAGCAACTTGGAGTTACTAGGATAACATTAGAATGATGAGTAGAGGCCCAAAACCTGCCAAGAATTTGCAAAAATCTGACATCCAATTTGTTTTTCTAATTTTGAGATTCCAAGATGGTCTTTGAGCCCACCCTGACCAAGAGATTCTATTATCAGGCCACAGTTTTTACTGCCAAGATTTTGAGACTTGAAAATTTTGCAAGACAAAACAGTTTTGGTAGACCATTCTACAGACCCCTCTTTCTGCTCAGGGATAGTCCAGCAACTTATCTACCACATTTTAAAACTTACAACCATGAAAGCTTTGTTGAGTGGCAAGAAGCAATTCACTTTTTTAATAGGGGATTTTTTCTTTATCTCCCCAGCAAAATCGGTGCAAAAACTGTAGTACCCAAATGTCTAAGAAAAAACCATTTCTTTACTGCAAGTGAATTTTGTGTTTAATTTTATGTTCTTTTTGTTCAAGACAATCCCATCCAGGGCAGAAAGAGGGACTGCATGAAGTCTTATTCTACACCCAATATAATGCTATACTTCTCAAGATCTTGCCAGGTTTCCTCAATAATTTTCTGGAAGACTATCTATAAATAAATAACCAATGAAAATTCTATCTAATATGAAGCGCAGAACCTATGGAAGTTTAAAATTTGAAGGGTAGAACTTCTGCAAGTTAAAATGATGTACAGCAATTCTCCTGCCTCTTTAAAGACTGCAGCAGTATTTTCCTTCTCTTTCATCCCCGTTTTAAGAACGTGTACAGTTTTGGGTCTTTGCTGCACTGACCACTTCAAAAAGTTCCTTAATCTCTGACATGCTTTCAAACAACAATCTAACAAATCTGTCAGAATCTGTCTGCTTGGAAGAGATCTTGGAGGAAATATGGAAGAAGATCTTGTGATCATCAGGAACCATATAAGAAACACCATAGCCATCATCAGCCACAGGTCCAAACCCTCCACCAGGAGAAATCTATAGAAAGACCAAATGCAATAGACTATAAGCTTAACTACTTACTGTCTGAGAGGTTTTGTTTCTGTCTCTTGTCACTGTAACAACATTCACTGTGACAAGCTCAGTAAACTAACCTAAAAAAACACAAATGGCCAAGGGGCACTTTAACACTGGCCATTGTGCCCCCCCCCCCCCCCCCCCTTTTTACACCACCCCAAGTAAACAAATGTTAGCATGACTCAACATATGAACCCATTAAAACTTTGGAAATTGGAAATTAGTCCAGGTTACCTTCAGTTTCTGTGTAACTATATAGTAGCACCATTTGGTAAAAAAAGACCTACCATATGTGTGAGTTCTGGTTCTGTAACGCTAAAGTGCTGACCAGCCATTTGTTGTTGAGGTTGTTGGCTTGTTGACAGTGTCCACGGTAGGCTTAAGGCACTCTTCAGAAATTCACTCTCCTGGAAATGGAAAACAAAAGTTCTGTCCTCTTTCCAGATTTTGCTTGTCATAATTCTTAAGATGGTGGAGAGTATTAATGAGCCAGATGTGAGTGCTTTCTATACCCAGATAACCGAAGTATTTTATGACAATTATCTATATTATAATATGCAATGAATTAACTGTTGTCCACCTATCACAGAAAAACGGCAAAGTTACAAAAAGCCAAAACCACACCATTTCTTTACTTTCCTGGCAAGGATGTGCCCAATTTGGTTTTAAATCGAAAAGATCCACTTTGGAGAATTTCCAGAAAAGTCGCATGTTTCTGTCAGCAAGCGAACACTGCGCCACGTCTGTTGATGTGACTAATTTCAACCGCTTATGCAAAATTGGGTCGGCTTCAAAACATCGTTGTAGACTTGCTTCAAGTCAACCTCTTCGAGTGATATTAATTTGCCCTGTGTTTTGCGAGTAAAACAAGCAAAGCAAGCTTCAATGGAGTCGTGAAGCGACCAAGCGAGCAATGAAGTCGCGAGAGGCCTACTGACCTGAAAAAATTAAGGACTTGGGAAAGTCTAATCGTGTTGTTGAGTGGTGAAATGTTCACAACCTAGTATAATAAAATGGTTGTTCTCTCTATCAACTTTATTCATAGAATTAACTTTAGAATTAAGGGAAAACTTAGATGAAACAAGTTGTCAAAGCTTCATTTCTTCACTTAGTGTTTCTTCTCTTTTTTAACGTTTCAAAGTGCTTGCCATCATTAATTTTCTCTGATATTCTGCAAAACTTTCTGAATTTATATACATGATAAATAAGAATAAAACGTTCTCTGGTTAAAAATTTGTTAAAAATCTATGAGCTTTCAACAACTGTTCTATTGTCTTCAATGGATAGAATAAAGTGACTATAATTTATGTAAAATGAATATTTGAAAAGTTAAGGAATAATAAATGCGAAAGAATGTAAAGTAAGAATGCTAAAAGTGTGAAAGCTAATGTTTGTTTAAAAGAATGCGATACCGATTGGGGAGAAGACCAATGCAACGTTGTCTACAAAATTCCCTGCAGCACATGTTCGTGGAGCTATATTGGCGAAACCGGAAGGTCATTTAACACCAGAAAGAAAGAGCACACTAGAAACGTGAAAATGCACACCAAAGGCTCCAATGTGGCAAACCATGCCTGGTCCAAGAACCACCAGATTGACTTTGACAATGCATTAATTATTGATAAAGCTAATTACTGCCACCTCAAGACCCTTGAGTCTTGGCACACTGCAAAAACTGTTTACGTTGACAATAACTCACACCCGCTCCCCAATCAGTATCGCATTCTTTTAAACAAACATTAGCTTTCACACTTTTAGCAGTCTTACTTTACATTCTTTCACATTTATTATTCCTTTACTTTTTAAATATTCATTTTACGTAGTCACTTTATTCTATCCATTGAAGACAACAGAACGGTTGTCGAAAGCTCATAGATTTTTAACAAATTTTTAATCAGCTTCTGTTTGTTTATTTTTCATAAATTACATTCTGAAACTGAGATAAACCATGATGCATTCTATACTTACATATCCTTGGCCTTTGCACACTACATAGAGTGCAAAAAGATGCCTGTCAATTCCCTTGCCATTCATACAGTCTTTGTACTTCTTCGCATGCAGCTCAGCAGCTTTGACGAGCAGTTTATACTTCTCTTTGGGAGGAACTGTCTTATCAACAAATGCTAACACAAACTCTTTAGCCTCCATTGTGAAGCTACGCACAGTTTCCGTCCTGCCTTGGAGGTAGAGTCGAGTCATAGACGACTCGTATGTAAGGGGATGCCTACCACCAGAATCTTTGTAGTAAGCAACTTGTAATGACAACTGGATGAATGCATCAGGACTTATCTATTAAAATCCAGAAATAATAAAAAGCTTAACAACATAGTTAATAGGTGTAAACGTTGAGTAACAGCAATTTGGTCTTTGTGTCTGGAAAGCTTCAGAAAATCTGACCTACTTTAATTTGTACATGTTCAAACCATGATGCACTGCAATAACATTTTTGTCTTCTTGGTTAAATCATGTACGACTTAAGTTCTCCTGCCAGAGAGTATAGAGTATTTTAGGAGCTTTGCAAAAACGAAACAAAAGCGGTAGGTCAATGAGTTAACTTTCTGATTATTACTTTTGCAAAAACCAAAACTTTCAGGTTCTTTTTGTGAATCATTAATGTTGCCATGACAACATATTGCCCAATAACAAATCTATTTAGTACATGGTCAGTAATACCTTTTTTGTGATCTTTCCAGTTGTTTCAAAAACACAATAACTATAACAATAAAAAAACCCTTGGAAGTCTCCTTAAACGACATATATCGTACTTCACAAGTCATCGAAATGTACCAAAATGGTAACCAACCTTCATTTTTTTAATTAATCCCTTTCCAAATGCCTCATGAACTATCACATAATGCTGAATGTCATCATTATTCTGGAATGTGAATGAAGAGTTGTGATTAATAATAAGAATGTTTTTATTAACAGTTCGTCATTTTTAAAAAGTTTTCAAAACCTAATTAAATATTCCAGACTAATACTTTATTCCTTTACTTTAACCTACAGTGTACATTTGTGCATCAGTTCACAGCCTTATCCAGCTCCCTTTTCTCAGTGCACACAACTTCATGAAACATGTTATTTTTTCACAACCAAGTACACCACATTGTAAGACAGAAATGTTTTACCACATTGCAATTTTTTTCTCGAAATAACTAAGAAGCAGGAAAAAGGTTGTTTTTTCTTTGTTCATTTGATTGTTTTTTGTTTCTGTTTCTTATTGACATATTAAAGGTGGTGGCATTAATTTTATAATGTTTTTACTGGATATGTGTCAGAAATGAGCCTAGTTAGAATGACCAAGCGCTGGCTTAAAACTGTCCTTGTAGCAAAGTAGTTAGCGCATCTGATGGCTGTGCAGTAAGACATGAGTTCATCTCATGTCAACAACTCAGCAATTTTCTTTGTGGCCCACGCGTAAAACACACTCGTCTGAATACAATTTAAAGGAACTGTAGGATCGTTTACCTTTTGTGCAAACTTGACTGCATTATCAATGACCTCTGCTAGTTCAGGAGTCATGTTCCAATACAACCTGGCAGGCTTCTGAAGGTTATGGCTTCTCAAAGTAGCACTCCTGTGAGCTCCACCAATGGGGGTGCACTTGCCATTATTGTCATATGTTCTATAAATGTACCTGTTGCACCAGATAGTAAACAGAACACATCAACCACACTCTGACCTCCTCCTCCTCCTCCTCCTCCTCCTCCTCCTCCTCCTCAAAAGAGACCCTCAACCTGACGAGGTCAGGAGGCTTGTGAGTTTCTGAGACCTTGAGGAGAGCTTAGATGGCAAGGGCAGAGGTGCTCCAGGATGGGTGACCTTTGTTAGTAACTGGAGTCACTCATGCCAAAAGGTTGATAGGCAGAAACCAGACAAAGTACAGTCTCCTTACCATCCTTGGCTAGGGATTCGCATCACGTTATCACCCTGTGTGCCAGTTGCGTAGATGCAGGGATTAATAATGACACCTCCATTATGTACTTTTTCCCACACAGAACCTCCCAACTATATTATTGAACTACCAATAGAAAACTATAAAACAAAATATCCAGCTTCCAAAAGCAATGCACAGTTCCTGATCCCCTAAGAAATTCCAGTTTAGCTTCATACTTTGCTTCTAAAATTTTGGCCTTTAAGACCCCCATCCCTCTAGGAATTTCCGATGACCTTCCACTGCACAATGTCAAACTCTGCAAGTTTTTGTGCTACATGTTTCACAACGCCTAAATAAGTGGAAAACAAGTAGAATGAACATAGCTCAGTGTAACATACCTTGCAACAGATAAAGCCATTGCAAGACAACTTCCTGCAGTGGTTGCAGAAATTAGAACCAATTCTACTTTCTATAATGGCATTTGCAATTTACCTGGGAGTGATTTTGTTGCAAGAAATGTTATGCTGTGCAGTAGTTTTGTAGAACTTTTCTTGCAACACCTTTACAAGACAAGTGTTTAACATTGCACAGTGTATAAAACCATGCACCTTAAGCTTCCCTTTCTGAGTTACAGTTGCTCTCCCCCCTCCCCCCCCCCATCAATCCCCAATTCATATGCTGTCATTAAACAATAACAGACAAAGAGCTTTCTGAGGTGAAAATTCTGGAAAAGTTACTTGTAATTTTGGTACAGTCACATAATTAGAAAACTCTGAGAAAATACAATATTATTTCTGGGATTGTGCAAGTTGGTTAAGGAAACAAACCTCAGGAATAGAACTTCCCTTAGGAAGTGAGTTTTAACACTTATGTTGAAGACCTTCAAGTAGCAGTTAATTGAGTTACTACAAAGGGCTACCATCCACCTAGTCGAAATAATGACCGCAAACCAATTTTCACTGACGATGCACGATGAATCCTTTGGCATTGAAGCCACAAAAATCAATTAATCTAGAGATATTTTTTTAGACATTACCCTGTCAACAACAAAAAATCCTTATCAAATCTAGTGGCCAATAAACATTAGTCTTCCCTGACTTTTCACTGACTTTGATGTTGAATTATTTCTTTGACTTCACGCAAAATTCCTTGAATTTTCCCTGAACTTTAAAGAAAGTTGTAGTACGTTTTCCCCTGACTTTTTCCTGACACTGTCGCACCCTTGTTTAAAGGATTTTTGTGGTTTATTGATATCTTATACTCACTCGTATGTGAGAGCATACTCAAGCATGTGCCCAATGACAGGTGCATCAGCCCAACCATGTTCAGCATTGATTCCACATTTGCCATCAGAAAACACCATCAAACAGAAACTCTTGTCAAACCAGAAGCTGCGACCATCACCATGTAGAAGATATTTCGAACGATCACTTAACTCAGTGAATGACTTTTCCTCCAGGATCACCTAAAAAGACAAAAAAGTGAAATATTCCTGTTGATTTAGCCAATAGCTATAACCTGAGATCACGATATTCCTACAAAATTATAGATTTTACAACTGCAATTTAGGGATCATGAAAGACCTCTTCTTTGGAAGAACCATTTTATTATAACCTGGCATTCTAAAACCAGTTGCCTTTGTATCTTCGGTGTAACGCCGTTATTACATTTACCACTTAGCTCTCATTTATATTTATTTGTAGTTAATTTCATTTGACTGCAGTTCCGGCTAGCTTAGAAACTCTTTCCTTATTTTGCCAGTTTTTAAGCCGTAGAATGATACCAGCCTCCGTACGGAATTACCTAAGTGGAGTTAAACTTCTTCATTTGCTTCCTGGCCATGATATTACCTTGTTTAAAAGTTATGAATTGACTATAGTTTTACGAGGATTAGACCGACAAGCCAAGCACATGCCCAATAGGGCCCCTCCTGTCATGCCCGACATTTTGTTTAAGCTAATGTCCTTAGTCGACTTAATGGATCCAGTGGACGTCACCTTTATGTCGGCATTTCTTTGTACCTTTTTCTTGTTAGCTAGAGTCTCTAATATAGTTCCTAGTATATCTGCATCGTTCCACCCCGCCACGTATTTGTGTCGAGGTGACATTGTTTCTACTTCTATGGGCTTGGTCGTTGTATTCCAGCACACTAAGACTATTCAGTTCGGAAAGCAGCATCTTCTGTTGCCATTGCTGCGCATGCCTCATTCCCCACTATGGCCGGTGCAGAGGTACGAGCGTCTGTGTACCCTTGTTCCCACCTTGTCAGAGTCCCCTGCCTTTTTACGGCTGTCTAAGTCCGGGAAGGTCTTACTTGTTACTAAATCGCAGTATGTCGCCTTTTTCCGTCACATGCTCCATAGGGCCAGGGTTCCAGATTATTGTGAGTTTCGGGGACATTCTTTTAGACGAGGTGCGGCGTCCTGGGCCTTTCGTTTAGGTATCCCAGGGGAGATTATACAATTGTATGGGGATTGGGCTTCTGACGCCTACAAGTCATATTTACAGATGTCCATGCCTGCTAAGCTCCAGTTAGCTTATCGCATGCGTAACGGGTTGAGTTAGTACATTTATCCGGGTTTTTCCTTGCATTACCGTGGTTTAAGATTCCTTTGGAGGTTTGGGGGGCCAGGGAAGTTTATTCATCTATTTTTATAGTTTTCCAGTTTAAATTTGCTTGCTTTACGAATAAACTACTCTCTTAGCCAACAAAGGAATTTCTGTTGAATTTGCATGTTGTCTGTTTGTTACGTTACCTGGGGGGAATTGGCCTATTTTGGGATCCTCTCAAAATGCTTAATTGACCCCTCATGCGATTGTGGTTATCTTTGGCTTTCATTCGCTTAGCGGTATCAAGTAACCATCAATCTAGTATTTATTATCCGGTTAGTGTTCTGATTAATTCAGTTGCTTTGTATCTCCAGTGTAATGCTGTTATTACCTTTACCACTTAGCTCTCATTTATATTTATTTGCCCGCCCATCCCTCCCAGGCCAGGGAAGTTTATTCATCTATTTTTGTAGTTTTACAGTTTAAATTTGCTTCCTTTACGAATAAACTTCTCTCTCAGCCAACAAAGGAATCTCTGTTGAATTTGTGTGTTGTCTGTTTATTGCGTTACCTAGGGGGAATTTGCATAAGTGGATTGAAATCTGATATACATCAAGGTCGGCAAGGTGCGGAGAAATTCAGCAATTTTCGTTTCCAAGGTCATTTTCTGGCTATTATACTGGTTTGTAACCATAGTTTTCTACATTGCAATATAGTTTATTTAACTCTTCCAGCGTAAAAAGGAGTCAGTAGACTTGAGGGAAGCCTATTTACAATGTTTACTCTATAATTACAGACGTTTAGTTATCTACTGTCTCGACAAAATTTAATTTGTGCGAGATATGCAATCTTCGCTTCTCAACTTTTAGGCTAGCATAGAATGACAAACAGATGCCGTTTGAAATACTGGATTTTAATATGCTCTGTTTTACTTCTTGGAGTATCGGAAAAACTTCGTTTATACTGGAAATATAAGAATAGAAAACGAGTCGATCTGCCTCCATGCTAGTCACGAAAAAGTGCGATAATCACACCAACATTTCATTTGGGCTTTATTTTCAAAAGGTAAGAAAGGCAGAATGACCAAAATGGCACGATAGGCGCAATAGCTGGCACGATAGGAGCGATAGCTGGCACGATAGGCACGATAGCTGGCGCGATAGGCAATGCGCGATAGGCAAAAAGGGCGCGATGAAATGTAAGTTTTTAGGGAAATTAAATATGGTCTCACACTAGTTTTTTAGTGATATCCAGTGTAAACAGGGTATAATGGTTAAGAAACACCATTTTTTGGTGAATTTTATGTGCATTCTGTTTTGAACATTTTGACAATAAATTACTGTAAGGAATTTTTCACAATTTAAAAAAACTGTTATGTGTTTGAGGCGAAAATGCATGGAAAATGACAACCTTTTTGGCGATTTGTTCGTAAAATTCATGCGTGTTTCTTTCACATGAAACTTACGCCAACTAACTTTTCATCTGTTCTGGTGCACACAGATTGAAAATTCAGTCTGCAAAGTCGTGACAATTCGCTGTCTAATTCTTGAGAAAATTAATAAAAGGTAGTGTGAGACAGTTTTTGTAATGCAAATGTACATCAACATTGTGTGCCTGGCCCTTAGGCCAATAAAGGCTCTCCAGATAAGGCATGCAGTCAACTGTCTCTGACACCACTCATGGCTACCTGGAAATTCCTGGATTTTCAGGACCAGATTTTGCCGGTAACTGTTGATATTCAAAAGACTTCACAGTCCTGGCATATAAACTTTAAGGCAGTCAAGTTAACTTCAGAATATTACTGTCAACAAAAGTCACAGTTGCACATCTACACTGAAGTGCAAATTAAGGCCACTGCCTTGTCAGTAATACACTAGACTCTACAGGTACCAGGTCACCCATTCACATGTAGGTGACATGACTTAAGTAGCCGAGCAAAACAACATTAGAACAACTATTAATTTGACTCCAAGAGAGTTTTTAAAATTAGGATTTTTTCGAGAGCATATGAGATCTTGTGAGAGTTCAGAAGAGTCAGAGGCCAAACAAGAGTGACAGTGTGAACTGCTATCGATTCTGAAAAAAATGAATACATTCCTCCTCATCAAGCTGAGTGCTTGAGAGTCCCTATGAGTGCATGAGAATTTCAGGCCAAACAAACTCTCTTCAACTCTCAGTCTCGTTTGGTCCAGACTTTACACAGACTTACCAAGAACAAAGCTTCCTCTATGGCCTCAAGTGTCTGTTGATTAAGACTCTCTGAAAAGTACTCCTTTCTGATTTTGGCCCATTCTGGTCTGGGTAATGCTGTGAGAGCTGGTACACTACCCTCAGGATGGTCCTTTGTAACTACAATTTGTTAAATTGATATGAAACAAAGATTAAAGATGAAACTTAGGAAAAGATGGAATATTCAGCATGTCGCGAGCGTGGGACAAAGAAAAAATCTGAGTCTCCAATGGGAATCGAACCCATGACCTTCCGTACACAGGTCAGACACTCTAACCACTGAGCTACTGGGAGACTCGTGGCAAACATAGGTCATATTTACTGAGTTCGTGGTGACATGCGTCCTGCATACTGCTAGGATCAGCAATGTCGAAGTGCCCTATAGGTGATAAATAAAGAAAGATGGTGAATTTTAAGCTTAAAATTCACCATCTTTCTTTATTTATCAAGATGAAAATTGTTTGTCCACAGGTGAGAATTTAAAACAGGTGGATTGTTTTGAAGGAACCAAGGAGGGGAGACTTTTGTATACTGGACAAACAAAAAATATCCTGGAAGCAGATTCCCCTTCAACTGAAGGCAACTGTGCTCACAGATAACCAGAAAGTGATGTGCTCAAATCAATGCCATGTCATCTGATGGGCCCATTTGGGTAATAATGTGTCATGTCACTTTGCAAGCTCTCACAACAACTAATAAATTATACAACAGGTTCAGGATAATTCTCACAGAGAACATTGTATACATGTAGCAACAGCAGCACACAAACTTTAAAAGCCTGACTTTTAATGGCTTGAGGTGAATACTAGCATTGTTTAACCTCCCCCAGATGAGCTGCTTGTCTATATTATACACTGCAGATTACCTCCAAATTTTTTTCCAGACCAATTTTCATTAATGTGCCACTGGGTATAAGTGGACAGTTTTTTTAGTTAATTCCAACTCAAACTGGAATTGCAGTTGAAGGGCACTTCCAATGCTAATTGCAATTACATTTTGCATTTTGACCACGACTCGTTAATACGACCACCTCAATTAAAATAATCATTTTTTCTTCACTTGAAAGACAGGCCATGAAGTTGTTGTTGTTGTTGTTGTTTTTTAACTGAAAACCCTGTTAATCTGAGCACCCAATAATAAAACCACATTTTTTATGGCTGGTTGATAGTTGATTTGATGAGGTACTGCTGCGATAAATTTATTTATTTTAATATGACAACAGAGATACACACGATGAAGACAGTGCTCACCATCAGAATGTTTAGCATCTGCCATAATCCACTCAAACTGGCTCTCCAGATCCAACACTGATATGTATTTACCTCTGCTGTTAGTGACGGGTAACATGTAAAAGTTGCCACCACACAACACAACTATGTGCTGTGGAATTGAAAGGTATAGTATATTACTCACTACTTATTTAACAAGAAGCTCAGAGGCTATTTTACATGGTATGATTATGAGATAAAAACTTACAACATAATACAAAATCTACATAAACTGCACTGGTGGTGGTGTGAGTTTCACACTAATGGTTAAAACTAAAAGGAAAATGAAACAAACAGTCATACTGTGTTTATATTTTACACGACACTGTTGTGAATTTTTGTACCTGAGCAATAGAATTTTAAACCTGGCAGTACAGCTACGTTGTAATTATAATTAGTGAACTCACACTCATAGGACTAGTGCCAAAATCAGATTTTGGACTGTATTATCTAAATGAATACAGAGCTACAAAAGGGGAGTAGGATGACGTTTTACACCCTTGTAGAACCAGACATATGTAAAACCTAAGTTGCCGCTATTTTTTTGCTATGTAGGGCTATGTCTTAGCTATGTATAGCTCAAGACTGCCTATGTTATTACTATGTAACATGCTACAGTACACAGTCCAGGGTATGTAAAACATATTTTGAAACTATGCCAAGGCTATTTGAAAATCACATAGTCTTTAAATACATATGTGAACACTAATTAAAATCTTAACATAGCTTTGACATAGACATTTATTTTCTTTGCTTCTGACAAAGAGTCTATGTATTTACTATGTGACAATTCAACATAGCTTTTAAATAGCATGCTGACATCCAATTTTATAAGTAAAGGTTACATAGCTTTAACATAATGCTATTTATTTCCTATGTTATAGCAATGACAAATGAAACATCCTATGTATTTACTATGTGACAATCTGACATAGCTGTTAAATAACCATGTTGAAGTTAACATCAAAGGTAAAAGGTGACATAGCTTTACATAATGCTATTTATTTCCTATACTGTGGACATAAACAATCAATGCATCCTATGTATTTACTATGTGACCATCCCACTTAGCAGTGTGCACTCAACAATACAGTATTTTTCACAAATGAAAATGCAGTCAAACTTCAATTAAGTGGCCACCCTCTATTAAGCCGCCAGTTATCAAAGTCCCCAAATTATTGTTAGTAAAATACCGTATATAAAACCTCTTCAAAGTGGCCACCTCTATAAAGAGGCTTCTGCCATCTTTTTGGACATCCCTATGAGGGTTTTCTATTTTCTTTACCCCTATTAAGTAACCACCCAAAATCTAATAAATGGACATGGGGGGTCTGAAAAAGGTGATGACGGATTAAGAGTCCGAAATGGGATGCAACAACTTTTAGAAACTTTCAAACAGTTATCCTTTGCCAAATCAAATGATCTAGTTTATGCATTGAAGCTCCCTAGTCGAAAGCGACAGACGCATGTGCCGGATTCTTTTAAGTAATACCTTTTGGTATATAGGGTTCTTTGAGGCCTTGTCACAGGATTTTCTTGAAATCATATTTGTGCGAGAGGATATTGCATTTCCACACAATTTGTGAATACAGTATTAAATAGGCTTTATTATTTGCAACAGTAGTCACAAGCCTCCAAGCATGTTTGTATTTGGATAACTTGATGTTTCTACTAAGTCTCATGCTAATAAATTGCTAAAACTACTGTTATAGACATCATACCATGGAGTTTGTAATGATAACTAATGTGATAATATTAACAGGACAGTGATACTGGTCAGTCTTTTTCATAAGGATCTGGTAGCAGACAAAAGTAATATCCAGATGACACATCCACTCTGAGAAATTTTCTCATAATGTTCACCACAGGGACAGCCATGAGCCTAAAAGAGAGAACACAGAAAGTTATTAAATAAACATACGAAGCTAACTGTAATGCTCTGATAATCAAACGGAAAATCAGGTGCCCAATTAATGGCGTGCTTGCTGTTAACAAAAAATACATAGTCACTGCAAGTGGTGGTGATACATAAGAAAATATCTAATGCAAAAGAAGGTACCTGTTTGATGTCTTCACCCTTGTAATGTGGTTAACCATTGTTCTGTCCCTGTACTTGGGCAGCTGCTCATCGTCTCTCTCTGAAACTTCTACTACTGCAAAGTACTCACAGGGCAGGTCACAGCTGCAACATTTCTGATGACTGCATACTAGTCATCACTCATTTCGAATTCATGACCAATCTTCTGCATGCAGGATGCATCGTGGCCACCAGCTGTAGTTTGCGAACCATCGTTGAAAGATGATTGAGTTTTGTTCATTTCATTAGACAGACATTCATCTAAAAGTTTTTGCTTCTTAAATGGTGAAGTGTTGTTTCCCAAGTCTACTACGGATGCGTCTACGAACACCTCGGATGAAAAACTCCCCACGAATGTCAACAACTTCGTCTTCACGTGCGGGGCTACGGCTAATTTTACGGCACCATCTTGTGGTTTTGGGCACTTCTACTGTTGAATCGTACAGCCAACGTCTACTCCATCTTGGCGTGGACATTTTACTTTAACTTTTGGGATTTGTGCACTGCGATGTGCATTACACTTCAGTCAATGTGAACGCTACATCGGCCACCATCTTTTGTTTCACAAGAGCCTGGTTACAAATGCAAACTTTGCTTGGTTACCTAGCACTATGCAGCAACTCTGGCGGCTTTCGCAAAATGACAGTGCGGTAAAAATCAAACAAGATTTCTTAGGTGTGATATTTTGCTGTCCAATGGAAATCGTGCCTTCTCAAATGAAAATACAATACGATCGATGTGTGATATTTCACAGCATCTCTTCGAGTTTAAGCGTCGCTTCACTATCTTGCTTGTTTGCGGTAGAAACTTCACTTAATCTTCTTTTAAAGCACGTTCCAGTGGATTCTTTCATTAGCTTTTCATTCATTCATTCATCTTTGACACTTTTAAAAGGTAAGAAAGTGAATTTTGCTTATTATAAGCTTAAAGGGACAGTATCACAAGGATTTTGCACACGTTTAATTCCACTGAAAAGCCAATAGTCACATTTACATGTATGAAAGCCTAAAAATACTGGTCATTTTCTTGTTCAGACAACATACTAATTCAGTGAAGCTATTACTGAGTGACTTTGGCCACGGATGGCCAAGATGGAAGTGGATTACAACTTGAAAACGTCCGGCGAACGTTTTCAAATTCTGTACTTGTGGCTTGCAAAAATCGTTAAAAACTTATTATGGTTTGCTCTCCTTCCAAACATTCACTTGATATCTCCCTCTTGATGTTCCAGGAGCATTTTGTGTGTGAGTGAAGGCATTTAATCTCAATTTCAGCAAAGTTTTGACGAAACGCGAGGAAATCCCCGTGACACTGCCCCTTAAAGCTTATTTAAGATTTATTTGAAGATTGTTTTGAAACTTCAAACTGAAGAAAAACTTGAAACTACAACAGGTTTTCATGTGCGTTTGAACCAAAGGATCCTCGATTTGACAGACTGTTCCTCTTATTTAGATGTATGTATTGATTTCTTGGAGTACAAAGAATGGTGTAGCGCTAGGAAGAGAAGAACTTGAAGTGAGATCAACTTCAAAGCTAACAATATTATTATGAATGGAGGAAAGATGGAACTGGGAGCAACTAAATTAAGTCAAAACCATGTTCTCATTATCTTATCTTGGATGCTTCTCAAAGAAAAAAAATACATTTTTAGTCTTTGAGTGCTCTTTTGTTTTGTAGTTAAATCATGTTGTTCATTTTATAGCAAAAAGTACCCTCGGAGTTATATTAACATCACAGATTGAAAATGAACCCATCAATATTAAAAATATATATTACTGTTTTCTTTTTAGGGAGAGAGGAAAGCCGAAGAGACAACCTCTGAAAATTGAAAGTTCCTGCAGTAACTGTAATTTGTACTGCTGATTTTTGTATTAGGTGTTGTTGCTTAGGATTTATACTTTTTTTGCTTCATATATGGATTATTTCAAGTATCGAGCACTGTAAGAGGAAAAGTTTATTATTAAAAACATTTTAAAGTAATCTGGTGTTCTTGTTTTGATAAGTAAACTGGTTAATTCTGTTTGGATGGATCAGTCAACACCATGTTTCTGCTATGTAAATTCTATGCAATGGGATATACTATCAATATTTCAAAGCTATTTAAATGCTATTTATACCATATATTTTTTCTATTCCAATGCCATGTAAAATCTGTCTAAACCCTATTTAAAAACTATTTTTGTCACATGCTTACTCTATCTGAAAGCTATTGATTATCTATCTCATTCCTATTTAAAGGCTATTTATATTGTATGTTATCACTATGTCAATGCTATCCAATCACTGGCAAGCTGCATTTTGGCTTTGCAAAGCTTTATCTAAAAGCTATGTTAAAACTATTTCAAACATATGCAGATACTATTTAAAAGCTATGTCATTTCTTTGACATTGATCTCTTTGCAACTACATGTACATAGTTTTGAAATAGACTATGTAAAGGTTCCATTTGACTAGCAAAAACATAGCATTTCTTATCAAAAAAAAAAAATAGAAGGGGCACATAAATTACACAGAGTTTAAATAATACCATTGTATGGCACTGAGCATAGTTTTTAAATACTTATGACATACCCTTTGCATAGTACCATGACATAGCATTTACATAAGTTGTACATAGTGTCTGATTCTACAAGGGCAGGGTATGAAAGTCATACTAGTTAATCATGTAAGCATCTCCTTAGAAAGTTTGCTGCCATAATTCTGAGATGGTGGCTCAACAAAATCAACCAGTGGTTTTTATCGCAGTTACAAAAAAACTCCAAACTAAAAATGTTCCTCCGCATGCTTCAAATGCATAAATTATAAATTATAGAGTTGCTTGTGCTAACAGCAAGAGTGCTTTGAATAATCCCAAATTCTACCCCTAAATGACTTGTTGGCTATTTTTACAGCAAAAAAATTTTTTGGCATAATCCTTATGTTCACAACTTTATTATTTAGTTAATCCCGACTACAATACAAACCTCATTTTCTGTGTGTTCAAAATGAATAATTTCATCCACATCTTCTTTTGGAATCCTACACAGAAAAGGAGGTAGACAGAACATGTAAAAGTTTTAACTTCTCTCATTATGTCACCTCTCAAATACAGATTTAAGTTTTTCCATATTATATATTCTGTAGTTCATTTTGACTTCTCATATGGGTGTTACTACATGTATTAACTTAATATAATCAACTGATCTGCTCATTACCTCGTTGTCTTGAACGTCCTTTCATACTGCCACATGCAGATAGGAATGGTTTTTCTAATCAGTAGAGGTTCCAGGTTCTCTGTTTGAATCTCCTGATAATACTTCAAGAAGAAGTAGCACATGGTGGCAGCCCTGTGTTAGTTTAAAAAGATCACTTTGTTGAATGGTGATAGCATAAGTCACATTCAGGCTACAGGCCACCCAGACAGCCAAAGCCTAACACAGGCTGCTTTAATAAGCATGTGGGAGTACATGTATTACTTCTACTCCTGGACAGGTTGCTAGCCCAACACAGTGTTTAAACACAACAAGAACAATTTTGCTGAATTCCTTAACCATTTGCATGGACCCATTTATACATCTGGGTGATATAATGATTAGAGATGGTGATTATAATGATTAGAGATGATGATAATGATGATAATGATGATGATGATGATGATGATGATGATGATGACGACGATGACGACCATGATGGTGGTGCTGGTGATGATCATAATTATAATAAATAAATAATTGTTTTTATGTGTGCATTAAGAACATTTACCAATGTGATTACAATCTCAATCAAACAGTCTCTGAAACTTCAACAATCCAACAGGAAAATAGCAATGGAATTTGATCTTTACCTTGAAGCTTGGTTTAATGTAGGGTGCCAGTTCTGATCAAGACAGTAGTAGTTGCTATTGATGGGTAGTGGAGAGCGGCCCATGCGGTACACATACTTTTCCCACCAATCTGTGTGATAATTGGGAGCCCACCATGACTTCAATTTTAAAATAAACTGGAGTTTAGGGCCAAGGTTCTTTTCAAAGTCCTACAAAAAAAGAAAGAATAAAACATTTCTTGCTGCTTAGAAAGCTCATACACAATAAGTATTAGCCTCTGGAAACCAACATGATCTACAACTGTTATACAGTTCTCTCTGCAATGGGGATTGACCTCTGAGGAAACAAGCTAATAAATAACATCCAAATTGATGGCATGGCACTAGACACAGCTAACTAGTGCTTCTAATAGGTTGAAATTAACTGCATAATAATACTCCCTAAATAAATAGATAAAGTAATAAAACAAAAAAATTAAACATTCAGGTGCAATTTGAGCTTGGATTTAAATAACTGAAGGTTATTGACTTCCACGATGTCTCTTGGTAGATTATTCCATAGCTTAACTATCCTAATAAAAATGAATGTTTATAACAGTTCAGTCTGGCAGGTTTGACTTAAAGTTTATACGAATGGTTAGCTCTCATAGACTTAGTTGTAGTGTATTCAAAAAATCTTCAAATTTTAAATGATAAGAACCAGAAACACTCAACTTAAGATAAATACCTTCTATGGTCAGACAGCAAACTCACCTTAGCAAGTGCCTCCATCTTTTTGTACTCTCCTTCATCCAAGATTGGCTTCACAGACCACAAAAGTTCCTTACAAGTGTCACTTAGATTTGGCACTGACATTCTTGGAAGACTGTTTTGATAACTGAACAGTTTTGGGTGCTGCCCAGAACAAAGCTTCACCATCAGTCCCCACAACAATGTCAGCTTGCTCTGAGATCGTGGGGGTTCATCTTTAACAGCAATGATATAAAATTATTAATACTCCGTCACCCACAGTATAATTATAATAGTTTTGTACAGCTGCAATACTGTAAGTCCAAGTGATTCAAATCGTCATGTTTTATCTCTGAGTTTGGGAGTTGTGATAAACATGTACTGGTACGTTGAAGATATGTTTCCCGATATACTGGTACATGTAGCTGGTACAAAATGTGAAAGTATGCAAATTGATATTCCCACAATTTTTAGGTAATTTTAAACTGTACCCAATTCCTGCACTATTACAGACACCCTATCACTACGCATAAAAGTTGAAGACCTGGCAAAATGTTAATAGACAGTCAACTCCCACTATAACAAGCACTTTCCCAGGACCATGGTTTGGTTTCTATTGTTAAAATAAAGAAAGTTTTTACTCAGGTCTTAACTCCATTCCAACACAATGGGACACTAAACATATTGAGAATGAATACATGAAATAACCATGTGTCCACAAGGGTCGGAGTTCACTGTAATGAACAAAATATTACAGCTATTTAAGACAAAAACTGTGGTCTAAAATGCATTCATTATAATGGGAGCAGAATGTGCAGTTAATTATGCACATGTACACCTGTATGTGAGCTTGACCAGTCTGGTAAAGCTTAAAATGTAATTAAGCAGAAATGAAGTTGATACTTACACATCCACCCTCTGTAGGCCAATAACATCCGCAAGGTATACTGCCGTAAATAGAGTAGTACAATGAAGAATACCACACCAGCCAGAACTGACACAACAATGAGCCTGAAGTTATACGGATATGCTTCATCTAAATGAAGCAAATATGTCACTTTCCACAAGACTGCAGCGATTGGTTGGAGGGAAGACAGCTTATAGAAATCTGTTCCATAAAGCATGGCACCAATAAGGACAACAGCAGCTAACAAGTTGGACCAGGTTGTTGGCCATAATCCATTGGCAATCTGTTGGCTAGAAAACAAAAGAGAAAAAGAATGGAGAAATGTTAGGATTGGTGCATTTCCTACAGCCAAAAAAAAAATCAAATTACAGTGAGCAGAGCTCTTGTGGAAGCAGAGCACCATACCAAATGGCAAAAATAATATCCATGCAAGTCACACTGAATGGTCACTAGGGGTACAGGGCTCGAGACTAACTTTTCAGCTTAGTAGCCAAGTGGCTAGTGAGAGGTTTGATTTCACTAGCCAAAATAAAGTTTCACTAGCCAGACTTTTTTGCATAATCTCATACTGTGTTCAATGTCTAACTTTTAGCCGAGTTAAGTACTGTAAACATGCCTCTCTGTAATCTCAAGAGTGAAGAACTTGAATGTTGACTATTCTTTCCAACAGTTAAAGATCCCCACACAAATGCAAAGTACTATGTGCCTTCAGAGCAAATTCCAAGGCGCGATGTACATGTAGTTCACGCCTCTCTTTCCCATTTCGGTCAGATCATGACGAATAACTTGAACAGTTAACCTTATATGAGCATGACATCGTACGGAGAAACGTTGGGAAGACAAGACTAACATTGTACGAACGTTGTAAGGTACGGAGAAACGTCAAAAAGACAAGACTGATACAGCACTCAACTCACTTACGGAAAAACATCTACAAGAGAAGACTAGTAAATTATAAGCGTATTTAAGTGTGGAGAAACATTGAGCAGAAAAAACTAAGAAGGATCGAACTTACTAAGGTACAGAGAAACATTGAGAAGTCATATCAAACACGTTGGTTGCTAATGCACCACAGTAGGGAGAAACGCTGCCAATGTACCAAAATACAGAGACTAATAAATTAAAAATACGCAACTACTAACTTACGGAGAAAGGTTATTAGCCAAAAGTAATTCCGTAAGAACGTGTAACGTATGGAAGAACGCCGAACGGACAAACTGAACTATTACAGTGGGACAATAAATTACGGAGAAACGTAAATGAGACAACTAAAATCGCACTAATGTATGGATAAACGTTTTTAAGACAAGACTAATACCATATGAACATAGTAACGTACAGAGAAACGCCAAGCAGTGTCGACTTATCGTACGAATGTACCGATACACTGAAAACCTTAGGAAGAGCAGAACAATGTCGTGCGAATGTGCTAACGTACAAAGAAACGTTGAGAAGGCTAGACTAATAAATTAATCGACAAACCTACTTACGTATGGAGAAACATTGTGAAGACGTTAAGTAAAGAGAAATGCTGGAAAGAGAAACTATTGTATGAACGTAGCAATTAATGGAAAAAAGTCGATAACGGAAGACTAAACAATTGTGTGAACCTACTAACGTGTAGACCAATATCAAATGAACGCACTAATGGACCTTTCAAGGAAACATATGGTGAAACGTTCTGAAGACAGCTTATTTCATTTGAACGTAGTAATGACTGAGAAAACGTTGCCATCTGAGACAAGAATTAGTAGGGAAAAACGTTGAGAGGACAAAACAAGTATTATACGAACATTATGATATCCTTTTACGGAATAAGTTTTAGTTTCTGCTCACTCAATTTGCTTTTGGGATCCAATCATCAGAAGCAATATTTAGTTTGGTTGCCATCTGGTGCTTTAGTGCTTTGAAATTTTCACTGGCCAAAATGGCTAGTGAAAGTGCAAAACTTACCAGCCAAAATGGAATTTCTACTAGTCTGTGACTAGTTGGCTACCGTTAGTCTCAAGCCCTAGGGGTAACGCATACCTATATTATGAAGCCCAGATAGCAAGAAAATTATGCAAAATAAACCAGGTAAAAAGAGTTCAAGATAGTCAATAGTAAATAACTGGCCAACATTAACCTAGGGAAACAAATTTCAGTTCAAGATGGAGGGGGATTCAAGGAAGCTGGGATTCAAGATAAGAGGAGTCTACTACAATTCAAAATTTAGCAAGTATTGCATCTGTTACTTTCTGGGGTGGAAGAATGGCACTATTTATGCTTATAGAATTACCAGTGAAATTGTGAATATATGAAACTCATATATTTGAACTGCGGAATGAAGAAATAAATGTAAAGAAGATCCTCGCAGTTATTAACGCAACTTATGCAGTTGCGAAAAGAAAGCCTGAAAAAATCAGGCTTGCCGGGACCGAGAATTACCAGTGTGGGTTTTGAATGCATTCAGTCAAGGTTTAAATAATAATAATTTAATAATTTATTTTATTTAATAATTATTTATAACCACACTAATTTTGTTCGCAATTTAATATTATTATGCAGTGTACAACTTATTATTATTATTATTATTATTATTATTATTTGTGCAGAGCACCACACTCCCAAATGGAAAGACTAAATTAAAATCTAAGCAAGTTATTTTGAATGGACATGATTATCTCTGCAACAGTGAACTATGCTTTGGGAGTTCCACTGTAAGGCTAACCTGCATGTTTTGGACAAACAAAAACATGTTTTAGACAGTGCAAAAAATGGGAAAGGAACCTGGTAAAAGTAGCACTGAATGTGTCAAATATTTCTCGTGTACATAGGGCTGAGTCAAAGCCTAGGTTGTCACCTAGCATTTACTTGCACCTCCATCTCGTCAGGGTGGAAAAATTTGTAATCTTCTACAACACTTTTGTGGCCCCTTCTTTGGTGTCCCAAAGTGGGAGGGAAATTTTCATCAGGTAGAAGGTGGAAAAGGTGGAAAGCTAAATAAGAATTGCACTTTTTGACATTTTTTATTTAAATCTGATTACAAGGAACACTTCAGGGCTTTCTATCATGTTAACTGCTTCTTTCTATATGCTCACTTGAACAATTTCTGAAATTAATTTTCAACAATAATTGTTCTGACTACTGTATGTAACTTTATCCTGCAATGATACTAGGCTTCCCTGACGATGGCCTCAAAAAATAAAATTAGCTCTATATTTAGAAATAAGAATGAGACCCCGAGTTTTGTTTCTTATTGAGTTAAAAATTTCAACTTATCTCATTCACCAGTGCACCCCACTGGTAAAAATATTTCTAAAGGTTCAAAGTTCATTTTGCCCCAATTCAAAATTCACGCGAATATCGGGAACTTCTCGAAATATTAACAACCAAATCAAATACAACAGTACCTCGCTCTTTCTTCCCATTGTTACGCTATTTTTTTCCTTTAAGCTGAATTCTTGTGTGGAATATTCTAAGAAATATTATGACTTAATCATTCTTTTGAAAAAGGGTCCGGAGTGAATCAAGCCCAGAGCCTGTATTTATAGCTCTGCTACCAAAAATGATCTGAGGAGACAAGCCACCAACATGAAACTAAAATACAGTAGATATTATCCTAACTCCCACTTGATAATTCAGCTTCCAAAACTGAAACAAGAGAAAGAGGAAAAAATTCCCATTTCCGTCATCAACACAAATTTCAGAAGTGTGTGTTTTGTTATCCACTAATTTTGTTGACATACAACGTACTCTCCAGTTCTGCACTAAATGCTTACCACGATCGAAGATCTTAAAAGTAGACGAAGTAGTATGAAACTGTTAAAAGGAAATTACAGGCTAAGATATACTAATAATATATAAAATTTCTACGCTGGCAAAGTTTTATTATAAAGGTTTTAATAACTCGGACTCGATCAACCAAAACTTTATACGAAATGAAACTGCGGCAACGTTATCGGTTTTTTTCAATTAGAAAAATCTCAAACGAGATAAACAATTAAAACTAAATAACCAAGAAAACATACCTTTAGCGAATTTCAAGCAAAAGAAGGAAGACTTAATTATATACAGGCTAAGGTAGATCTCCACGTGTTGGTATCAAAACTTACCGAGTTCTGAAAGCACATTTCTTGAAAGTTTTGAAGGTGCTTTTTAGCAATTCAACTTCAGCTTCGGTTGTGCTTGTCCCTTCAGCGTGAAGACGAACATCGGGCCTCGTTACGGCCGCCCTGGCTTCAGCCATGATGTCGTATAAAAAGAGTGAGCCAGGTGGTGAATTTCACGATGAAAACAAAAACACCTCAATCCGCCGGCTCACTCCACTGTGCGACGACTACGTTGTAATTCAAGGTTCACGTCACGTTGATCCGTGTTTTGGTTTGACAGTAGCGGGGACCAATCATAATTGGGCTTAGAACGACAACAAGGAAAGTTAACCAATCAAAACATTTCTTAGTTCGTAAGTCTACCAGTCCCACTCCATTTCCCGCTAAAATCATTTGAACAGGGAATGGTGGAGGGAGAACACGTACAATCAACAGCATGGGTAGAAAGTTTGCTTGCGTTGTGGCCGTGGCCAAAAATATGGGAATTGGAAAAGAAAACCGCCTTCCTTGGCATTTAAGGTAAGCTAGGGAACAATATTAGCCCAGCTTCATCTCAGAAGCAGTATTTCCAGCGCTGTTGCGTGCATCCTAGTTAGAGCTAGTGTCCCGAGATTATGCAGATAATGACCCGATAATACTCTCTCCAAATTTGTGTTCACCAAGACAAGGAAGAACTTTCTGCAGTTAAGATCCTTAATGTAGCTGTTTCTTCTTAAACGTGCTTTAACTTGATTCTTAAGATTGGATATTACATTCGCCTCTCTTTTCCCTGCACATCGGTCAAATTTCCAAATCATGCATTCGTGCATGCACAAATGATGGGCCTCATTATTTTTTTGTGTTTATGCAATATCGAATGGCTTGAAATCACTTGTTCATGAAGTAGATGCATTTGCTGACCATGCACAATTCTGATGAAGTATTTTTACTTTCTTTGATGCAGAGTTTAATTCAAGAAATTGGGGCATGCAAAACAGCTCAAAGTTTGGGTAGGGAAGGTTTCAAAAGGGGGCAGAAAAGGGGTGTGGCAAAGGCAGGGCCCTTTCTCAGTTACTCAACCACAGATTGGTGAAAATATACACATTTCAAGAAAAAAGCAATGCTAGAAAGATTGTAAACTGATTTGATTTTGTTTTGTTTTTCTTGGTTTCAGTGGAGACATGAAGTTTTTTTCTCATTTGACTTCAACGGTGTCAACTGAGGGTAAACATATTAAATTTCTTTTGTTAATCCCTTTTCTAGCCCCAGAAGTGACTTACATCTAATTTCTCCTTGCAGTTTCAATAAATATTTAAAAATACAGGTTATAAGAAGTGAAAAAATGATCTCCAATCTAAGAACTGTGAGACCATCTGGTGAGGGAATATACAGTGTATGAATTCATGCAGGCAGGAGTGCACTCAATGGGGTCATGTTACTTTTGTCATTCTTTACGTCTCTTGTTTTATTAAGAGCTCTCAGATTTGAAATCTAAGAATCAGAGAATCAATAGAATCTGATGTACTTAACATCAGCAGCTTCATTAGAAGGTAGCTAGCACATGAGCTCTGACATTTATGGCTGCCTACATGTATTTTGTTTTGGTTTCTACAAAAAATTAATGTTTGTGAACAATTGCTAAGATAGCTGCCTGCTTAGATTAGATCATTGTGAAACTATTTAGAAATTGTTGGTCACTTTGACCATGAGTCAAGGAGTGGCAAGGAGTTGTTATTGTCAACCAACAAAGCAACATCAAAAACGTCCGTACAAAGTCTTGACTAATTGGTTAACTAGAAATGAATAAATGACTTCTAAATATAAAACAATTTACAAATTTTATATGGGTAGGAGGGCCAGTTCAAAGAGGATATGGTCCTGTGAGATTTTCTCCATTTTTGAATTGTTTTTGAAAAATTGTAGCTGTGATTTTTTAATCCAAATTTTTTCAAACTTGCCCAGGGGCAGGATTCACAAAGCTGTCTCAAGTCAAGATGAATCCTAAGTATTGTTTCTAAACGACAGGCTTTTGTTTTCCAACAGTACATAGGACATGTCTTATGTTAGAAGGGCTTTGTTAATCCAGCCCCAGGCTTCTAATTTCATGCAAGACCAGTTCTTTGTACATATGTATCTGGTATAATATTTTGATTTCTCCAATATTTTCAATTTAAATAGGCTCCTACTCAGTATTTCTTTGGCAAACTAATACCCCTATTTTTGGTTTGTACAATATGTCATTGCCACAATCACAAGAGGTGTCTCATAAATCATCTTAGCTGCCTTGCCAATGTCATATAAATCTCGTGGGAATGGTTGCAAACCATTAACTGATAACATACAAAACACTAAATTAAGACCCCTGAACACAAATCACATTCTGTGTCTGCTATGTGTTGTACCAGTATTACAATATAATTATATGAATAATTACACATAGCGAAGCACTCTTCTCACTGGAACATTCCAAATGAGAAACAAATTATTTCTGCCTTACAACAGGAAAGCAAAATGCTGTCATCATGGGTCGTAACACCTGGGAATCCATCCCAGCAAAATACAGGCCACTTCCACACAGACTCAATATTCTGCTGAGTAGGAAACTGAGGTACAGTAAACAACTTCAGTCTGTATAGTGTTTTATAGTAGTTTTTCTGTGGGTTCTATGCTAAAGAAATTCTTTTCTTTTGAATACAGTAGACAAGCATCAAGTTTGAGAGCTGAATTAAAATACTCTTTGCTAACAATGTACAGTTCCAGAAAACATTACGTCTGAGGGTGGCCCCAAAAAGCTTTCCCAAATTTTTTAAATGAAAGTATGAAGCTAAACTAGAATTTTGAGAGGTGTTGGAGGAAGGGGTGGTGGTGGAGGGTTGGGGGTGGGGGTCAAACCCAAACATCGTCCTTGGGGAACAGAGACCTTTTTTGGAACAACATAATGAAAATATCAATCCTCTGGCATCTTTCAACCAAAAACATATTTGACAGACATCCTTAGAACTCAAGATACTCTTAGCCACACTTGTCCCTAATGACTTGCAGTTTGTGTTCCCTAGTGATTTATCAGTGGTACATTAAGCTTGATATTGGTTTGTGGTTTATAGTGATTCAAGAGTAGATCACTTTTCTGATGTCAGTTGCAGGGTCCGACAAATAGGCAGCCCGGACGCCCGGGACAACCTCAAATAATTACCGGGCAAGTGTTTCATTTTTCGAAGAAGCCCACCGGGCCGTAGCTTTTGACTGACGAGTTAGTGTGTGCAAATAAATGATACCTATTGGATTTTTACCCTTGCTAGTGATTTCTGAAACATTTTAAAGTACAATAAAGGTCATCTTGTGGACATGCGGTGAGTTTTGTCCCTCCGCATTTCTCTGTTTCGATTGCCATTTTTCACTGTTTCATAACTTTCATGCCCAGTTCTTCCACGAAGACCATAAAGGCCAGGTTGCTATACTAATGACAACATGCTCCTCCGGTTTGAGAGCAAAGAGATGGAGAAGTTTGTAACAGAATGTTCCGAGAGTTCTCTCACGAGTGCTGAAAAACGTTCGAAGCGCAAACCAAAATTTCACGTGAAAAGTGTGATGCCGAGGACTTTTCCAAACAAGCTGGTTCAAGGAATTTCCCTGGTTAGCACTTTATTCAGAGCGGAGTGGTTGAGGTGTCAAATCTGTTTGGAATCTGTTGTAAGTGGCCGAACATCGATAAGTGACTCACAGAGTCCACCAATATTAGATAGTGACAGGATCAAAAAGAATCTCCTTTTACACCCGTGCTAAGAGTACAAACCATGTTGCCTGTGTGATGAGGAATGGCGGTATCAATGTGCCACAGGGTACGCCAGTTGGAAAAGCTACAGTTCTTTTGCAAAATGAGCAAAACAAAGGTTGAAAAGTCTTTTTAATAAAGAATATCAGTTACAATAAATCCAAGCTTGCTGACTTTGGTTTATTTAAATAACACTACTCTTGTCTACTTCCTAAATTCTGTGAACTCCAATCTGTATACTTTTTCAGACGTGATGTTGGACAACCAACTCATCCTGCTGGGCAAGTGCTTTTTGCATGCCATTTGCCCAGGGACAAGTTTTCTCAAAAATATTTGTTGGACCCTTGAGTTGTGAAATCTGAGATCTTTAAAACATGGATCATAGCAAGAGTTTCTGTGAAGTAGTTATTCAACATGATCCAGAGCATGGTTTCGTGGTTTAAGGGTTTAAATTTTTAGCACTGTGGTCTCCAGACTGTGATGGCAATTGTTTAAGTTCATCAGAACAGACTGCAAACTGCGTTAGCAGGAGTTATCTGTGAGTGACTTGAGACTGCAAACCAGGGGGCTAAAAACTTTTTCGACTTTAGACTGCAGACCAGAAGTAAATTATACTGTAATTAAAATACATGTATGAACTTAAGTGTTGGGGTATTTAATGGTTCCAACTTTCGTTTAATTGCAGCGAGGCACCTGAAGGAGCCATCCTATGTTCCAGCCTGCAGGGTGCATTGGATATGCTGTCCAAGCCACCATACACAGATACTGTGGAAAAGATCTTTGTGATTGGTGGAGCTGCAGTCTACAAGGTATGTATATGTACAATAAAATTATTTGCAAGTTGAGTAACTGTTGGCTTGTTGCCATGGACAGTTAAACAATTAGTGTCAGCTGGTGCCATGGTAAAAACTGTGAGATTATTAATTTTGGTAATGGCACATTCTTTAAAATATTTTTAAGTATTAAAAATATTAACTTAGTTAAAATTAAGTTGAATCCTAAATGACACTGACCCTGGGGCATATTTGAATCCTATTTCTGATCCTAAGTGACCAAAGAGGAATAGGCTTCTTTCGATATATTAAAATTCAGCTTGGTAGCGAGGCCTAGAGGACACAAACAAAAGAGATGAATAAACATGCATGTAAAATTTCTTTTATTTGTGTCCTCTAGGCCTCGCTACCAAGCTGAATTTTAATATATCGAAAGAAGCCTATTGAGCTTTCTAATTAGGGACCAAAGCTATGGGACATTGCCATGTTTGGTGTCAGAGCACAGCAAGGATTAGGCTTATTTAGGCCTCGCTACCAAGCTGAATTCTAATATATCGAAAGAAGCCTATTGAGCTTTCTAATTAAGGACCAAAGCTATGGGACATTGCCATGTTTGGTGTCAGAGCACAGCAAGGTGAAGGATTAGGCTTATTTCTCAGTCAGGAATCGTGGAATTCCTGCACTTACTTATGCACTAGCTTATGCAAAGTCTCACCATAAATATCTGTCTGGAAAGTTGCGGAAAATGCCAAATTGCACCAGTGAGGGTTAAATAACAATAGCCACAATTTGCATCAGTACACAGAAAACTGAAGGGTTCTTGTTGTTGTAGTAAAATGATACAAACAAATAGGAGATTTTGGGATTCAAGATAGTTTGTTACCGACTTATTGCTATATCACTTGATATCTGTAGGAAGCACTGATTCATTGCGACTGTTACCGCCTGTACATGACACACGTCAACGAAGACTTTAAATGTGATGTGCATTTTCCAGAATTTGACAAAACTGTTTTCAAGGAAACAAGGTAACAGCCAGATGGACAGCATCTTACAAGCTGCTTGTCTTAATATAAAGGTCTTGCAGTGTCTAGATTCTGAAGAACGTAATGCCTGGCAGTCAATAATCTTGAAGGCTCAATTTGCTGCAATTGAACTACAACTTTCCAGATGTTGTTACAGACTGAAGCAAATTAAAAGCATTCTTCTCATTGAATACTTTTCTAGAAGTGATTGTCAGGTCAATGAAATGAGACTTGAACTGCAACCAACCTTTAGTTTTCCAACTATGGCGCTGTTTATGTGAGTTATTTCATCCCGGGATGAGTTTTAATAATAATAACAATCTTTTATTAGGAAGCTCCATCACTAAAAGTGGTTTACATAGAGGTCCTAACACTAGATATATATTATATAATGATACAATTAAAATCTATAAATTAGAGCTAAAACCGAAATATATAAATAATTACAACATATACACTACAAGGATTAAAAAAAAAATTTCTTAATTATAAAAAGCAGAAAAAAGATGCTTCTTAAAAATTGACAAACTTGCTGAGTTTCTTACAGTTCTCTCTAGCTCATTTAAGTCTATGAACAGGGTTTGTACGGGTCATGGAAATCCTGGAAAGTCCTGGAATTTTATTCTGGCATTTTCCAGGACTGGAAAGTCCTGGAAAATTAATGTAGGTCCTGGAAAGTCCTGGAAATCTTTAAACTCTTGTAATAACTTTTTCTTTAAAAACAATTTTCTGCGGGATTATTGTTGGATTTCTATTTTGTAAGGGTTTATTGCTTCAATTATTGTGGATTTGGGAGCCCTGGAAAAATGTATTTGAGTCCTGAAAAAGTCCTGGAAAATTGTTTGTGAAAAAGGGTAAGAACCCTGTATGAAACAGTGGTACCGCGAACGATGTTCTTCATCTCATCCCGGGATGACTTTCATCTCGGTGTCTGGTCATTTACCTGTAAGCGTTTACATGATTTGGAGCAAAAATGGGTTCGCCCCGGGATGATTTCATCCCAGTGCTGAAGACCGGGATGAAATCATCCCAGGGCAAACCCATTTTTACTCCAAATCATATAAACACTCAAAGGTAAATGACCAGACACTGAGATGAAAGTCATCCCGGGATGAGATGAAGGTCATCCCGGGGTAAAACTCATCCCGGGATGAAATAACTCATGTAAACGGTGCCTATGATTTTGTATCATAATATCCATAACCCCAGTTTTGCTTACCACTTGCTGTCTGTGAGCCTATTTGAATTTTGATAGAGCCTTTCTTAAAAAAATGGGCTAAATGTGAAAGCTTGTCCATTAACTGTTGGGAATGATCACTTGAAAACTAAATGCCTGGCATGTAATTCAGTAGTACATGGAATTCAGACTGTATGAAAATTAGGGTGTTGAGTTCAAAAAGGGATGAAGGTCACTGGTATTCAAAGCATCTGGATTAAGTGGAGAAACATCCACCCCACATAAAGCAGCACAAGGTATTTTTTCACACTGAGACAAAGTTAAATAAATCTACATTGTATCTTTCTTTTAGTGACCCAGATGTACCAAGTGAGATGCAGGAAGAGAAAGGAATCCAGTACAACTTCCAAGTGTATCAGCGAGACGTGTAATGTGGCAGATGCCAAAACCAGTGTCCATGGCTGCAGAAATAAACATAAACATACGACCAGGGCACGAAATTAACTTTTTTTTCAAGGAGCCACTTGGCTCCTAAAAATTTCAAAGTAGTCGCCAATACCAAAAAGTTAGTCGCCAGTTTTTATAAAAACAATTTTAAAAAATGGTTTTATTCTGTCATTTTAAAGAGTTAGATTCTCTGGAATTGCGAATTCTTATCCTAAATGACCCTAACGTGCATTACAAACATCCAAATTATCGAAAAATAAGCTTAAGGTGATGCATCAACAAAGAGAATTTTCTCAAGAAAGATTATACGAAAACAGTCAGCTTTAATTCATTCAAACGGTTCTCAAACAGCTGCAAAACACTGCATTACTCTTGCCCCCTTGTGTAGTGAATATTCTCTCAATGCATCTGCCTCAAAGTAAAATGAATGTCTGGTTCAAAATTTGTCTTCATTTTTACGAAGTCTAAATCGAAGAATTGTGAAGACCTCTCCTTTCAATTCGAGGAAAACTTGCTCCTAAAGATCGACTCCTCTTCTGATAGTTTTTCAAAATTGCCTCTCACAAAACGTGCAATAAATGGCGGCCATCACTTTTCCATATATGGAGAAGGGACACTAGAAGGGACCATATTCAACGTAACTACACCGTCCTGTACTTGAAATCCAAGATGGCGTCTAGCAACAGATTTTCTTTGTGGAGCAAGTGCCGATTTCTTTAAACTAGCATGCTTGAATGTCCATCATTACCACGGATTTAGATTAACCTGTTTTCAAAAATTCACAAGGACTTCAGGCAAGGTGTAATGAAGAATTCTAGTCTCCAATTTGGCGACTAATTTTCAGGGTTTGGTCGCCAACGCAGAAAATGTAGGCGCATTGGCGCCTGTGTCAGGAGCAATTTCGTGCCCTGACGACTAAAACTGTGAATTACAGTTGTAAAATGCAGTTAAAAAAGTGATAATTTCCAGTAAAGCAAAGAAAAGCAGCCATGTAAAGCCCTGTAAGGCTTAAAGGCACAAATAAAAATGAATAATCGTTTTTGAAGCAATGGTTCCATCGTTGTCTGTAATTTATTGAACTTTTTTTTTTACTACTGTGGTTTTCCAGTTATGATGCAGCTAATGCAGTTGCATAGCAATGCATTAAAAATAATCTGGTTTGAACATTCAAGCTAGGTTTATTTCTTACAGCCGATTTTACTGCTTTGTGTAGACCCACATTTTTCAAGCATGATTTGTCAGCTATGATTCATGATTTAGTTTACAGAAGAAATACCAATTTCCTGAGACAGGCAAAATCATGTTTGAAACACCACGGTCCACATGCAGCAGTGAAATGGGCTGTAACTTTGGATGACATGACCAAAACTGACTAAAGTATATGATAAAGTATGAAAGAAAGACATCGATTCCAGCATTCTGTAGTATATTTATTGTTTATTTCATCGCCTTTGTGATGAAACACAATATTAACACTATGCTTCCTTCCCAGTTCTAATAAGCCACCCAGACAATGAGGTGTAATACCGTAAAATTCTGCAAATACGCCCCCCTGAATGTAAGCCCCCCAAACCTCAATGATTTGCAAAAAAGCCCTATGATAATACCCCCTAAAGAAAATAAGCCATGGGCTTATACTAAGGTTACTTCCTAAGAAAGAGTATGGTACGATATCATTCGATCATAAGTCCCTACACAGATTAATGTACAACAACAGCGAGCACATTTACCACTACAACAGGGTGCCATAAAAAAAAAAAACAGCACATTGAATGAAACAAGCTCACATAAAAGTTTGATCATACGATCATTTTCTTTGTTGTACTGGGAGTGTGCCAGATAGTGTTTGCAGGGAAGTTCAATTTCTCCACCTTGTATACACATTCCTTCTGTCACAGTATTTTCAGACAAAATCCCTTGCAAATATGAGCCGAACCATTTTTTGAAGCGAAAAACTTCCTCCTAAAACACCCCCCCCCCCCCAAAAAAAATAGCCTTTTGGACGAATGTAAGCACAGGGCCTATTATTGGAATTATGTATGCTGTTTCATTTCATTGAATAAAAGAATGTGTTAAATCTACAATAAATAGTAAAAAGTTTCCTAATGTAACTTCTCCCTTGTTTCCAAGAAGTTACTGTTAGAAACTAAGTGTTACATGGAAGTGTCCCGATATGAATTGAATACTTCTAGTAATATACAAATAATTTTATTCCTTTGGTTGTAAAGTAGAAAAATCGGTTTTCTAAAAATTATTGGTGATTGGCCTTTTAAGGAGGTTCAGGCAAACATTTTCTTAAATATACAACAAAAGTAGCCATGAGCTAGGTAAAAGGATATTTTGAGCAAAAACTTGAAGTCTTGGTGCTTTCAGTAAGACCTGGCTCCCACCGGAGCTCCGACAGGTACTCTCTTGCAAATCACTGGCTATATTTTTTGCATTAACATGCTTATGAAGAAATAAAAAGGAACTGGCAATTCACCTCAATTATTATACACAAGTGATAGTGTATGAGATACGTATGAGATACAACAGATTTTATCACACTGACTCATTAACTGTGCCTAGCACAATGTACCATGCAATAAAATACTTTATTTTCTAGCAAAAATAATTAATGCTTAGGTGTTAATATTTTGCCTCAAATTCCCGATTTCATGCCCCCAGACCCCCCTAGAGGAAAAGGGGCCTTTGGCTCCTTTTGACAACACTGGTGGGTGCTAACATTACGCAGCCACCTGCTTCAAATCTTATTGAAAGCACTGAGTCTGCATCTCAACCAATTACTACTTTAGCCAACACTTTGGGAATTCCTTTTGCTTTGCTTTTAATGTACAATGCAAATGGTGCATCATCAAATGCTGCCAAGGGCTTCATCTGGTAAAGCTGCTGCAGGTTTGAAATATTTGTACAACTCACAAAGAGAAGATACTGTCCCGAGAAGTCCCACAGATCCTATTGAGAGCTTTTGTGCCCATAAAATTCCAGCAGGTGCCCAGTTGATTGCCATAGCTAAGTCAGCCGTAAACCCAACCACAGAAATGATCAGTCGTTTTTGCAGAGATCTTATCTGATTATACCTGGTCAAGGACAAGCTTTCAGATTCCCTGTTACTTTGAAGACTGTCACCATCAACTGATTGAGTCCTAAGTGAGAGAATAATCATGTTAGCATTAGTACAACTATACTTTTGTCAATGAGATCAGCAAGCGAATATATGAAAACTCAGATGTGAATTGTGGACAAAAGACCTAATGCATGGAAGACTAGTGCAGCTGTGTAAGCAATTTAAAGTGCCCAGTAGTTGTGAAAAGAGCTTAGGCTGAAAAAAGTTCAGGGTTGAAAGAGATTTGAACTTATTACCCTGTGATACTGGTGCAGGACTCTAAAGCAAGTGAGCTGTCAAGCCAACTAGGAGCTGGTCATTGTGTGAGATCATGGGGGGGGGGGACAGGGGGGGCTTAAACCTCCCGCTTCCCGTACCCTTTAATCCCGGTTCCTGCCCTGTATTTTTTGGCTCCCACCCCTTCGCAATTTTTCGATTGCGAAATATTGCGCAATGTTGCGTAATTTTTCCCTTCAAGACCAGTTCAAGACCAGTCTCTATAAAAATTATGTGTCACGTTGTTTTCTTAGACTCCTCAGACAAGCAACTTTGCTCAACAGTATTTCTCTCTATACCCAAATGTACAAATGGCTACTGACACAAACCAAAGTAAACTTAACAAAATACTGGGGGTGTAACCCTGTGATGGACTAGCATTGGGAAGTACTAATCCTCTTAGTCACTTTATGCTGGGTATCCTGTGATGGACTAGCATCCCATCCACTGGCGAGTAGTTATGTTGTAGTACAATTTTTTCCTTTGGTACAATTTTTTCTGAACTTGTACAGAATATATTGAACTGGTACAAAATATTTTAAACCAGTCCCATTTATCTAACATTCTAAAAAGGGATTTAATTTATTTGGGGTGTGGATAAAAAAAAGGGGCATGGTATTTTTTTGGGGGATGATTAATTATTAAAAAAAATTAATAAAAAGAAAGTTTTAAAGCAAAAAGTCTCATTCCTGCTTGAATTACTTTTTCCCTATGCTTGCCTCATTTCCCTATCCTTCCTCCTACCCTTCCACTTGTACTTACCTCAGATTACCTTCTCAGAAGCCACACACCATGGTACATTCCTTTTTTTTTCTTTTTTTACACCGTACCTACTAGGATTTGAACCACGTACCTTTGGATATTACTAACTTACCAGTCCGTCATCTTATCCATTGCGCCACCACTGATTTCGTTGGAAAATCATATTTAAATTGCATTAAAATTCTTGCTGCAGTCCCTAGGCTCCTCTCGTTGCACCTAATTATGCACACATGCGCAGAACTTACCAATTCAGACTTCGCTGAAATTAACATCCCTTCAACCCTTCAAATAATCATGCAGTGTGTGTCAAAAGAAGCATTCTACAAAGAATTAGAGACCTATAAACAGAACCAGAAACGCAATTCTTCACAAATAACTCTCTTCATTGAAGACGAATTTTATGACTCGGCCAAAGAGTTCCTAAAAAGCCAAGCTGAGAACGCTGTCAGCGACTCCAATACAAATCACGATACGACGAAATTAACAAAGTGGCAAGCAACAACACTCAACAGGAAGAAATGGTCGTACCATCAAGGGAAAATCTTAACCACCAAGCAAAAGGTAGTTGTACCCAAGAGTCAACTATACGATGTTCTGACTTTGGTGCATCAAAGGACAGCACATAGAGGCAGACAAATAACGTCAAAGTGGATTAACGAGAATTATTCTGAAGTGAATGTACGAGTTGTGAACCTATTTGTAAGTTTGTGCCAAATTCATCAAGAGCAGAAGACCATTACAAGCCACGTTAAGATGGTAACCAAGCCACTTCAATCTCCAGAATTCCTGTCACTGATTGAAATAGATCTCATGGACTTTCGAAATACCCCCTGTGACTGCAAGAACGTGCATACTTGGGCGATGAACATAATTGATCATCACACAAAGTTCGTGACAGTTGTGCCCTTACAACAAAAAACAGCTGATGAAGTATTAAAAAGCCTCCGAGAGTACTGTTACACCTACGGATTTCCAAAGAAAATAATCACAGACAATGGGGGAGAGTTCCAAAACAAGAAGTTGAAGATGTTTTGCAAGGATAACGGCATCGAGTTATCACATGGCGCACCTCAGACACCGACAACCCAAGGGCTAACTGAGAGAAGCAACCTATCTTGGAAACAAGACATGAGGTCACTGATAGTGAGCACAGCAGACAAAAACATCAAGAAATGGTGCCAGTACACGAGAGAGGCCTCATACACCAGAAACATCTCATACCACCGAGCCATCAAAGTCTCCCCTTACGAAGCTGTATACGGAATAAAACCTCACAGGGAAAAGCTAAATGAACAGAGCAAAGAAAGCCAATCTGAACAAGAAGAAAACGATTTGGAAGAAAGCAATGAAAAAAGTTCACAACCACAACAAGATGAAGACCAACCAAGAAAACGACAAAAAATAATAGAAAAGCAAACAAAATACAACGCAGCCATGGTGAACCAAAGAAAGAGAAAGCAAGAGAAAAAACAGCCCAAGTTCAAAGTAGCTGATATGGTGGCAGTAAAAATTGACAAAGTCGACAAAACAAGCCCGCTGCACCCCAACATGTTCCTGGGAAAAATAACCTCAATTGAAGAAAGTGGTTTTGTGCAAATAGTAACTCAGTATGGGAAAATAAACACTCTGATTTCTCCTTCACGATTATATCCCTGTTCAGCCACTACTGTGCAATTAAACTATTCAACTGAAATATCTTTCACAGCAGCCTGTAAAAAAGCAAGTGGGTTTTCATAGAAATAGTACTCCAAATAATTTTAATGTTTATTCTTCACAAAAAAACAACAGATCATGATTATCTACAAAAAGACAACAATATGACAACATTATGAACAATTGTAACTTTATTGTAAAATGATTTAAGTACTTTACAGTAAATCACAAAATGACTACCATAAGATAATCACTACTTACAAATAATGCCAATGCAGAGACAGTATCAGAGAAAAAAGCAAGTTTATTCACACAGAAGTCCTACATGAGCAGCCGAAAAATAAAGACAAAAGTGTCGATGTGTTTTAAATTGAAGCTCACTGGCAATCAGCTGTAACCCAAACTCTTCCCTAACCCCAACCCTAACCCTAACCCTAACCCTAACCCTAACCCTAACCCTTCCCTAACCCAGTTACATGTACCCTTTCCATAACTGGAACCCTGACACTGTCCTTCCTTACCCTAACACTAACCCTAGGCTCAGGTTTATGAAAAGTAACAAGGGATGATTGTCAATGAAAACTAACCACAGTAGAACTAAAGCTTATTCATGGAAGACAAGTGCTCCAAAAAATAAATTAATATTGTAAGTTAACAACAAACTGTACTATGAAATTAAAAATTGGACTAGCACAAAATATTTTGTACCAGTTTAATATGTTCTGTACTGGTACAAAAACAAATTGTACCAAAGTGCAAATTGAACTACAACAGTTATACTCCTAGTCAATTTACACTGTGTATTCAGTGATGGACTAGCATCCCATCCATCCCATCCACTGGTGAGTAGTTATACTCATAGTCACTTTATGCTGGGTATCCTGTGATGGACTGGCACTCCATCCCCTGGGGAGTAGTAATGCTCTAATAGTCACTAAATGGGTCTAAGTACCAGCTCTGGTGAGCTGCCTGACACACTCAGTTTGGACAAAGACCTATACAGTTTATGAACTCTTCCAAATGACTTGTTTTGAATCTATCAGAGATAGGCTGCAAGGAGAGATGGCTGGTCAGATGCAGAGCAAGTGAATTATGTGAGGCTGAGACCAAAAGCATGGGCTAAATCAGGTTAAATTAGTTTGAATGTTTCATTTCCTTTTTAAAAATCTAATTTCAGGGATGGTGGGGGGGGGGGGGGGGGGGGGAGAATAGAAAAATCAATCAAAGCCCACATTTCTGTTTGGATTCCATGTTCCTTCCTACAATGGAAGATTCTATGACCATAACCAACTATTAAAATCTAAAATCAAGCACAAATCTACAATGTTCTACTCACTTTGACTTCCGCCAGTTCATTTCTTGTTGATGAAGCTTTCTAAGCAGCCACACATCTCTTACAATGCAAGCTACGAGTGATCCCATCCAGCAGTAAAGAGACAAGTCCCATAGTGTGGCCGTCTTGCCATGTAACAATTTCTTGTCCCTTGCCCAAGCAATGTGCTCAATAGGATAAAAAGTCAAGCCACAAAAGATGTCAATAAGGTTGGTCCAGCGAACAATTTTATCACTCTCCTGTAAGAAAGAATTTAAAAATGCACCAATATTGTAGTCTGGCGGTTAGGCAGTTTTAGCTTGTTTTGGGGGTGGGCTGGCGGATAGTTCCTCATTATTGTAGCGGTTTACGGTTAACAAGTCTATCATATGGTGGCAGAAAATCATTACTTTTTCGCACAGTTTTCTGTTGCTCTGCATTTCCTGGAGCAGATAAATTTACAGTTAAATGTTTAATAAATTCACCCCAAACCTCCCTTAATACCTTAATAAGGAATAGCAAAACCCTCTGATGGCTCTCCAGGTGTGACTTTCTCCCCTCCCTCCCTCCGGGAGGAGAAAATTTGTCACCAAGCCAGGACACAAAGCGGAAATTTGCCAACAGGCCTCACCAGAGCAGAACCTTTTTCACTGAATTTTTAAAAAATTTTTTTAGAAGGTTGAATGAATGAGCACAGTCATATCACACAAAAAAATGTCACACCTTGCAAGACTTTCTGCCTCTTTCCTAGACGCAAAACCCAGAGGTTTGTAGTTCCTGTACGCAGGACGATAGGTTTGTATTTTATGCAATGTGAAATCCCATCTGTTGTTAGGTATACAAGTAACTGAAGATACACTGTCTTGCGAAAAGCATATACTATGAAGGATACGACCCAATGGTTTTTCTGGGAAGTGGGTAAACTTGCTTGTATTCTCAGGCACAGTGAAGAAAATGTGAAGACAGTATACCCAAATCTACTTCAAAACCTTCTTAGGAATGAAAGTATCTCAAATATCAATATATGGAACTGAGGAGCAAGCTTGTCTGTCTTCCCAGAATTCCATTGTGTAACAACGTTCTGGTTTATACCTTGCACCCGACAACGTTTTATCAATCAGGTGTATATACAGGCTTACAAAGTTGTATCGTAAAACTCCCTGATGAAGTGTGCATTAGTCACACAAAATGCGTAGAAGAAAATAAAACAGTTTTACAACTCAAGAAGTTCGCAGACGTGATGCTCACAAGTTCAAGCCTTTAAAAAATTAAAGAAAATTATCTTTGTGTTATGTTAGAGCTACTTATAGACTGCGAGTAGTCTCTAATTTTGGCGATTGTGATTGTGGGGCGGGCTAAATACACACGCGTGCGCGCGAAAGTTCGAGGAGACGCGACTGAAGGGAGCGCCGAAAATTAGAGACTACAGACAAAGCCAGGGAGTTTGAATTAAGCGCGTACTTTTCAAGCGCAAAACTCTGATTGGCCCTTTTTTGGATACTTGTCAACAATCTGGCAACAGTACACAAGCTGCTGTCAACACTCCGTTTTAGTTTACTGAGAGGGCAGACAGATTACAGGCTTTTCTGGACAAATTAGCGAGCGTTGTTCAAAATTACATTCGGTTCAGCTGGAGATTGTTTGTCCAAGCCATTCCAAGAGCTGTTAAAATCACAATCCACACGTCTACTGAGAGTTGAGATTTCATCTAAATTTTAACATCGGTACGGGACTGATCGACCGGAACAAAGTATTGTCTGCACGGATGAAGTACAAAACTCACTCTCGGCTCGCTGGCTGCTTCGTTTTGCTCCGCGTTGAAATAAAACTTTGGCCGAAGTTGAAGGAAATTTTTCGCGTCTCTAGCCACCAAATTTTTCCGATGTGAGCTTAGAAAGTGGCCGAAAACAACCTCTGCCGGCGGAGCTCATTTACAATTATGCCCGATTAGAATAAGATGCAACGTACGGAAAAAGAACCGACTGCAAGTATATGTTTTTTTGATATACAGAAACTTCCTGGCTCACTGGAAGTTTCATTTTCGTTAGCGTCGACCTCAAACTTTCGATGAAAGTAGAAAAAATTTGCCGCGTCTTCGACGTTATTTATTAATTTTTTTCGATGGGATTTTTGGAGACGAAGAAAATGACCTCGGCGACTGCTAAAACCGTAAAAGTGTTTGACGGGCTTTTGATATGACAGGGCCGCTTCTTGGGACTAAAACTTTACTGACGACCGAAATTCCAAACTCAATGTTCATTTCTTCTTCGAGATGAGAGGCTGGAATTTTCCTCTCGATCACAGCCCATCCGGTCGAGTACTGGTCGAATCCAAATAAACTATGCGAACCGTTTCATTTGCTATAACATCTTCCGCAGTTTATCGATGACAAGAGCAAACACATGACAGGAGGCAAGAGAAGGGACCCCATTGGTTGCGCTTAATTGGCTTGAAAGACGATATGAAATTTACACCTCAAAATCACTCGGCCATGAAAGGTCAAAATCCTGGGCTAAGTTTGTAGTCTCTAATTTTCGGCGCTCCCTTCGCGTCGCGTCTCCTCGAATTTTCGCGCGCGCGCATGTATTTTGCCCGCCCCACAATCGCCATCGCCAAAATTAGAGACTACTCGCAGTCTAAGCTACTTATGACAAAAAATATATGTTATGGAAAAAAAGGCCGTTACAGTTTTCTTAACAAAATTGGTGCTTACGGTTGTTTGGAAAAAATGGGGGCAGTGAACGGTCTAAGGAACAAAAAATACGGCGGTCTGCGGAAAGTTGGTACCCCTATAATAGTCCCCCCCCCGTTTTTTTTCTTGAACAAAAATAACAATATTTTCTTGTTGTTGTTGTTTCGTGACTTGACCAACGTTACCTCCATATGCTATTTCAGGCTTGTAATAATTATACATAAATACCGGTATTCTGTAAAGTGTTTTGCTTGGGCAGAAGGCCCTAATAGGCCATCCTTAACACTTCCAATCTTTCTCCAGATTCATGGTCAGCTTAAAAGTCTTAAATATATTTTCCCTACCTCTTTACCGGTTCCATAACCGCGCGCGTACGAAATCATCGCCGCATCATCGAACAATCGAAGTACCGTTCGACAATCGCTCATGGCCTCGGCGAAAACTCGGAATTTCTCTCCAGTTGCCTCATAAGACACCTTGTGTAACCCTCCACTTGCCAAAAAGCTGGCATACTGAAGAATTCGCATCAACTTCTCTCTTCCTCGATACGTTTCCAACACTGCCGCTAATCTGTCCGCCATATTGTTCAAGTGAACTTTGGTCAAGGTAGATTTCTTCAAGGCGTCCTCCTCGGCAAGACCTGGGAACGGACTCGGCCTAGACTCCTTGGTCGTGCAAAAGGTACGCGCATATTTTTTGTTTTTTGTGTGTGTGTGTGTGTGTGTGTTTGTTTGTGTTTGTGTGTGTGTGTGTGTGTTTTTTTTTGGGGGGGGGGGAGGGGCTACTTTGGGGTTCGGTTGGGAGAAAGTTCCTCATTTTTGAAGCAGTTTACGGTTAAGAAATTATTATTATTATTATTATTGTTATTAGTATTATTTTATTATTATTAATAATTTTTTTTTGGCGTTCGTGAACATACAGTACCAAAATTAAGGGACCGGTGTACTTTGCTACTTATTTTTTTTCGGGTAGGGTAAGAATTTATTAGCTTTGAGATAGGGAAGATAACCTTAGCCTGGAGGGGCCTGGCTGACTTTGCAAGACATCAACACGACACTGATAGAACTTCAACAGAGCTGGGTTGCAGACGTAGACAGGGACAGATTAGGTCTGTTTTACTAGATCCCACGTACACGTGCAGCGTTTTCGTTTGCGGTCCTTTACTGACATTGTTTTGACTAGGAAACATTGTTGCACTTGCAGTTGCAAATGTTTTTCAGTTTAGCTGCGGGAGAAACACATGTTGCGGACGCAAGGAAATGCTTTTGAGTAAGGTGAAAAGCATTCTTGGTTCCCGGACGCCAATTGTGCTTCCGAAACAAATGTTTCCCTGTTTAGCCACCAAGAAAACATTTTTTTCTAGTTCCCACCTGGAGTGCTTCTCCTGAAAGGGGTTTCCTAGCTCTGCACGTGCTTTTCAGTTCCCTGGCGAAAAATGTTTTCTAATCTAGCCTAGACTGCAAGCAGTCTCTTTCTTCTCCTAATTTTAGCGAAAAGCTTGCAAGAAGGCGGTTGAGGTGCACGAGCATAATTTATTCATTTCCACTCGGGCGCAGGATCTGAGGAAAATAGGACGACTGCCCTCAGTCTAGTCTAGCCACATGAGCAGCAAAACATTTCTTATGCTTTCTACTAGTTTGGCCACCCTGGAAACATCATAAGAAACAATATTTCTGCAGCAATGTTTCCTAATTTAGCTAGGCCCTTAGGTTAGTGTTAGTATGGGCTTTAGGCAGTGGTCTGCTTTCTGCATTCTTCAAAATTGTGGTAGCCATACATACCTATTGTTCTGACAAATCGAGTGCAATTGATCTATCGCATATCGTCCACATTCTTTGACCCTGTGTCCACGGTTTCTTATTTGGATGGGATGTTACTCATAACCCAGTGGAATGACGGGTTTGGTGTGTACTACTCAAAGCTGAAAATCGTCTTTATCAGTTTTCTAACCTGCCCAGGCCCATTTTTAGCATCGCTCTTACATGGGTCGCGCAATTCGCGTTTTCACAATAATGGTTTTCCAAGCGAAAAGAACACAGCGTCTGATTTCTAGTAGTTGTCATGTCTTGTCAGGTGTTGCATCCTATTTCAGACCCTTGGCCTACATTTTTCTTTTCTATCCCAAAACGACAAGAATAAAGTTAGATCCACCCATTTATACCTAGCCAATGAATCGGAAACGACAGAGCACAACCACAGTAACAACCCGATGAGGAGTGACGGACTTGGTGTAGACCAGGATAATTAATTTACTACTGAGGTTTGTATTTTTTTTTTCGAATTTTTGTAATCAGGATCTTGAAAACAACTGCATGAGGATACTAGATAAGAATGGGGAGGTTTGGTGTTGTTGATGGCGCGTTAGAATTTTTATTAGACTTTTGACAGGAAAACTGAAAGCTCCTGTGTTTGTGCGATGCTAGTTTCTTCATCGTGTCGTTTTGTTTTTATGGACGAGAGATTTTATTCCAGATTTCCTGACCTCTCTCCACCCAGGTGCGGAGAAGTAGTAAAGCAACGGAAATTTGCATAAGTGGGACAAGGGTATAATCAAGAAATAAAACTGTTTGGCTTCTAAGAGGAACTTACATCAAAATCTTCATTGTAAAATTGTTTGTTCAACTGTCGATCCGGCAAAGAGAAAGCCTTACTACATCTTTTAAATTACTTGCATATTATCTAAAGTTTCTGATACCTTAACCTCTTGTTTCTGTTTGCCATTTTTTTCAGTTTCACTTTCATTTGACCTGTTAAAATTTAAGAAACAAGTTTTTCAAGCCCAGATTGTAACGGTAATTCGAATGAAAGGAATTTGGTAAGTTAATCTAGAGGCAACCAATAGCAGTTTTTCATCCATTTCAAGCCCCTTATATAGGGTCTTGACCCACACACAGTAACACCTCTCAGAGACACATTTATGTGATTTTCAAGTTTGTTTCCTTTTTCTTGATAAACAATAAAACAACCCGTCAAGTGTAATACCGGCATCTAATCAGCTTTGTGTCTTCCTAAAGCATGGCGGGATTTCTATCATCGAAGCGTGACAGTTTGGCTGCGGGCACGGCAATACTTCATCGCAACTCGGAAGGCACGCTTACCAACTTAACATGCCCTCCATATTGAGCGAAGGTAAGCAGTCACAGTCTTATCACAAGAACAGCATTCCCGGGAACAGGCAATGTCTAGCTTTTAGTAGAAAGAAAGACATAGTTATTCATGTCTATTCTAATATATCGAATTTTTTCTCACCGTCAGGTAGCTCATTTTAATGCAATGAGCTCTTCATACTAAGCTAATTATTCTAAGTGGGTGGTAAAATTAGTGACTTCTGTCTTCAAATATTTAAGTTTCATCGGTGATTTCACAATCGTTTATGAAAAGAAATGTTTAACTACTACTTACTAGTCCTGTCTCAGTTCCAGTTCACTTTCACGATCGAAAGACCCTTGTTAGGTCATATTTGCGCTCAGACACAAAGGAAAAGGTACTTAATTTGACTCAGGAATATTTAGCTGCCATTTTTGTCGTGCATTTTTTTCAATAACGCCGCTGGCACGATTTTATTCGAAAAAAGTTGATATAGAGTTTCACTAGCTTTCAGAAGCCATGTGCTTGTGTAATGCAAGCTGATCGATCGCACCAGTCAATTATCACTGTCGTACCTGCCATTTCAACAATCACACCTGTTCCGTGCAATGAAAAAGCAACTTGTCCAGGAACAAATAAACAACGTGTTTATATTAAGTTGGTGTCAATCATAGCCTTAACTATAGTTTACAGCCGTGCAAAACTAAAACTAAAATATAAAAGCAACAGAAAATTCCAGTCATTCATTAACGTGCATGTCAACGAAGTGTTACGATCTCTGTTTGACCAATAGGAAAATAGCGCGAGGCCTCTCAAAAAATGTCAAGTCAAATTGCACCACCTTGTATGGCTTGTGAAACCTAGAAGAGATTTAATTGAAATTATGAACGTGCTTGCAAGATTTGCTTCCGAGAAGCAAAAAATTGTTTCTGCATTTATTCTCAGCGACAGTTTGCTTCCCCTCTATTAGCAAAATAATGTTGCGTGCGCAAACAGAGAAGCATATTTGGGAACAATGTTTTCGCAACAGCATTTCCTCATCATCTGCGGAGGCCTTTAAGAAAGAAAGAAAAAATTTTAATGATAATTAAACAGTTTTAAAATAAAGATTTCTTTTCAAGCAGGCACAAAAGGCTTATGCTTAAGCGATCAGGCCGAATTTGGCAGCGCTCTCATGCTATGGTTTGCCAAGCGAAGCGAAAATAAAGCCCGGTCGCAGGTTAGCTTATGCTTGGAAAACACGCAAGTGCAAGCAGTGCTCGCAAGCAACGCAAAATTCCTGCGCAACTTTACAGTACGCATTTTGCAGATCACCAGTATTCATTTCGGCCAGGTTTTCACTGAGGACACAAACACAAACATATGTACTGAAATACAACTGATCCAGACGTTAGTCGCTGAAAACAAGAGAGACTATTGAAGTTACACTTGAAGCAAGTGAAAACGCAAACGAACGGCAACATTTACACTTGCGTTCCCGTTTGCGCGCGTTAAATGACATATATGGACTTGCATCCGCATGCAACTTTTCAACGCCAAGGTTAATATTTTAAGTAAATGATATGATTTGCCTTTAGTCCCAGTCATAGAGAAACACCCAGAATCCTGCACAGTACAGCTAGGAAGAGATTGCAAGCTGTTTTGTCATGTTACTGGCAAGAATCTCAAGTATCGCTGGTACAGAAGATCAAGATGCCTTGAAGGGGAGGTAATACCATCGTTGATTTTGATTTAAACACAAACGCCACAATGACTTTTATGAGTACCTGATAACTGAACAATGAAAATGTATCAATGAATAGCGTAATAAAGCGAGAGTTTGAGACAAGATATGCAACAGTGCCAAGCGCGGGAAAATCTCCTAACGCAGTTTCGCATGCGCACTTTCCGTCTTCACGCTGTCACCACGTGTGTATGCAGGCAGCAGTGCCGAGTGTCCTGGCAAAAATCTACTCAGTTTTGATAATTATAAATGAATGGTTGTTTAAATATTACCCAAAGGTGTTTGACTGTTGAGAGGTTTCAAACTCCTAAAGAACTTCTTTCAAATTACTTGCCATTCCGTACATACACCAAAATGCTTACAAATGTTGCATGATTCATGGAAACATGTAACAAATGACGCCAGTTATTTAGTGTATCAATCAGCCCTGATATTTTCCAAAGAGTTACTGTTTTGGTCAAACATTTCCCAAATTATAATCAAGTACCTCAAACACTTAACTCCTAGAACACCGAAGAGACGGTATCAAGTGAATTTTTGAAAGAAGAACGGGTCAACGACAGGTCGGAACGACTTTTTCGAGTTGAACTAGCCATTTTTCGCAAAATTGGACAATTACTTGTAGCACAAAAGTTTGGATCAATCAGCTGAGTTTGATCAGGGGTAAATTGGCCACCTTCAAGAAATTGAAAAGCTGACGTTTCGAGCGTCAGCTCTTCGTCAGAAAGAATTGTGGGTTGATTGTGGTTTATATAGCAAAGATATCGTTGACGTCACCTATTGATATTTATGTGTCAACCAAAGGTGTATTGGCCGTTAAAACAAACAGTTCTTTTGTTTTAGCTGTTGGCACATTTGAATAACAACAAAAAAAATATTTGTAAACAGTTATTTTACCTTTGATGAAAGGTGGAGCTACGCTATTGGTAGACCTGCCCACAAGTCGAGCTCGGAATTTTTTTTTACTTTCGGAAGCGCAAAAAACCAAAACAACCGAGTGCGACCGGGCCCACCACCGGAAAAGGAAATGAGAAGCGAAGGACTTTTGAGAAATTCTACGTTATTGGTGGAAACATGGCAACGTTACATTCATTCTGGTTTTCAGGCTAACTTATCATGTACACTGACTGATTCCTGTTTTTCATACCAGACCTCTTCAGTGCTCCATATAAGGAAAGCTGCCATGAACGACGCTGGCCAGTATTCCTGCATTATCTCCAATGAAAAGGAATCTGTGATCACGTGGGCAACCATTGACGTCATATCAGTTATTTCATCTCCCAAAGTCAGATAACAGCAGCAAGGCCGTAGTTTACATCTTTAATTACACGGGACAATTGAATCTGCACGACATGAGAAGTCTTTTGCTACACGGACATGATACTTCAGTTGTATTTTTGAAACTGAATCAGATGAATGGCAGTATTTTGTCGGTCATCTTGAGTGTGTACTGTGTTGTGTGTGAGGTAAAAATTAGAATTGAACAAAACAGCTTTCTATATGGCTGAATTAAAGGCAGGACAGATAGTTTTGCTGGTTACTAAGTTAGTTCCTTTTCTACCTTTTTCCCAATAAAATAAAGTACAGCTGTAAGCAATTTTTTACTAATGATGTTTGTGTTTTAAGAGAAGTTTCTTTATTTTGCAAGATTTACGTACTCCGCTCTTTTAGCCTGTGAAGCAAGTGTTTCATGCGTTTCCAGTCCGCTTTATGGTCGCGTGAAATGTGGAACAACATGCATCGAAAACTGCTTTCTGGGGGTTCCAATGCGCCGAAAATGAAAAACTACTGAAAAGTTACATCTCTTTAGAACGTACACAAAGTGAAAGCGATGGTGTGCAATTCGCTAAAACTGCGCACTTGCATCCTGAAGAATCACTCTCGGGTTAGAATCTTCGCTCTGCGTTCCTTTAAAGCCCCGGCCAAACGGAGTCGCAAGTCCAGCAAAATTTAGCTTTCATACGCAGACTTGCGATGGGTGGCCAAACGGGCTCGAAAGTAGACGCAAGTTGAAGACAATTTGCCTAAAAATTCATTCCAGTGCAGCTTGCGCGCGCTCCCGTACCAAGGAAAACAACACTGAGACTAACTTACGTCGGCTTGCGTTGGATGGCCAAACGGTGAAAAACTTGCTTTCACTTGTGCGCAAATTTGAGCTCGATCAAAGTAAACGCAAGTCATTGCAAGTACACGCAAGTCACAGCCAAACGGAGTCTCAAGTTATTGCAAGTTTTCAACTTGCGATAACTTGCGACTCCGTTTTGTTTGGCCAGGGCCCAAGATCCTTGGTACAAGACTAGCGAAACGAGGAAACATAAGAAACGGTAGCTTTCTATGAAGGTAGCTCTTTTAGGCGAGGGTGTGGTCTGCTTTGTAGGCAAAAAGAATTCGCATCTTGAGTTCGTACACGTACATACGCCAACCTTTGCGTCCTCGGAGAATTAATTCGAGGCATAAACAAAACCGCACAGAAAAGCTTTTTTCATTTCTCTAGTGAATCCAAAGAAAAGTATGTGAGATTATACTTGGAAACATACATATTTCTTGCTACTTCTTTTTCTTTCGGCATAAAAACGGCACAGGATCTATAGCATTCCTGAGCTAAAAAGATTATTGCAACCAGAAACTCATAAGGGGTTGAAACGTGCAACTCGCGTTTTATCAGGGACGGCGGAGCCAGGGGGGCTGGCTCCGCTTTTGAGGAGGATGACATTTTATTTTGTTTTAGTATATGGTACGTATGGAGAACTAAAAAAAAAAAAGGAGAACAAGAAAACGAAAGAATTCTCTTCAGGTTATTCTCCCAAAGAATAAGAGTATTTGCCAGATGAAACTAGTGTTTAAATTGTTATTGCTTGATTAAGTCACAAGAATTTACAAAGCTACAACTTTATACAAACCTCGTCGGAAACTTTTCGCGTTTACGTATTTTTAACATTTTCTCAGCGTGTGCTTCCTTCCCACAGACGGGAAGCTTGTGTCAAAAAACCGCAGGTTAGCGTAGGAGACCGGAAGGCTGAGAAATAACCTCCAAAATATTGCTGTAAGCACTAAAAGTACCTTTCATTTTACACTTTATCCAGGCTAATTATTTCAAGAAGTATCTCGCGGAGAATGCTGTAAATACGATTTCCGAGACTCTAGATTTCAAAAATTTCAGGGGGAGAATGCCCCCAGACCCCCCTACCAACTCGCGCCTCCGGCGCTCGTTTTCAGCCCCCCCCCCCCCCCCACTTCAAAATACGATCTGCCGTCCCTGTTTATGCTCGTGAATATTCATTTTTCAAACTACCATATTTGGAAACCCCTCACTCCAGTCTACGCACGAGTTGTGAGCTGAAGACGGCAACATACTTGGCAAAAGTGCTAGGTAAATTACAAAAGTTAAAGTTTCACAACACTGGGTTTGACCCAAACCCAGCGTTGTGAAACTTAACTGAACGATTATGAGCTTACTGAAAGTATTTTTTTGGCGGGATGCTGCAGTTCATTTCGCTTCCGTTGAAAACTGAACTTATAAGCGATACAAATACACAGTTGATTCAAAACCCAATCACTAGTTACCATAAAAATCAAGAAAGAGCGCGAGAAAAAAAAAACGAGAAAGGAAAAAAGGGAAAATCGATCACATGACTGAAAGAAAAAGGCACCAAAACCGTGTTGCAGCGTTTCTTTGCAAAGCTGAATGGATCAATAAAACTGCTCCGAAGCGGAACATCCGAGAATAATTTTTTGAAAAAGTATTCCAAATATTGGCTCTAAAATGTGGTACAGGTTTGATGTTTCCTGAAAAATTGTTGTAATCATCGTCCAAAGTGGATTAAAGCTACAGTATGATTTCAGCATTGAAGATGGAGAGTGGAAACGAGCACATAACGTGGTGGTGGTTACAGGTTCAGCGGCCGCGGACGGAATGTGTCAAAATAACAATGAATCAAACATTGAACTTATTTTGCATTACAATTTCTTTATTTGAACATTTGGAGCTGCTTGAACTCAGAGCTACATCAACTGCAGTGTTATTTTGTGTAGTAAGCTTACAAAGCCGAAAAATGTCGTCCTTTCTTATTCAGTTAATTATTTAGCTTGATTTTGGTAGCGAACAATAACCGAAAATGCGTGACATGTGACACTTAAATATTATTAAACGGTTCTCTTCAATTTTACTGTGTTAAATATTTTTGTATCATGTCTTGATATTTTGTGTGTCAAAAATCTTCCGCGTAAAACCTACCTTTTGTGAACATTTCTTGATAGTGCCACGGTGAAAGAAATCGTAAACACAACGCTGGACTAGTTTGGTTTGGTTTCGCAGTCTGATCTACTTCTAACCCCAGCGGTTTGCGCGATGTTGTTTCAATTACCAATTTTGTTGCCTGAAAAATTTCTTGCTCGGTCTGCGAAACCAGTATTTCTTTTCGCTTTGCGTTCCAACGTTTGAAAGCTTTGGCGACTTGTTTTCCTCGTGTTTGTCAGCCATTCTTTGAGCAAGCGGGCGAACTTGGTGTGAAATTACGTCACGTCGTTCACTAAATTGATTGGTCAGTTCTCTTTCTCCTCATGTTCCAAATATGGTACTTGCGAAAATGAATAATTGCGAGCATCAGTCAAAACCTACATATGCGAGTTACACGTTTCAAGTCCTTATGAGTTTCTGTTGCTACTTGTTACGCAGCAAATGTTGCGTTACGTTTTCCGGCCTGATGTGGCACGTCACCTCCGCGCTCCTTAGCGTAACAAACCATTTTTACGTGAAAAGGTAGGCGTCACTTCTACTTTCTGCGACATGAGAATTTCTTGAGTATGGAGATGGTAATAGGTAAGCGCAACATCAGGCTGCAACTTGAACGCAACATTTGTTGCACAGCAAGTTGCAGGAAATGTTCCTCGCATTACGCAGCCTTATATGTTTTGAAGATCACAATAAATTATCCTTCCCAGCTCGTACACGTAAGCCCTTTTCACGTTTTTTTGTTGCACGTGTGTAAATAAAGTTCATGTTATGTTATGTTATGTTATGTTATGTTATGTTATGTTAAGCCTTCAACTACAATACTTTTAATAAAGTTAGCGATGGTTGCCGACGCTGTGTTGGCTTTTCTTGTTTTTGAATGGCCGGTCTATGATCAATTTTAGCTCATCAAATTTCACATTTTTCCTATTTATAGCCACGTCGTAATAACTAGAATAATTCTAAAATTCGATTGTAGAAAACCCCGGACGTTCGATCAAATGTGCGTGCATAAAGTAGACATCCGCATTTACCTTTGTGACGTTACGTTTTTTACTTCGTACTGCGTCGCGAACGAGTTCAGTCGTGTCGCTTTCAGGAAGAAGGCAAATTCATTAGTAACATTATGAAGACGTGTTTGTTATTTGTGGGTTTATTCCTAACTTTGCTAGGAGCTTCAGTTGCTTCAGGGAATACCAAAAATGAAGGTAAGACATTTTGCAGGTTACGAATGCGCGGTTTTTTCCCAGTATGGCGTAATGCGCCGATCAATTCGAAAGTTCAACATCCCCCCCTGGGCAACCCCCCTGGGCAACCCCCCCGGGCATTTGAACTTTTTAAGATTGCCTTGTTCAAATTCCCTCCCCTCGGGGCAAGAAAGCCGTTCAAATACCCCACCAATTAGTACTAAACTATCTCTCCTCAAAGGCAAATTTCGTTTTCAATCAACACTGTTCACTCTTTTCAAAGCGAGATATGCCGTAATGACACCTTCAAACTTCTTTTAAAGGCCCTTTTGAAAGAATCATTCAGTAACAAAGGCGAAACTCTACCTTGTAAATCCGTCAAACCCTGCAAAAACCGAAAAAACTGACGGGCGTATTACGTCAGAACAAGAGATAAATCTGGTTCAAATTCCCCACCCTTCCAACGCAACGTTCAAATTCCCCCCTCCCTGGGCACGATGTACAGGCAAATGCCAGGGGTATGCCCGGGGGGGGGATGTTGAACTTTCGAATTGATCGGGGCATAAGCTAGCAGTAAAGGTTTACAGCACGAGCAAAAAGTCGTTATTTAATATATTTTTTGATCTTAAATTGTCGAAAGCTCGTTACTTTTGTCTATTTATATTTCAGTTCTATCGGTTCTTCTTGAAATCAGTCAAAATGCTCACTTAAAATATTCTCTCAAGTGATTCGCTCATTTGAAGAATTTACTCTTTTGTTTGGTTTTGTTGTCATGGATTCTGTTTCCTAACCATAGTGATTCTTTCGCGCGTGCTCACTTGGTAGTTAATTGAGACGTCACACTTCGGGGACGCATAGTGCAATACTCCGTGTAAGTTCTCAATTCCAGAAATTAAATTGTTTCACGGAACTGTTAAAGCACAGAAATTAAACCGTTAACGTGGAACTTTAAACCGAAACCCAGAAATTAGCCTTGAGGCTTTTCTAGAATTCGTCTCCGTTATTAAGTTTTCAATTTTTTTGTCAAACAAATCTCTTTAATGTTATTGGTTAAATCAAAACAAAAGGTTTTGAATGAATGAATTTGGAAGGAAATTTTGAGCACAAAGACTATACGAACTTCCGTGCGAAGAAATGGCGTCAATTGAAAGAAATTGCCTTTGAAAATTTTTGTACTTTTGTCTTTCTGCAACCGATCCAAGCTTGCTTTTCTTAATTTTATGTATGAGTCAACTTCGTTGATGGCGCAGAGGAATTGTTCCTTCGGCGTTTCACGGTCAATAAAGACTTCGCCAAAAGAAATGCTACCATCGAAATTCACCTCACGTCGATTGACAGGCTTGTCTCCGTTAGAGTGGACACAGTGAATAAGATCAACAGCATTACGACAACGTATTTACCTGGAAAAACTGGCCAAAATGAGGTAAGTACATTCGACTTGCATTATTACGTAAATAGTTATTGAGCGGCTACCAGCAAGACAACCTCTCATTTTATCACTTTAGGCCGCCAGAGCTCACGAAGACATGTGTTTTTTATGGGATGTAATACTTGGAAGCAATGTTGGAAATGTGTTGAGCTCACAAAATTGCAAACATCCCTCCCCCTTGAACCTCTGAGCGTGGGGGTGGAGGGGTGGGGAGTGAGATGTAGAATGCATGAGTTCTAGTGCAAAAGCTCAGTATACCTTTCTGTTCAACCAGAATAAAATAAATCCGAAGAGAGGAGTCATGTTTTCTACTTTATTTCTACAGATGGAACCGGAAAACGAAAACACCTAGGAAAACATTGTTACAAACCAACCGCAAACGTTCACCAACACGTCACTACCTCCACCCAAGACCTTCTCAAAACAACAGAGCGTACAAAGACAAAGAGGAAACAACAGCTTCACCACCAACTCTTGGTTCGAAATGGCGTGGAACAGACTCTCTAAAGCAATGTGGTTGTGCGTTGGAATCGGGGGACCACAAGATTTAAACTCAGACGAATTTGCACGGAGGACAATTACCAGAGTGGATCTTACTTGTGCTGCAGACGATGTAAGTTGGTAATTTTCTTTGCTTCTAATAAACGACGAAACAGCGCAGTTATGAACACAGCTAAAGCAATTGCGAAGGCAAAGCTTGAATCCATGCGGGTTCTGCAGTCCAGTGCCTGCCAACTGAGCCATCAAGCCAACTGGGAGCTGGTCAATATGTGAGGTCAGGATATATCCATGGAAGACGGATAGATGTATATGTGAACTGAATTAAAGAATGAAAGAACATCACGGTTATTAATGCAACTCAATGCAAGCAGAACTTTGTAGAAAAGAAAGCCTGAAAAAAATACAGGCTTGAACCAGATTCAAAGCCATAACAGCGTGACCCTCAGTTGGTGGAGCACTGCACGGGAAATCGCTGGGTCATGGGTTCGAATCCCGTTTAAGCCTGAATTATTGCAAGCTTTCTTTTCGCAACTACTTAAGTTGGGTTGATAACTGTGATGTTCCTTTACTTAGTAAAATCTCTCACCAGCAGTTCACGTGTATGATATTTCACGTATTTCACTTCCATCTTTCTTTTTTGTTTCATTTGAAAGAATAACTATACGACTCAGTCAACTAAAAATAAACTTAAAATTTGGTTTTTTTGGTGTGACAGTAAATAAAAAGGAAATTTCTTTTTTTATTGTCTTTGTTTTTCAGCCCGTGAATCACAGCATATTTACTCTGGATCTACAGTATACGGAAGAGAATAGTTATCCTTTGACTCGCCGTGTTGATCTGATGAAACTGTTTGGCAATCATCGGCCTCAGAAGTCGCAGAATGTTGCTCTAGATAACAGCAAAGTCATTGCGAACGAAACCACAAAAGAAACTTTGTCAGTTTCACGTTCGAAGAAAGAAATGGACGTTGACATGTATCCTAACATCCAGGAAACGGAATCCAAACACGGCCGAGAGCCAACTGTGGTTTTTATGGGAAATTATGACAATGAAGAAGATAATAATAATAATAATAATAATAAAAACAATCTTTAACGAGGAAGCGCCCGTCACGTAAGTACGTGGTTTTCAGGGAGGTCCTCCATAAAATCTGAATGGCCTGAAACTGCTGCCTGGATTTATAACGGTAGACTACTATGGGAAAAACTCTGAAATCGTACCGACTTTACCACGACAGAGAGAAAATGATGAACGCATTTCCTCTGGCAGCCTTGACATTGTTCGTCTGAAATAAGAATACGAATCTCGGGCTCTCCAAGAGTTTGTCACTGCAGGGTACTATGGTATGGCAAACAATGAATCTTCGCTGCTGAATAACTCTAACATTGGAACTCCTGTACTTCTGAACGAAGGAAACACATTATCAACTCTAGTGGCGTTAGTGGTATTATCAACTCGAAGCGTTGCCTGATCTCATTTACACAGAAAAACCATACAGAAAATCCTTTGGAGGACCTACACAAATGTAACGAGGACTCAGTATTCATTTTTAATTTTACAGTGATCTACATTCATATTTTTAATATCCGCCGTCAATAGTCGGGAAAGTGCAGAATTTTAAAAATTTTAACAAACAATACTCAGAGTTGTGAAAAGTTCATCTCTCACTGGCATTTGTGAATATTTTACTCTAGGCTCAGTCTCCAGTCGTGAGTGTCTCGATGCGCCCGCGATTCTCGCCACCTTCACGGCTGGGCGCACGGGTTTGGTTATTGTTTAGACTGACCAATCAGAGACAAGCCCCCTGAAATTTGCGGGGCAGAATGCACGGCATAATTTAGCGGGATTTCGTCTTTCTTTTGAAATTTCACACTTTTAGGAGGCGTTTCAGGAAATACTTTTCGCATTTCGCTTTTTCTCAAGACAATACAAAAAAAAAAAGAACCGATAAAATTTATGCAATCGACGTGTGGATTGTCTGCATAATTATTAAAATTGTCATGACGTCACGGACATGCAACCAAACCCGTGCGCCCAGTCGTGAAAGTGGCGAGAATCGCGGGCGCATCGAGACACTCACGGTTGGAGACTGAGCACTTTTAGGAGGCGTTTCAGGAAATACTTTTCGCATTTCGCTTTTTCTCAAGACAATACAAAAAAAAAAAAGAACCGATAAAATTTATGCAATCGACGTGTGGATTGTCTGCATAATTATTAAAATTGTCAGGACGTCACGGACATGCAACCAAACCCGTGCGCCCAGCCGTGAAAGTGGCGAGAATCGCGGGCGCATCGAGACACTCACGGTTGGAGACTGAGCCTAATTTTACTCCAGATCAAGACCAACTCTGTACAAATACCCTGCGATCTTGGTGAACTCATAATAGGTTATACAAATGAACAACAAGACTTTTAGAATCGGCAAACATCACACACTTTGAGCCTTTTTTCAATTTAGGGAATATTTTGTATTTAATTGTCGTTTTAACACTATTGACAGAGATATGCTACGTTTCCATCGTTAGGAAACAAACTTCTGCTCAAGAAATGGCACGACTTGGTTCAGTACAAAAACATGGAACAGGTTTTCAGCAATGTTTGAAGGAAAGCCTAAGTCCAGTAATGTGCCTCTCGAAACGACTCAACTAAAGTTTGTACCAGATAAATGGATAACGGAAAAAGCAATCAATGATTCTGTCATGTGTCGACTTGATTCAAAGAAAAACGATTTGGTATGTGCATTTAATGCCTTTACCAAATTATATCAACAGTATACATTACTTAAAGGTTTGTCCAGGGACAACAATCTTATCCGAAAGAAAACTACAGCATGTCTACATTACCACTTATCGGCGTTAAAGTAGTAGGAATCAGTTCAGTTCACGTGGTGTCCCTTTGGAGGAAGTAGACATGCTGTATTGATTTCCATGACTGTTTTGATGGGCTCAATTCCGCTGCTCTATCGTGACCGGTCGTTGTTGACAAGATGGAAGTGGATTTTGGAGGCAGCAACGTGGACGAGTGTTTAGGGTGCCGGACTGGAAGTCTGGAGGTTCCGGGTTCAAGTCCCACTGACCAATGGCTGGCCAATGGCTGGAGTTGTGTCACGGTAGAACCGAGTTCAACTCGGTGGCAACACTTGCAGATCTCGACAGCCATTTGGTCTGACTATTGCAAGTTGGGTGTTTTAAACCTGCTATGTTGAATTTGACACAATTTTTATCGTTTGTTGCTGATTATTTGAGTAGAGTGCCTTTAAACTAACTTGTGTAGCTATTAAAATGCACGTTAGCTTGCGTGACCAGCCGTTCCCAGTGACGTAACGCGCGGAGTTAGTAATACCGAGCAAACTAGGCCCCGGTCCGTGGTCACCTGGAACGTCTGGCCGTGCAGTCTAAAGGTTGATTTCCATTGTCGCGTAAATTTTACGTGCGTACGGGCGTGAATTTAACTGGCTTTACGTGCGTAAATAAAATTTGAGACGATGTATGAACGGCTTACGTAAACGTAAAAAGTTAAAAGCTTTCAACTTTTTACGTTTACGTAAGCCGTTTATACATCGTTTCTAATTTTATTTACGCACGTAAAGCCAGTTAAATTCACGCCCATACGCACGTAAAATTTACACAACAGTGGAAATCAACCTTAAGTGCACATTCACTAGAAACGCAGCACTTACTTTTATCTTAAAAGTTTTTACATTGTGAATACCTTGGTTCACTACAAAAATATGTTCCAGATTTATGGCAATGTTTCAAGGATCGTGTAAGTCCAGCAATGCACCACTCCAAGAGAATCAAGTAAAGGTTGTACAGAATAAATGGATAACAGAAAAAGTAGTCAATGAATCTGTGGTGTGTCCACTGGATTCAAAGAAAAATGGTCCGGTGAGTGCTTTTAATGCCTGCATTAACTGTGTATTGCTTGAAGGTCACTTAGCCAATTAAGTTTCCTGCGATAACGATTCATCTGAAAGCGAAAACACATAACTACTAATTGGTGTAAAATAGGAGACAACGTGGGGTGCTGATGGGGAAATATCAGAGATGCTGGGCTGATTTTTATGACTGCTTTGATAGGCTCAATTTCCTTAGCTGTAAATCAACTTCGCTTGAAATAGAATTCAGATCATTTTTTTAAATATCGCTTTGTCTTCCCATACTTTTCACTGAAAAATTTTATAGCTCGTCATTAGTTAGGGGTACAAGATATGACTTTTTTCTGAGATCTGTTACATTCGAAGTAGGTTTTTCACTTTTTGTAGTATCATTGGGATGACCTATTTTTCCTTCTTAGAAAACGGAATTTTGTCCTTCTCACTAACCACGGTTTACTAATAAGCTGTATAACAAGGGTGTAGCTACTGTGCAATGGCTGAAATCAAGTGAAACTCAGGAGACGGCCTGCAATGCGACACAATGTAAGTAATACTATTATGTTGCTTGTGTATTAGTGGACTGCGTTTTCGGTACTTTCACTACTATCCACTAGATAGTCACGTGCAAAAGTTCTAATCCACGCAAGTTTATGTTTCATCTTTCTGTCCTTTTTGGACAGCGAACTTTCTGGCTCTTCAAAAGGAACATTTTCTACACTCCTCTTATGTCAATTGGTGCGATATTTTTTTCTTCAGATTACTAGACGTCTTTTCAAACCATGGTGATAAACTGGACATGGCAGGACACTTTTGATGTGATGATTACCATCTGGCTAATAGATTACTGCTTGATGGCTTTATACCTCTTTGTTGTACACATCAAGGAGTCCATTTAAGTGGTCAGGTACGTTTAAACTAGCTGGGATTACTATAGTGGAAGTTGTTAACAAGATGATCACTTAATGGGTTCGAAGCGATTTGGTTGAAGCTTCTCTTTAAAAGCCAAAGCAAAATGGTTCTTTAATTGGTACTTTAATTTGCAAAGTGTAATATGAGACCACCTTTTTAAAAATCAGCAAGCAAACTAACCTAGGTGTTTTTTTGTGTGTTTTGCAGATTGCGACGTGAAATTCGCCAACGTGAAGAACTGAATTAGAAAGAAATCAAAACCATGGGAATTAAAACAGAAAAAGAAACGTCCGAATTACTGCGGGAAGCAACAAAAATGGAACTGAGAACTGCAAATGAAATATGGATTATTAAGCGACTATTTTTTCTGTGTGTATGAAAGAGTTTGAAATGAATAAACTCAGTAACGTTTTTTTCGACTGTCAGATTCTTTTGGTTTCAAACAAATGAAACTTTGCATGGTTATCGTACTTCTAAACTGGCAGTAACCAATGGTTAGGAAGTGCGGGCGGAGATGTGGGTCGGGAGATGCGATTAGTGTTGAGAACCGCTGTTTAGTAATTGAATAGTTGGTGTGTAGCATGAAATGGTGAATGCGAGCAACCCTTTTAGGTCCAGTATCAACAGAGGAAATCGCGACGGAGTCATGAACGTGGAAATTGAATTTGAACTATACAGTAAACAAGACTCATATTAAATTAAACAGCTATTTTATTGAAAAGAAGAACAATTGCTTAGATTACAGTGAAAACAGTAACAAGTGACAGCATTCAATATGACTGCAAGAAGTTTGTTGTAGTATAAACGGCAACAGGAACATGTTTATTAGTATGGAAATCTTACATTTTTTAAAATAGTATTTACCAAAAAAGCTATAACCGCTGGACGGTTCTCTGTTTCTCTTGTACACTTGACGAGTCGCCTTGTTGTCATTTTCTAAAGCACTGTTACGTGATTTGCGAATGTTACGTCTACAGATATTATTTTCGATTGCAAAATCCTTTCCATGTGGTCACAGGCTTACCATCCTCTGTTTGTGGGGTGTCTGTAAAACCCGGAACACACCCGGAACACCCCGGAACACCCCGGAACACCCCCGGAACACCCTCAGAACACCCCGGAACACCCCCGGAACACCCCGGAACACCCCATAATACCCCGGAACACCCTCGAAACAGCCCGGAACACCCCAGAACACCAATAATAGTGGTCAGCGGTCAGACTGCTCACGAATTGACTAAGCCGAAGACCGCCGAAGAGTCCCAATTCTTCAGAAGACTTTTGCGGATCACCCTGAGATTTCCGAGCATTTCAAGAATGCTTCGGAATATTTTCCAAGCTTTTAAGGACAGCGAAACAACCATTATTTAATTAAAAAGAACATATTATACACGTGACCTTCATATCAATAACTTACAATTCTCAGTGATATGAAAATGTGACAGTTGAATTATTAATTCTGCACTGACATTTCTCGTGCGAGGTTTGCATTATCACGCTCAAGAAACAGATGTGACCTCAAGGACATAACAAAGCGAAATGATACAGTGTCACGCAATATTATGAGGTCATTATTCCGAGGTCACACGATCGTCATCGTTTTACTTCCACAGGCGCATGGAAAATGTTCAGATATTTGTTGTTTGTTCTATTGTTTTCTCAGCAAATCAGAAAAGACCTTGTAAGAGCTGCGTACCGCCCCAAAATGTTCGCCCGCCTGTCGTTACGCTAATATATACACCTAATTTAAAAAACCATTTCATATAAAAGCAATGATGAAAAAAATCCAAATAGGAATAGATTAGGCATGCAAACTACCTTCAAGGATTCGCTCTGACGAAGAGCAATTAAACACTTAAAATGTGGGCTTTAAGATGGCAAATTCACCTTTTATCAACTTCTGCAGTTTATATTTAAAATTTGAAGTATGATACTGTAGTGCATGAGTGCTTCGGGAACATTAAAATCCGAGAACGTAGTTTCCACTCACTCATTCTCTTCATGCCGGGTGGCACATTAGACCTGCTTTTTGGTAAACAAAAGAGCTCGGAAGATAAATGAGTAGGAGAAATGTGCGCCTGCAAAAAGATACTCACTATAATTTTCTAGAAGTATCCGAGGGCTTATAATGTGGGATGTGACAACATAAACCAGGAGCAAAATTTACGCTCTTATAGCAAGAAAAGGAACAAGTATTTTATTTACTGTCGCAAGGTCTAGTTAGAATTTAAGAGCGGATGCCAGAAAATATCGAGCAAAATAAAAATTCAGCGGCCACGGTGAAAAACTGTTTTTCGCTCATATTTAATATATTGGTAGGCAATACAGGTAAAATAATCGTGGTATAGTTTGTTTTTCAATAACTCGCTTTCGTTGAGAAAAAGTCGGGAAAATATATTTTCACCTTCGGTGACCTCAAAACAACCAAAACTACGGGAGCAATCGCCAGTTACCAAACATCATCTCGCTTGCAAAAGAAAAGTAAGACTGAAAACATTTGCCATAAGATACTGATTTAAGAAGTATTTAACATCTCATTTGACCTCGAAATGATTCTAGGCAATAATTTTAAACGCAAACAATCGCATTTTAAGGACACGCTTTTTTCAAACTGACCAAAAATAGGATTTTACCTCCGGGACACGATCAAACATTTTTCCATGTGCCCAGTGATAATTTTTCCTGAGGTACAAGCTGTGAAATGTTGAAGACTTGTCCTAGCACATATTTTAAAACTGGAATGGGTATTTTAATTTTAGCTTCACAAAAGACCTTCAAAGTTGGGTAAATTTTCATTGATTAGTGAATAATTAACAAGGTTGAGCCGAACCAACGTTTCTTCATTCACCGATTCTAAGAGGAATTTCTTAAAGTTACAGTGAAAGTGAATGAGTTGAAAAACTGCAGTTTAAAGTACTTTACCTGGTATGCTTGGTATCAGTCGAGTCAGGTTATGAGAAGCTTCGATTTGTGGATTTTGGACCCTCGCCGTTCTTTGTATCGACCAGCTGTTGAGTTTGACCTCGAGGTCATCAGTTTAGATAACACCAAACGGCAAATTCAATTACTAAGGAAACTTTTACGTGTAATTTTTGGTCATCTTCAACAAATGTAATGGCAGAAGGCTTTTTCTTCGAACTTAGCTCTCCATTAACAGAAATAAGAACAGCCAAAAAGCAGCGCCGCTAGCAAATAAACTAACATGATGTTGCGTGACTGCTTTGAGCAAAATCTTTCGCTCGGGGTAGGGGAAGGTGCGAAAGGTTACGTTACTTGCGTGCTATTGTGCGCGGAATGTTGCTAGTAAGAGCCTTAAAGAGCCTTAAATCAACGCCAACCTAAAAATGCTACTTAGAGGTTGAGGTGAACAATATGGCGAGATAGAGCTTATGGTAAAAAAAATATCTTGACATTTCCAAATGTGGTTTTGCGTTCTTTAGTTTTTCGCTTGTGTTTTTTCGCGGTATCGTGTTTTGGGTACCCCCCCCCCCCCCAATGCCTCGCTCCGTTATTTTTCGGCGATGTCGTTTTGTTTTCACAACGGTTACTGTACTTTCGGTCTTTTTTTTATTTTTACCCATACGAAAACGTGGAAAAAGATGCTACTTTCTGGTTGTTTGACAGATCTAATTTTTGAGACTCAAATTAACTCAGTACTTTTGATTGACAGTTCCGTCAATTAGATAAGAAAATCAGTGATCAAAATCGCTGTTGGTCAGTAGCGTTAACTATGGAAAGCACTTGCTCGTTTCTAGCGATTGTTGGAGGGCAGTGCGGCTATGACCGCAGAGACAGAAAAAAATCAGTGGAATGTATTCCATTACTGAGCTGTGCGAAGGACATCACAAGTCACAAGTCATCCTTTGCATTTTACGACATAGACTGGGAAGTGGATCTTATACTAGCGAGAGCCGGAATCTTCTCCGGCCCTCAAAGTGTTGAACAATTAAAAATATGCCCATATCACCGCGCAACGCTTGGCATTGGATGGAAACGTCCATCCGACAGATGCAAAGTACCGACGGTTATGTCACATCACAGCGAAGATGTCGGGAAAAAACCAAAAGCGGAGAGAGGACTCGGCAAAGCGGGTTCGGAAACTATATTTAAGGAGTGCGGAGTTATTCTTCCCGTTGGTTCAGGTACGTAGTCTCTGCTTAGAAAATTGTCCATCGTTTTTTTTTTCAATATAACCGAAATAACTTGAGTTTTGCTGTTGAACCTCATGAAGGATTGGAATGAATTCATCTGGAAAAATAACCAAACGTTGGTAAACACTTTAATCAAATTAAGCCGATTCATCTATTTTTGAAATACGTACAAATTAAGTTTAACCTAACTTAATTAACTGGTGTTTTGTTGGTTTATTTCTTCGTTTGCCTGTTCCTTGTTTTGCTTGGATCATTGTTTTTTGGTTCCTCTCTTTTGCTTGAAGTACAACTAAGAACAAAACTAAAATAAAGCGTAAAGTAATCCTTGAATCTTTTAATCAAAGGGGTCTGCCTAAACTGCCGGCATTTATTACGCGGAAAAGTTGCGAAGGCTGACGATACCGAAGTCATTTTGCGAATTGAGGATATGGCTTTGGTAAGTTTATCCCACTTCGTTCGTATTAAAATGTGATTTAGAAATTGTTAGAAGATGTTTTTTGCCATCACACTAAACACCGAAAAGACCACAGAGTAAGTTAGACGAAATAAAACCTGGATTGGGAAGGGGGGGGGGGAACAAAGGACCACCACACACTTAGAGGACCCCTCACACCCTTGCCCCAGCCCCCAGTCACTCCGTCTATAACTGACGGCTGCTGATTAACTGCTCTCGCTGCACAGACAAACATTGGCCCAGAAACGACATAGATGATGCAAATAAGTAATAATAAAAAATAACGAATTAACTGTTGGATTTGATTTATTTTCCACAGGATGAAACAAGTACTATTCCAGTCGGTCAAAGTACTCCAGCAAGTTTCTTTTCACCCGAATTTCAGACTCCGTCACAGAGCATGTACGTTCTCACCGACACAGATGATTCTCTTGTACTTCTTCTTCAAGTGGTCAACCACTTGAACAGTTGAACACTTTCCTACATAGTAGGGACATTAGTCCGGTGAGATATCCCATGAAAACAGACTGGGAAGAGGCCAGCGAAAGAACAAGGCGTCGTCACATACGAAAAGCGAAACAAGCAATTTTGGCTGTTTTAGACAAAGTGGCACCGAATCAATGTCAACAGCTTTGGCAATCCTTAGTTGCATCCAAATCATTAGAACACCAGTTTTCTAGTGATAACGATGAGCAGGTTGATGAAGTACTTATTGGGGCGCTAGCAGAGTGCTACAATAATGCCGATAACTGGCAAACCAGACGCCAAATACTGTCAATAATGGCGGACAAAGTGTCATACAAGACACTTCGAACGCGGGTCCCTAATCTGACCAGGTATCGGTTTAGCGCAGCACGAAAGCACGTCTTAACTGAAGGTAGAGGTGTTCCACTTCCGCAGCAGTCTTCTCGGACAAGAATGGCAGTATCCCAATCTCAGTTGGATCACTTCCTTGACTTCATAACAAGCCAACATGTGATGCAGGACCTTCCATTCGGGGAAAAGTCCATCACACTGTCAACAAAAGAGGTTATCATGGTGCCTAATGTTGTTCGGATGATGATTCCCGAGTCTATCGTCAAGCAGTACCTGACTTACGCGGATGAATGTGGTTTCACTCCCCTAAGCCGCAGAACGCTCTTGAGAATCCTATCCGTTTGTTCCGCCTCAACAAGAAAGTCGTTGCAGGGACTTGATTATGTGAGCTCAGCAGGTAGTCAGGCTTTTGATGATTTAAGCGACGTTGTCGATAGATTAGGTGAAGAGTTGATGGGAATGACGTGGGCAAGAGAAATAAAGGAGCGCCTGAAGTCGGCTAAACGCTACCTGAAAAGCGACTATAAGGTAATTTTAAAAAATGTAACTAATATCTGCAACTGGTTTACATTTGCAGCCTACTCCAAAACTTAAAAAAACAAAACAAAACAAAACAAAACAAAACAAAGAAAGAGATAATCTTGTTCCCATATGATATAATCACCAGCTAACTGAAAGTCTGGACTTTTTCAGCCACTTATCTTAATATTTATATTATATCTAGAGCCTATCGAAAACGCGCTTCACGTCACACTCACCGACGTTACTTGTCTCATCAATATACTTCGGAATAAACGTCCATACGCATCCCTCGTGTCCTCGAAATGCTTCCGTACTCAGCTTTTTACTTAAAAAGTTGTATTCCATAAACAAATAAATATTGCAAAGGCAATTCAACATAGCCAATAGGCTGATTAATACACATCATTGTCTATACAGGTGCACGTCTCAAAGCAATCAACTATTCCAGACCATTGTAGAGCGTACGCTCTGAGCGACCCAAAAGACAAGGATTACCAGTCCATCTGTGAACATGATCACCTAGAAACCTGCGATCGATGCGAATTGCTTGTATCCGTTCTCGATGACATAGATGAGGCTCTTCAAAAGATGTCGAGTAGCAACATTGCAAGTGACATAATCGAAGAGCTAACCTTCATTGTAGACCACGCTAAGCAGCACATTTTCTCTTGGAAAGCTCACCTCCTTCGTTGTATTAACCAGGATGAAGCGAGATTAGACGTAATCGATGGCCTCGATGAAACCTCCGTGGTTTTGGTACAAGACTGGGCCATGAAATTTCTGCCCAGAAAATTCAGAGAGAACCAGAGTGACTGGTTCGGTAAACGGGGTTTGCCCTGGCACATTACTGTGGCTATTCGAAGAGCAGAGAACCAAGAACTCCAGATGATGACATTCGTACACGTTTTTAAAAGTTGCACTCAAGACAGCTGTGCCGTGCTAGCTATCATGAAGGATGTAATTGGAAAGCTCAAGTCTCAGTTGCCTCAACTAGAATCTGTCTTTTATAGGCAGGATAACGTCGGGTGTTACCACTGCGGTGCAACCATAGTTGGAGCATGCATTACAGGTGAATGCCATGGTGTCTCAGTGAAGCGGATGGACTTTTCAGACCCCCAAGGAGGCAAAGGGGCGTGTGACAGGAAAGCTGCCACAATAAAATCACACATGAGGATCCATCTTAACGAAGGCAATAACATCGAAACCGCCAGTGAAATGGTAGATGCTATCCAGTCAGGAGGAGGCGTTCCTGGAGTTTATGTTACACTCTGTGACACTTTTGAAGTGCAAAAGCCTTCTTTTCATGTAAAACTGGACAGTGTGAGTGTCATTTCTAACATTGAGTACAGTAGTGAAAGCCTTCGAGTCTGGAGAGCGTATGGAATAGGAACCGGAAAGAAAATACCCCGTGCAAAGCTTGACGTTTCTCAGGTAGAACAGTTCCTTAATCACGTCGAATGCGATTCCAATCCAGCCAACGGTACACGAGAGGCGTACTTTCACAAATTCAAGTCTAGAGCTAAGTCTTCTTTGGAAGATGCCGCTAAAAATTCTGATACTGAAGCAGAGCCAGCTACTAATGCCTCTAGCTGTCCTCTTTTCTCCTGTCCCGAGGAAGGATGCATTAAAACGTATCAACGACTTTCCGCCTTACAGCACCACCAAGACTGCGGAAAACATGAACGCGCACTCGAACATGAAACTCTTCTTGACAAAGCCGTGTATGGTTATGCAGATAGGCTCCAAGAGCAGTCTGGTGGGGTAGCACAGATGGAGGAATTTACTAAGAGCAGAAACGTTTCAAATCAACCACAGTTGCCAATGGGTTGGGCACTGAAATCCAGTCAAGTTCGCCGAGCTAGATTTACAGAAAAACAGAAAGATTATTTATCCTGTAAATTCTTCTTTGGAGAGTCAACTGGCCAAAAAGTAGACGCGGCGTCAGTTTCAAAGTCAATGATGACGGCCAGGGACAGTAATGGGAGCCGGTTATTTACAAGTTCTGAATTTCTTACCAGCCAGCAAATTTCAAGTTTCTTTTCAAGACTAGCTTCCAAGCGTTCTCAAGACCAAGCGACTGATAGTGACAACGAGTTAGAAGATCAGAACATGGAAAACGAGGAAGCCTTTAGCGATCTGAGAAGTGAAATTCTTCGAGACGTTGCGCTTGTCCACCCCATCTGCTACGACAACCATAACCTTTGCGAACTTATTGCAAACTCAAAGCTAACAAAATTTGCTATTCAAATGCTTAGGGATATCTGTGAGCACTTTGATATTCCAACGGCTGACATAACAATAAGGAAGAAAGCCCCATACATTGAAAGAATTGTCGCCTTTGGTAAGAAATGCACCTGCCAGGGTTGATAATGTCTTAACACGTGATGAAATTTCACAGTAACTACATACCTTTCTCACAAAATACATGAATGGACTAAGTAATTTATTGGTAGGGAGGGGGAGCAAATACCAAAAAAGGGAAATTAAGAAAAAAAAACATGCACAGGGAAAAGGTTCAGAGAAATACCTTAAAAACTGAATAAGATCGGTTCCTACAAAGCTTTAATTTAGCGAAAATAAAAAGGCGGGCATCAAAAAAGACCAAAAAAATGCTTAACCCTACCCCTCCCTCCCCATTGTTAAAAAAGTTAATGGTCCGTCCCTTAAGCAGTGAAACTCGTTGAGATGTGACACTGAAGCGTTTGGTCGTAAGTGACGTGGCCACAGGATAACGATGCAAATATTCAAACAGGACAACCATCCTTACTTTGAGTTGACGGAGGTCCAATTTACAATTCCACCACTTAATCTTTGTGAAGCTATCCCGCTTCAGGCAGAAGGAAGAAAACAATTAACTTTCTGTCAGCACCTACTTTAGAAAATGATCACTGAATATTTTCACCATAGTGATACAAGTGTAGAGGAGAAAAAATTCTGGCAGACCCTAGTTTAATGAACTCTAATTAGATTTCCTGTTTTCACGAAAGTCACTAACCCACTCAAGTAAATGGGCTGTATAACGAATTGAGTGGCTATTGAAACCTAACGTTTGTCCAGGTTACCGTTCCACTGTTAAATAATGAAGAATGTACGAGGCTGCAATAAGGTCTTGTCACACGGTAGCTTCTCACGGAGTTGTTCAAATGATTTTGAGGCTAATTGTGCGGGATAAGTGTTGGAATAACAGCATGTCCTAAAACAAGACGTCCTTTCCTAGTTCAAAAATGGCCTTATATGGCCTTATATGTCCTATACGAGGACTTGCCGCTGGACAGTGTATGGTTTTTGGCCTCTCTTCCCTGAAAAAGGTATAAAATTTTATAGTAGTCAGTCCTACAGGATCTGAAAATATCCTAAACAGGGTAATTGTTGCACGATTGTTGCTGTGACGTTTGCCGGTCTCTAAAAAACTAACAATTGTGTAAAACAAGAAAGTGCGTATTTTTTTCGTTTGTCCTAAACAGGGAACGAAAATGGAAGGTGTTTTGCTAAACACGGTTGGTATTTTAGGACATTTTTTCGTCCTAAACAGGGTCAGGGCCCTGAGACCGCTTGATAACATTCCAGTCCTCTGCCGAGATATGATCTACAGTCTGATAAAAAATTAAATAAATGAATAAAAATATTTGAAAGTATTTCGAACCAAAATAGATAAAGAAAGAAAAAAGAAAAAGCTCTCTTTCTGCATAATGTACTTGCCTCATTGTTTTGGTAAGTTTGCCTCTTCTACCCCCCCCCCCCCCCCCCCCGCCCCCCGCTGCGTAGAAGTCTGTTCAGTCACGCAACTCCGAAAGATGCGTAATCACGTTGACTGTCAAACGTGTACTGGCTTTCGCCTGCTTTAATTTTAGGTTGTTCTGCATTAAATCGGTTTCATCTGCTTTGAAATGTGCCCTTCTGTTAATAAACGTGCTTCGAAAAAGTAGGATAGATAGGTCGAATGAAATTTCCGCTCGAATTAAATCTTTAGAAAGATTTTTTTAAAGTCAGACGTTACTCGCTCGATCGCTTTTGAACCATTCAGCAGCTGATGAAGCATTCTATAAACTGGAAAGACTTGTATCTTTCGTCTAAGGTAAGTCATTTAATAGTCTACATCTTTTCATTTAACTGTCAATTTAATGTTGTCAGCAAGAAGTTGTCTTAAAGTCCATTTCTTCGCCGGACCGAGAAACTGTTCGTTACATCGTAACTAATTAATTATTCAAAAAATGCACAAAATATCTCTAACTTTGGGGTTCTCAAGGGAGACGAAAAACAAAATACCCATTTCAGTTTTAACATAAGTTTTAGTTCAATGCTTAAGCAACTTCCAGCGCGAATCCTAGAACAGTTCGTTATTGGGCACATGGAAAAAAACCTGATCGCGATGTAGCGGTAAAATCGTAATTTTTATCACCTTGCAACATTGGCGTCCTAAAATGCGTTTGTTTCCATTTTAAGTCGTCGCCAAGAAGACAATCTCATGTCAAATGAGACGTGAAACACTTCCCAAATAAATATCTTAGGGCTAATATTTTCTAGCTTTGTTTTCTTTTGGACGAGAGTAATGTTTTGGTAACTACTAAATTCGCCCTTAATTTTGGCTGTTTTGAGACTAAGGACGTGAGAAATATATTTTTCCAATTTTCCCAAAATTGAAGCGTTCTTTTGGAAAACAAACTACATCACGATTGTTAGCTTTGTATTGCCTACCAACACTCCAAATATGAGCTAAAAGTAATTTTCAACTGTGGCCAACGTTTGCTCGAAATTTTCAGGCATTCGCTCTTAAGAGAAAAATTTCAATAAACCAAAAAAAGGAAAACATCAACGATGAGAGTACATACCACATTTTCTTGAACTTTGCAAAGTTCATGTGCTCCCTCAAAACGCTAACTTTATACGTTGCGATAAACCTTGAGTTACAACTTACTTCTCAAAAACTAATTCAAACGTTTGTCTAATGGGTATTTAGAAGGAGCGGCGGTGTTTCTTTGCCCAGTTCGTGCAGTAACAGCAAGTGGGGCACTTATTAAGAAAATGCGGTAGTACTAGCTATTTAAATTGAAAAGGAAGAGTATCTATATATCACTAGATACACCATATTTAAAGCCTTTACGGAAACAAAATGAACCCTATATACATTCAGTAGGCTGCAAACCAAGTCGGATTTCCGGCAGTTACATAAAATAGCAAACCAGTCCGTCTTTGCAGGCTACACCCTCGGTGGCCAATATCCATAAGTGTATTCTGCATGCCGGTCTAAACGGATTTGAACAGGTAAAGGCAATATTAAAATCAATCGGGGATAAGTTCCAGCTCTTCTGTTCTTCATAAAAGATCTGTATTTTAAGAAAACCTTCAAAAATCTGAACGTCACTTGTTTCATGAACTGGACATAAATGTCACTGTTAAAAAAGAACCAGTAAGATCAGAATACGAAAATGAAATTTTCTTGAGTTTATCTCTGAGTGACCAGGATATGTGCATAAATATTTTCCATCAACCCGGAAATTTATGAAAAATGCATCAGCGAATTAATGTATTCTCCAGTAGGCTTGTAAAGAATGTTTTCTAGGTAGCGTGACCACCTTTTGTCAAGCCTGTTAATTTCCATGTGTCCCCTTTCGCAGAAAAAATCATTAAAAAGCAAAATGTGAAATCACTTTCCTTAAATTATGAGACCTGGATTATCTCAAATTGACCAACAATCATGTTCCCAGGAAGCAAGGCGATACTAAGAAAATGTATGTAGGCTGTCCATAGGTAAAATAAGTTCAGAATTACTTCTGAACTTTCTTTTTCGACAGAAAAAGTGATATTCTTTAATTGCGAGCCTAAGGTAAACTTAAGTTCCCTAACACCCGCCTACATTCATTCCCAAAACCGCCTTTAAGTATTCCACGTGCAATGGCAAGAGATGGGGGATGATGCTTTCGGGGATAATACTTTGTGCAGGCACGAAATGGGGCTGTTTGCGTTTTACGCAGTCAACACAACAGTGAAAATAGACGTTGGACACCTTGGAAACCTTTTCCTCGTTTGATGGTGAAGTATACTCCCGTCTCATCTTAGTAACTATGACTATGTTGCTGGGGATCTGGGGAATATGCCCTCCGGGCTTTAGGGCCTGTTGGCAACCAAAGCATTTTGCCACTTGGGAGGGACAAAACTGAAGCAGGTAGATGTTAAAAACACCAACGGACGGAGAAGGAAATGGCGGTTTGGATTGCCAAATCGATACTGGGTCATTGGGAGGATGTCGTGCTGCAACCGCGCTGACTGATCTATCTGCCGCCCAAAAAGAGAAATTACCGCTATACATAGGGTGAGTGTGGTCGCTACCAACAGGTGCAGGTGCACCAGGAGCTCGAGGAAACCCACCAAGCGTCGTAGGTGAAGTGGGAGGTAAAACAGATTGGCCACCAAAAGACGCAGGAGCAGTTGGGGGAGACTCAGCGAACGGTATCAGTGAACATCCAGGTAATGGGTACTGATCTTCATGCCCAGTAAGCGACGGGGGCCCAGCGTACGAGATCAATGAAGATCCAGGCAATGGGTGATGATCTTCTTGGCCAGTAAGCGAATGAGGTGCAATAGGAGGGGACCCAGCATACGAGATCAAGGAAGATCCAGGCAATGGGTAATGATCTTCATGGCCACTTAGCAACCGAGGTGCAATGGCAGGAGAGCCAGCCGCATACGACCTCTGGGAAGATGCAGAACCAGTGGAAGGGAAACCAGCATTAAAGATTGGGGACGATCCCATTAGCGACTGTTGTTGACCATGACCACTGAGGGACGCAGGTCCAGCAGGATAGGAAGCATCATAAGGCACTAAGGAGGATGGAGAGGACGTCCGTTGTCCACCATCTCGTGTAATGGGCGACGCTGTTTGATACTGCTCCCTTTCATTATTACCCGCTTGCATATCTTGCCTGGAGCTTCTCACGGTATCTGTAAACGATGTAGTTAGTACCGGCTGTTTCTTTCCGGCGTGTGCACGTTGTCTTGCAGGTTTTCCGCCTTTCCGTCCAGCCCCACTTCGCGCACCTTTCACCGAGAGTTGGTGCAGGTTAGGCATTTCCACGTTAGCTTTTAGAAACTCAATGTACTCTTTGAGGACGTGATTTGCTTCAGCTGTGGCTACCGTATGACAGCACATCTTAAGGTAGGCATACTGCGTGCAGCCAGGGTCACATTGAAAGATGTGACCTTTAACATTCTTCTTTGCGTGAACGGTCACCACGAGCGGCTTACTTGGTTGTTTAGAATTGTAAACTTGCTTTGCAAATGGACAGGAAGAACCGGCGACTGGAAGAATGTATCCCAGCGAACCTACAATCTCTCTCGCTTCTTTCCAGATCTTCTTTAGCGTAAAGGTAGAAATACTTGGTATATCATCATACCCCATGGATAAGAGTGGCATGGTGGAACTTGGCTGTGGCAAGAGCTGCGCTGACGTGGATCTGTCTTCTATCAATTCCACATTCATAACCACCTGCATATGTGCTTCTCTCTGATGAGGAGTCATTTGGTACCAATCAGCCCTCTCTAAATAACGAAAGCCTGGAATAAGCTCCCACTCCCCGGTTCTTGCCACTGCTTTTCGTATTAAGTCTCTGTGACGTTCAGCGATACAGGACAGCTTGTCAATGAATTCTGGCAGCTCGTTTTCCTGGTATTTGACTTGATCTTTAATGACCTCATTCATGCATTCACTCTTATTTTGGTAATAAGGCTCAGGGGGAGAGCCCAAACCCACCTCTTTTCTTAGGTTTGGAAGCATGTGCTCTTTCATATCTTTAGCCTTTTTTTCAACAAACCACTGGTGAAAGCATTGGAGGGTGGTGGAGCCACTGCTGACTTGACAGTTAGCTTCCAAGTTGTCCCATTTATCCTACGGAAAGAAAACATGATCATATATGTATGAAAATGGCTTGGCTTATTTTTGGTAGTGGCCGTTTTTAATATTCTGTTTGTTTATCGTGGTTTTCTTTTTGCTTCTTTTCTAGGTGTGGGGAGGTGGGCACAAGCGATGTGATGTAGCCCATGTGTCTGTCAATCGCGTTAAACGAAAGCGAGTAATCTAATTATTAAAAAGTAGCTTTCCTTCTTTATCGTTCCAGTATAAATCAAAAAGGAAGCGGAATACTGAATTACAGCAACACGCGCACGGGCGTTGATTATCGGCTATTAGTATAATTTTAATGCTATATTCACCTCGCTACCAGTTGAATACAACAAGGCGCGGCTGCTAGGCTGTTACTTTTCTTCGTGTGTTGTTCGTCAAGTTTTAGCTGGTTTTTTTTTTTTTTTTTGACTTTTTGATGACCACATCTCAAAATTATAATAAAACACATTTTCGCCTCAGGCGCAGTAAATATTGGCGAATATTTACCGAGCCGAAGCCTGAGGCGAATAATTGTTAAATAGTCAAAGATGGCATAGCCAATCAGGTTCTCTGACACTCCCATCACCCCTAGTCTTTATTGCTATGTGCTAATACATTCTATATTGTTTTGAATAAATTTTTAGGTATGCAAGTTACGGGCTTATAAGGAATGAGTGGGGGTGGGGGGGGGGGGGGCTGGGGGGAGTTTGGAGGTGGCATTCTCAATATCATTTTCTGTACGGTTCAAACTCATTTAACTATGTAAGTACCTTTAGTGACACCAGCTTTGCGTCGAACGTGTCTCCGTCTTCAGAGTCTACGAGCCCCTCGTAGTGGGTGTTTCCAACATCGTACCCGAAGATATCTCTAACGAACTCGACCTGTAGCTGTTTTGGCACACCAAGAGAGGACAGCTTGTCTTTGCAGTTATTCTTGAAATGTGCAAAACACCTAAGGAGCTTTGGACTTGAACAGGCCTTTGTTAAACCCTGTTGTAGTGCATTCTCTCCATCTGTGCCAAAGCACTGAATTTCCGACAGCGATGGTCTAATCTCAATCAACGAAGACATGAAATAGTAGTAGTTTGCAAACTGCTTACGTCGGTGCACAAGTACCGGACCCATGACGATAGGATGTTTGCCAATTCGTTTACTATTTACAAGCCCGTGTTCGTGGGTCATCACAGTCACGTCAAACGCACCCAGATTAAACGTAGGATCGACTGAAACTATTTTAAATGAAGCAGGATTTGTTGCATTACGTTCTAGTTCACGTAGTTGATAATCTGTTGCAAGAACGCACATAGTGTCAGGGGCACCTTGAACTTTGCGGAAGAACGCCATGCCGGGGACTCGGGATTGGTTTATACACATCTCCATTACTGCAGAAAGTTCGTCCCTCGTTCCCTTAACGTTTTTTCTCCTTCGTTCGTTATTGCCTGTCACGGATCGTCTAAGGTTGCTGACCTGCTGGCGATTCCTGGGTAGGCTGCCGGCACTGTCCGCCTCCATAATTCCACCTTTAACATCATCGACGACTTCTACTGCAATTTTTGGAGTACAACTCTGTGCTTCGCTCTTGAGCATATCTAAAGTACTTGGCATTGTTCTGGTGTATCCAACTCTTCCCTTTGAATTACCATGAGAAGCAACAGCAAAAGAACGCTCTAGTCCGTCAAAAGAGTACTTGAGCAAGCACAAAGGCAGTGGGGATCCTATATAGTCTGATGAAATACAATCAAAAATTTCAGGTTCACCAAGGTGGCCGAACACAGTTTTATAGAACATGTGCGCTGTTTATCACCATTTTTACGTGATTTACATCAGGGCACCCAACATTATTACATTCACGTTTCGTTCTACTACAAATTTCCTCACGAGTTACATTTCAGATTGTTCTTAGTAGGTGTTTCACCTGTTTTTCAACTATATCTCTGGCAAATTTCGCGGTGAAATTCTAATGAGAAATTCGTGAGAAATTTGCGCATTTCTGAAAAGATCACAAACAGTGGTCTCAAGTTTTGGTCAAATGTGCACTTATTTGTTTTTTCGGCCGAGAAGAATTAAAAGCCATGAAGGTCGGGTTCTTTGAAAATTCACTCTCTTTTGCTCCGTGATGGAACGAGAAATTTCACAAACAACACACCAACTTATTTTAGGAAGAAAACACAACTAGGCAATCCATTTATAACAAAATACTTATCGGCGCCTTTTCTGTTTTTCTCAACCCTTGCGCACGCGCCCAGCAACTGAAATTGTAACTCGTACGCAAATTGTGTTCAGCCACTGTAAATGAAAGTTGCCAGCACTATAATTACCGTGCAGCTTTGATGAGTACTTAAAACCAAAACTGTTCGACTGTATGTTATCGTAGAGACAAATTCGCGCCCACGTGTGCTAACATTATTCGCTAACGCCAGTTTTAGATAATCGTGTGGAACTAGCACTCCCGCACCTTAAAAAAACCAAAAACAACTTTCGACATCTGGCTTCCATGCATTGTACAGGGCGAACTGTTAAAAAATCTATACCACAAGAGAATTTTGTGAATTTACTGGGGGAAGATAGGAGTAAAAGAAGCACACAGACTGCACCCCACATTGCGTCGCGTCATCACGCGTTCGAGCAGTACGCGTGTAAGAGGTCTGAAGTCAGGGCTGAAACTCTCTTCATGCCGAAAACTTAGCCCGGTTAAGAATGGTCATACAATCGGCCTCTAAGGTTCTCTTTCTCCACTGAAAGTACTTAACCACCTTAAATCTTGAGTTGCAGCCTATAAATTCATTTCTAACCAATTTGCTAACTTGCAAAACGCGGGGTTTTAAATATGTAATACACTGCTGAAGCTTAATTTAGTAACACATGATGAGGCGATTTGTTTGTACTAGTTTTTAAAAATAATTTCCAATCTGTAGGTTACAATACAGCCCAAGCAATGAAAGGATGGGCCCACTATTACGCAGTTAAAAAATTTGAGCTTTTCGTAATGCGTAATATACGTTTCGATTGAGGTCTAAGACGTTTCAATGGAAAAAAAATAAAGAGCAATTGGTTTTAGTGTAAGGAATTCATACCTTCTATCTCTACTATCATTCTTTTGAAGTCTGGGGCCGTTCCGTTAGCGTGATATATGCGTCGCATGACGTACATATCTGGATCTAGATCTGCACCGCTTGGTTTGTAACTTCTCGGATACTTGAAGATCTCTGAGACGTCGCCATTTGAATTTCGTTCCACCTTGAGGTAAGAAGTGATTACACCATTCTGGTTCCAAACTCCAAGATCGTCGGCACGTATGTCACGTCGGCCTTTAAGGTTTGCAAGGTTTACCAAAAAACAACAGTTCCTTTGCACGCCTATTGGCTGTTTTTGGCAAACAGTGTTTGAAGTGGGGTTTGTCGTTAGCAGGGTGCGTGCTGTCTTCGTAACAGAAAATTCGCCGTCATCCATTTCAGTCAATGGAAAGGATAGATTTCCATCAAAGTAGTTTACATCATTAGAATACGTTGCATTCTCCCTAAAAGGTAGATTTGTCAAAATGAGTTATCAGCCAAGGAAAGGGTGGCGAAACAAAGGGGGTAGGAATACGCTATTTCTTAGGTAAAAAAACATTCACACACCGTGCACGTACGTATTTTAGAATTTTAGAGCTTGTTGAGCTCTATAAGTGATAAAACTCCGCAAATCAAAACGGTCTTTTAATCTTAGGTCCAACTTGCATTTTAAATGTGTTGAATGCAAAAATACAATTGTGTTTGACATGCCTCGATGAAATTTGATAAAGTGGGTATTTCTATCGAGAGAAAAGGAAAGGTGTTATTTATGTCCCTACAGTACATTGGAGAAAAAGGCACCAATAGAATCGAAACCTTAACGGAATGGAAAAAATTTTCTCAGCTATTTTCTTGTGTTACCTGCTCTCCCTGAATGTGAGTAATCTTTCGTTTCTTCCTGACTGCTTTGAGGAGCATGCTTCCTCATGATCGCCAAACTTCAATCTGAAAGAAAAAAGTGCTCTTTAAGTTTAGTTCAATGCCGTTTAAACTGCTGCAGCTTTCAATGATTATTTTTTATACGTCTGTTTTGTCCGCCGGTATAGAATGGTATGCAAGGATGATCTGATGCGGCTGTGGGAAGCCTAACAAAGACGCTCGGAAAACTTCTGGATTGATCTTGACGTACTCTTATTTGCGAACGCTGCAAATTATGGCTATTACTATACTTTGATGTTTCCTTGTCAATTAAAAATAAGTCACTCAAATCTTGACATTTGAAAGAGAAATCTCATGATGACTGGCACCTCAGGAAGTTATTTTCTTTACTAACCTTAGACTATTGATTATTTTGTGCCTTGTCTTAAGGGTTTATTGGCGAGGGACACTGGAAATCAGTTCGAGAGAAAGGACACACGCGATGAACAGGCAATAACAAAGTAACCACGTCTACGAGGAAGACAAAACAGAACGGAACGCTTGCAGTTTGTTTTGAACACCTTAGAATCTCGAAGACTCACAAGTACATTTTCCAGGCTTTCGCCAAAAATCTAATACTTTTAAGCATAGAATAGATACTCACTTTTTTTTAAGTGGGCTGTTTTCTGGAGAGGAAATGACAATGACGTCGACGGTATCTGCCTTTCCCTTTTCTCCAACCTTCACTGTATTGCTGAAAAGCCAACGTTAAGGATGTTATCAAAACGTATACAACTAAGCTACAAGTAGTCTCTGTTTCTGCTCAGAGATAGCCGAGCGAAAAGAACACGCGAGCAACCGCGAAAATCACCTGCCGCGTGGAAACTTAACACGCGTGTGGTGCGCCGGAATGAGGCTCACTACATGAGCGGATCATTACACGCGCGTCAGCAGTCAGTGTAGCAACCGAGAACATACAAATTTTTTTAACGATGCAGGGGAAGGGGGGGGGGGGGGGTGGAGGAGAGACTCCGTAAAATCCTGAAGATCCACTTAATCGACACCTGAACGACATAAATATTCGGAATATATTAAACGGCGTTAGCCGCTAAATCAAGTCAATTTGAGAAATGCCATTTTCCCTTGGAGATCGAACAGGGAGTTCTTCCTTGGAACCCGGGAACTTGGCAAGTCTGCAATGCGAAGGGCGTGGACGTGGTCGTTTTTGAGCCACGAACGGGACCCGGAAGTCACATGTTCTTTTCCTTTGCTCGTATTATCAATTTTTCAGGTTTCTTAGCGCGAACTTGTAAATGAGGAATGTCCAACTGCTTGCAGGTGGGGAGGTTAACAAAACAACAACAACAACAACAACATTCGCGTCTCGGTTGCCGCCTATAGCTCAAAACGACTGTGCTCAAGACATAAGCTCTCTATTACCACAACACGTACAACAAGCAGACACTTTCGTTTTTGTCAAAACATAAGAGGCCTCTGCCCCGTTTATAATTCACTTTCTCGCCCTTCATTGTATTACACAGCAACGATAAATTGTTTAAACTTATTTAAGTCTTTTAAAATGAAATGATATTTTTGGACGGGCAATAAAATCAGTTTACCTCTGTCAAGGTATCCGTACGGTAATACTAGAACCACGTGTAATTTAAAAACTCACCTCACTTCGCACGGAGTCTTAACGCTGTCATCTTTTTCGCTGAAAAGGGAAAGGCTAACATTTATACCATTCCTCTGTAGGTTCACATAAATTCAAGATACAAGTCAAAGAGATTTATCTTACCTCTTAACCAAAAATACCGGCTTAAATAAAATCTCTTCCTCCGAGTCGTCGTCCATCTTGCAAGGCCAGTGAACTGCACCAATAGTACAAGTAAACCAATCACAAGCTTCTCATTGTCACCGCAAGCGTGACCTTCACAATTTCCCACGGATACAAAATGATTTACATTTTTTCGTGGTCTTGAACGTGAAACGCACTTTGTGTGCAAAATCTGTCACGCCATGCCCAAAAGTAAGTTATCGCAACCGTGAAGTGTTGTATGGTGAATTGAATTATTATCCATCCATGACGTCACATCTGTTTGTCGAGAGTTGTAATGCAAATCTCGCATGAGTTACAACAACTTTAATAATTAAATTGAAATATTCAAAATCAAATCTTTGTTGATGTAAAGGGCACCAATGTTATTTTTTGGCATTAAATTCGATGCTTTTACTAAGTTAAGTTACTAAGTTAACTTCGGATGTTCCTGGCTGTATTGAGGGTATTCCGGGGCATTATGGGATGTTCCGGGGTGTTCCAGGGGTGTTCCGGGCTGTTCTGAGGGTGTTCCAGGGGTGTTCCGGGGTGTTCCGGGGGTGTTCCGGGGTGTTCCGGGGTGTTCCGGGGTGTTCCGGGTGTGTTCCGGGTTTTACAGACACCCCCGTTTGTGTGGTGGACTGTGCATTTATAATGGCTGTGTCGGTTTATCAAATTTGCAAAACTAAAGCCGAAATTTACGAGTTTTAATACTGAGGAATATGAAATAAAAACTCATAAAATTGCTGCCATGGTGTTTTGATTTGTGTTTCTGTGTTTATTTTGGCGATTTAAGGTTCGCGAAAGCGACGTTTTCAAAATAACGGTCAGACTCGCTCAAAAGTAGAGAAAGAGAACAAGGCATGCAACTCGGCGACCCGCTTTTTTCCCTACCCAGTCGAACGTTTCGTCAAAAAAGTCGTATTTGCCCGATTCCCTCACACAAATAATTCTTAGCCCTCGAAAGAATAGTCTTTGAACAAAGTTTTGGCCAAATTTGAGTTAGATTCGATCGCGGATAGACCTTTAGAATCGAGCCCAGACTTTTGAATACGACCGTCAATTTGCTTTCTCCCTATGATCTGCAAGAAATCCGAACTCAAAGGAATTCGAAGAATGCATTTTTCCGTTAAAATTTGAATTCGCGTGCGACAAACTGCCGCCCCTGGCCTCCCTAAGCGAAACTTTTGGTCCGTGACAAAATCTTCTCTGTGGTCACCCGAGTGGCGAGTTTGACCGACAAAGGAACCCAGTTGAAAGACACGCTATCTTTTTAAATTTCCCCTGCGCGTAGACTGAGGGTCGCTGGGCGCAAAAATTCAAAACAAAACAAAATGGAAGATGCGGACTCAGGCCAGCCAAAGGCCAAGAGGAAAAAGACCGAAAAGGGAAATGAAAAACGGTGGTGGTATGTTGAATTGCTTTTTCTACTTAATCATATGTGTGTGTGCCATTTACCATTGTCAAACAACAGCAGCCGTTATGATCATGCGTAATCGTTTCGTTACGTTTAACTGGCTTGCATTTTTCCGCTTTCATGACAAGTTAACACAGAATTATGAGTCAAAATCGGGAAAAAAAATTTCCTTGGATGAAATTTTGGAAGTTGAACTAGCATTGAATTGAATTTTCATTAATTTTTATCATAAACCGCCGAAACATCAACTTGAAACGCTGCTTCACTGATCAGCTCACAACAACTCAGCCCACAAAATTTGCTGACTATCGCATCTTTTTTCCCGCGAACTGAAGGTGTAGCAAGGAGACCTGTTGTCATGCACTGTTCCATAGAAAACGGCAAAGTGACATTTAAGACATTTAACCATTAAATTAACATTTCTCGTACATTTTCTTCATTCTGAGTTACTGTAAAATAACATGTTTGCCGTTCTATGCTAGGCAATGTTTCGTACATCTTGTATAGCAAATCTTGGTGGAACTTGTAAAATTGAGAGACAAGTTGGAAGAAAAATTGCTTTTTGTAACAGCGCCCTTAGGGATTTTGACCAAGACAGCGAAGGCGATTAAAGAGGAATTGTTTTTTTTTTTCCAAAACATTTGATTAAAACGAACTGCTGAAAAAGTAGGGGATCCATAACTCAACTTTTTGGCTTTTGTCTGTGACTAGGTTTAGGAAAAAATACTGAAAGTAATCAATGGCATGGTAATCAATTGTTGAGTAGTTTATTCCGTTCAATGTAGTAGAAGCTCAAAAATGTGTTTTCATGTCACAGAATTCTTTACCCTGATCATGATCAGACTTCTTCATCGTAAGAATTTTAAGTACTTGAATTTTTCTGCTACCACCAACGTTTTTCATTTCCCTCAGTCGGTCTTTTTCTTCTTGGCCTTAGGCTGGCCTGAGTCCACGTCTTCCATTTTGTTTTGTTTTGAATTTTTGCGCCCAGCGACCCTCAGTCTATGTGCAGGGGAAATTTAAAAAGATAGCGTGTCTTTCAACTGGGTTCCTTTGTCGGTCAAACTCGCCACTCGGGTGACCACAGAGAAGATTTTGTCACGGACCAAAAGTTTCGCTTAGGGAGGCCAGGGGCGGCAGTTTGTCGCACGCGAATTCAAATTTTAACGGAAAAATGCATTCTTCGAATTCCTTTGAGTTCGGATTTCTTGCAGATCATAGGGAGAAAGCAAATTGACGGTCGTATTCGAAAGTCTGGGCTTGATTCTAAAGGTCTATCCGCGATCGAATCTAACTCAAATTTGGCCAAAACTTTGTTCGAAGACTGTTCTTTCGAGGACTAAGAATTTTTTGTGTGAGCGAATCGGGCAAATACGACTTTTTTGGCGAAACGTTCGACTGGGTAGTGTAATTTGCGGGTCGCCGAGTTGCATGCCTTGTTCTCTTTCTCTACTTTTGAGCGAGTCCGACCGTTATTTTGAAAACATCGCTTTCGCGAGCCTTAAATCGCCAAAATAAACACAGAAACACAAATCAAAACACCACGGCAGCAATTTCATGAGTTTTTATTCCATATTCCTCAGTATTAAAACTCGTAAATTTCCGCTTTAGTTTTGCAAATTTGATAAACCGACACAGCCATTATAAATGCACAGCCCACCACACAAACAGAGGATGGTAAACCTGTGATGTGGTTCGGAAAATTACATTCACGTGAGCACGGATGGGCACGAGCGTACCAAGCTGCTGCGCATGTCCTCCGCATGGACATCAAACGGACCTTGAACTCAATACCAGGGCCTTCGCTCACATACCATTCATACCATTTGGAAAGTCAAAGGAATGCCAAGAATGTGGCCACATTTTGCTCCAACTCGGCTGCATACAGTTTAAGTAAGTGCCTCTGACCACCACCTCCAAGGTAAGGTCTGCGGGCTCGCTTTTGTTCGCCCACAAAAAGACACATGACTATGATTATTGTGTTGGTTTCTTGGCGACACTTAAGTCTCGACTTCAGGTCTCTCTCCTAGAGGAACGAAATGTCTCTCTTTTGTTCTTTGCCAAACACCATCATCTGTTGTGGATGGATCAGGAGACTCAGATCCATTTAGGTATTATTTATGAGTCGCGTAACACAATTTAGTTTGGGCATAGCTTGGGTAACAGGGTTAGAAAAAGCAATTTATTGTTCAAAGTTAAAAAAGGACTGGAACCGAGTGTTGCCATCGAGGTATGCGTAATCGGGTGTGTTTCAGTTAATTCATGCAAACATTTTCGAAAATATCTTTCACTTTGCAATTTATCTCCTGAATGTCTCGACAATATTATCGTTACATCCTTCTTAAGGTCAAGGAATACGAGCAACATTTTCGCGCAATTTGTAGCGCAACGATGTTGCGTTGCAAGTTGAGACTGTTTGTTTGTAGCATGCTTCGCACCAAGTCTCGCCCTTCGCGCTCGATGTCGCGCTGGGCCAAATAAACGCCCATCTATTTACGCAACAATTTTTTCATGTCGCAGAAAGTAGTCGTAGCTCCTACTTTTTGCAAAATGAAACTTAATAAGCGCTGTGGTGGTAGTGCATGCGCAACAAACTGCGTCCATTTGCAACGCGACACTGTTGCGCTACAAATTGCAGGAAAATGTTGCCCGTATTGCTTGGCCTTAATTTGCATAATACAAAAACTTGAAGTGGTGCTACGATAAAAATCACTTATTTTTTCTTCGGATTTCGAAATTATGTTTACTAAACACTCCCCAAGCGAAATTTTAAGCCTTAATTTTGAGAGGAAGACTGTTAATTTAAACTGCAATTTTTCCGCCATTATTACACCAGCCAGAAAGGATACAATGATGTCATTCACTCAAGAGAATGCAGTGTGTGAACACAGCTTAGTAATTATGCAAAACATGAAAGCTCTGAAAGCTCAGAACTCCTGTGCTACATACTGAATATACTGCGTTCTAAAACTCTTGAATGAATGACGTCATTGTATCCTTTCTGGCTGGTGTAATAATGGCGGGCCATTAAATCGTAAAATTGAAGTTTAAACAAACGGTCTTATTCTCAAAATTTAAAGGTTAAAATTTCGCTTGGGGAATGTTTAGTAAACAAAGTCTCGAAATCCAAAGAATGAAAGTGAGTTTTTGATCGTAGTACCACTTGAAATATCTCTGTAATGAAAAGAGATATGAGCAAACAACTAGCACCATCATTCTTCGTTTAAAGTACTGAAATTTCAATACGTGTCAAGGTCAAATCGGATCACATGGCACCCCTTCAAATTTCTTTTTTTATTCCAAAAATAGTATGTGTACCAAAGTTGGTGCTTTCTTCCAGTTAATCTCGTATCCAGATCTCAAGAATATCTTCAGTCTGTCACGATATTGTCCTTAAGCCCCCTGACTATTTCAGTGTTTCCCAGTCCATAGGTACTTTACTACAACTGCAGTTTCCACACTTATTTCCTTGCACAGCATTCCCTTCTTCGAAGCAAGATTCCCCTTCCACCGCGGTCAAACGTCTGAGGCGGTTTTTCTCTTTTTAATTCGTAAGATTTATGCACGATGCAGTCGAAACATGAGCAAGGATATTTAAATTAGTGGGTGAGTGTAGATATATTTTCATTTCTCTCAAGTAAACGAGTTTCTTTGCTATTTAAATGTTTCGCTCCTGAACAAAATTACTCTTAGACTGAATGGCGCCGACAATTCCGTTTTCAAACACTTAGCACTTTTTTTAAGTAAAATTCGAAACATTATAAAGTAATTGCGATTTTGAGAAGGCAATTCTGCATTATATTGACGGCTAGTTGGAAGAAAATATATTCCGTATTGGGCAGAGTCGCGAAGCGCCGTCAATATAATGCAGAATTGCCGTCTCAAAATCGCAATTAGTTTTGTATCACGATTCAATCGTTTTTCGGGCGAAACAAACTCAAAACTGAGAATTTCCTGCACTGATTGAAAGATAAATTCTTACAACTTTTCAAGTGTTGAACGCGAATGTTTGTACGCGCTATCAAATCTTTGTTTTGCAGAAAAAATTCAAAATGTGGACTTTTCTAGCCATAAATCGGTGCTTCACACAAATAAATTCAAAGTACAATCTTTATGTAGTTTTGTTATGTTCCAGAAGTCGACAAAATATGTAAAATAACGCAAACTCGACGACCTTTTCGTGCGAAACTTTTTCAAAAAACATGATTGCGTGATTAGCGCTCGCACAACAACACCTCGACAAAAACAAACGAAAACACGATTTAATTCTCGTCTTACCTTGCCTTTTCGATAACATGGACTTTAAAGTTGAATATCGCTTTCCTTTATCTTTTAAACGGCAAAGAAATTTACATTTCTGGCCGCTTTTTGGCGAGAAACTTTAAATTTCTGTTTTGAATGGGAGGAGCCCAACAAAAACGGCGCGCAATTTTCAACCAATCACTGGCTCGCTTTTGAGACGTCAATACGCAATTATATTTCGCCAAGAAGCCTGGTACTAGTAATACGATAAACTAAGGGTGCGTTTCTTTAGGAAAATCGGGAAACGGATTTGTGATCCCAGATCATATGGATTCTTCGATACCAAAGAAACGCAAAATCCGAAAAAGGATTATTTTGTCATGACAAGACAGGCTGGAAGCACGCAATATATATGTCAAAACGAAATTTCTCTCGTACTGCCCAAGAATTCAACTAGAATGGAATACAAATAATTTATAAACAAGGACAGTATCTGCAGTAGTTCAAGTGAACTCGCTATTTGCGTTCACAGTTAGCAAAATCTGGTCCCTGAATTACAGAAATGGTGCAAAAATGAAGTTATCCTGACGTGTCAATGCTTCTGTCTGTACTTTTGGAGAAAACTTTTCAAATATACGGAACGGAATAATCACCTGAATTTTCTTTTTCACGAACGAATGTTTTGTCACGCAAGATCGAGAGAAAATATGGCGAGACCAGTAAATTTGCATGGAAGACCGCTTGACAGATGTACTATTTTCGGATCCGTCCCCCAAAGAAACGCAGGGATCATGAATCCTAAAAATCCGGATTTAGATTTGATTTGATGTATCCACACGGAGTGTGGATTCTTCAGATCACTAATCCGTGATTAATCCATTTTCGGATTTAGGTAAAGAAACGCAAAATCCGTTTTTGGATACAAGAATCCGGATTTGGATTTTCCCAAAGAAATTGCGATTTTGAGAAGGCAATTCTGCATTATATTGACGGCTAGTTGAAAGAAAATATATTCCGTATTGGGCTAGGACTCTTTAGATCCCTAAATAGTGCCTTACTTGACTGGAATGCCCTGCCTATGGAGATGAGAAACCTATCTTACAATGCTTTTAGAATATTGTTACATGATAGGTTTAAATTTTTTAAGTAGCTTTCCATTTTCTTCAATTCTTAAGTAGAACTTAGGTGTCAAGCCCCCGCTTAATTCATTCCTAATATTTAAATATTACCATTTTAGTATTTATGTTCCTTTCTCTTTCCCTAAAAATATGTTAGCGTTGGCGAGAAGTATTGCTTTGGGTGTGCTCTGTTTGCTGGGATAGAAATAAATGACACATCCCTTTGGGATGAATTTGACCACTCGTTACGCAAAGGTGTCAAAAGATAGACAGTGGCGCGACAGCAATTAGCAAATTTTCTTTGAGTGAGGTTTGTGAGAAATTACACTTACGACAATTAAACGACGCCAATAACTTCAGGGGTTGTAAGTTGATTGGAATATCATTTAGGCAAAGGCAATTTACTGCCTGCACTAATTGTTGATATTTTGTATCTAAAAGAAAACGCCGCATTCATATTGATTTATCGATCGCTTGCTTCGGTATTAACTTGAGCATTATTCAATAGATCATTGAAATCCACCTTTTAATGAGGTATCTCCCAACCAATGGCATATGAGGCCAGGTGACAAACTCTCAAAACTATCGCCAAATTAAGCATGCATCTCGTATTGACGTTTTTCATAGTCATTTAAAGACCAAAAAACTGGACATTTTACATTCAATTGTCATTCAGCCCTAAGAGTTAGTTAAGTCAGCAAGCAGAAAAACAACGGAAAAAAAAACGGTAAGTCAGCGAGGGTAAAGTCAAACCCGCCCGAACTCTGCTGTAAATTGAACGGTATCTTGTAACTGATCCAAGGAAAACTGTAGAAACAGTTAAGCCAGTCAATTGTAATCCTGTGTTAAACATGGAATATTAATCAGACTGGTATAAGGTGCAACAGCTGCAACAGGATATTTCGCCCTCCTTTTATACTCCTTCTGGCTAAAATAGGTAAATTAGACTCGAAGAAAAATGGTATCAAAGGTAACTTAGTTTTCCATTCATTGTTCCTTAATTGCTTTTTTGCGTGGGCCTTTAGAAAGCCATCCTACAAGAAGCCGTCGACAACTTTTAGCCATTCGGTGTTTTTGATCGATCTTTTTTGTTTTGCCCTTCCGTCTTTCAATTTACAAGAAGCTCATATTGAAGTTTTTCTTTGACAGTAGAACGTGCACTACGTAGTCCACACAGCGAAGAGCGTTATGAGCTCCTTGGTCTTTAATGGGAAGCCTCTGTCGAATATAACTGTAAATGTGTCATGTTCTCAAGTTTACTCGGGTTCTCTTTATTTGTTTGATCGCTTGACATTCGAAATAAGACTGCGCATTCAAAGCAATAAAGCTTATTTGTAGGGGCGTTTCTGCATGAGCCTGTCCTATTGAAGTAAATTTCTTTGTTTATTGCCACTCAGTAACTTTCTGTTTGGTGGTAACCGTTGTCAACCAAAGAAAAAAATCTCTCTCTCGCTCATCCTTTATAAAATGTGCGAATCTGATTCCAAGAATGGCATCAGGGATGAAAATAAGTTTCCAAATGACGAGAAAAGTTGAGCTTCTGTTTTAAACAATGTGGAAATGCTAAGCTTTGTTTTCAAAATAAAAATCGTTACCTTAGACTGAAGAAAGATAAGTTATGGGTTATGGCTAGTGTTCCCAGTGGAGGTCGTAAACGTTATTGTCGAGAAAACATCGGCCTACACTGAACAGTCTTTTGGACAGATCAAAATACTGTTTATTAGCTTTTAGCTCATGAATATTTGATTTCATACATCAACGAGTTTCAAGCCATCACTAAATCTCTGGCACTTTTAATTAGTCTGGTGCTAGCAAGACAGGTGTTCTTTGGAATTGCTTTTTTTCTAAGCTTAAAAGCTTTTGATTTCAACGATTAAATTATGTCACCTCAGAAGAAAATACATTGAACCTGTTTAGAGGCATACGATCTGAAATTTGAAATTTTACCTGCACTTTATCGGACTCGATAAACGAGGTAAGGTCTTCTCAAAGTATCATAAACTAAACACGAATATATTGATGTTGTTTCCTGCTGATTTTATTGGTTCGAAATCCCCAAATATAAAATTTCCGACCAAATGAATATTCATCTTCAAAAATATCAGTATATGTCTACTAATTTAACTTATGGGAATATATGTTTCTTTTAGAAAATTTTCTTTTTAAAACATTTCTGATTTATTCGACAAAGTGAAATGTTTCTGGAATTTTTTCCCTCCGAATATCAGTTGCTCGGCGCACTTATTGAAAATGTGATACTTGTCTCCGAGATACACAATGTTTGTTTTGTGCTCTTCGAGTAAGCTTTTTTCGCTAAGAAAGTGAAGTATATTCACATTGGTCAAACAGAAATTCAGCATTTACGCTAAAAAAAAAAGCACAAAACGGTATGAATATCCTGATTTTGACTAAACATTGGCTATTAAAGTTAAAGAACTGAAAACAAACATGTTGCCGAAGCAAAAAGTTATGAATTTGTAATCGCTGATTTAGGACGTCTTAAAAATAGGATTAATATTCAAATCACAACTAATGAAGGGAAATCTAAATTGCAATTTACGAAAACATGGTTCAGATGATAAAGATGCAAAATCCGTAAAGTTTTTATTTCTTTGGCGCTTCTTAGTTACTAAACAGCTGTAACAGCCACGATCGACGTGAAGTTTGTTAACTCACACACACAAAAATAAAGAATGATCCGTTAAATGTGTTCAAGGTCCAATGTTTTGTGCGTACTGCGTAACAATTTATTGGTAAATAGTTTCTTTGCTACAGAAGCAAAGTCCCTCTATTTTTACTCAATTTAATTTTACACCGACTGAAATTATCTAAAATGATAAAAAAATTATAAATGTAAATGTATTTATAAAAGTAAATGTATTTATCATGGGTTACGTAAGCTCGCTTTCAGGGTGTTGTATGTATTTCATTAGCGCGCGGGCGTACGAGTATAAATAATGCGTAGTTACCCATTTAATAGTGTTCATTCGCGTCCCACGACCCCTTATCGCTCTAAAAATTAAATACGCAATGACCCGGAATATATATACAGATTTCATCCTTTGTTAGATCAACGAGCTCGCGAAGAGGTATTTTCTGTCATTCCTATAGCTTGCTGCGGCATTTAGTTAGTTATTTTTTCCTCTTGTATTTGGAGTTGTTTAGTTACGTTGTTATATTATGCTAATTGTTTGTAAGTTTTGTTACATTCTACATGTGTCTCGAAAGTGACATAATAAAGTCTGTGCACCCGGCATGTGTGGTTGCCTATTACACGATAAATGCGGGTCCATATTCGGTTGAGCGGGGGCGAATTAGAGTATAATACTCAGTATTGGGAATAGATTGAACCCACGAGTCATATCATAAGTCGGTACAGTACGGAATTCTATTCCTTCCAACAACGTTCAAAAATGTAAATGGTGAAGAAAACACATGTAATTTCTACAGGCTTCAACCTGCTTCAACAGGTCGAGCAACAAACGTTGTCGAGATACGCCATTCGCTTATGTAATTTAACTCTAACTACTAATAAGCGTTTTTGGCTACGAACGGTCAAGGCAAGATAAAGATAAGATAAGAACCTTTATTAAAGTGTCAATGTATTTAGCCTAGATAGACTAGTTGGGGACACTAATGAAGATGTCGTTGTGTACTATGAGGTTTGCTCAACCCGGCTTTGTGAATTCTGTTGATATCTTCTTCGCGCTGTTCTGGTAATTATAGACGGTTTTGACAAGAAAAACAAAGCCAAGCTCCTGTCACGTAACTTCCATTCCAGCGTGAACCTGAACAAAATATGGGCTCTCAGGACCCTCTTATAGGGGCCAAAATTGCGTTTGGCCATTTCAAATGTTTCTGTTGGCTTTTGTTCGCCGTCGGAATAGACAAACTTCGGCAGTTTCTCATTGCCATTATAAAACAAAATGCAGTCAAGCGATAGTTCTTTCAATCGAAATAGCATTTTTCTATATATAGAAAATACGCCAAGCAAGGTCAGTGTAACCTAATTTACTCCCCCGTTTTACGTAGAAAGGGCGTCATGTCTCACCCACTATTCACTCTTCACTGTCTCCAGAAAAAATGCTTATTTTATTTACTGTTTTCCTCTTTTCCTGTCTATTGAGGGTTCTTAAATGTAGATTCAGTTTCAGACTGCAGTTCCGGTATGAACTGGGTTTTTTAACCGGCCGTCGCTATGGCGACCGCCGGTTTATAAAATGGGCACGGTTTCGTCGTGATAGTCAGTTGGCTTAACATACGAACAAAGTGCTGTAAAGCTTGTGGTACGGGTACTCAAGAGCGGTACTGTCTTATAAGACGCATGCGCATATTAGTCTGCTGAATCTTACCTTCGTGTGTTCTTGTCTTTTAATTTACAGTATTTAAGATATCAACGACAAACGGTTGTTAAGTTTGGGGTTTTTTGTATTTGTCTTGTATAACGCATGCGCAATTGAGTAAAGGAGCTAATAGGATGGAATGCGAAATTGGCTGTGTTGTCTGATCTAGTTAGTGGTTATGGTGAAAATTTTTTTAGCGCAGGAGTTTTTTTTATTGGGATTGACATTTTGAGGGTGTAAAAATGTGGGAGTCAGAAGGATTTGTAAATGTCAGGAGCATATGACGCTTCTGTGAATGTGATTTGCTTTGAAAGTTGCGTTTTGTATAGGAGCGGTGTAACATTGTGCTGCGTGAGAGGGGGTTTCCCTTGCCGTTTTATGGGGGGGGGGGGGGGTGGTTTGCGAAGTGGATTGTAAGGTTTCTGATTGGCTAACTTGTATTTCGCAGCGGACAAAAAGGAGAGTTGCGTTTTGCCGGCGTGGGCTAGGAAGAGAAGGAATTGGTACTAGTATGATGATGCAATATAAGTGGATTGCACCATCAGTACATGATAGTTCTGACTTGTGAACGGAGAGAGATCAGTGTTTATTTGAGGCGAGAAGTTGATACGAAGGAATCGTCATTAATAAGGAGATCAATTAATAGGGTAGGTGTTACGAGTCTTTTTGCATTGAAAGAACGAAAATATCTGAATATTATCGACGGATTTGTGTGGTTTGCGTGTGGTGTACGCTAAAGGCTACGAGCAGTCTCTCTTTCCGTTCAGAGATAGTGAAGGAAAAGAAAAACAAGCGAGTGAGCGCGAAATCGATTGCGGCTCGACAGGCGCGTTAGCTTTCAAAGACGTGGGCGACTTTCGTCCCCGCTCGCTTGTTTTCTTTTGCAAGGGTATTCCCGGGTCAGCAAACCGGATTTAAACATCACGTCATGAGATATGCCTTGACGTGCCCCATACTCTGACGATCTGCTCGAGCTCGTGTTTAACAAGCGTTATATTTTGATTCTACTGCTATATTCACTGTTTGTATTTAAGGTCTAGGCACAACAGACAACTTCGTCGTCGCTGTGTGAGCATTCTCAGTTGTGGACGAATTTATATCGACATTCAACGTTTGAGTGAATTTGCGTTTTTCAGCACAAATAAAAGCGATAAAAAAGATAAGCTGAGTCATCAGAGTTTAAACATTACGTCATCCAGTAACGCTATAGTAAAAATATTGTGTCACACAATCACACTTTTCGTCACGCCGGTTCGTATAAATAGAGGATCACGCTAACATTTGTGAAACCTAGGGGTGGGGAGGGTCAGAATGGCCGGTTAAAATGCCCAATAGGCTTTCTTGTCTTGTGAGTAGTTTGAACGCGACAATTCTTCAAAGAGCCGAAAATTGCGTTCCGCCTCAACAACTCTGATTTCTTTGAAAATTCAGTGTTCATGCAAATTAGGTCTAATTTATAGTTATATTCCTAAACTGAGCCCGCGGTAATTAACAGACATGTAATGGCCTGTCACGGCCCGACTGCCATTCACATTCAGTAGCATACAAGAATGACTGTTGCGCCGGTCGGTTCAAAGGTTAGCTGGCAATTACTATCTGTGGGAAAATGCTCATTTAAAAGATTTTATTATGAAATTCTATTCGAGGAATCTATCTGGCGCAGTTTTGAACAAAATTAGTTGCCGGAGCCTTAAGATTTTTGCGAAAACTCTTGAACGATTATTCTTGAGAAAGGCTCGCTGCTATATTCGCAGTACGGAATTGACATCCCTGCAAAAGAAAGCGATTTAGATAATGTCCAGTTCAATAGTCCTATTTTAAAGCAGAATATCAGTCATAAGCCACAAAGGAAATGATACCGACGAATTCGGAATGTATTTATTCTCATGTAGATGTCAAAACGGATACACGTAAAGCCGATTCTCTCATATTTGAAGAATTTGAGGTAAAGCAGTTTCAAACGAAATTCTTACAAATTAATCATTTGAGCCTATGAAAGTTATCATACTCTTAGTTTTCTTCGCTTGTGATTTTTTTTCCGAATAAAAAATCAATTAGGGACGTCGGCTAAGCTGGCTAATACTGATTTTATACCAACCGTCGAGTCAGTCAAGGAGGTTGAATGTAACCACAGTTTTCTCGCCTGTAGGTAAGTCTAATGTCTGAGCTCTTTGTTGAAATCCTCAAGTATATATTAGCATAACTTTACTGATAACTTTACTGTTTGTTTTAGAGTATTTGCAAAACGAAATTTGGCCTAGTTTCGAACTCTACGCTTGCACGTCTTTATATATTTTCAGTTGAATATCGATCAGTGACCTAAAAATAAACGGAACAGCAAGCATCTCAATACCATGATAGCAACATTGACGATTTTAATTGTAACGGGAAATTTATAGTTTATTTTGTCGGTTTTTCTTAGGAAACTAAAAGCAAAAATCACCGAACTGTCTAATCCACACAGGACGTAAAAGTGATTGATGTTATACCTTCTTAGAAGTTCGCGACCAGACAGGCTAATTCAAAGCGTTTGGCGATTACAGGGATTTTCTGTCGGCTTTCTTCGTCGTCAGGATAGACAAACTTCGGTAGTTTCTTATTGCCATGTTTAAATATAACTAGACAAGCCGTTCTTGTAGATAAAGCAACGACCGTCTTACTCTTGCTTAAGACCTCCAGCGTTGCGTCTATTCTATCAATCAAAATATTATTTTCGACTCGAAACTGAGCCAGATGCAAGCGAAGAGCGAGCCAAACGACCCATTTGTGAACATTTGCAAATTAAGAGGCTGCTTATAACATGGCAAGGATATACATAATGATGAATTCAATTAAGTATAGTCCGATCAAGGTTTTATTCAATAATTGAATTTTTCGCATTGAACGCTGTCACTTCTAAGGTAGGAAGACAAAGATTTATTTCACAATAATTTAATTGCCAATGTGGGGGAAGGACGTTGACTTTCGAACACGAAATTGATCTTCTTCTGGTGGGTGAAAATGTAAGTCATTACATTTTTGTGTTAGTCATTGGTGTTTTCGGTACGTGACCCAGTGTATTTTGATAATTCTCTTGATTTGAAAACAATTTTCAATTGATCAATCACCGATACAATGCAAGTCACAATTCACTGACGCAGATACCTGAAACATCATAAAGCTACTATCTTCTGTATCTGCCTTGAAGACGATATTCTTCCGTTTGTTTCGGTCCCACTTCCTTTCCCATAGTGTTGTTTGTAAAACTTATACACAGGTATCATTATTGTATCAAAATATTTCTATAGTATCTTTGAAATTCCCTTAACGAAATGTTAAATTTCCTACGATTTATCAGCTGCCTTTTCCCAACAGTGAACTTTGACACTCCGAAACAGGGATCAAACCCACTGTTTTAAAATCAAATGCCATTTTCCAATCTCAAAAGTGTTTTGCAACACAGCAGGGAAATGTCTGCTTCAACTGTGGTTTTTCACTTTGACCTCGTTATTATTAAAATTAACCATGTTCTCATATAGCTTTGTCCACAAAGCACGCTCCGTAATTACTGAAGCAAAATAATCCTGACGTATGAAGACGAATACAATTCTTCGTACGATTTCCTGTGCCTTCTTCTTGTGATTTTCCTGTGTTGCCCTTTAGTGGTTGATCAGACGAAAGGCACGATCATTAATCGACTTAAACGATCAATGTTTTCGTTTATGAAAGCGGGGAGAAGGAAGCTAATTTTTAGAGGCGGGATCTTCAGTGTTTTATTGTTTGGGGTTGCAGTAAGGGTTAAATTTGCATGTAATTTTTTTCCTCTGTAGTAGGGATTACATTGGAACAAGGAGGACCTTTTTAGAGAGTGTGTGCAAGTCCACCGTCTGAACTTCATACTTGTTATGTTCCTGTCAGAATTTTGCCCGTGATCTTACTTATTTTTGTCTCGTAGCAATTTCCAAGTAGTAGCCTTTTCGCTTGTTGCCATTTCATTCGGCTGCTTCACCACCGTGTCGCTAATCTGAATTTGCCCTAAAAACTTTTCACAAGCGGTTTACTGATAATAACTGAAAAGAAAATTAAAATGGACATGAAACACAACTAAGCCGGTGTTAAATCTACAGTTGTAAATCCCATTGGTCGAAATCGATCGCGTGACGTGATAGTGTGTCTCCTCAGCGGGCGCTTATCAGCCCATAGTGCCCGTTTTTGGCAATTTTCGCTCAAAATAGAGCGTTGTACAATAAAAACAATAGAGTCCTTCTGTCTCAGGCCCTATGTGTGATAGGTTCCCTCGGAAATTTGATGTTCAAACTTCAAATAAGCCCTCGAACTACGTTCTGGGGATAATATTTGTTGTGAACATCAAATTGCCTCGAGCAACCTATCACACGATAGTGCCTTCGACAGAAGAACTCTATTGTTTAAATAATGTGAATTAATATTTTGCTACCAACTGGAGACGAAACGTTTACTGAGCTCAGCTCGAAATTCTATCTGAATATTTCTATAAACTCGTAACTTCATCCTGCGTTCTTCTAATGAGCTAGGAACGAGATTCAGTTAATGTACAGTTACTTTTTTGTGACAGCGCTGAAAAACGCTCAAATTTGCCGGGAGTGGTAAACGTGGGTTTTTCAAAATGGCGGCCATTTCCAATTTTTTGTTATAATAGCCTATTTAGTTGAAACTCACAATTTACATCTTTCAAACCTATTACACTAACAAAAGAGAAAACACAAGACTTACAGATTCATATCAAAAAGCTAACATTACAATGCTTTCATTTCTTTTACTTATGCGCATATTGTACTATACATATTCCACTTCCAACAGATTTTCGCTGAAGGCGAAGTGAATATTGTGGAATAATCCCCTCGACTTCCTCTCGGGGATTATTCCACAATATTCGCTGAGCCTGAGGAGAATAATTGTTTCAGTATAATTGCTCAGGTGATTATCAGAGCAAATGCATTTTCTTTTTTCTTTTCTCCAGAAACATCAAAACTCGCGGTGGCCATTTTGAAAATTAGTGCTTCAGTATTATAATTACCTCGCGCGGGGTGATTATAGCAAGATATGACGAAATCCTCGACCAATCATGGCGCGCACTTCTCTATAATCACCTGAGCAAAAGATGGTTAAGAGTTTTCTTTGCGTTTTTAAGATGGAAGGAGTAATTTTCAGTTTCTTAATTTAGGCAGGGAAAATTTTGGTAAGGGACTGGTACAAGGAAAAAAATTGCTTTATATTCAAGTGCAAAAACTCCGGTAACGAGCTTGTACGGTGAGGCAAGGAAGTTGAGCATTGGGTATTCAGCGCTGTCCTGTAATGGTGGTTTAGAACAATCTCGCTCCCAGATTCTACGTTCCTTTAACGCGCCCGATGGTGACGGAGAGCCGCTGGCTTGGTGAAGGATATTGGGACTTGAGGATCAGTATCACGGTGGTATGCATGTGCAGCTATGATTAAAAGTTCTGATACCAAATAATGTAGACAGAACCGTTAAGAAATAAGTTTGGACTGGCACTACAAAACAATGTATCCAAGCATCAAAATTAAATATTCAATTCATATGATTTATCCTTTGTGGACAGATTCATTCATACCTCACTTTGGAAATTTGGGCCAATTCTGCCAGTGTATTGCACAAAAATTTTTAAATTGTCAGTTTTTTTCGAAATCGGTGGTGGGTTTGATACTCATTCCAGGCTAAATTGTCCCCTTTCCTGAGCTGTTAGCCGGATATCATTCAGAAAGAAAGATGATTGACAGGTTAACAATTCGATAAGAGAAAGAAGAGGAAAAAAGAAAGAAGAAAAAGAAAGAAAGAAGAAAGAAGAGGAAAAAAGAAAGAAGAGGAAAAATAAGGATCGATTTAGTTTCTCAAAAAAGTCTGAATTTTGCGCACGTAAAATTCGCCCTAAAATACCTCGAATTCGACAGAACATGTATAGCATTTATAGCTAAGTTGGCATTTTTAGCAGTTCGTTTGCATGTTGACAGGATAACGACCAAAAGTGTTTGTTTTAAACAAAAAGCCCGCCCTTAAAGGATTTAGGTTTATTTTTAAATTAGGTTTTATTTTTAAATTCCTTCCAGTCATAGAAAATTCTTTAATCAAATTTGACATGCACAAGTCAAAGTAACATATTGAAGAGTTTATTTCTTCTTATAACGAGTAACAGCTGCATATAAGATCTCCTGAAATGTCAATTCAAAGTTTGGAGCGTTCACATTTTGATTGACAGTTCTAGAAATTAAAATTTGCTTTGTTATAAATCCATTAGAATAAAATAATTGAAGCTGATATCCTTATGTCATATTACATTTACTGCTTAAATGAAAAAACAATAATGGGTTCGAAACCACAAGCTACACAAGTAAACCATCTAATGCCTTTTGCTCAGATAGAAACATTATTGGTTATTTTATTCCTTTCTTATTGACCAGACGGTTAAATTTGATGTCAACCTGTGTTGGAGTTTCTCATACAGCGCGAAAGTCGAATAATTTTTGATGTCGTAAACAATGGCAAAATTTATATAGCCTCTAATCTATGACAACAAAAACTCAATTAAGTAAACGGTTGCTGTAAATTCTCATTTCCAGCCGATTATTCGTCCATTCGCGGGAGCAGCCACTTTCAGCACCGCCATTACAAAGCAAACTGTGCTTTGCTTTCGTTCAAGTTGAACTTGATTTCTGAGAAATGCCAACGTCTTTTCTCGTCTGTCAGCCACCGCCGACGCATATGGAAGCTTCTGTGCCTGTCTGAAGGTGTATCACCGACTATTTCCTGTCGTTACTGACTTTATCTTTCGTTTTCGAACGTCTTGCTGTCGAGCTAACATGAAGACAAGAGGTTAATGAACCGGCTGAAGAATTATCTACCACGAAGAGCCTCGGCACCATCATGTTTCATGCCTGTTTTTTGAAACAAGTAAATGGTTCGTTTGTTGTTTCACTCAAGGAGGTTTTCGTGAGGTTTCACGTCCGCTCTTTTTGACAAAACATTTAATTATTGTATGGATTCATTGAATTGTAAAGAAGAAGAGCACAAAACAAAAACTGTGTCTGCAGGTGTCATCACTTTCGCTCGGTAACGCTAAATTTTTATTTTTTTGCCTAGCCCTAAGAAAAACCAAGCCAAACTTCAGAGGACAAGGCAAGCTTGCAAGACCCTCAAGCGAAGAAGTAACTACAACAGGGCCTCTAATACCAGTATTTTTAATTGAGGTAAGCCAGCTACAAATTTTGGTTGCACTTTTAACCGTTGACAAACTGAACGAGATAACATAAATGGTACTGATGCGAGCGCAATTTACTCTGAAAGCCGTTACATGTTATTCCACTGGAAAACAGTCGGGCACGATGTAGTGGTTCAAATAAGTTTATCCCAATAATTTTCTTAAAGGTTTGTTTACTTAAGTCTTCAACCAGTTTAGCGCCAAAAACATTTTAATATCGTGGAGTTTTCTTTGTCCAACACGCAATGTTTAAGACAATTTTTTTGTTGAGAAATATAAGTCACGTAAAAAACGAATTTCGGCTAAAATTTGAAGTCAGTTTTGCTGGAAATTTATGAAAAGTAAACATTAATATCGACTCATTTCTTGAGGGAACCTTGGAGCAGGTTCCGTTAATTAATGCGACTTCTGAGAGGTCCGAACAACCCCTGAATGGAAAACGAACTGTTTAAAGAGAAAAAGAAATCAAATGTAATAAAATCTCCCTGTGATACATTTATTATTAATTACGAAATAAAAACGAGATGGAAGGTACAAAAAAGGAGAAAGATCTCAATTTTGTCTTCATCATAACGGAGAATGGAAGATTCTATCGAGGGTCGAAGCGCAAAGTTTGCATAAAGCGTGGGTTGTGTATGTTAGAAAGAACACCTGCTTTGTTTCCGAGACAATAATTAAGGCAGAAAAAGAACTGAGGCAAGCGTGAATTGTGCTTAAGATGCAAAAAGCAATTATAGGCTGAATAGTCTGTTTTCTTTCATAAAAACCACGATTGAAAGAGACTTTCTCTCCTCAGACTAGTTCTACCGAGAGAAATGAAATGGCTTTCAGCTAAAACAAAAGACCCAGGAAAAAACGTTCTGGATTATCGCTCATGGTACGTTAGCAGATTTAGAAAAATCAAATGTTGCTGTAAAAGCGATATTTTTAGACTCCAAGCAAATTTAAAGCTGTCATGCTGACGGGAAATGCAAGGAAAGAAACATCATTGAGAGTAATTTGTCTAAAAATTGGAAGTTGCCACAAAATGTTTTTTTTTCTAATTGACTAAAATGGCATCAGTAAGTGTTAGTTAAAACAATTGTATGAGGAAGTAAATAATTGACCCTGGTGGTTTTTATTTGGTACAATATGCGCTTCAGGGCACAAGTTCAAAAACCAATTTGAACACTGCCTTAGTGTGGGCGAAATATCATAGCGTATTCCGTTGAAGAGGGCGGCCAAAAAGATGGCGGTCAATTAAGATAGGTACTTACAGTTTTGGAAACAAAATTTCGAGATCCCAATTTCTTTGCAACTCTGTCTCAATACAAAAATAAGTTGTCTTATCGTTTGGACGCTCAAGGGACTTTTGTCCTGGCGAAAGTCTTTCTGTAAGTCCCTACAACCACTGATTCCCGTCGAGTGAACAACACAAGAGGCTTGTCCCTGGGACAAAAGCTCAGTACTAGTTCCTTCTTGTCTTGTGCACCAACCTTGAGAGTAGGGTTAAGTAATGTGAGGATATTTATAGTTCGGCAAATGGAGAGATTTGTTTGTGATTTAGGATCAACTGGTTAAGGCCAGGACATAATTTTAACTATGTTACCAAGTAACCACAAAAGGCTATCACATCAAAACTAAAAAAGACAAAAAAGAAGCTTAATTAGGGAGCTTTTGAATAATATCTTGCTAAACGTTTCATTCAGGGCTCCTCTCAAACTCCCTTAGACTTTTGGCGGCGAAAAAAATCAATATTCAGATGAACAATGGCTTTGAGGTGTCGAAACGAGTTTTGAGAAACGGTTTTTAAAAGTCGGCTCTGGACTTTCTACTGAAAGTGGTGGCATCGGTGCTATCCCTTGCATCATTCTTCCCTTGTAGAAACAAAAAACCGGTCGCTTTCTGGAGAAAACGTTAGGTATACAATTAGTCTTAACTGGAATCTAATTTGATGTGAGGGCTCTCTGCGGATCTGGGCAGAAAAAGAAAAAAACGAACTCCGGTTCTGGGAGGCCACCAACCGTGACCCAAAATTCCTTCAACGACACACGCTTTAATGGGTGGAGAGTGCCTTGGATAGTGCGGTTCAACAAACGTTGAGTGTATCATACCATGCTGAAGGTTGAAATACACTATTCAAAAGGTTTAACATTTTTCCACAAAGTTCAACCTATTGTTGAACGGCCATTCTCGTCCCCAGAGCCCACGATCAGCTCTCGATCCTTGGCGCAGACCAAAAGGATCGTGGGCCCCGGGGACGAGATTGTTGAACGGCAAAAGAAAACTTCAAGCAGATTATAATAATAACCTCATTAATTACCCAAAAGATTGGACAAAGTTGACCCATGTATCATTCGCTAACTAAATTTCAATCTTTCATGTTGATACAGTAATGAACAATCAGGGATTAGAAGCTCTGTTCCACGCCAGCTCGACATGCAAACTTCGCCTGGTGCGCATGCTCGTGGAAGGAGGAACATCGGTGAATGTACGTAACGAACGCCTGGAGACACCGCTTATGCTGTGCTGCCAATCCGAGACGGACATAGAGGAGAAACGACGAGTTGTGACTTATTTACTTGGCAAAAAGTCAAAAGTAAACTTACAAGATATCTACGGCCGCACCGCTCTTATTTACGCTTCCCTCTCAAACTCTGGCAATGAAATAATCAAAGCGTTACTGGACGCCAGGTCTAATCCGTGGATTCAGGATGAAAGCAAAAATACGGTGTTCGACTATGTGATAAACGCGGGAGATTTGGAGACTACACGGCTCCTTATCAACGCGTGCCGCGAGAACATGCAGGCGGATGAGCGTGATAACGGGCAAATGGAACACCTCGAAGAATGCCTGGCTAATATCCAGGATTTGCGCAAGTTCTCTTGGCCGTTAATGGGGCCCAGACTCCGACGAAATCACACTCATGTTTATGCCGCCGAAAAGGAGGAACCCTCAATTTCTAGCAACAATCTGCTGGGCTCTGATTTGGAAGGGGACAACATTAGCAAATCGCCGCAACCTGAACGTCGAAGAAAAAAATCTGTGTGCCACTTTGATCCTCTGGACATTCAAGAGATATTAAATTGCAACGAAAGGACTGAAACAAAAGGAAACAATAAGGAAACCCAGGACGACAGTAATAGCGAATCCAGAAAAACATCCGTTCGCTCACTGTCTGAGGAGGAGAGATTTACTTTTCACATCTCTGATAGTGAGAGTGCACCGCGTGATCCGTTGTCTGGATTAGAGAAACTTTTGAAGTTACGGGATTCTTTTGATTTAACTACTGACGAGTGTACTTACGCAACAAAACATTCACCGGACGACATAACGCGTTCGCCTTCTGCCGCGGATCAACAAGATTACGAAGATAAAAATTCATTCGAACAGAACAAAGGTGACCTAAAGCTCGACAAGGAAGGCAAGGCTGGAAGTGTTAATTCAGCCTCACGTGACGAGAGCCAAGTTGTTTTAAATGGTAACTCTAAATCGGATGGAAAAGTTACCGAGGAAGACACTAAAGAGTGCGAACGTCTATTTACACATCGAATTTCAGTAAGCAAAAACGAAAGTTGCACATCATCTTCAGAAACGTCCACCAAAAGACAAGGGCAGGCGATGATAAACTCCACCTTAGATACCGGTAAAACAGGTTTGGAAAACACGGAGAGCAGTTCAAACCCATATACATCCCTTGTCACTAGTCACCAGTCATCACCTGTAATGAGTCCCTTACCGTCCCCGCCAGTAACTCGCCGTCAAACCGTCGCATCAGCAACAGTGAAGCAAAGCATCAGCCCTCGAGCTTCGCCACTGACTGTTTTGTCCGAGCAAAATCGAAGAGAGGTGTCGATTGTCCGAAGATACACCCTGTCAGCAATGGACATGGGAAAGCTTCACAGCACAGGTGCTGGCAAAACTCTGTTGGCGCCACCCATGCACTCTACATCTGTAGAACCTGGCAAGCGGAGGGGGTCTGCGATGTTTGAATCCACAGCCAGAGGAGGTTCCGATGGGAACTCCACCCCTCCAGGGCTGAGGAAGAGCAAGAGTGATATGACAGATTGGAAATCGATGTCACGCAATCTTCAAGGGATAGAATTCGTAGAGTTAGCGCCAAAACAAGGGACAAGCGTTCATAGTGGTCAGCAGCTTACTGAACACGTTAAATTGGAAGGAAGCGATTTATCTCAGGTTCAGTTGCCGAGCATTTCATCTGCGAAGAGAGGTAGACGCTCACCGAAAGACCTCGTTTATCCAATGCCGGTTACGACTTCTGCTGCGGAGAATAAACAACCCAACGACGAACCGAGGGTGGACTTAGGTACCCTTTCAAGTAGGCACAATATCGAGAAACAACGACTTTCTCTTCAATCAGGTCAAGAACTTTCTTTTGATAATAGAAAACGTCCTCCGAACCAGAGCCTTGCTTCCCTCCCATCATCACCAAAAGACCTTGCAATCACCTCCCCAGGCAACTCCTCTGGCAACAGCGATGTCGTTGCCATTGCAACAATGACGGACCTTTCTTTAAGGAGTCCGGATAAAACACTTGGAGATGTCCTTCCGGATCTTCTTTTGAACTGTCCTCCCCAAGAAGGCCATTTTTCAAAACAAAGTGGGGTAAGCCAGCAGAACCTTAACTCTAGGACTTTGAAAGACGCTACAACACTAAATTCAAATTCTTCTGCTGAGCGTAGTGTTGCAAGCCCATCTCAGGCCCAACAGCGAATGAGCCCCAGACTTCGCGCAGCTAACCTACTACCACCACTGCTTATTAACAACAGGCGTTCGCCGACGCATGAAATGGAGGATGGTTATTTCTCGTGTTCTCCTTCACCAGCGGATGTAGAGAGTCCGAGAGGAAAATACAGTAATGAACAACTACGGTATTCATTTAAACCAATATCTCCCCGTTCACCCATTCTCTCACCAAAGGTGTTTGCTCTACAATCGGGAAAACAACCTTCATCTCGTTAGAGAGGGACGACACGAGGGAATACACACAAGAAAAATGAATAAGAATACCATCCAGTCTGATGAACAAGGGCCATTGCTATTGGCCGTACTCAGGTACTCAGGAATATGACAACGGAACAGTCTGAGATTTATTGTATAGCATAAAATTTTAGAGTGCGAATACGCATCAACAGGAGTGCAAACATGACTCGCCCAAGTCCACCTAACTGCGCGCTGTCGACACTGTCAAAACATGCTAGTTTGGGAAAAGAAAATTTATTGAGCAGAATGATGTCACTTCGAAAATTTTCGGGCGTTCAAATTTTGGACAAAAGTAACCGTCTGAAAATTTCAACGTCTACCCAAAGGAAGCGTCTGAAACACGCTTGGTCACGATTGGCTTTGGGTTTGCTCCTGCTGATTAACTGAAAACGGCATGTCAGTTCCGATTTGTAAGAAAAAGTTCCTTGATTTTTGCAAACCGATACCCGAACTCGGCAAACGTCAAATCTAAATTTAATACACATTATTTCTTTCGACAACCACTGTGAAACCTCTACCTACTGAACCTGAGATATTTAACCGTTTTCACTTTCAAGAACAAGAAAGTTCGAAACTGGACAAACTCTCTAAACTATGTATTGACAAATGTTGTAACACAAACAGCACTACGGGAAAGTACTGCTAAAAAGTTTTAATTTCAATGGTCAATCTTCAGGATTTTATCATTTGAATGGCCTCACTTAACTACTTCATCCAAAAACTAAAAAGATGGAACCACTTTGCACGGGTCAAGGTTTGAGTCCGGGTGTGAAATGACGAAAAAAGAATACTACGTGAAACTAGCTGTAGTTCGGTTCATACCACTTAGAACTACACATAAAATCAGTACAAAACCTTTAAAATATAAGATAGATTTTATTTTTAGTGGCCAACCCATTTCAGTAGGTCGATTTTGGCCTTAAATATTAAGGAAGTGGGTGGCTTTATCGTGTGGCGAATAAATATTAGGTGGAATTCACAAGATTTGCAGGCTGAGCTGCTCTGTACACATACAGAAGTACTCCATCAATAAATAAAGTCTGTTGTAGAGGTTGGTCTGTTTTCTTGGTAATTTCGTTCAGCCCAGGCTCGATCGTTTTGTAAGATGTGTAACCACGTAGTTTAATTCAGCCCAATTTTGAGTGTATTCTGATTGCTTCATTCCCGTCTGTTTTTTTGGTCGGCTCCTTCTCTTCAAGCCTTCAACAGAGTGTCCACTCAACACTGTTTGTCGTAAACACAAAATCTATACTGTATTTGATTTTCCTCGACTACACCTTGAGGTACTTCACAAGGGGTACTAAAAGCAGTAAAACAGATATATATATTAATGTCGTTTGACAAACGCACGAGGACAGTATCTTTTCGATGCGCTACTCTATCATCAGTAACGTAAAAAGAAACCCCTTTTTTCGCCAATACTTGCCAAGAGGGAGCGATTTTGCCTCTTTCCGTTTATCATGCAGTAACTGGAGCAGAATTAAGGCCGCCCCGAGCAAAATAAGAACGAGAGTTGCTGAAAGTAGACGAAAGCTCGTACACGCACGAGTTTCAATGAGAGTGTACGAACGTTTCCAAAACAACGCGAGTGAAGGTTTGAATGTCCCCTACTTTCGTTCTTGCTTGACGCGGGGCTTCATTTTATACAACTGTCTTCATTCTGAAAACGGATAAGTTGCAAAATACGGGGGAAAGAAGGTGGAGCTGCTCACCCTACAGTGTAGATTGGATACTCCTAGTCTATCGCAGGCACCTGCAACATTTTCGTAAAAGTTTCACTAATGGTTCGCTGGAACCCAAAAATTGCACCTGGGTGGGGAGATGCAATGAAGAGTAAAGTTCCTTGCCAAAGAAAACAACAAGACGGCCGAAACGAGGTTCGAACCATCGAAGCAATGATCAACTATTACTTGCATTCCTAATCTTTATCTCCTTTTCTTTAAAACACTCTTTAACCAGGTGATCTGAAAACTTTGACATGTATAAAAATAATTGCGCTCCCTTCAAAACCATGGATGAAACGTAAGAAAGCATACATGGTGTATACTTTTTAATGGAAAGGCATATTCTTCTCATTTACTTCCCTTTGAGTATTGTATAAACTAGATAACTGACTAGACTCGAAGTATTAAATTGTCAATTTAGATTATTATTATTATTGTTATTATTATTATTATTATTATTATTATTGTTATGATCATCATCATCATCATCATCATCATCATCATCATCATCATCATCATCATCATCATCATTATCATCACCTTATCAGTCCGTATGTATTTGTGTCAAAGGTAGGAAAGAATGTGTCTGCTTCAAATTCCTTGTTAAGTTCAGTCAAATAAATTCTGTCGCAGTATGGCGACTCGATTGCTTCCTAAAAATAACAAAGAATTAACTGTAAATTTAGTTTAACTTCCACTGTCAAAGATATACGGCACTCTCCCTCATTGTAAATTACCATCTGTGACCCAGTTTCTCTTTCCAGCGATTGGTCCATACGAGTCATGTGATAAAATATCCTTTAACTAAAACTAGCAGATATCCGATGATATCCTCAAGTGTTACACCCCAGTTTAAAAATTTGATTTTCCCGATGGCATGTTCAGTTAAAACTCAAAATAAATCCTTAGAAGGAAAAAAACTTCAGGACTGTTTCGGCAATTTAAGTCCAGTTCCGGGGGGGGGGGGGAACGTACTCCCTCATATAAGCTATATGGGTATGTGCGGTGCCAAAGGGCATGGTTGGAGCCTGTTTGGTCTGAAATAGGGTAAGGTTTGTGCACTCTGATGCGGAATATGGTATGGTTCCAACAAGAAGCTATCTTTTTATTAATTTTCTTCTCCTAGGAACGGAGGTTTGATTAACGTTGCAGGGAATTTGGAGCCCTTCTCAAATGTTTGCACAAACGAAGCAGGGTTAGGGAAAATCACATATTTTGGTCTGAAATAGGGTAGTGGTTTCTAGAAGCGTGCCGCACACCCCCACCCAATCTTCGGGAAGTACAGTACCCCCTGGGGTCCAGTCAATGAACCAAGTTACTGAGACTATTTTGTTTGATAGTTCGGCATATCCCAAACAATGTGGCATGGCAAAAAAATACACACAAAAATGAATGATTTAGCTTAAAAATATGCTTTGACATTTGAACGTGGACATCACCTGTTCCTCCAAATTAAATATCATGGAATATTATGTCTACCACTTTACTACAAAAACAACTTCATCTACCTGTGATTTACGGAATTTGGTCACAACTGTCATGACAAAGTGCCCCCAAGTTTTGAACCTTGAGTTATCTTTCAGTGTTACCATTCAAGATGAAATGAAAGCAGCTGTTCAGTACTTCGGATTTCACCAAGAGATTTCCAAAAGCTCATTAAATTTTCTTTTTTTGGATGTGAAGTGTTAAAAGAACATAATTTCAGTGGCGAGGATAAACCAATCAGATGAGAGATGAATAACTGGCCACAAATTGAATGAATAACTGGCCACAAATTAATCCAAGGTTGTGGCTTAAGGTTTTTTCTAGTGGTTCATCTCCCACCTGATTTGTCACAGCACGCTTAACATGTTAAAGTAAAATCAAGTCAGGGGCAGATCCAGGAATTTTCAGTAGGAGGAATCCAACTGACAACTTGTACTTGACACTTCAAAAGTCAAAATCAAAATAGACAAGTACAGGTTTGGAGTGAGGAAGGGGTCCAGGCCCCCAAAAACCTCCCTCTAGATTGATGACTGAAAGTGTCTGTGCCTATCACCATAGTTAAAGACTTAATCAAGCAATAATGGTAGTATTCATTTCAAAGACACTCATAATAAACAATGTTTTAAGTTACCCTGTACACTTCAGTTCCACCTAGCACAAATATCCCTTCCACTGTGTTTGTAAAAGGAGGAGTAGATAACATTTTCACTGCTGACAAGACACTGTCACAGACATGATGAGCTCCTCTTGGCAGTGTTCTGATAAACACACACAAAATAATGCATTTAAGTCTTAAAATGGAATGTATGAACAAGTACAGATATTTGGGAGACATAACACAACAGTTATAGTAACACCTGGGCTGAATTTGTACATAGGACAGGGCTCGAAATTTATGGTGGCAAATGTGCAATTTGCGACTGGTTCGAGGACATTTGCTCCTAAAAAAATAACTTAGGAGCAAACTTTGCTTCTTCAACTTTTGGCCCATTTTCATAATAAATACATTTTCTGCTCCTTGTTAGACCAAATTCACTCCTAAAATTTTGGATCTAGGAGCAGAATTGCTCCTAGATCAGACAGATTTTTATAGATTTTTGAATTGCTCCTAGATTAGACTAGATTTTTGTCTAGGATCAGCCAGATTTTTATAGGATCCTTTAGATTCCTGCAAGATCCGTTAGGATCCTACTCTGGACCCTAAATAGCAGTAATTCTAAGCATGATATTTAAGACTCCGCAGGATCCTACTCAGGATCATGTGAAATCTTACGGGATCCTGCACAATATCCTATATCTTAGTATTGCTGTAGAATCCTCCAAGATCCAAAACAGGACCTTACAAGGATAAGGTTCCTGGGTCAGGATCCTATAAGATCCTGTTAGGATCCTATTAGGAGCCACTCTCACCCTTATCAGTCCTCTAACTCTTATGAACTCTCATGTGGTCATAAAGAGTTTGAACTCTTGTTGATTGTCATTCTAGTTTGGTACTGGCATAAGTAAGGTATGAAGAGGAATTCCTGTCAGTGTATGTTGTACCTTAAATATCAAAATGTTTAATACACTTTAAAAATAACTGCCAGAATTGGCAGCAGTTCACTTAGTACTCACTTTAGTGATTTACTGATTACGATGTTAAGTCTGCCAGGAAGGGGCTGCTGAGAAGGTTCGAGAGATTCCCAAGTTCTTCTCCCCATCAATACAGCATTCCATTTTCCTAGTACCAATAATTTATCCATACAATCAATGTCAGGATAACAGGATCATAGGTAAGGTAAGGTAAGGTAAGGTAAGGTAAGGTAAGGTAAGGTAAGGTAAGGTAAAGTCAAGTCGCAATTGAGCCACAGAGGCCTAGACGGCTGGAGCTAACCCTGTTTCTGTAGTATGAGGCAACTGAGAGTATTGCTACTCCCTTGGATGGGATGCTAGTCCATTGCAGGGTTACCCCCCAGGGATGTAGATAAAAGCCGGCAGCCGGAAAAAGTCGCCAGCTATTCCTAAAAAATTTCCGGCTGATGAATCTTGGAAGGATGATACACAACTGCCGAAATAGAAAACATGATGCAGAAGCCGCAAGCGGCCTCTAGACTGCCTGCCGCCCATTACAAGTATTCTTCCATCTATTGAAAATTCTAACTACAACCCTGCCCCCAATAGTTTGTCACCAATACCCATTTTATACACCTGGCTGGGCAGAGACAATGTGGGGTAAAATTTCTTGCCGAAGGAAATGACACAATGGCAGGGACTGGGCCTTGAACCACTTGACCTTCAGATCTGAAGTGCAACATGCTAACCACTACACTACCATGGCCGTCATTGTGCACAGCGAAAATAAATACAGCATACCATTGGGAATCAATAAGCTCTTTTACTGATTTTTGACATCGACTTACTGCATTACGAATACATTGTAATCATTTTCCAAGAAGGTGATCACTAACAGCTGTCCCATTAACTAGTGACACCATTCCTGTATTTCCTGATCAGCAAATGTGGTAACTGTTCAGGGACGGATCCAGGGGGGGGGGGGGTGGATTGGGTGGCTAGCCACCCCACTCTTTGGGTTTGCTTAAGCTTGAAATTAGGAAAGGGAACAAAACTATTACTGAGCTGTTTTGTCTCGGATTGTTCCGATATTATTCTGTCAGGTCAGCCGCCCCCACTTCAAAAATCCTGGATCCGCCACTGCTGTTGAAACCGACGAATATAATTAGCACCACCTGTTCTGATAAAATGACTTAGCACTCTGATTTAACACAGGAGATGTACACAGCATTCAGATCTTGGCACAAGCATATGTGTTCAGAAAATTATACAATGTAGATGTCAGATAATTTAATTTCTAGTTCTGAAGTTTATTATCCTTGACAAAGAAGAATTCTCACCAATCGTTTGAGTAAAAATTTAATGATCTACAGTAGCTAGCTCATCATGAGTCTTGGTGCACTGTAGGTCATTTTACCTATGCTTGTGACAAGGGGTGAATACATTGATCTTTGCTATTTTTATCACACCTTTATCTTTGACTTCAGTTGTAATCCTCTCTAAGAACTCTAAGTCAGTCCTGCATAACAGTTAAATAAAAGGCTTAGCTACAGCTTAGCTACACAGCTTCAGGGGCAGGTACCAGAGTAATTGGAAACCAAACTTACTAGGATTAGTGATGTTTCCACCAGAGCAACCTGTCACTCAAGAAAAACTTTTTGCTGCCCGCGGTGTAATCGGAAAACTGAGGGAGGGCGTACTTTTATTGCTAAAGCTGTTAAACTTTGGAACTTGCTACCAGATAAACTGAAAGACTGCCCTAATGTTAAATCTTTTATGAGAGCGTATACAAGTCACTTTGCTGCCATGAATGCTGCCCTAGATCATTTTACTGTAAACTAGTTCTTATTACATTGATCTCTGTTTCTTGCCTTTTATATGTAGTTTACCATTTGTTTAGCGTTTTCTTTTACTTTTTAAATATATTACGTAACATTTTTATAGAGGGCCACAAGTTCGCCAGTTTTTAACTGTAGTGTGTTTTACCCTCGTAAAATAAAGTTGTAATTATAATATTAGTATAGGTAATCATACGGTTTCGAGTTCAATTTGGAATTAATTTGCACGAGTGAGTTTTTCAAAAAGCTGAAATTGCACGAGCCGCTTCGGCGAGTGCAATTTCAGCTTTTTGAAAAAATCACAAGTGCAAATTAATTCCAAATTGAACGAGAAAAACCGTATGATTACTTATTAATAATATAAACATGAAAAAATTCGCGTGGAGGAAGTGCCGGAAGATCTTACTGCAGACAGGAAGTGAGCATTTGACGCGGATTTGACACTTTATTTACTGATTGGCTGATGAAGATCAGCTGATAATGCTACGAACTCAAAGCGGTTCGTTTAATAATCATAATCCAGAATATCGATGTGTAATTTGCACTGGTGTTACACTTTTTGCACTGGTGTTACAACTGAACTGCACTGCTCTCAGCCAATCAGAATCGAGTAATTTTTTCATGTATATTATTATTATAGTTAATGTAAGCATCTACATAAAGTAAGCTTAATGTTACAAAACAAAAGTTGGAAAATTGACCATTGCACAAATAACAGGAGTTACATCTAGAATAACAGTGATATTTGTAACCATAAGCTTACCTGAGTGATGGCCAAGGCAACCTGCCGTTTATTCCAATTCCACGATTTAAACCCATAGCAGCTACACAACTTACACGGTGAAGATTCTTGCTCGACATGTTTGTATTCATCAGATGTAAAATAAATGATGAGAGTACCAACATTCATTGCAGAGTTCCTACTTCTCGACGAATAAACAATAATAGTAGCATGATTCAAAGTAACGCTCCCATCTTTGAATAAAATGAACATAAAACGAGCCCTTGGAAAACCCAACCTCCTACTTCCGCCATTTTGTACCTGAAAGTTACACCACGTACTTACTGTTATGCATGGTGATGCCGCTGTCCCCATTTCTACTAGGTGCAGATGTCCACTTGGTACTGAGTCACGGCGATACTGACACGTGAATAAAGTTTTTCTATCTACACAGCGCGGGTTCAGTCTCGCACGAACAAAAGAAATTTTAGTGGAAAGTGTTTGAGGAAAGTCGAGGAACGTGTACGCGTCGATTTTTCAAGAGGCTGTCCTTGAACACTTCAACGGAGATTTAAGAGAGGGTTCATAACCTTCATAATTCACATAATCTATGGATGTAGAGGAAAGGCTATGGCGATTTTTAGGGGGGGGGGGGGGCATGATTTTTCCTGTTAGGTTTTATTTTATTTTATTTACTTTATTAGCTTCGCCAAAGAAGCCAAAACATTCAGCGTAACTAAACTAAAGAAGGGGGGTAGGCAGGGACACTGCAACAGCTGACGCCAATTACAGCGGGCCCGGGTAAAGTGAAAAGAGTATGAAAAGTTAAGAATGACAATAATACAAAAAAGAGACTAACTACCTACAACAAAAGATCGGTGGAGATAGTGGACGGACACTATTACATTTTGAACAAACAGTCTTAGGGGCCGATTACATGAGGCGGGCTGGCCCGGTTAGCCGGGCTGGCTCGGTTTCCCGGGATCTCGGCACGTCTGTGAAACATATTAAAAATCAACTTTGCGATTACATGGAAAAATTTCCGCCCGGCTAGCTGGGATCCCGGCATCGTGATGCCGGGATCTCGGCTAGCCGGCCTGAAAATTTACCATGTAATCGCGATTGCCGGGCCAGCCCGGCTAGCCGGGACAACACTTTCTCGTCACTTACGCTTCAAAGCAAAATGGCTCACCAGAAGATCGATATTTCTCTTTCTATATAACACATAAAGGCTTATCAGACCATAAAGCTACGAAAAACTGAAAATAATACACCAAAATAATGGATTAGCCAAAGTAAAAACACTTAATTCGTGCTCTTTGATGTAGCCATCTTTTCACACGACAGCTTCTAAATTTAGCCGCAGGCGGGCTGGCTCGCCTCATGTAATACCGGGCTGAACAGTCATCTCGGTAAACCGAGCCAGCCCGGCTCATGTAATCGGCCCCTTAAACGTACGCAGGTCTTCGCAGTCAAAAGAAGTGACCAACGAGGTCTTACAATAATTAAACAAAACCGATTTAAATGAAGTTAAGGTCACTAAACTAAAATCAAGTTCGTCAACTAGACAGTTCCAAATTCTACTTGCTCTAACGAGAAAAGATTTCTGGTGAGTAGTGGTCTTGCATTTCTTAGCTATGTGTTTTTTAATATTGGTAGTAGTGGATCTAGTCCGTCTGTACTTGCGAATATCAGGAAGGACAGAGGGGTCGACATTGATCAAGCCATGTGTTATTTTGAAAAAGAAGACAAGGTCTAATAGTTCGTGCGAGTAGCAAAAAGGTAAAAGATTTAAAGTTTGTAGACGAGAATTGTAGCTTATAGTTGAAGAATAAGGCAGATTTAAAATAAGCCTAGTGGCGCGTCTTTGAATGCGTTCAAGTTTAGCAGTGAGTTCGATGGATTGCGGTGCCCAGATTTGAGTGGCGTATCCCAAATGAGGTGGTGCTAAGGCTAAGAACAGCGTTCGTCTTACTGCAGTTCCAAGGATGAAACTCGTGTTTCTCTTGATGTACCCAAGTAGTTTGTTGGCACGCGCAGATTGTTCGTATACTTGCTTGTTCCATGTCAGGTCATTAGTAATCCATACACCCAGGTCTTTTTCTGCGGCGTACGTTCCAAGCAGGGTGTTATTAAGTTTGTGTAGGGGGCGATCGAAATTTCTCCCGATGTGAAAGAAGTTATTAGGGGGGGGGGGGGGCATTAAAAAAAAATCCGTAAAAACCGCCACCATCAGTTTACACATATATAGCAGAAGGGTCTGTAAATTAAGTTCTAGTATAACTGGAGCATATAAATAGCAGTCGATGTCAATGAATAATAAACTCACACTGATGCTTGCTTTCTCAGAACATTTATTTACAATAGCCCTTTTCACAGTTAACTTTTCTCATTTGCATTATAATGTATTTGAACATGGATGTGAGGCAATTTCGGACAGAAACTGCAAAATTGCCCGAAATTGCCTCGGATCCACGTTCAAAAACATTGTAATGCAAATGAGAAAAGGTAACTGTGAAAAGGGCTATTCCGTGTTCCTCTCTTCTCCGCAGAGGTCTCTTTGCATCACCAAGAGGCGGGGACGGGGAAAGAGAAGGAGGGAGACCGTGTCTTTCACTCTTGCCATCGTCCCCTGCGTGCTTATTAATTTTTAATTTTTATTCAAACTTTTATTAATGGCATACCAGCGGGAGCCTCTGTGTGTATTCTTCACGTGAAATATTACTGGAATGATGCCTCAACAAACCAAATGGCCATTTTTAGCTGGTTTAGAAGACTGCAGTGAATGTAAGCTGTATCCCCTTATTTATGCCTATCACTGTAAATGGTTTGAACTGGTTGCTTATCACTGTAAATGGTTTGAACCCAGGAGTTATAGACTTATAACATCTACTGACTGACTGACTGACTGACTTATAACATCTACTGACGATTCACAGTTCACTTGACTCTGAGGATGACTTCCGCTCAGGTTGTCGAAACGTCAGTCAATGTCACCTCAAACAGTCCTTCTCAGGACTACACTCACCCGGACGATCACAATTTACCGAATTATGTTATGCTTATCAGTTTGACAAATTTAAGTTTTCCATTCTCAATAAACTAATTATTAGTTTTGCTTATGAAACCATTGTCCTAATGTGGTTAATTTTGAGACTAAAAATGTCTTGTTTTAGTCATCAGGGTTTTTTAGGTGGTGGTGGTGGAGTAGGGGGGGGGGGTCATGGTATTTTGCCCACGGTTGTGGGTTATGCAATGAGGGGGGGCCAGGGAAAACACACCAAATAATAGGGGCAGCTTCCAAAAAATGCAAGGGAAAAAATCCAAAATCACCATAGCCCCCCCCCCCTCTACATAAATTATGAACCCTCCCTAAAGTACTTATTGTATAGGCTAGCGATGCGTCCTCCACGTGTACCAACCGAGCGTCTGTTTGTAGTCCTTCAGCAATAGTTGGGCAAAAGTATCTCTAATTAGAAGGCACGCGAATGTCAGAACCAGTCTCCTTGAAAATGTTTTCCAATACTTGCTAATGATCTATTTTTATATCAAATGTGCCAACGAAGCGTGCGCATTTAGTTTTGCAACACCTGTCAATTAGAACTTGGTAAAGATGCCGGGGTGGGGGCAGTTAAGGGAAGTTTGGGTGGGAGTGTGCCGCTGAGACCTTCAAACCCTGACCCTGCTGAAAAGAAAATCCGTTCATTTCGCCACCCTGGCAAGAGACCTTTATATTTTGCTTGTGTTCTACGTTTGGTGTCTGCCTTGTTTTTCATTTCCCATACAGAAAGTATTTTTTTAAAATAAATGACACCATAGAGTGAGATTTAAAAAAATTGCTGGTACCCACATGTAGGGTTCAAGGCTTCCAGTCGAGAAAGACACCCTGTTCAAGACGCTAAATAGTGAAATTGTATACCCTGTCTAAGACGTAAGACCCTGAAAACTATACCCTGTTGAGCGGCACATACCCGTTTAGGCCAAATAAGGGAGTGCCCCCCCAACCGGAGAAGATAAGGTGGTGAAGTGAAACAATCAACCAAGAAAATTGCTTTCATTTTTCATCCATTGTTACAGTTGTTTCATATTGCGTAATACAGGTAGGACAAAATAATGTAGATCGTCTTTGAATTCTTGGTCATTTGTCAAGAAAAATCCTAGAAAAATGGGAAACAGGTGGAAACGTATGGCTAAATATATTGTTATGACAATTTTAACATTGAAAATTCAACAAACGTGCTTTAAAAACTGGATAAAATGATTCTATGGAATCAACATTAATCTGATCGAAAGAAAATAGGTCGCATCCACTTTTTAACAACAAATTTAACAACTATCTTAACGAATATGTAACAAAAGAAAAAGCATTAATACATCTAATCTGTCATGTCAGTTTATAAGCCTATGCCCAAATTTGCTCTGTAAAGTTTGGTATCCAGTAGCACTAAAAGCAATAACTAAACGTATTTAAGGCATACGTGTGGAATTGTCGTATTCTGACTACACTAACACGAGCATTCAAAGTGAAATAGTTTATTAAGGAATATGCAGTCAGTCATCTGATGATTACATCAGCTAGAAGACAAAGAAAGGGAAACTGAAATAAACGAATAAAATACTAAAGCCAATACACTAAGAGAGCAAAACGTAAATACCTAACATTCTCGAAACCGAAAACCTAGAAGTCAACTTATCTTCAACATAGCCATTTTTGGCTGACACAGTTTTCCATCTCACATGCCTTTGAAAGAGTCTGTCTTCAACTCCAGCATTAGCTGCTGCGGTATCACCCCATACCCTTAACAATTGTGTGCTAAAAGGCCAAAAATAAGACACAATATTATATTATATTATTATACTAGAATAACTTTACAAGTCTATTGACAGAAACAAGCTTATGTCCAGACTTGCGTTTCGATAACGCTCTGAAAACATAATGATCTGGGGCAACAGGCAAACATTCAACCTCAGACATATAATGCCTCAAAATCATAACAGGACAAATGTCCTTACTTAAGCCTTCAGAAATTAATACTGCGCTAACTTTTCTAAGTTTATCAGTTTTACTTCTTTTACTGTTTATCGCTTCATATGAAAATGAATATCGTCATACCTAACATGGAAAACTTTGAAAAACCCTGAATAAGTGAGAACAAAAATACAGACATTTCTCAGTTCAAGCAAATTTTCGAAATTTTTCTCATCATATCTAGAGAAACAGGACCTTTCCTGTTCACTAAACGTTTTCCATTCAGCCTTTTGGCAGCTTCCCTCACTGCATGAATATTTGGACTATCAGTGGGGGATTGTAAGCCCGCTAAACTATGGGCCCACTGAATAACATAAATATCATGTCTACGAGATTGAGGTATGTAGCAACATGTTCCGGCTTGGCAGGAAAGGGCCTGAATTTCACCTCTGGTACTTCCAAAGCTCTTCCACCTAAGGAATGCCCTCCTGAACGCATCTGTGGTCCAGCGGCTCTGGAAGCGATCACTGGTGTCTCTCGGCTTAGACGCCAAATCTCTTAAGGATGGATCTTGCAAATAGGCAAAGGACGATCAAATACCATGGCTGAACACATCTTCACTGAAAAATAATAAACTAAAAGAAAACGCACAAAAGGAAGAACAAGAAAAAGAGAAAACTAGTATCAACTTCTCAAAATGAAAAGTGAAAAACGACTCTTCATACGGACAGTCTGGAATTCACTAACACACAAAATTACAAACTGCACCACTGGAGGATGGTAATGGCAACAAAAGTCTGAAAATTAAACCTCCAGCTAAAAAGCTTTCAAACACAGTCATAAACTCACAAATATACCATCCCCGGGGGATTCCCAAGATGCCACCTGAATGGGCCCGTTACAAAACGAATCATCCGGCAGCAACATCTCAAAACATCTGCAGCGACAAATTTCCGCCGAGGAAGACTCCTACACTTCCACCAAGGAAGTCTCGTAAACTTCCGCCAAGGAAATCCAGTAAACTTCCGCCTAGGAAGTCCCGTAAGCTTCCGCCGAGGAAATGTCATAAACTTCCGCCGAGGAAGTCACAAACCAATGCCCACTAATTGGCACAAATATAGGCTCCAGAGCCCTAATCAATATCATATAAGCCAACAACATACCAGCCTCCGAAAGCTACGCCCTTCAAAGGGAAAACACAGCAGCACCAATATGCATATCTAGTGACAAAAACCTACCTAAACTCCCTTGAAGTGGCAAACGGAAAAACTAAGGCCTGGCAAGTAAGTACAGAAACTCACCTAGGAATTACGCTTCAAATTATCAAAAACAATGCAAAGTGCAAGACATAAAACTCGAACACCCAGTTGCAAACAGCTTATTTTTGCTCTTCCTTTCAAGGACAGGTCCGGCCTACTAGGAAGCAACAACCAATCTCTCACAAATGAATTAAAATGAACATCATCGTTGCATAAAAAAATCCAAAAAACACGCTGATTTCCACAGAGGAACAATCAGTGTTCCAACAGCTCTACAATCGATCGCGCATGTGACTCAACACTTTGCCTATAACCGCTATAGGAGGCACTAACCAATTGTTGTCGGAGGACCAATCTTGAGAGAAAGCATCCACTGCTTTAGACCCTGGTTGTAGAAATCTTGAAATTAAACCTGGGCAATTTGGTATTATATAACAATACGAAAAACTACCTATGATGTGAGGACCGCAAAGACCAACCAGGTGAGAAAACACATCGTCGTGAACAGAATACAAATCGAAATCTGTAATCTTACTGAAAATGTCTACCTTAGAGTTCTGATCTCGCAGGATCCAAACAGCATCCCGTTGAATATGAAGAAGGAAGCTCTCGTAACTCATCAATCATACTGCCAACTTGAACGACTATCAGTATTCCAACAAGCTCTATTGTCAGAAAAAATGGGTTTACCTCGGTGTAAGAACCTGACAAGATTTTCTTTGTTTGTTAGCTTTTGTTTTGCTGTACGGTATTGTTTAAAATGTTTTTGTTTCCTTTGTTTTACGTCATCCGTGAGTTTCACAGGTTCTTACACCGAGGTAAAGCCGAAAAAATGAATGACAAAAGCTACAAACGCAAACTTAACTGCAACTAGCTCCCTCCACGTAGAGCACTTTGAGACTCAGCAAGACTCCAGTTTCTACGGAAAATTGTAGTAGAACCTTGAGTCAAAGGCGGTGCAACCAGTAGACGATGCATCTGAAAAAATAACCTTCGAGAGAACGATTCACGGTAGAAGGCCAAAACAAGACCCCATTTAGAGCGCGTTAGTTATTTCTCCAAACCAAGAGCTCTATTTTAGCTTGATTAATTGTTCAAATACACAACAGCATTTCAGCACGAAGTACGAGAATTGATAACGTATGCAAATAACGAGTCATAACTTGGGTAATATTTTCGCAACTGGACCTCAAAGAAATTACCTGCCCACTTATCAAGCTTCTACACTAGAATGAATGCAGACACCTCCAAATTAGCACAGACCTCATTAAAATCAAGAATCACTAGCAAGATGAAACTGCAATGGGTGTCAATAACGTAACCAATCCATGAAAAAATACTTTGAGGCTCCCAATCTGACTTGTCTTGATTGACCTGAAAGCCGCAATTGTCAAGGCCTGAGTGAGCCAACGTGAGCCAACGTGAGCCAAGTCACTATTTCTCTTAGCAGATTTAAACGACGAACCTGCACCGACACCACCATAAAAAAACATCGTTATCGAGATCCCCTGAGACCTCCAAAAAGTTTGCGAAGGCTTAAATAACTTCGTAAAAATAAATGGCGCACGCACTGGAAATACTAAACAGTAAAACAGTAAATTGAAAATCAGATCTAGTTTGATTACCGCCAAAATCCCAGGAGAATGCCAAATATTTGCGATGCTGATGGGAAAATACCCACGTGATGAAACCGGACTTCAGATCAAAAGAAAACACAAAGTAGTCTTTGGAAAAAATTTCTCTAATCATATGCAGGCCTTCACACTAAAACTTCTGTTGTAAATGTGGAGATTAATGTGTCTGAAATCCAAAGTAAACCTTTTCCTGCACTATTATAAATAGACACAGACAACGGATTAACAATCTCCAACACATCAGCTATTTCCTCAAAGCGATTTTCACGAAGGAGCTCTAAAATAGCTTCACTTACAAACTCCCGTTCATTGAGAACTGATGCATTGTTTTTAAAGCGGTGAGGAAGCCGAATAGTGATGAATGAAATCTGGTAACCATCTTTGATAATATCAAGAATGAATTTAGGAGCACCGATGAAGTGCCAAAAATCTAAACAGTTAAGCAGCCTGCACTTAAGAGAAGCAAGCACAGGATCAATGGAAAGGGCTTCCAACTAAACTTCAAAATTCTTCAACTCGCTACAAAAACCTTCAGCCAATGTAACTTCCGAATCAGCCGAATGATAAACAATAGAAAGGTCTGACTTTCTTTCTTCATATTCGGTGAGGCACCTACCATCCAATTTTGATTTAGAGAAAATGACAAAAGCACTGCAAGCGTAGCAGCTACCAGGTCAGTTAGGAAAACCATCGGTCGAACATGAAGACGTTGATGGATAACTTCGCCAGCGATCAAAGTAAGATGAACCTGCTTGAATCTGCGAGCTGGAAAGGACTGGCTGTCTGGAAAATGCAAAATTCGAAAATCGCAGAGCGACACAGAGCTTCTTAAACCTTTTACTGGGCGAGGCTTTAACAGCTTTCTCTGCTCCTTCTTCTGCACGGCGAATTTTCTTGTCATCTTGTTCGTCATCACTCAGCTCGTGCTGTAGATACTCGTTCATGGTTTTCCATCCAAAAAGGGGACTTCTAGTCGTCCAAGCAATCCTGGATTATATTGGAATTCATTCCCCTTACGATTGAAGGACTTCGGCTTCTCTTGTTTTATCTTCTTGATTTCGCATAGCTGGTCCATGGCAGCTTCTGTATGGGAACATTTGAGGTTCTCCACCGATTGAGAAACCAACAGGGAAATCTGCGACATCAGTTGCTTATTATTTTCAGCGAAAGACTTGTCAATGAAGCCTTCGACCTCTTTCGGGATGGACATATCGAGCGCACGTGGAAGGGAAAAAAAACCCAGAACGAACTGAAAAAAGGAACTCAACAGAAGAAGACTGACTGACGTAGAATGACAAAATATCTCCCGCCAAAAGCCTAAATAGTCCAGGTCACATGACAAGACCCGAGCCTCTCAATCGTGCCGTCAGAATATTAACTTCTGACTAATTCGTTCCCAGGTCACTCAACCGTCAGAAATTACATATTCCGCGCACGTACCCACTTCCGAAAAAGTACACAGTTAATGGCCATGATATTAAACACTCTGCGTGGCCGCTTTTTCTATTGTGCTTATTGAGCTATTTTGTCTACAAAATAGCCTCATAGTCGGCATGCAGCCTCAAGTTTGTGGGAAGGTTGGTTCTTTGGTTGGTTGGTTTTTGGGTGGACCATGGTCGGCATTCCCGATGAATGTCGAATTTCACCGAAAGGCTAGTTGTCGGGGCCGGAACAAAAATGCACATGAAAACGCACGGAAAATTCTGCTACTAAAACGACACGACGAAAGTGTCCGGATTTTATTTGTTTGACGTTGGATATTTATATATCGAAGAGAAATGGCTGGCTTCCTTGTGGTAGACTTCCTTAGAAAACGAATCGTCAGCACAAACCTGGTTTAAACGTGAGTGGAAGCGAGTTCTAGTAAATAATTCGTGGGTTATCTGATATTTATGATGTTCGGTCTAGGAAATATTTGTTAGCTTCGTTTGTTTTGGTAGATAAGAATTGGAACAAATCCTTTGTACGCATGCGCATAACTTACGTTTGGAGTTATATGGTTCAACTTTAGAGTGTGAGAAATAACGTGACTTCTGTGCAGGGATGTCTCATAGTAAATGATGGTAAATAGATGGCAAGTAGTTTGAAGGTATAAAAAGGGCAGAATCGTGAATTTCGAACTAAAACGAATTATTGTTCGCACCATTTGGTAGGTTTTAAAATTAATGCCCATGCCACTCGATCACTAGGTCCGTCAAATGCACAAGGTCGGCAAGGAAAAAGATTGTATGGGTGGCATAAACGTTGCTCTTACGTGCGACTAGCTAAGCGCAAAGTTAGAGGCGACTTCCCAGAGAAATGGGTTTCTGGTTAGGCTGCGTGGCGGTAGCGGGATTGGCTTGTACAAAGTTTGAGCGGAAAGATCAGCACGACAATCAAATCAAATCAAAACAATTATCACCGCCAATACGAAGACAAAAACGCAATAGCTCCACGCAAGATTCGTTTCACAGTTTTACAGACAAAAAAAATCGGTTATCATTTTCCAGATTAAAAAACAAACGCATAAATTTACTCATTAACCGCTTCCTTTTAAGTTTCTCCCTTTGTTACACAACTCTAGCTGCCACGAAAGCCAATAAAAATCGCCGAAAACGAACTTTTGACAGTCTCGTGAAAGTCTCGTGACTCGCCATTGAACTTTGTCTCATCACCTTTTTGTACGTGACAAAACACCACTTGTTTACACTAAACTGTATGCTGATCTCACGCTCAATCAACATAACACGTTCTTTACACATGAAACGACCCACACCAAACATTATCACATGACTGCCCGGCCGTGCGATAAAATCCCCCCACCCCCACCCCCGGAGCTATTAAAGCAAAATTTGGCCTTGACTTGATCACGTGTACTCCATGTGATAAAATTCACGTTGTTTATCACACAGGCGAACCACTCCATTATTCTCGAATTCGCTCATTTAAAATTCCAACGATTACCACCTCTCTACATAAAAAAAACATCCCTTAATTTTATTTTCACCCAATTTTGCATCTTACTTTCACATCAAAACGCTCATGAAAACAAAATTTATTCGCTGAACAGAACCACTGATTTTTGCGTGGCTTCAGCGAAGCTGAGACCACTACCGTGTGGCACCAATATTTTTGCGGGAGTTTAATTTTGCGAATGGCGATATTTTTGTGTTTTGCGGGACTAATTTTTGCGATTGGGGAAACTGTTTATTCTTCCTTGGAATTAATTTTTGCGATTTTCTAGGAAGCCGCCTTCTATTAGAAATTATAACATTCTCGTTTTTTGAGTATAAACAATCGAATGCAGGTGAACAACATGCAGATGTATAACACGTTAAATCAGTTAATCAATGGAGTACCTTCCGACGATCCTTTTCTTTAAAGCTTTTAACAGCTTAATACTTGTAATGTACCGACTGCAATTTCCTCGTTTTATTTCTGAATGTTTTGCTTCTAATTTCGTTTTATTTTTGAACGAAAGAGACGGCTTAAATAAATGGGCACCAACATAATATTACATCACATGTAAAAGGCGATGTTTGTATACAAATTCCGACAGTGGAGTAAATTTTTGCAGGAATTATTTTTTTCGCGGGAACTTTTGCAGCGGATCGTGAAAAAACCACGAAAATCCCAAAAATTTGAATCCGGAAAAAATTAGTGCCACATGGTATGTCAGCAGTTGCGACGTTTCTGGCTTTTTTGACAGTTTGCTGCGTGACTAGTCACGCAAGAGTTGCACAAGTCACACAATGGCATGATCTTTTCTAACAAGGCACGCTTATTACTCGTGTGTTCCAAAATGTAAGTCCTTGTGAAATAATGTGGAAAATAAAACAGAGCTTATATATATATTTGTCTGGATACGGGAGTTGCCACGTTCGTCAAGCATGATGTCACGCAAGAAGAAGACGTACGCGACTTTCAAGATCGGCTATTCTCTTCTGGTTCAAACATTTCTAAATTAATTTTTGTGACAAGTTACGCTTCCTACTAGATCTAAAATATTTGTCCATGGTAAAATAATCTTTATAATTGAAAGCCACAAATTTAAATTTCAATCCATTGAGCTTCCGAGAAACATCTGAGAATGAGCTTCAGAAAGGACTGTTTTGAATTATTTTGTTTGTCCCATATTCACACTGTTGTCAGATATTTTACAGATTTTATCTCACTTTCTTCTTGTTTTGTCGTAAGTTGAAGCCACACTTGTACGCATTAGCGTACCATCTATTGATCAATGACGTATACGAATTCGAAACCACTAACATAAACTCAAACATTGATCTTTGATTACCCTCATTCTGTAAAAGCCCTGGGAACGAGGTTGCACAATGTCGGACACAGCTCCACTTATAAGGTAAACTCTGTCTAAAAACCAATACTTTTCGAATTCTCAACGCTACTCAAATAAACAACATCCCAATAGTGTACCTTGGTACACGCACGTTCATTCAACGACCATTTCTGTGCCTCTTCTTGACAGCTGCAAAATAGCTCACGCACGCTATGCGTGCCTATGTTTTAAAAACGGGTGCACGTCCTGTGAAGCAACTTGTATAGGATATTTCTGGAAATAAACTCGCTTGTAATTAATATTATATTCATTTATTTTTACGATATACCTCCCAACCTCAGCCTGTTAGGGCGGAGTCCGTTTTTGAAATGTGTTTGCGACTCTCCGTAAGCTTTGATCGACCCTCTGCTGTGATTTCTAGACTTTGAAGATGAGATAATGGCGATGTAATCTGCCAAAACAAAGAAGAAAGCTGCAACGTTTAAAGTGATAAACACACCAATTGAATACTCCCAGCCTGCTAGCCTTTCTGAAGACACTACTGGAGAGGAAGACTACCGGAACAACCTGTATGGAACAAGGTTGCTGGTAGTGGGAGTGAACCCCGGGAGTGAACTGTGTAATGTCGGAATATGGGGAAAAACCAAACCTATTCTGAGCACATAAAAATTTGGGGTCAAACTCAGCTCAACGTTCTCGCTTTTCTAGCTTTTAGAAACACCTTAGCATAACCTACTGAGCCGTTTTCAAGATCTTATGTTTATGAAGCTTGCTTTAGTCCTGCCAAAGAAATCTTTGGCTTGTTTGTTGCCTTTGTTGGTCATTAAATGTCAAAGAAACACGTCAGTTGGAAATGTGGTGAGGGCAATGCGAGGGTAAACATATAGATCAAAATTGTGATAATGTGGCGAAGGTGTCTTCGAAAAATGTTCCTCTTAGTTGTCCTATGTTTATATTCCTTCGCAAAAAGGCTAATGAACGACAACCAAGTGATTGTTTAACAAAATCATCTTTATTGTTTGTCAGAACAAGCAAAGCCTCATCAGGGGGGGAGGCCAGACCGAAGCCGACCCCCCTGATGTGGCCCGCCCAAACCGCCAGACAACAAAGATAGGGAAAAAGTATAGGTGAAAAGCAAAGGAGGAAAAAAAACAAAATGAGGAAGAATAAATTAGGGAGATAATGAAGTAATGTTTGGTGCGATATTAAATGTGCCACGGCAATGCACCGTTCTAAGAGTTGTGCAATGTAATGAAGGACAAAGGCATAAACACAGGTTGTAGGGAAACTAAAAGTGATATTGAGAGATAAGCAAATAGCGCGCATGTTTTGAGCTCAGTCAGTGATTAACTAACGGATACAACGTATTATACTGCCATTGGTCGGGGTCCAATACCACACAATTTCATCGCTGATCATTTTGATTGGCATCTGTTCGTTAATGAGCACTATAGGTGGAAGAGAAATGGAAGAAGATACTATACCATAATATCCTTATTTCCCCTTCTCTTTGTAAAAGAGGAAATATAAAAAATTCTAGACTGGACAACACTTTCATTTAATCAGTAATTCATTTGTAAATAATGATACAAATAAATGACCATAAGAAGAAATTTCCGTGTTTTACGTTTTTATATTTGTAGTCATAATTTCACCTAGTTGTGAGTTATCCTGCTACGTAATGTATTAAATCCTAAAAGCTCAGAGGTTTGTCCCTGTTGTGCAACAACTCTTGGTCCATGGACAAACGGTCCATAGTGGTTTTTCAGAACCAAACAGGAACATAAGCCCTTTAAAGCTGCACGATAGTTTGAACTGAAGGTAATTAGAATTAACGGATTTATCACTGTGCTAAGAAGTGGGAATATGTAATAAAATATACCCACAAGGTTAAGTAAAAGACATTTATCTGCCATAAATATAGATGGATACAACGATTTTAGAAACATATAGACGTAAAGAGGTGTCCAGCATGTAAAAAATCCTAAAACGATTGATCCAAAGATTTTCATGATGTTTTTGATTTGCTTGAGTCTTTTCGTCCTAAAAGTACTTTGTTTGCCTTCATCAAGTTCCCCTTTTCTTTGTAAATGCTTCATGATGAGAGAGTACAAGACAACTATTATCAACAGTGGTAAACAATAAAATAGTGCAAAGCCAAGAAAATGGTAGATTTTCAGCTCCAAGGGGCGCATCATGTTTCTACAGAAGGTATTGTCCTCTACTTTGATGATTTCAGAATGAGCAAAGAACTGAACAAGGCCAAGCGTTGGAAGAATCCAACACAATATGAGCAAAATTGCCCGAATCTTTCCAGTTATATTCGAAGCTTTCAGTGGATACACGGTTGCGATAAACCTATCCACAGCTATAAGGACCAAGCTCAAAATGGACACCGCATACGAAACTGCTCGTGAATATATTCCGATCTTGCAGAATATTGAAGCAATAACAGACTCTCTAATAAGGCTTCCTCCAGGTTTTAACATCCCTTCAGTGGCATAGAGCGGCCAATTAAGGATGACACAAACCAAATCAGAAACCGCCATGTTCACAATGTAGTAGTTGGGGCTCGTCCTTAGATTTGCAGTCTTGATGAATGTCATTATCACAAGGAGATTCCCTGTGACTGCCAACAAGCTGATAGTTGAAAGAACAACTGTAAATGTTATAGGGACGCCAGAAGGACAATCTGTTTGGGTGCGATGAACTGCAGCGGAGTTATTCATTCTTCTTATTACTGCTGCAATAGTTTAGGCATAAGTGTAGAAGACACGCGAAACTCAGGACCAGATGTATTTGAAAATGTTTTCCAATGCGTGCTAATGAGCTATTTTTATATAAAACATGCCAACGTAAACGTGCACATTTTGTTTTAATTTATCAGCACCTGTCAATTAGAACTTGGTAAAGGTAAGGTGGTGAAGTTAAAAATTCAACTAAGAAAATTGGTTTTATTTTTATCCACTGTTACAGTTATTTCATAATACATGGAGGGCAAAATAATATAAAACGTCTTTCTTGTTCATTATTAAGGAAAATCCTAAAAAAGTGGAAAAAAGAAGAAAACGTATGGTTAAATATATGTAATAATTTAAACATTGACAATTCAGCTAACATGCTTTAAATTCTGGATAAAATGATTATATCGAAGAAACATTAATTTGATCGAAAGAAAATAGGTCGCATCCATTTTTTTTATGAAAACGTCTTATTTGAGTGATATATTTTGAAAAATCTAATAACAATACTTCGGCAGCAGTGGTGGTTTCTTCTGTTTAAATAATTTAAACACTTCCTATCAAATATGTAACAAAAGAAAAAGCATTAATACTTGCGATATGTCATGTTATGTGATAAGCTTATGTCAGATTTTGCACTGTAAAGTTTAGGATCCAATAGCAGCAAAAGCAATTAATAAACATCTTTACAGCCTACCCGTGGAATTGTCGTATTCCGCGCACGTACCCACTTCCAAATAAGTACGCAGTTGATGCCATGATATTAAAAACTCTACATGGTGGCTTTTTATGTTGTGTTTATTTAAAAACTGGTTCACGGACTATGAAGCGACATGGATACGATATTTCTGAAGTAAACTCGCTGGTAATTAATATTGCATTGTGTTTTTTTTACGATATGCGCCCCAACCTTGTATCAGGGTGGGGAGAAGAGTGATCCTGGGTTTGAGGTTGTATGCGTCTATACTTCCATAACAACAAACCTGGGCGGCCAGAGAAAACTTAACTTTTGTGACTCATGTTCTGAAAAATCTACAATGTTTTCGTTTCAAAGTATTTTTTTGTGTTACTGAGTATACGCGGACAATAACACGATTTCGTGTTATGTAATAAACATTACGTCATCGTAATAATAATAATAATAATAATAATCATAATAATGATAATAATCATAATAATATTTATTGAGAAACTCGACGAAACACAGCTTTCCTCAACACAACGTTTAATGGGGCACGTGACTTACAAAGCTAACTTACTAGGGTAGGGTTATTCATAATCACAAATCCAGTCTCTCACGTTTCTTAACTACTCTTCCAGATTGGGTGCGACGGGCTGTAACATCCTCCCCACCTTGTCCTCCGTCGGAGAGGACAACACTGAGTTAGGTTCAGGAACAGAAACAACCTGAGCGGGAACAACATTCGACTGCAACTTCTCCCCACTATGTACAGGAACTTCTTCTTCATGACTGGCTTTTGGGGCGGCTCATTCTATTTCCAATCTATGCAGACGTTGTACAGGCCTAGTTAGGGTGCTCTGTTGTACTCTCACTGTGGCATTTCGTACAAGTCCGTCTTTGCCAAGGTGGACCTCTTCAACTCTACCTAGTGGCCATTTACCACGAGAAACGCTGTCTTCAGAGACCAGCACGATATCGCCTACTTGAATGGGGGCTGTTTCCTTCTGCCACTCGTTTCTCACCGTTAGCTGATAAAGGTATTCTTTCTTCAAACGGCTCCAGTAGTGGTTTGAGCAATCTTTGGAGACAAAGATATCTTTCCATAACTCGCTTACTGAACTCTTCCAATTTATCATCTTCAGCGTCAGGTAACTGTTTAAGCGATCTGTCAATGTCAAGATGAGCAGGTGTGATTGGTAATGGATTTCTGTTGTCGTCACTTACTGCGGTTAGAGGTCTGGAGTTGATTACACCTTCCATATCAACGAGAAGTGCAGTCAACTCGTTGAAGGAGAGAAATGCTCTTCCAAGAACATTTCGCAGTGGTACCTTGATTGCTCCACAAAATCGTTCCCACCACCCACCTCTCCATGGCGAGCGTTCTGTGATGAATCTCCACTTAATCCCTTTTACTGATAACTCTGACTTGATTCGATCTTGATCCAAAGTGTCCTACAGCGACTGGCTGTGTGACTCTGGCTGGTCATACAACTTCTTAATTTCTCTACTTGCGGCTTTGAAGGTTTTTGCATTGTCTGACCACACTGTATGGCAAAGACCTCTGCGATTTGCCATGCGACTGAAGGCTTGCAGAAATTCTGTCGTTGGGCCATTTGTAAGCTCCAAGTGAACCATACGCGACGATGCACATGTGAACACACATGCGTACGCTTTCTTAACACTTGAGCCCTCCTTTACGTATAAGGGTTCAGAAAAGTCAGTACCAATGTGTACAAATGGTAAGGAGGTTGACACTCTTTCCTCGGGTAGTGACCCCATCTTCTGTGTGCAAGGTCCAACTCGCTGACTCTGGTAAGGCACACATCATCTTCTGATAACACGTTTGACGTCACGTCTTCCTTGGGTAAGCCAAATCTTCTGTTGTAAGACTGATAGTACACTTTCTGGACCGGCATGCAGCATCTGTCTGTGTACATCTTGTATCAACCTTTGCAACTGCTGAATGTCCATGCGGCAAGGTAATTTGGTGCTTGTTCTCTTCAGGAAGTCCGGCGAACTGTAATCTTCCACCTAATCTAATCATTTTATCTTCTTCGTCGTAATAAGGGTCCAGCTTTAGGAGGCGGCTACTGCTGGGTAGTGTTCTTCCGGCTTTCAACTGCTCTTAGTCTTCTTTGTAGACCTCTTCTTGAATCCACATACAACACTTCAACTCTGCCTGTTTCTTCTCCTTAGCTGAGAATTTGGTCTCTTCAGACTTAACTCTCGTCTTGAACAACTTAACGGCTCTCAGTACGTAAGCGATTACTCTGATCAACTTCATCCACGTTCCATACCGCGACTATTCAAGCAATGGCTCTACTACAACTGCGGTACAACCATGGGTAACTCTTCTTTCCTCTTCGCAGGCTTCAGGGACGTTATCTTTATTTCGTGGCTGAGTAGGTTGAGACTCACAAAGATGTAACAGCCATGGAGGTCGTTCCACCACAGCGTGCTTGAAATCATATCACCACCGGTCAATCCGCGTGTCAACAAATCTGCGGGATTCTCTTTGCTAGGACAATACTTCCAGTATTCAGGGCCTCAATGTTGACTGTATTTCTGCTACTCGGTTTGCTACGAATGGCTTCTAACTAGAACTCTCTCCTCGGATCCAGTGAAGTGCTACCATACTATCTGTCCAACAAACGACGCTATCCATCTTGATTGGCAGAGTCTTTGCAACATATTTCAACAATCTGGCATTCACTACTCCCGCTAGAAGCTCTAGTCTTGGAAGTGACACTGTCTTGATAGGTGCAATTCTGGATCTTGACATTACTAGCTGTGATGACACCTGACCTTGCTTAACGGTTACTCGAATGTGCACTGCGGCTCAGTACGCCTTCAGCGAAGCATTTGCACCCTGTAGGGGGTGGGGGACAACGGCGGGATTCTAACGCCTGTGGGGCTTTTCTTGTTCGTCATTAAATGTCAAAGAAACTCGTCAGTTGAAAATATGGTGAGGGCAATGTCAGAGGTAAACATAGAGATAAAAATGCGATAGTTTTATCTGAAAAATGTTCCTGTCAGTTGTACTGTGTGTAATTGCGTTACTGATCATTTTATTGGCATCTGTTTGTTAATGAGCACCGAAGGAACGGAATAGGAAGAAGATACTACAGCATAATATCCGTATTTCTTCTTCTAACTGTAAAAGTAGGAAATATCAAATATTTGTACGCAGCACGACAACTTTCAAGAAATAAATAATTTAGATATAGATAGATATATTTATAAATGAGCATGAGTAGAAATTTCCGTTTTTGTAGTTATAATTTCACCTTGTCGTGAGTTATCCTGCTACGTAATATATTAAATTCTAAAAGTTCCGAAGTTTGTCCCTGCGGTGTAACAACCCTTGGTGCATGCGCAAACGGTCCAGAGTGATTTTTCAGAACCAAACAGGAACAAAAGCTCTTTACAGCTGCACGATAGCTTGAACTGAAGGTAATTAGAATTAACGGATTTATCACCGTGCTAAGAAGTGGGAATATGTAATAAAATATACCCACAAGGTTAAGTAAAAGACATTTATCTGCCATAAATATAGATGGATACAGCGATTTTAGAAACATATAGACGTAAAGAGGTGTCCAGCATGTAAAAAACCCTAAAACGATTGATCCAAAGATTTTCATGATGTTCTTGTTTTGCTTGAGTCTTTGTGTCCTAACATTGCTTTGTTCGCCATCACTAAGTTGCCCTTTTCTTTGTAAATGCTTCATGATGAGAGAGTACAAGACAACTATTGAAAACAACGGTAAACAATAAAATGGTGCAAAGCTCAGAAAATGGTAAATTTTCAACTCCGAGGGGAGCATCACACGAGGTATTTTCGTCTACTTTAATGATTTCAGAATAAACAAAGAAATGAATAAGGCCAAGTGCTGGAAGAATCCAACACAATATAAGCAAAATTGCCCGAATCTTTCCAGTTATATTTGAAGCTTTCAGTGGATACACAGTTGCGATAAACCTGTCCACAGCTATAAGGACCAAGCTCAAAATGGACACTGCATACGGAAGTGCTCGTGAATTTATTCCGATCTTGCAGAATATTGGAGCGATAAGAGAGTCTTTAATAAGGCTTCCTCCAGGTTTTAACGGGTTTTAACATCCCTTCCATGGCGTAGAGCGGCCAGTTGAGGATGACACAAACCAAATCAGAAACCGCCATGTTCACAATATAGTAGTTAGGGCTCGTCTTTAGGTTTAAACTCTTGATGAACGTTATTACTACAAGAAGATTCCCTGCTACCGCTAACAAGCTAATAGTTGAAAGAACAATTGTAAATGTTATAGGGACACTAGAGGGACAATCTGTTTGGTTGTGATGAGCTGCAGCGGAGTTATCCATTATTCTTATTTTCTTTAGCAAAAGTTTCACCCGAAAACACGCGAATCTCACTGAGAACAGTCTCCTTGAAAATGTTTTCTAATACGTGCAAATGATCTATTTTTTTATAAAACGTGCCAACGTAAACATGCAAATTTAAATGATTTATCAGCACCTGTCAGTTAGAATTTGGTAAAGGTAAGGTGGTAAAGTTAAAAAATCAACTAAGAAAATTGCTTTCATTCTTCATCCATTGTTATAGTTGTTTCATATTGCGTAATATACGTAGGACAAAATAATATAGAACGTCTTTCTTGTTCATTTATTAAAGAAAATCCTAAAAAAAATTGGGAAACAGGTGAAAACGTATGGTTAAATATATTGTTATGATAATTTTAAAATGGACAATTCAACTAACGTGCTTTAAATGCTCACGGGATAAAATGATTCTATGGAATCAACATTAATCTGATCGAACGAAAATAGGTCGCATTAACTTTTCAGTTTTAATAAAAAACGTCAAACGTTAATAATAAATTTGGAAAATTGTAATAGCAAGACGTCAGCAGCAGTGATAATTTCTCATATTTGATAATTTAACAACTTCCTTAACGAATATGTAACAAAAGAAAAAGCATTAATACATCTAATCTGTCATGTTACTTTATAAGCTTATGTCAAAGTTTGCTCTGTACGGTTTAGTATCTAATAGCACTAAAAGCAAAAAATAAACATATTTACGGCATACGCGTGGACTTGTCGTATTCCGCGCACGTACCCACTTTCAAGTAAGTGCGCTGTTGATGGCCACGATATTAAATACGCTGCGTGGTGGCTTTTTATATTGTTTATTTAAAAACGGGTGCATGTACCATGAAGCGACTTGCATACGATATTTCTGGAAATAAACTCGCTTGTAATTAATATTACATTCATTTTTTACGATATGCGTCCCAAGCTCAGCCCTGCTAGGGCGGACTCTGTTTTTGAAATGTGTTTACGATTCTCTGTAAGCTTTTGACACTCCGCTGTGATTGCGGGACTTTGAAGATGAGATAATGGCGATGTAATCTGCCAAAATAAAGGGGAAAGCTGCAAGGTTTAAAGTGATAAACACAACAATTGAACACTCCCAGCCTGCTAGTCCTTCTGAAGACAACTGGAAAGGAAGACTACCGGGGAACGACCTGTATGGGACAAAGTTGCTGGTAGTGAGAGTGAACCCCGGGAGTGAACTGTGTAATGTAAGAATATAGGGTAAAACCAAGCCTATTTTGAGGGCATAAAAATTGGGGATCAAACTCAACTCAACGTTCTCGTTTTTATAGTTTTTAGAAACACCTTAACACAACCTACTAAGGCATTTTCAAGATCTTTTATTTATGAAGCTTGCTTTAGTCCTGCCAAAGAAATCCTTGGCTTGTTTGTTGTTTTTGTTGATCACTGAATGTCAAGGAACACGTCAGTTGAAAATGTAGTGAGGGCAATGTCAGAGGGTCCACAATAGGGTTCTCAGATCCCGCCATCCCACCTATTTTTTCCCTTTAATTCCGCCGTCCCGCCCTTCTTTATGTCTAAATCCCGATCCCGCCTAAATTTTTACAGTTGATCCACGTCACGCGTGAACGGAAACTCTAAAATTCAAAGCAACGTGACGAGTCACGTTCTCCATATTTGGGCATTCGCCTTGTGTTTCTTGAGATTCAGAGAGGGATTTCGAAAATCGAAAGGAGATTTCGAATCTGTCACAGATTTTTCGAAATGTTCAGACCTGGTTATGTTAATGCCTTAGGTCGGAAGAACAGGCCATGTAGGCCTCTCCACAAGGAAACGAGAAGACGAATAATTGATCGTTATTTGACTGGACAGGGACCGAAAGCGATCTCCACAGCAGCTCGTGCAACTCCTGGCGCTGTTTATTGTATCATTCGACATCATGAAACGTTCAGTACATGTGAGGCGTTCAGTCAAGGGGGACGAAGTTATCCTTCTAAACTTTCAGACGACGTTGCATGTAGAATCTATTGAATTGTTCAAACTAGCGAAACCTAGGATATATGGATGGGAAAATCGCGAAAGATTGTTGAGCAGTAAGTTATGCAATAGACGAAGCACAGGTCACCAAAGCGTAATATGAGAGTTTGTATGGAGCTGAAATTCGATTGAAAATAATCGGCAGTTTTCCGTGGAAAATACCTAAAAATCAAAATAGAGTCTGAAAAACCTTATCTTTGTGTGTTTGCTGTGTCTTTACCGCTTTTCCGAACTTCTGGATGCCGTTTGGGGCGATATTCTGTTTAACGGTCGAAGCGACGTCTTGTCACGTACTGGCTTTACTTTGACAGATGTCGCATCGACCGTTAAACAGAAAATCGCCCCAAACGGCCTCCAGAAGCTCGGAAAAGTGGCAAAAACACAGCAAACACACAACAGGTAATGGTCTTCAACCTATTTCGCTTTTTAGGTATTTTGCACGGAATACTGACCATTTACATTTTGGATCGAATTTCAGCTCCATACAAACAACTCACATTACGCTTTGGTTAACTGTGGACGAAGCGTCGGCTTTGTCTTTAATCAACCTCGCAACTAGGAAAAACTGTCATCAGTAATTGCTTGACACGGCAGATGTATCTTGGTTTTCGTCCACTTCCTTCGGAGCTACCGTTCTTACACAAGCGTTCAGCTCCAAGGTTTGTTCTCGTTCGGTTGAAACAGGAATCACGCGTTAGCAAAATAATTGACATAATTTCACCTCCTTCTAGTCGTCTAAAACGTTTTTGAACCACTGACGAGAAGCGAACCCAGAAAATAACGCGGTCTCTCGATAAAACAAAGATTTGTCCCGTCACAACCCCTTGCTTCTACAAAGATAGAAGCCATTTTCGGAAATTTCAATGAGATCTTCAATATTTCCCTTGTGATCTCCGTTATGTCACTGAAAGTAGCTTGTTTATTTGAAGACTCGGATCACGTGCTGAGGTTTCCGTTCACGCGTGACGTGGATCAACTGTAAGTAGTTTCCTACGTTCATGATGAAAACATCACGTGCCTTTATACAATGGATAGCAGACCAGTAAACACGTTTTTATGGTCGATGGTCTCGATATCATCTAAAAATATCGCCACTAATGACCGTAACTTATGTTTCGTCATGTTATTCTGTTTTAGACCTGTTTTACCTTTTTTTTGTCCAGGTATAAGTGAAAGGTAAAAATTGACAAAGATTGTTTGCTACGATATTCTCGGTCCTGCTCCGGGGGGGGGGGGGGGCACACAGTAGGAGCTCGGGTAGGGAGGTGCGGCCCGGCTGTTTAAAACCTGACCCTGTTTAAGACACAAATCTCTGATTTTGCTACCCTGTTTAAGACCGAGTTCAGATTTTTCGTACCCTGCCTAAAACATTAAACCTAACATCATACCCTCTTTACGGCTAGAATGATCTAATCTAATCAGAGACTGTTTCTTATATTTAAATATGCTGTACATTGGCAAACTGGTAAAATTTCGGCTTGCAGTTAGGTTTCTGTAAAGTAACGAATATATATGGTCGTGTAACGATCCCCTGTTTCAGACAAAAATTGATGAAATCGATACCCCGTTTAAGACTAAATCCTCTGAACACCATACCCCCAGGGTCCTGCTTTTTCTGGAAGACAACCTACTGAGTATGTAAATGAAGGAGTGGTTGTTCAAGTTTTGGTTTTGATCTGAAGGTCGGCGTTTCCTTAGACACAAACGTTTTCTCCACATTGTTTTTCTACATTCAGCTGTTTGTAAGTGTTGTGTCCTTAGACAAGGCGAGGGGCACAAAGGCAAGATCGATCCAGTTATTCATGTCTGCAGAAAGGAAACGTAACTAAAGATTTATAAAAGTTGACTCACCCAACTTACAGTTTATTTCAAATCTTTCAGCGTCTTTACATTACTTGCCTTCTGTAAATTTCTGATCGGAAATGCTTTTTTTTTTCGAAGAAAGGCATTCCTGCTCGGACTCTTTTCATAACATATAGCAATAAAATTTATGATGCCGAATACCTCGTTTTTAGCAACCGTCGTTACATTACCGTCCGCCGGTGTTGCCATGCTGGCTAGACTAACCATAGCTGATCACAGCTGCTCCAACAAACACTCAGTGGAAAGGGTGGGAAACGTTAAGAACGCAGACAAGGACAAGAAATGCAACACGACATGTGACTTGATACCTCTTTCCGAAATCAACACAAAACATCACAAAAGGACTCCTAATAGTTTGACACGCAGGTTACTCGTCTTGATCAATTCATTACTTCAAAGCCGACACACTTCATTCACCAACGATCCATTTGTATCAGACTGCGTTGGTCAAATCATGCAGTCTCGTAATAATTAAAATACCGTATCCTGCTCCTTTCCCCTCGCGATCCTCGCATCTCTTTATTGAAATTCCCGATTCCTGGTTTTCAGCTCCCATCCCGAATATCGCCACAAAAATTAGCCAAATCTCGCATCCCGCCAAACCTGTTGTGGACCCTCATGTCAGAGGTAAACATATAGATCACAACTGTGATAATGTGGCGAAGTTGTATTTAAAAAATATTCCACTTAGTTGTCCTATGTTTATAATCCTTTGCATTAAGTCTAATGAACGACAACCAAGCGATTATGCAACAAAATCATCTTTATTGTTTGCCAGAACAAGCAAGGCCTCATCAGGGAGGGGGGGGGGGCAAGATTGAAGCCGACCCCCCTGATGTGGTCAACCCAAACCGCCAGACAACAAAGATGGGGAAAAGTATAGGTAAAAAGAAAAGGAGGAAAAACCACAAAGTCAGGAAGAATAAATTAGGGAGATAATGAAGTAATGTTTTGTGCTATATTAAATGTGCCACGGCAATGCGCCGTTCTAAGAGCTGTGCAATGTAATGAAGGACAAAGGCATAAACACAGGTTGTAGGGAAACTAAAAGTGATATTGAGAGATAAGCAAATAGCGCACATGTTTGGAGCTCAGTCAGTGATTAACTAACGGATGCGACGCATTATACTTCCATTGGTCGGGGTCCAATACCACACAATTTCATTACTGATCATTTTGATTGGCATCTGTTCGTTAATGAGCACTGCAGGTGGAAGGGAAATGGAAGAAGATACTATACCATAATATCCGTATAGTCTCGTCGTAAAAGTAGGGAATATCAAATATTTCTAGGCTGCACAACAACTTTCATTTAATAAGTAATTCACTTATAAATAGTGTTACAAATAAATGACCATAAGAAGAAGTTTCCGTTTTTTACGTTTTTATATTTAATTTGTAGTTATAATTTCACTTAGTTGTGAGTTATCCTGCTACGTAATGTATTAAATTCTAAAAGCTCAGAGGTTTCCCCCTGTGGTGCAACAACTCTTGGTGCATGCGCAAACGGTCCAGAGTGGTTTTTCAGGACCAAACAGGAACATAAGCCCTTTAAAGCTGCACGATAGCTTGAACTGAAGGTAATTAGAATTAACGGATTTATCACTGTGCTAAGAAGTGGGAATATGTAATAAAATATACCCACAAGCTTAAGTAAAAGACATTTATCTGCCATAAATACAGATGGATACAGCGATTTTAGAAACATATAGACGTAAAGAGGTGTCCAGCATGTAAAAAATCCTAAAACGATTGATCCAAAGATTTTCATGATGTTCTTGTTTTGCTTGAGTCTTTGTGTCCTAACAATACTTTGTTCGCCATCACTAAGTTCTCCTCTTCTTTGTAAATGCTTCATGATGAGAGAGTACAAGACAACTATTATAAACAGTGGTAAACAATAAAATAGTGCAAAGCCAAGAAAATGGTAAATTTTCAACTCCGAGGGGGGCATCATGTTTCTGCAGAAGGTATTTCCCTCTACTTTAACGATATGAGAATAAACAAAGAACTGAACGAGGCCAAGCGCTGGAAGAATCCAACACAATATGAGCAAAATTGCCCGAATCTTTCCAGCTATATTCAAAGCTTTCAGTGGATACACGGTTGCGATAAACCTGTCCACAGCTATAAGGACCAAGCTCAAAATGGACACCGCATACGAAAGTGCTCGTGAATATATTCCGATCTTGCAGAATATTGAAGTGATAACAGAGTCTTTAATAAGGCTTCCTCCAGGTTTTAACATCCCTTCGGTGGCATAGAGCGGCCAGTTGAGGATGACACAAACCAAATCAGAAACCGCCATGTTGACAATGTAGTAGTTGGGGCTCGTCTTTAGGTTTAAAGTCTTGATGAATGTTATGACGACAAGAAGATTTCCTGTCACTGCCAGCAAGCTGATAGTTGAAAGAACAACCGTAAATGTTATAGGAACGCTAGAGGGACAACCTGTTTCGTTGTGATGAGCTGCAGCGGAGTTATTCATTCTTCTTGTTTTCTTCAGCAACAGTTTGGGCAAAACGAGTGTCAAGCAAAGACACGCGAATCTCACTGAGAACCAGCTTACTTGAAAATGTTTTCCAGTACGTGCTAATGATCTATTCTTATATAAAACGTGCCAACGTATACATGCAAATTTAAATGATTTATCAGCACCTGTCGGTTAGAAAACTTGGTAAAAATAAGTTGGTGAAGTTGAAAAATCAAGTAAGAAAATTGCTTTCATTCTGCATCCATTGTTATAGTTGTTTCATATTGCGTAATACATTTAGGACAAAATAATATAGAACGTCTTTCTTTTTCATTTATCAAGAAAAATCCCCCCAAAAATTGGGAACAGGTAAAAACGTATGGTTAAATATATTATTATGATAATTTTCAAAATTGACAATTGAACTAACGTGCTTTAAATACTGGATAAAATGATTCTATGGAATCAGCCTTAATTTCAGCAATCGAAAGAAAATAGGTCGCATTCACCTTTTTAATAAAACGCGTGAAATGTTAATTATAAATTGTGAAAATCTAATAGCAAGACTTCGGCAGCAGTGATAATTTCTCATATTTAATAATTTAGCAACTTCCTTTATCTACTATGTAACAAAAGAAAAAAGTATTAATACAGTCGTATTCCGGGCACGTACCCACTTTCAAGTAAGTGCACTGTTGATGGCCATGATATTAAATACTCTGCGTGGTGGCTTTTTATATCATGTTTATTTAAAAGCGGGTGCATGTACTATGAAGCAACTTGCATAGGATATTTCTGAAAATAAATTTGCTTGTAATTAATATTACATTCATTTTTTTACGATATGCTTCCCAACCTGGTAACCAAGGTGGGAAAGCGTCGATCCTTTCATGACATCAAACCTGGGCGCCCGTAGAATTTTGTAACTCTCATGTTCTTAAAAATTCTATAATTTTTTGGTTTTATAGTATTTTTTGCGTTTCTGAGTATATCCGAATAATAACACGATTTTGTGCTACCAAAAAAATTACGTCAAATCAAAATTTTACTACAACTTAACAATTTCTCGTTTTCTGATTGAGTCGAGAGCCGTGGGAGATGAGAGTCCATACCACGGCTCGCGCCATGAATGCTTGTCATGAAAGCTTGTGATAGGTTTATTGCAGACTCACACTGCGTAAAAAACTTTTTTTCGGTGTTAAAAAAGAAAAAAACATTTTGACGGCTGGATGACGAAAATCGTGGGAAATAAGAGGCCATTCCACGCAGGACTGGAGAAAATTTGTTAAACATGCCACACGCGAGAATCTTACCTAGACACTTACAATATAAATGTCGTGAATATTACAACATAAAGTGGAAAATCTGGCTCTATCACGTGACCAATCACCCATCCATTGGTTGTTTTCTGAAACGATTTGGGGAAAATAACAAGTTGTGGACGGATAGAACAGCTGGCGAACATCTTTGCCGTCATGTACAAGTTTGCACGGTTTTATTCTCACACGTTGTATTATCATAATCCGAAAGATGCTCTGTAACGACATGAACTTTAAAATTTTTCTGATCCCGAGATAAAAATCGTGTATATCAACGTGTTACCTATTTAAGTCAAAAGTTTTATATTGCCGTTGCTCAGTGATAGGTTTTCGGCCACCATATCCTTAAAATTATTTATTTTTGGTCAAATACTTATAATGACTTCGGATTGAGTGATAGGGTAAACGAAAGAATAAGACATGACAAGTTGCTATTCAACGTTGCTCCGTCCATTCGTATGCGTATTCGTTTGAGTTTTTTCGTTTTTGCTTTCTGTCCACACGTATTCGGTAAAAACGGTCACCGGAAACGCAAATTTTTGAAAATGCTTAAATGTGAAAAAACGTGAAAACTTAAATGTGTCTTTTTGGAGTTCTCGTGTGAACACCTGAAAACGGAACATAAAGTCGAATTCAATCCACTGCACATGTGCGTGCTCCAGTATTCAAATAGCCTGCGAGGGCTCAAGTGGCGGCCTCGCGAAACGTCGGTTGTTTTCTCAGGCTAGTATTCAAACAACTACAAACTTTATCAGAGGCTAGGCAAAGCGCAACGGTGCTTTTTAAAGTTTCAAGTTTTTTCAACAATATTTCACGAAATTTACATACATACTGCTCTACCCGCAATTAGTATAAATCTACTAGCGTTCTATCACTAATGCTGTTCTCTGATTGGCTAAGCTACTCACTATCTATTCTGTTGTAGATAGTGAGTAAAGTGTTTTCCGCGCGCGGTGTGACCTATTTATATCATTTTTCAATAAAAACATGTAGTGTCTGCTGTTAAGTTTTGACGTCTAGGAGATTTATATTAAAACAATTAGATTATTCGCTCTCGGTTTCTATGCGTGATAGTTGATTCGGCCTTCGGCCTCATCAACTATCATGCGATAGAAATCTCGAGCTCATAATCTAATTGTTAAATAGCAAAGGCTAATTTACGCGGGTAGAGCAAAAAAAAATACCATTACTATAAGATTACTATAATATTATAAATAAAAAGAAGAAAGAAAGAACTGAATAAATTGTAAATTATAAATCGGACGGTTTTAGACGTGTCAAGGGCAAGTGATACAGCAATATGGTAACAATAACTTAGTAATTTATTTTAAACGTTTGAAGTATGATAGTTGCCTCAACGTAATCGTCCTCAGCTTCCAATATCGATATCGATATCATGTCATTTTTAAAAACCTTTAAAACTAGGTCTTCTACTTCAGGAAACCTTTTCATCAATACCTCAAGAACGAATCAGCAACTTAGATGTTTCACCAGATTTGGAGCCAAATTATCGAATACTTTCGCTGCTAGATGCTCATACACTTTGCAAACTATATCGCTGGCTTGGCTAACGTCACTGAGCGGTCACATGCTCTTTAGAGACTTTTTGAATTGTTTTCAAGTCGTTTTTGCGTATACGTGTGGACGGGCAGAAAGGGTTCAAAAACGTTATGTGTGGACAGGAGAATTTTGAAAAACGGGATTTTTTTGTTTCCAAACAGGAACGGATAAGTGTGGACAGAGCCTGAGGTGACCAGCCTTGCATCCGGGCATTTCCTTCCCTTATACCGCAGATTTTCGCGAAAATTTCAAGGCTTCGCAGAATGACACTAAGGCCTCCCCCCATGCTCTTGCATGTCCATTGAACTTTGAGAAAGAGAGGACCTAGGCACTAATGTAGGGATTAACTTCTCCAGTGACGCTGTTGTTGGACTTTATTTATGGTTGGACAGATGCACCTCCTTCATCTTGAACGAGACCTTCCTTTCTTCAACGCTCTCTCTTGTATGTTTGTTGGATCTTATAGTAAAGGCTGCCAATAATAGAAAACATAAAGCAGTTACAAGTACGAAATTCAAACCTTACATCTGTCTTAAGGGCGGCTTGAGTGTTCCCTACAATTGATGTGCTAGTCAAGGATGTATAATCTTTTTCCCAGGTCCGATCCTCCCATTTTCCGTCAGTTGAACCGTACATTGTTCACATATTTCTAACATACTTTTTAGCTTGAGAAAGAAGCAGGCTGCTGGATCTGTGTGTTTACGCAAGCGACTAGCTGATTTCTCAGAAACTGAACCAGCACATCGACTTCCCAGTCATTAATTTTTTTAAATCTTACGAGGCATTCCGTGTAAAAACCGACCGGTCGATTTTCGAAGAAAAATAGATTTCTTTCATTTTTTGTGCAGAAGTACAACATTATAAGTAAAGTACAAAAATCACATTTGTTTGGCTTCATATGATTTTCTACCTGTTTTAGGCCGATAGTTCCGATGCGACCTCTGAACAAGGAAATCCTTCGACCGGAACCCCGATTTTAACACTAAACTCGAGATAGCATAAAACAACACAGAGTTGACAAAAGCAGCTTATATTTACTCCAAACCTTAAATGGGCCATGTTTCTTATTTTCACGGCTAAAATAACTTGTTCTGTCTTGTAGGAATTTTGCTAGAATTTTTTTAGTACACCAACATAAAGGCATTGCGAAAGCCATTGATAACGTGCCTCCATTAAAATCAAGATTTCTTAAAAGTGGGACCTGACCTACAGCTCATTCTCTGAGCAGACAATAGATCAAGGATTGGTTTAAAAGTAAATATAATAAAATTTGTCGGCACTCATCATATGGCTAGGTAAAAACCTAAACAAAATTAACAAAAACTGCAACATTCACAGCTTGACTTAATATGACTCGGTCAATTCAAAGTCATTTTGATTTACCTAAATTACAACTGAAAGCATTTTAAACCCAAGGCGTATTCAAAAATAGACCACAGAACAGTTTTTAAGCAATACTGGGTCAGTTTTACCTGAATTACATCGATGAGTGGTAACGGCAGTTTGTATCACTTGTTTTTCAGGCGAGCATCCCCCTTGAAGCCACGTTTTGTGGCATGCCGCCCCTCCCTATCCACTATCTTCCTGTCCGAGTAGCAGTTCTTAACTGGTTTTTCTCTTAAGCTTCACCAGAAACCCAAGAAACAAGAGTTTTCCTCAGATAGGATGAAGTAGGGAGTTTATACAGTAAACACATCAGTTACAGCTTCGAAATAATTGGAATAAAGATCTGAATTGTGACCTTTCGGAGCCATAGGGTACAATCTTTTGCCAAGAAGGATCTGCAATTAAAAGGTACTAAAACGAAGGCAATGAGTTATTATTGGCTGGTCATTAATGGAGGTACTGATGGAAGACAGTCAACAAACTGCACTGTTCGTAGCCTGTTCCAGGCTCCAAGCGAGCAGGAAAAGTAAATAAGGGAACGAGGGCGAAAAGCGCGTCAAATTTCTACAACTTAAAATTCGCCGCGCGAGTGACAATTTGAAATGAAAATAGCTGAATTTGAAACAAAAACAGCTGTTCTATTACTTAGCTTAAACAAGACTGAAATCATCATGCAGAGGTTTCGCGGCGATATCAATTAGTTATAAAGTGGGCGCTCGAGAAACTTTGCCAGTTTGCCTTCAACCTCAGTAGCTGAATCCAGGTTGTTAAAATAACCATGTTAGTATCCATAAAAGGGAGGCAGTTGAGTTAAGACAAATTTAAGCCATGAAAAATTCGTTCGTGGAATACACTGAGACTACTTTACGCTATGACAAATTCGTTCGTGGAATACACTGAGAGTACTTACGCATGTCTTCATGATCAGACCTTTTTTGCGACCGGTCTCAAAGGGTCAAGGGCGATGATATTTCTCTCACTTGATAGCAGAGAGGTGTCGACGCGGGATTCGGAAATGAAATCTGCCTCAATTACGCGCTAGGCGAAAGAAGAGGTACCCTGACTATCAAGTCAGCTTTTTCTCGTGCACTTTCGTGGAGCGTTAGGCCTCCAACCTGTCGACTACTACTCAGCCGACCGCAAAACTGCAGTCAGCCACGGGACGATGCCGCTGTACCCGGTGTTGGGTGATGGAAGAAACTTTTTGTTTAGGACCCTACATAATGGACAAACATGGTCTTTGGGTGTCCGACCATCTTGTTCCTATGAAACGGCTGGTATGTGGTGGGAACGTATTAATCGGCTTCTTGTCTGGCTTCCTCAATATGTGACGGAGAAAACAGAGCTGACGTTGGTGTATCATTAAGACAAGGCGAAAGGGAGGAGTTGACCGACCTGGTTAAAGACCTTATCACTGCAAACAAACTCTAGCTGTATGAGCATTATGCCATAGCAGCTTCCAGCAAGACTGTTTAGTTCATCTCTTGTCCTTAAGATCCCGTCTATCATCTTCCAAAAACTACCAACGAAAAAAAGGGACATCAATATTTACAACCGTCATTGATCGTGGCCAATTAGTTAAAAGAAACTTCACTTTCTGGTATCCTCTTCGTAATCAATGTATAAATAGGTGATAAAATAGCACCCCCAGAAGATCTAATGAAAAGCCTTTCCCCCGCACCCCCTAAACAATGCTGAAGTACGAAACTGTAGAAGTTATCCGAGATGTGTTGGATTCCTTGTTTAAGGAGGAGGGGGGAGTGGGAGGCAGTATATTTTGTTGACGTTTTAATAGATATAATCCTTACTGTACCAAACGTTCTGGCCACGATTTTAATTCAAGAAACTGACCTGTAGAACATGTGTAGTCTGATCTCCACTACTACCCCCTGAGGCCATGGCTCCTGCTCAGGCTCATTACAGTTTGGGGAGCAGACGTCTACGTGTAAGGTAATGCACTGATCAATTCGAAACTTCAACATTCCCCCACCCCCCCGGGGGCATATCCCGGGCAATTGACTGTGCATCGTGACCGGAGAGGGGGGAATTTGAACGCTGCGTTGGAAGGGTGGGAAATTTGAACAGGATTTATCTCCTGTTCTGACGTAATACGCCATTACAGCATATCTCTCTCTGGAAAGCGTGTTAAGTGTTTGATTGAAGACGAAATTTGTCTATGAGGAGAGGAATTGAGTGCTAATTGGTGGGGCATTAAATGGCTTTATTACCCCGAGGGGAGGGAATTTGAACAAGCCAATCTTCAAAAGTCCAAATGCCCGGGGGGTTGCCCGAGGGGGATGTTGAACTTTCCAATTGATCGGTGCATAAGTTGGAGCACGCTGCTTTGCGATAAACGCCGCTGAGGTTTAGTGGTTCACAGTAGAAGAGTATACAAAATATTTACCAAACTTTTGTTTCCCTGCGTGATTATTATAAACGTTTCATGTCTATATCCCCGAAGAAGGAGCAATAGGAGATGGAATAACCTTGTTGACATGTTTAACTGTAGACAATAGACAAAAAGTACTCTTTTTTTTATAAGAACGTCTAATTTTGCGATCGAGGCTGAAACGAATGTGGATGTTCTTATTTTTTTATGTTTTGAGCCCGAAACGTTCTTAAGTAACTTCTTAAGTTACGTGGTATAGAATTTCAGAAAACTGATATGAACGTGACCAGGAACCCAACAAAAAGACTATTGTGCGCTGAGTCATGTTTAGACAAAGAAAACGTAGCTACAAGTTCATGCTGTTTGCAAAAGTGCGTTCAGAACTGAATAAAAATGCTTTATCTCGTAGTCCCAGGATAGGTACGTTCTTAGCATGTTCTTAAAATCTGCGTCAATTTCAGCCTCAACGTTCTTATAAAAAAGGTTCTTATAAAAAAAAAAAAAAAGAGTAGGACTTTATTGCGTCCAAATCCCGCCCAAAATGTGGCTGCCAATTTTAGCTCAGTACTTATGGTCAGCGGTCTCTACATAATATGAACGTACTCGCTTTTCTCACTTGAAACAGGCGTTGCACGTGAGGGATTTTCGCCGATTGTACGAAGGTAAAGTGGCCAATTTGTTCAAAGTACTTAACTGTCTGTATTGTTAGAACGGTGATCTTGTTTTGTAGACTAGTTTAACAGCCACTGAAGGAAGAACAGCATTTGTTGCTTTGCTTCAAGTGTTATAACATCTAGCATCTAGCAACATTCGCGGAGTACTTTGGTTTCCGTACACAGCAATTGTCTTGGACCTCACTTACGGAACGTTATAATCTGGAAAAAACGCTGGTGAAGACAAGATTATTGTATTTATCCTTTCCATGACCCCATGTCAATGAACTTTTTGCCTTTTTAAGCGGCAATCCGTATGCTGCTGTACCACATGTAGAGTATTGCGTGACAACAAACTGCCGTTACCGCTCATCGATGTGAACCTCGAAAAGCTTGGAAGGATTCCGAGGTAATTCAGGTAAACTTGACCCAGTTTTGCTCAAAAACTGTTCTGTGGTCTATTTTTGAATACGCGTTGGGTTTAAAATGCTTTCAGTTGTAATGTAGGTAAATCAAAATGTCTTTGAATTGACCGAGTCATATTAAGTCAAGTTACGAATGTCGCAGTTTTTGTGAACTTTGTTTAGGTTTTTCCATAACCATATGATAAGTGCCGACAAATTTTATTATAGTTACTTTTAGACCAGTCCTTGATCTATTGTCTGATCAGAGAATGAGCTGTAGGTCAGGTCCCACTTTTAAGAAATCTTGATTTTAATGGAGGCACCTTATCAATGGCTTTCGCGATGCCTTTAGGTTGGTGTACTAAAAAAATTCTAGCAAAATTCCTACGAGACAGAACAAGTTATTTCAGCCGTGAAAATAAGAAACATGGCCTATTTAAGGTTTGGAGTAAATATAAGCTACTTTTGTCAACCCTGTGTTGTTTTATGCTATCTCGAGTTTAGTGTCAAAATCGGGGTTCCGGTCGAAGGATTTCCTTGTTCAGAGGTCGCATCGGACTGGCTATCGGCCTAAATCAAGTAGAAAATCATATGAAGCCAAACAAATGTGATTTTTGTACTTTACTTATAATGTTGTACTTCTGCACAAAAAATGAAAGAAATATATTTTTCTTCGAAAGTCGACCGGTCGGTTTTTACACGGAATGCCTCTTAAAACTTGGTATTTCTACCCAGCTCTTATGTTATCGGAAGAGTTGATTGGAATGAAGTGAGGTACGCGCGCTTTTAAGAGTCGTACCCAATTCCAAAGCTTATTAGGGCCGTTCATTATTATCACTGTCTGAAGCATGTCACCTTGCAAATAGGAGATACCATCAATTCTTATTCCCATGCATGGAATACTAATCCACTGCCGGTCACCCAGCAACTCCCCCGGTATCAGTTAACAGTACGCCGTTGATTTCTACACCCGGGTAAGAAAAGTGTAATTTACCGGTCATACCTAAGAATACAACAGAAGGGCAGACTAGGGTTTGAACGTCAGCCCGACCAGAAGCCGGAACACTGCATCTGCAGTATGGTTATAGTATAGTTCAGTTAGTTCCTTACCAGGCAAGTTGTATGTTCTTTGGCACAGAGAACAAAGTAGATGCCGCGCCCAGCCTTTCAAAACACCTCTTGCCTAAAAAGAAATTATAATGACGATTAACAACAACAACAACAACAACAATGATGATGATGATGATGATGATGATGATGATAATAATAATAATATATTAGGCAATAACTTCCTAACATTAAACGCCTATTCTAAACGTTAGGAGCACTTTCTTAACTCTGCTGACAGTTTTTTAAATTCATTTAACCGTATAGTATTAAAATAAATGACGAACTAAATCCAGTCAACGAAACTATTTATAAGCAGTCAGTTTTCAAAGTGCCGGAGTGTATTCTTGTTGCCTTCATCTGTTTTAAAAGTTGAGTAGGTAAGGTAAAGTAGCACACGACCGAAGGAGGAGGCCCACACGTCCGGAGCTTATCCCGGTTTCTGTAGCATGAAGCAACTGAGAGTATTGCTACTCTCCCTTGGATGGGATGCTACTCCATTGCAGGGTTACCCCCAGCAGTATGTCGCCGGTACCCATTTATACACCTGGGTGAAGAGAGACAACACGATGGCAGGGACTAAACCACCGACCTTCAGATCTTAAGTCTAACGAGCTTACCACTACACCAACGCGCTTAGAATTAAGTAGGTAAAAAAACTACCCTTTGCTGCCCTTTATTCTTACCTTGGGCGTAGAAAAGGTGTAGAGTACAGGATTGACAGAAGAATTTACCGGCAGAACAAAAACTGCAAACCACACATAAACCACTCCTTCAGGATCGTAAAATTTTCCGACAAGGGCGAGAATACTCAAAATAATAATAGGCATCCAACAAGTGAAATCAGTTAAGATAATGGCGAACACTCTCCGTGCCAGAGCAGACTCTCTTTTGAGGATCGTGAAATGTGTTTGCGCTCTGACCCTCCGCTGTGATTTCGAGTTTTTGAAGAAAATGGCGGTGTAAGATGCCACAATGAAGAGGAACGCTGCGAGGTTTAAAGTGATAAACACACCAACTGAATACTCCCAGCCTGCTAGCCTTTCTGAAGACAACTGGAGAGGAAGACACACCGAGGAACGACCTGTATGGAACAAAGTTGCTGATTGTGAGAATGCACTGTAATGTCGGGATCTAGCGAAAAAGAAACTTATTTTGAGTGCATGACAATTTGCTGTTAACTCAACCCAACGTTCTCGTTCTTAAAAATACCTTAGCATAACTTAGCTGTTTACAAACCCTTACAATTAGAAACTTGCGTAGTCCTGCCAAGGAAATCCTTGGCTGTTTTGTTGTTTTGTTTATCGTTAAACGTTTAGGACGGTGCCTCCTTTTGTTACTGCGCATACGTTCAGGGAATCTCGGGATATTCGGGTTTCTTAAGGAATTTGCCGAATAATACAACAATATTTTTGCGCGGCTTATCACTATGTGGAAAAAGCAGATCTTAGCAAGGGCTATCAGAATCCAAAAAGAAAGTTGGGGGTACTTCCACGAACTTTTCAGGGATAATTGAGCTTACATTTGTAAAGAAATTGCCATACATTCTTTGTATTTACACGCTTTTTTAGAATTATGGTTGCTTAATGATGTCTGAAAAATGCGTTATTACCCACATTTTTCTTTTTTGCTTTCCAATAACCCTTGCTAAGATCTACTTTTCCCCCATTGTCATAACCTTTGCAAAAATACATCTGTATTAAGAGGCACCGTCCTTAAAGAAACACGTCAGTTGAGTATATAATGAGGGCAATGTCAGAGGTAAAATATTGGTCGAAAATGTGATAATGTGGCAAAGTTGTATCTGAAAATTTATCCTCTCAGTTCCTCTATGTTTAACTTCATTACTGATCATTTTGATTGGCATCTTTTCGTTAATAAGCACTGCAGTTGGAACGGAAAATTAAAGGAAGAAGATACTATACCATAGTAGCCGTATTTCCTCTTCTCGTTGTAAAAGTAGGGAATGTCAAACGCTGGTACGGCGGCGATGACAGCACCACAAATCCAAGCTACTGCACAAACGATGTAAGTTCCTCTCAAGGTCAAACGAGAACACGTGAATACGAAGACGGTACAGACCAAGCGGTCAGCGGTGATAACAGTAAGCATTAGTACCGAGACCTCGCTCGACAGCACTGACAAAGCACCAGCCAGCTTACAGAGCCTTCCTGACCGCCATTTTAGATCGAAGCTGAGATATTTTCCTGTTAAAAATATACGTCGGTCATCAGTCTTTGGCTTGGTAATACCAAAAATCGCACCTTCAATTGCGGTAAATTCAAATAATGATTAACAGTTCGTTTGAACGAACCGCCACGTTGTCTCGGCAGTGCGGTAGTCATTAGAGGTTGGAGCCGCTTGAAAGTGAAAATAAGAAAAATAGAGAAATTTCACGCGTTATCACCATTTTCACTACTACGCGACTTTTCTTTTCAAAACACCTTTGAGCACTTTGCGATACGCTTCCGTCAATCATACCTTATATGGGAAGTGTCTGATGTTACCGCAGTTGAATTGAGCTCGTAGGAATAAAGATGACCCCAAATTATCCCGTAAATTTGCGCTGGTGAGTCATATATTGACTAGTAAGAGGCTTTAGAGTCGTTGATGTTGCGAGAATACTTCACGTTTGGCAGACATTTGTAAAGAAAATTCGACATTTCTTCAGAATTAAATACCCGCTCGGTGGATTACCCTATGCGGCGGATGGTAAGCTTGCGTTCAATTTCGTGAATAAGCTAAACCGAAGTGTGAAGTAATGATTCTTGCTTTTCTGACCCGAAAATAGCAAACGACATCTTATTCGCCAGGAGTATAATCTGACAATATCCCGAAGTGTACGAGGACGAAATTCAGGAGCGGATAGAGTATGGAAAGGGAAAACGAATCATGATCAGCGTGCCTTCGATCAACCCATTCGTGAAGAAAATTGGCTTGACAAGTAAAAGTACGTATGTATGTCTTGTTGGATTATTTTTGCAAGAAACATTGCTAATTTTAATCACCTATCACTTGAGGAATGGAATGAAAAACAAAGCATAAGCGCTTACAACGTTTATTGTTCTACGTTTCGAAAATGTAAACATGTAACGCTGTGACATGATAGCAAGGAAAATCGTTATTTATAAAAGCGGGAAAGGGGAATCAAGGAAAATATTTAAGCATAGTTTCATGCTTTACTTCAAGTCGTTATAGCTCACTGTGATTACCAAAGAACGTGATAAGCGAAACAGGGCGATGCATCGTCGACTTTTCGTCGTATGTCATCGCTAAGTTTCACCGAGAACAGTTGCTATTTATAGATGAATCAGAACTTCTCAAACTCATTACTTCACACTTCGGTTTAGCTTATTCACGAAATTGAACGCAAGCTTACCATCCGCCGCATAGGGTAATCCACCGAGCGGGTATTTAATTCTGAAGAAATGTCGAATTTTCTTTACAAATGTCTGCCAAACGTGAAGTATTCTCGCAACATCAACGACTCTAAAGCCTCTTACTAGTCAATATATGACTCACCAGCGCAAATTTACGGGATAATTTGGGGTCATCTTTATTCCTACGAGCTCGATTCAATTGCGGTAACATCAGACACTTCCCATATAAGGTATGATTGACGGAAGCGTATTGCAAAGTGCTCAAAGGTGTTTTGAAAAGAAAAGTCGCGTAGTAATGAAAATGGTGGTAAAGCTATTAAAACCACTAAAAAATTCGAATATTGAACCTACAGCCGGAGTTGCCGTTTTATAATGTTACGTGGTATGTGATAGTGTTTCAGTTGTTCGGAACGAGTCAGTCGACACTTAGAGCCCTAAACTATCCAGCTGATCTAAACAGCAAATGTGCTTAACCCTCGTTGATATAAAAGGTGAACAGAGTTTACTGAAGATTCGACAGGACAAAATGAATTGCCTGTGCCAAAGACAATACGTGCAGGTTCCACCTCGCCCTGAAGTTTCCCAGAATTTTTTGTCCCAAGAATTTCTGCTGCATCACTAAAACGAGAAAAAAACATCAAAGCAAGCAAAAGAATATAAATATGTTTTACTGTGTTAACGAGATCGACAAATGCGCAAGCGCTGGTGAAAGCTTATGCAGAAAATACTACTGGGAGGTAAATTGGCTGCTAACAGATTTACCTGCCCAGATTTGGTCTTGAATGGCTATTATCATTAGATACACTCCCATGAGGAAGTCAGACACCGCGAGGTTTGTCAGAAGACAGGTTTGAACCGGGTGATCATCACGCCTGATCAGACGCCAGGCAAATACTGCCAGGTTACCAAGAACCGCAAGAACGCCGAGCAGCCAAATGCTGATCCTGGGGCCCGGGTGCTCGATCATGCGGTTGCAGCCAGAGAAGACATCCTTTCCTTCCGTGGGGTGTTCACAGAGTACATCTTTAAGGGCCTTCTTGACGTAGCAACATAAAGAGAAAGTATCCACCTTCCTAATATCGTACGAAGAAAGTATAATTATTAACTCTATTCAGTCTGGCTATTTTTTTGTTACTGAACCTGGGGGGGGGGTGGGGGGCACAAAGTGTCCCTCTCTTGGGCTATGACCATGAAACGTCAAAATGGTGGCCTTCTTGGTTCCCGCCATCTTGGATTTCTGGCTTTTTCAAAAACCCTCATAAACCATTACAATTGGCCAAAAAGTAATAAAAGGCAATAAAAAATAACACTAAAATGATATAAAAATGTAAAGGTTAACGGAATTAATCAATCACTGCGCATGTTCTGTTCTTTTAGAACGGTTTAACTTAGGACGCTAACATAGCGGTTTTACTCGCTTTATAACATAGAGGGCAAAATTACTGAATACTGATTGGTTGAGACAGAGGGCATCTTTTCTTAATTTTCTTTCGGACGAGGGCAAAATTACTAATTCCTGATTGGCCAAACGCCAAAATTACTCGCATTTGATTGGCTGAGCGCGAGAGCGCATTATTTGCATTTTGTAGGCGTCTTGAAACGAGAAACGGATTTTGAGTTGTTCAACACAAGGATCGCTTCAAAGTTTGACTTTTAACCGGGTTGGTTGGCAAAAATGGTATGGAAATCGCGTGTTTGCTTGAAGAGAAATTCCAAAAGGAGAACCTATGTGTGTTACGGGAAACTGCAAATGGCTATTTGTTTTAAAACTACTGAAAATTTTAGACCGACGTGGTCGATAATTTTCCAGCGAGAGGAAGCTTTGCAACTCAAGTGAATAAAAATTTACTGGGTTAATTGAGTTTTAAGTGTGTTTTGTCAATGAGCTAGAATTGTATTTATCTCTTAAGATGTACATAATGGTCGGTCTTTCTTGTTCTGTACGCTGAGCAACAGTTACGCTGCTTGTTTTGTGAATTGTTTACGAGCGGGTACTGTTATTCTGAGGGGAGGCTGTTTGTGTTTCAACGTGCATGGAACGTTTTCCGAAAATTTTGCCCTCTTTGTTATAAACAAGTAATTGCATTGAGTCCTCGTAGAATTAAGGATAAATTTCACTTGCATTTTCAAAGTTTTCACAAATTGCCCTCGTCGCTGCGCGACTCGGGCAATTTTGTGAAAACTTGGACGAATATTTGTACTGCGTTTGGCTAGTGCCCTTCTTTATATTAGACGTACCCCGAAATGTTTCGCTTAAGTTAGCCTTAGACGGATGACACTTCTCTGGACTAAAAAAGTTCAATGTTACTGATGCTCAGAATAGATAAATGAGAACTGTTTTTATCGGTGTTTAAAACTTACACATGTCTTAGTCTCCTGAGGCCTTCAATGGTACGTGCTGGAATTCTTTTGAGTGAATTGTTTTGTAGGAACCTACAGAAATTTAAGAACACGTATTTAAGTCCAGTAGTTCTTATGTCATATTAAATAAGTTAATTAAGTTAATTCTAAACAGAGGAATAGAGCCGAAAACAAGCAAGTAAACAAACAAACAAACAAACAAACAAACAAACAAACATACGAACAAAAAACACGCGCATTTGATCATAAGTCCGTATTAATCTGCGTATAATTATTATTATTATTATTATTATTATAAAAACGAATATATATTGAATGCCCATTTTGGATGTCAGTTTGCCGTTTAACGTAAGAAAGAACTTGACATATGTAGTCCACCCCCCTTACGGATATAATTCATATGATTCATTTCACACTGTTTTGATATAACAGTTGTGCATATGATGTTAGCAGCGTAAGAATAATCTAAGTAATAATGAAGGTGCTGAAGCTAAATGAAGAAAATAAAGATTGCTGAAGAACTTCAGGGAGCTAACTCCACAGTTAAGGTGAAAACCAAGGAATCTTTACTTACAGAGTGTCCAAATTCTCGAGGCTTTTAATGGTGGGCTTCGCAAAAGCAGTTAAGTGGTTGTTGGACAAGTCACTAAAACAGAGAAAAAAATATAGTATTTTAATATGCGTTAAAACGTTGTCAGTGAGAAAATTGCAAAGACGAATTTACAATCGGTTGAAAAATTTCGAATTTCCATCACAGTTTCTCCAATTTAAATCGAACACTACATTTCAGTCTTGTGTGCATCTCGCAAGTTTTGATAGGGCTGAAAACCAATAGAATTGTCTAAAATTATGTATTACACTTTTAGTATCTCACTTACTCATTAGTTGCGGTTTAGCTTCGCTTTGCGAAGGGTCTTACTGGGCTCAAGGACACCAGGCTAAAAGAAGCCAGGGCTGCAGGGTTCCAAGGCGGATTAATTGAGGCCCCAGGGCTCCAAAGCTTCACTTCAGGGCCTCATTTAGGCAGAATCACCATTTTGGGGGCTTTTTCGGGGACAATGTTTCTTACATGCTCTCAGCCCACATTAAAGTCAATCTACGCGTGTTCAGTAGTTTGAAGATTTGAATCTAGTCTCCAGAATTACGCATCAGTTTCAATGAAGAACTACGGCACCTTACCGTATATATACTTTATAATTATTCTTTCACTGCTAGTTCATTAGCTACTTGACATTGCCTTTTTCTTGGTGGGTAAACAATTCAGGTAATGGAAATTTCAAAGACAAATTTTTGACGTTGAAATCGTTCTGTTTGACAAACCAACGAGTTTTGTGTAACGCACTGTCCGCACGTAGCAGGTTTGACTAAAAACAACTTTGACTAAGAAATGAATAACAGATTTCAAATATACATTAGAGTGAATTCGTATAACCCGTTTCTTATATGCTAATGAGAATCACTAAATGGTAATGACGAGAACAACTGAAACCATTCCTTCAAATTCCTAATTGTGAACATTTCACAAGCCTTAAAATGATTAATGAGCTATTCTTTTCTTCCACTGTTTGCACACCAGCATGACAAAGTACCCGCACAAGTGTTTCTCTGCCACAGGTTTCAGAAAGTCAGCCTTTTAATTTAACGCAAGGTTGCATGTGGGTTACGCGAGAGAAGCGTTGAACTGAAATTGAGCTCACTTAATTGCATGTTCAAAAAGTCGAAAGTCATAAAGCGAGCTGCCTTGTGGTTTTCGTAGCATTCTTTTTGAAATGACAACTTGAAACCTAGTGTACCAAGTATTATTTTTCTACAGTTATACTCCGTATCTTTTTTAAAATGTGTACTTTTTTGGCGTATGCTGAATACAGGTACGCACAGGAAACGCATTTCAATCGTGAATCGCTCGTGCGAACCCAAACCAGTCATTAGGATATTATGCGCCTTATTAGCATATAAGAAATGGGTTATACGAATTCACTCTATTGTAGCGCACAAAAATTTGTTCTGTGATCGTTTTCTTTTGTCACCTTGGATGGCTCTTTATATAACCAATCAAGTCATCAGTTCGAACTTGACTGAAAGCCGGTGACAAATTTAGACTGAAACGGGAAGGAAAATTCATCTTTAATGGCAATCAGCCGAACAATACTTACAGATATTCAAGGCTGTGAAGCTCCTGGAAAGTATTCGGACGAAATTTTCCCCTTAGCTGATTGTTTGAAAGATCTCTGCACAAAAATCGAGTTGTTAGTGCCCTGGAAAAAAGAGCTTATTAAGGCAAATTTACGGCTGTATTTTTTTATGTATTGTATTGTATTTATTTATTTATTTATGCACGGAAAATCATCAGTACAAATGTGCTAATAAACTATTATAAAAAATTACATATCCTAATATTATACGCTACATGATCAACTGATTGACAAGATTGCCGTGTGGGAGCCTAAAGAAGAAAAGTAAGCTTTTGCCTTCTTTTTTAAGGCCCCCAGAGAGTTACATTCCCTAAGAGCCTGTGGCAGAGAATTCCATAAAGCAACCCCACTATAAGTACCCTGCGAGCAGAGGCCCTTCGATCTTCCTTCAGGTACTCTGTTCTAGGCTTAGGTAATATAAGTTTGTTTGTCGAGTTTCTTAAGCTAGTTACTATACTAATATTTTGTCCCTAATTGAAACCAGGGGTCCGTTTCTTAAAACTCCCGCCACGATATTTTTTTACAAATCCTTGATTTTATCGATTGGTGATATATATTGGTGCAAACGTGCCGATGTGCTCCACATGGTTATAAAGATTTAAAAATTGAGCCTTCAAAAGCAATAAAAATCTACGTACACATAAAATAGCGCACAAAATTGTTAATCGAATCTATTGTAATTTCTGCTGAAAGCGAACCTTTGGAGGAAGTTGACAGCTCTTTCCCATATTTGGGTACAGTAAAATTAATTAGATCCTCACATGGAACAATCGTGTTGATCATATTCATAATAAGAGCAACAGTTTTGTTTTACCCTTTTTATATCCTTGAACTCCCTGTAGGCGCATTTGCTTGCGATGCCCGACATTAGCAATATTTACCCTTTTTCGATTGCTGTGATTTGTATGTTTGTCGTTCTAAGATTTTAAGAGTCCTGTAATAAGATAATCATAATCCGTGTTATGTGACTGTACTATACGTGTCCTTTTTTTCTTCCATAAAAGGTAATGTACCAATGCCAGCTGGATCTAACTATAAGCAGTAAACGTAAACTCCAATACTTTTTACGCCGCTAATGCTGTAGCCACGGGAGATTTCCTTTTAATTGTTCCTAATTGTCGTATTGTTTTTTATCTTGTTTCGTTTTTGTTGTTATGTTTTCGTGCTATTCTTAGCCCTTGCATACGGTGAAATTTGAATTAACCAATCAGCATTCAGTAGGCGGGAAAAACTGTGGTGTCCTGACGTCATGCAGATTTTGTGCTCTTCGCTTCGATTTCTGCGTGATCAGCGAAGTTTATACTGTGGAGATGCGGTTTTATTTCAGCGTTTTCTTCAAATTAACCGCTTGCCTTACTTCAATTTATTAAAGTCACAACTGTTTGCAATTATATGGGCTGGATGAGCAACCAGAATCGATTCAAGACTTTTTTCTGTGGCAGGAGACATCGCTATCTGGACTTGAATGCGAAGGAGGCTATAAAGGTTTTCCTCTTGTCCTACTGAATATCAATTTTCACAAGAAACTTCACATCCCTTTAACTCTCCTTGGCATCGTTTATCATATGGCTGTCTGCTAACTGAGCAGCTCTGAGTAGCGTCGGGTACAATCCGTCTTCTGTCCTTGTAAAGATCTTCGGTCGCTTCATACTTGTTTTCATCGTGTACTTCATGTCTGGTTTTAATTCACACCAACTTCCAGCTGTGATTGCCTGCTGTCAACGAGATTGGTCTTATCGGTTGGGGAAAAATGTTCCCGTTCATCAGATCAGAGATACATCATGAATTTTTGACAAATTTGATCCACAGTCGTTGTATGGTTGCACTACAGCTCATGCTTCAATTTGGAAAGAGGCAAGTTTGTATAATTTTCCACATACCCGGAGACGAACGAAAAGGCCTTTTTGAAATTTGGAGCTTCCTTGTGTCATCGTAACAGCAAAAGGCTCGTGGTAAAAAGCTGCAGAAAATTTACTTTTCTTCTCAAAAGTCAAAACTCACCTCAAATTCAGGCCAAGCAAAACAAAGAAAACATGCGGACCGCCAAGGAAACGACACTTTCGCTTGCTTTATTCACCAAGAAAAGTCAAAATAATTATTACCTAGCCCGTCTTTATAAGTGGGTGATTAACTTGACTAACTGGATTGGAACGGTAATTGCAGGAACAAAGTTTATTTAGTCAAATATTGATATGCTTATTTTTTCTCGCTTCAATTTCCACTCCAGATAAGGTATCCTTCAAAACGTGAAATCAATCGACTTTTACAGACAGAGAGCAAAGAGAGGCAAATGTGTAATTTCTCACGAAATTTCAAGAAGATTTAAATTGTTATAATTAAAAGGAACAAATCTGAGAACTATTCTAGGATTCAGGCAGGAGGAGTTTATTCAAAAAGGAGAAGTGAAAGTAATTTTAAAAGAGCAAAATGCAGGTCAAGCGGTCCTGCATCAGTCCGCAGTACCGAAAGAGATTTGGAATTATAAAACTTTGCGTTACGTCGGATTCGTTGCAAAAAGGAAGAACCGATAATCACAGGCGACTTTAAGAGATGAAGTCGTTCTTCAGAAACCAATTTAACAATTTATGATCCGGCTGTTTAGTATAAGCTTATTTCTTGGGTGGTAGTTACATTATTAAAACTATGTAAACGTGCCTTTAGAAACTTGGGTGGCTTAAATCAGAAAATTTGAGTGTGATAATTTTTTCTTTCTCAACAAGCACTCGTAACGCCATTCAACTTGTAACGATGCTAATGTCACTTCAACTTCTGTTTTGTAGATCATACAAAACCGCTAAAAGTCTTACTAGCTCTCATGATGGCGTTGTTGTTTCTCCGAATCTGATCCCAGTGGGGCCCGCTGGAAGTAGAGCAGCTCGAGTCAACTCTTCTGATATAAGGAATAAATTCTGGTGTAATATTACGGTTTTAGACGGTTTTAGTCGTCGTCTTGTCACTCTTCTTACCCTTTAAACAATGCACACTTCTAATCCAACACAAGCCACACAAAACGCAAACGCTAGCAGCTTCGATCTTCGTACTAATTTTTACCTTTCTTGCAAGCGCAACAATACAATACTATTGGAAAATACCCTGCCTTTGAATGGATCGCGAACCCTATATAGCTTCAGTCGCTATAAACTCTTGCTTTTGCTTACAGACGCAAAATACTGGGGTTTCCTCTGTTTTCAGTCGTAGCATTCTGAACCGTAACCGAGAACACTGAGAACACTGACAGGACACCACGGTTTTGACTGCCGCTCGTATCGCGGGCGCAGTTTCCGTATGCAAGGAGAGTCGTGTTATGTTATCCGTACATTCCTGCACGTATTTTCGTCCTATTGTTTCTGTAGATCGACATAAAAGTTTCGTTCCGTATATTTAAATCAGTTTTTTGTCACCGGAGTGCTGTACAAATCTTGTAAGTTTCGTATTTTAATTTATGTTTCTTAAGTTCGTTATTTGTTGTTTAGTTATATTTTTCTGTATTCTTACGAATTTAATGGTAAACAAAATATAATTAAAGCCAGATTTTTTTACTACTATTGAGATTAAAATAAAACAATGTTTTTAGAGAAGTTATAAAAATTTTGTTTTTCTTTGTTCGAAGAAGATTGAAAAAATTTATTATTCCACTGTTGTGTCATTTTACTGTATAAGGGCAAGAGAACACGCAAGACATGCCAGCGTATTACACGGTACAATCCCGGGTTGACCCGTTTTTTGCTGAAGGAGGACAAAGCAAAAACAAAATACAGTGGAATAATAAGCCTCTTATTCGGTGTTTTGGTCGATAATAAGCGGACATCTTACTCATTGCTCGCATTTTTCCTCGCTGTGGCACTCGGAAAAATGCTACGCAACTCATAAAATAATTCCTCGCGAAGTGAGGTTTATAAATTTGTCGCGTGGGGATCGCGCAAGGATCGCTTAGGGCAGTCAAATCTCGATCGGCCTATACCTGGCCTATTTAACAATTATTCTACGAGGGCGCGCTGGATATCGAATGATAGATAACCAACGAGGTGCGTAGCGCCGAGTTGGTTATAATCATTTGATATCCAGCAAGCCCGAGTAGAATAATTGTTTTATTAAAAACTTAACCACTATTAAAAAAAATCAAGAAAGAACGGGAAAAATGAGAAAAGAAATAAAAAGGGAACAAGAATCGATCACATGACCGAACGAAAAAGGCGCCAAAACCTTGCGAAGTGTTGCAGCGTTTCATTGCAGAGCTGAATGAATCAGTGAAAACTGCTCGAAAACTGCTTGGAAAAAAATCTTCTAATTTTTGGCTCTGAAATATGGCACATGTTTGATTTTTCTCCTGAAACATTGTTGTAGTCATCGTTCAAAGCGGATTGAAGCTGTACAATTTCACCATGTTAGCTGCTGGAGTTGAAACTGAACAAGTTTATAATCTGTTCGCACAACGGAGCCATCATGTGCGTGTTTGATCGAACTGAAGACAGAACAAATTTGAACTTGAAGAGGTAATTTCTATGCAGCTCAGAAGCAAGATTACTGTAGCGAGGAACATTAGAATTCACCATCATAGTTTGTTAAACGCAAAGCGCAAAATGCAGTTGTTCTCGGTTTAGAGGTTGCGGACGGCCGGAATGGTAAAAACAACATTCAAACAACTGGAAAAGCGATTCAACTCCGTTTACATGGCATCCGATTTCTATCTGAGCATTTGGACCTGTTGGAACACAGAGCTACAACGAGTGCAGGTAAACCAGTGTCAATTTTGCGTGTTAAAGCCGAAAAAAATCTCGCCTTTTCTTCCTTCTTGGTAGTTTGCAGCTGTATTTTTTTCCTAGTACTTGTTTAGACTGCTTCATGATCTTCACATCGACTCGCCATGAATGTGTCATAGTTTTTATTAAATGCTTCCGCTTCATTTCACTGTGTTTTATTTTATGTCTTGTCTTGATATTTTGAAGTGGAAAGCCTTCCTGATAAAACTTACCGTTTGTTCAATTTCAACATAGTTTGATTTCAATGACCGACGTGACGATCGATGAAAGAAATTTTAAATTGTAAACACAACGCTTAATGTTTGAATTTCTATTTCTGCACAGTTTCTTCAAACAATTTTGACTTGTGTAAGACGACGCTGTTGGTGATGCTTGTTGGTAACGCTGTTGGAATTTCTGCTTAATTTAAATTCGCTGCCAAGTGATTTCTCTCGTCCATTTTTCTCGCCGGGTCGCTCGCGAGGAAAAAACTTTCAGCTCACTTTGTTGTTGAGTGTTCATTGACCATATTTGGTCGCAGCAGGTATATGAGCTGATAGCCTAGCTCCATTCAGCCAATCAAAATGTTAGAAATCGAATATACCTAGTCCAGTTTTTAATAAATATATATATTTTGAAGGTGTCCGCACAGTTGCGTAGCAACAAAACCAAATCGCGACCGCTGACCGTTGCGCACTCTCATGTTTCTTCGCTGCGTACATTTGCTTGCTGACATGATTATAATTCATCGTCTGTGAACAAGTTACTGGACTAATTTTTGATGCAAATGAGGGAACAGCAACGCCTGATTTAACAAGTGGCTGGAAATCCATAGCGGGGGAGATTTACCACTGAAACTCAGCGTGAACGCCGACTTGAAATTCAGCGCGAACGACGAAGACGAAAGAGTCGACGACAAGAAAGCACGGGTAGAGAACATCGTTTACCGGTAATAGCCTAGTGAAGACTAAAGCCGTCAGCAGGACACAAACAGGAGACTGGAATATCACAGGCGAGAAATCTTAGAACATAGACAACGTAGTTTAAATTTAGCTTAATAGCACAGCGCTACTACAAAACGAGATTCTTCAACAACGCGAGAATCGATACAAGGTCTTCGAAACTATAACTCAGTCACACCGACTGAATAATGAGAATGAACTCAGCGGCTACAAACTCTTCGAGAAAATGTGTGCTGAAACCGATCAGGACTGGCGACACCGACTGGAAGCGCTTCGACAAAGTGATTTGTTAGAAGCAACAAGAGGCGACAAAAAAAATACACGATCATCAAAATACTTTTGCTAGGATACCTTTCCAACGGATGGTAACTGAACAGATTGGCTCAAAATTATTTCCTCTCTCTACCATTTTTACTCTTGATGTACCAGTAATTACCATCATATAATTATTTTTCCAAGTACAGTATGATCAAAACCATAGATTACACAAAAGAAATTAAATATTTCCCAAAATAGCTTTCAGTTCCCCAAACAGTGCATATTTGTGTATTAGGAGTAAAAAGAATTTAAATTTTAAGTTTAGGACGTTCCCGAAAAAATATTTGAAAGAAATAATTCATATTGGATCAGTAAGAATTTAGAAGAGTTTATGTTTTCAGTTTCGGATGTTGACCCTGTTAATAGTTATAAAAATAATATTCAGATGGATTAGAAAGCACAATTTCTGTCCAAAGTTTGGATAGAAATGCACTTACAAGTACTGCTCTGCTCCTAGCAATTACCACTTAATGTTTAGCGGGTATAGGTACATTCATGTATGTTTTTGATGTGAAACAAAAATTACTGCTTAACATTAATTATTGATAAATGTCATGATACATATAGTGACCACCATCACAGCTCTCCTTGCAATGCACAAGCAAGCACCAAGATCATGGGAATTGAGATCCTGATCACCTTCAACATGAGTTGTTTATGTGAAAGTTTACTTACTTCTGAAGGTTTCACATGCTATAATCTACATTCACCCTTGCCCTTAAATTAACTACTCTTGCTTTCCATGCCAATTGACCCTTTAAGCCCCAATGTAAACCTACAAATTCTCCTTACTGGTCTTCATACAGTTTTTGTAGTACTAGTGCAGAGAACTTCTTTCTACTGACATTAACACTATACATGTTTGGTGATCAAATTCTGATGACCTAATTAAAGCATTGCTATTGTAGGGAGGTGCTGGTCACTGGGGCTTCAAGGGTTAATGTACATGTATAAATTATTTTATTGTTACAATTATCTAATCTAATTTATTTAGTATGTTGGGGGGAATGAATAAGCATGTTACCACATCAATATGAAACTCTGTACTTTGCTTACTGTGTAAGTCTCATTTCAAGTTTTGGGTAAAAACGAATAATTTTTTTAATCCAGCTGTACCAACATTGTATTTTCTGCGCTGCACTACTCTTCAGCAGTAATAGACTCCTGCTATCTCAACCATTCAAGGGAAATAATGAACTGTTTTACCTATCGCCACTTGTCAATACCTAGTAAATAGAACAAAAACTGTGAAAGAGCATCTAAAGGAAACGGCCAGGTTAATGTTGGAGATAACATGCGTGCAGTTCCAAGTTGGAATTTGAACTGCATTTCTGATAAACCGGCCTACTCTCACCCAACCAAAATAAACAGAAACACCACTGTCTTGGACAACAAGTCCACAACAATACTATGCATCCTCTCTAGAGAGCAATGTCAGAATGAAGAGGGAGGGGGCGTGGGAGCTGAACGTATTTTTGTATCCAGTCGCATACAGCAGTTAGCTCAAATTAAACCTGCAAACTCCTACCAAGTTTCTATGCGTTAGATTTTAAGATTACAGGGGACTGGATGCAAGTTACATGGAAGCGACTGGGAACCAGAATGTAGCTGTCCAGGCGTTCAGATAGTGGAGCGCGAGCGAAAAATAAAGCGAGCGAAAGAGCGGGAAAAAAAACGAGGGGAGACTGGGGGAGAGGACGAGGGAACGCCTGTGGAATTTTCTCAAAGGAAGCCGTTCCGGTATACCAGATTCTGGTATACCCTCTGATTGGTCAATTTTGACACCTTCTGTCAACACACAAGCGTCATCGACGCAGACGAGAAATGCGATATGGCGGTGTGTGATCCAGTCACGAAACAACAGTTTGATGTTGTTTTGATCAACGCGTTGAAGGATTTTCCGCACGTAGATTCGGTGAGACGCGAACAGAAAGAATGCTTGGAGAACCTTGTTCAGGGAAAAGACGTATTTGCAATCCTACCTACCGGCTTTGGAAAGAGTTTAGTCTTTCAAATCTTTCCACGATTAATGAAAGAACTCCAAAGAAATCGACATTCCGGTTTTGTATGCACAATTATTGTGGTGACTCCGCTCGTGGCCATTATGAAAGATCAAGTGGAGCAGCTCAAAGGCATGGGTGTTTCATCGGCAGCAATTGGAGTAGATGAACGGGTAGACGAAGAAGCAGCAAAGAATGGCACGTGCGAGATTGTGTATGGAAGCCCAGAAAGTTGGCTGTCGAGGGAGTGGAAGAGAGAATTACAAGAAGGACAGCTGGGGAAGCAAACTGTAGCCATCGCAATCGATGAAGTTCATTCTGTTACGGAATGGTGAGCTTTGAAACGTTTCTTCAAAATCATTTCTTAGATAAAACGATCCATGAGCTTGCTTTCTCTCGTTTTATCCGCCATAATCAATATGCAGATTTCTTTCGAATGTTTTTGTTTAGCGATGCATGAAGACTCCTTCTTACGATTTACTTTCTGTTTTCCAACATCATCTCAGACCCTACAAATGACGATCTGTAAAAAAATATATACGAAGCTGAATGCCAATTAATTTTTAAATGTATTTCAAGTTTCTCTTTGTCCTGATTAGATGTGTTTTTCTCTTCTTGGTCGCAACTATCTTTCCTCCGATTTTTCCTGCAACCAGCAGTGTAGTCATAATATGTTAATTAACTGATTTGTCCTTTGCTATATAAGCTTAATAATTTTATTAAAGGTGAAAACCTTTTTTTGTTTTTGCTTTTTTTTGGTTTTAGTTTAATACAACAGCATCAAAAATAGTGCTTGCTTGTTCAACTTCTTTTATAATTCTGGTTTATTAGTGCTTTTTATGAAATATTCAACCCTTTAAAAGAATTTTATCTAATAGGTTGACAATAAATTTTATTTCCTTACCTTGAAAAATCATTAAAATAAAATGTTTTTCTCAAGGGGGTTACCAGAAGGGCAATCGAGGAAGAAGAAGGATCCTTTCAGGGAAGCATTTGGTAGAGTAACAGAGCTGCGGTCACTACTACCAGGAGTGCCAGTGCTAGCCCTTACAGCCACTGTGAAAACAAAGGAAAGGAACAAAGTGATCAAAGCAAGTGGTATGGTGAACCCTGCTATTGTTGATGTGTCTCCAAACAAAGAGAACATTAGTTTGGACTTCATTGAGATGAAGAAAGAGTCGTATTCAGGATCCCATTTGCAGTGGATAGCAGAAATGATCTCAACCAAAGGAAAGGAGACACCACAGACCATTATTTTCTGCAAGACTTTCAATAATATTTCATTTGTTTTGAGTTATTTGTTGATGACATTGCGTGGGAATGCTTTTATAAACACTGAAAGCAATGGCAAAGTAAGCCTTATTGGGGTTTACCATTCAAAGACATGGGACAAAGAGAAACAGCAGATCGAAGAAGATTTTAAAGCAGATGGCTTAAAGAGAGTGGTTATTGCTACCTGTGCACTCGGCATGGGTATCAATTTCCCACATGTCAGGTATGTTATCCACTACTCACCCCCAAACAGTTTGGTGGATGTCATGCAACAGGCAGGCAGAGGAGGAAGGGATGGTTCGCAGGCACACAGTGTGATGTACTACACTAGACAACAATTATCCCAGTGCAGCAAAGAAGTGAAGGCTGTTGTAAATGTGGAAGGCTGCCAAAGGAAGGCATTGTATGGTTACTTCAGTGATGCTGAAATTTCTGTGGAACCGGGACACAAATGCTGCACGAACTGCAGGAAACAATGCAAATGTGAGGTAGACAAATGTGGAGATACACAACCTTTCCTAAGCTGTGAAGATCAGGAAGGTTCCTCTGCTAAAGAGAAAGTGCGAGAACTTAATGATAGAGATGTTTCAGACTTGAAACTTGCAATGGGAGAACTTCAGGAGCAATATTCATCCTGTGGCTGTTCCCTTTTCCACCCAGAGTCCAGTCATGGATTTAGTGATCAGCTGATTGAGAATATTATGCAGCATGCACCATATATTAATTCTGCTGAATACATGCAGAAACATTTGTACATTTTCTCTTCTAAACATACCATGGATGTACTGGAGGTGTTTCAGGAACTTTTTGAGGATATTCCCAATTATGAGGAACAAATAGAGGAACTAAATGCAATTTATTGTGAAGTTGTGCAGGCAGAGGATCATCTTCTCGCTGCATCCTTTGCATCTGACATGTGTGACTCAGACAATTCAAGTGAAGAATTCCATCAACTTCAGGAGTTTGAACTCTTATTTTAATGATTTTTTTCAGTAACTCGTGGTCATAAGTGAACCATATAGTAGCCTCATATCCAGGTATGCATAGATAAAATACTAGTTTCGTCTGAGGGAATGGTCACCCCATTCGCACTCCCATTCTTTTTTTTTTTTTACTTAAAATATGTATCAGGTAACACAAGGGTCATGTATGATTATTATTTCCAGTGTTTTACTTGTAACTAGGTGCAAAGCTTTCACAAGGAAAAAAACACTTTATTCTTCAGAATTCTTAGAAGTACCTCCTCTTTATTCATAGGGGCATTAATTGTAACTGTTGAATAACTCAGGATTGCCACAATCAGGGAAAGGGCATGGGGAAATGTCAATCCCCCTATGAAATATTTTATGCAAACACAAGGAAATTCTATTTTCCTGTTGACACTATCCTTGAAAATGACCTTATTTTCATGTACGAAGCACAAGACTACAAATAGTTCATGTATCATGTTTGGTCATGAAAGTCAATTTGTTAGAAATTGAAAAGTCAGCGATTTTTTATTTCATCATCCTGATAGGTGGCAACCCTAACCCTGAATATATAATGCATGCTTACTTAGGAAATATAAATGCATGGCCATTTCATATCATCTTAGTTGTAGATACTCTGCCATGCTTTGAACAGATTGGATCCCCAGTTGTGAAATTCGCGATAGTCTAACTTTTGAAGAAGATTTGCGTTAAACTTCTTGAAAGAGGGATATGCCCTCCCTGGCAGAATATCGAAAACCTGTTCATCATGAAGATCTTTCGTCACAGTAGTAACTGTCTCATCCAGGCATTTGGAACTATGATAACCTGACCTTTCCTTCAAATCACAGTCCTTGTCTACATTGACAAGAATTTGTTCTACAGCTTCAAGAGACTTCGCAATACGCTGTGCACTCTTTTCAGTGATGTTTGCACCTAGCTGTTTAAGTGCAAGTTTTAGCAACTTGTTTAGATGCTCCATTCGCAAATCTAAGGGAATGTTTCCACCTGCCTTTCCAAGGCTGTTGAAGAACCTATTCAAAAGGACCTCTAATGCAGTGCGTTTTGGTAAAATAGCATATATCTTGGCTAGAAACAGCAACACAACATATGCATATTTCACTCGGTGGTGGCAGTGTAGTAGAAGGAGTGCAACCTTTAAGAAATCTAGTAACCGACCCGCATCACCTTCTTTCACAGCGTCGTCAAGGTGTGAGATTAGAAGACCATAAGCCAACCTTGCACAGTGGTAATTATGCTTATGGTCTTCTTTATCACTGTTGTGAGAATTTTCAGCAGCAGTGCTCGCAGATGGTTCTTCAGCATTAGGATGTTTGTCACGCTCATGCCTGAAATTAAAAATTGTAAGAATATCAGTTTATTGTTATTGATAGTACAGAACTGATTTAATTGTTTTTGTTATTGTTGTTATTATTATTCTCCTTACATCATTTCCTTTGTGTACAATCAATTTTGTTATTTTGTGTGGAAATTCTACCATGGCCTGTAAATGGCAAAGTTTATAACTTGATAATTATGGAATTTAATAAATTTGCACTATGTCAAAATTAAGACTTAATGTACCTGTTTCTGCCCTGTTTGGTTTTGAATGTCTTTCCACATTGCTGTCTGCAAAGATAGTATCCATACTCGTCTTGTTCTGTGAGCAGTCTATCAGCATTGTTTACATGGCCATGCTGGGTTCTTTCATGACTGCAAGTAAATAATCAGGTGCTATATTACGTTCTAACTAGAGATTGTTCAACTAAACCTTATTGGAGACAGTGTGGTTAGGGTGCTGGACATGAAATCTGGAGGTCACAGGTTCAAGTCTTGCTATGAGCACTAGCTGGAGTTGTACTCGGTAGCCCCGAGTTCAACTCCTCAACCACTCTTGTAAATAGCCAACTGGTCTGCCTCCCTACCAGTTATTATGATGATGATGATGATGATGATGATGATTGTTATTATTAAATTCTAGTCACAGCTACATGCAGGTTGTCCATTATTTTATCTTGGTAGTATAAGACAGTATTTTATAAATATTCATTCAAGATCAAGTTTGCCTCTGGACTTTGATCATTAAGAGATTTTCGTGTATCACGCATCCATTGATATAGCAAGGGTAAATTATTACAATACACAAAATTAAGTTGTACTTGACTCTAGTGGAGTGATATTTGAATGTCCTTCCACATTCCCTGCAAGGATACCCAGTTCTGTCAAGAATTCGTAGATCTTCCACTGCATTGACAAATTCAGTAAGTTCTGTTGTGTGGAGGAACACATATTTTTCCAGGAACTGTTTGATTTCAGAGTAGATCCAATCTCTCCGCTGTTCAGCACTCCAGTACCTTACATTTGGAATTGGACGTTCACTTGGCTCTCCTGGATTGATTAATAATAAAAAGAATGATACACAAAATCAGCACATGAGAATACAACCATTCTTGATAAATTGTAAAATGTTTTCCAAGGTGATTTTATAGTATATAGGAGACTAACCAGTCCATAATTGATTAGGGTCAGAATAAAATCCAATGTGAAAACTTTTTATAAGATGATGGGTGATAGTAGAGAAATTCCATATATCATACCATCTATGGTTGACATCCCAGTGAAATTCATCCAAGCTGCTAGGACATGTGCAGTTGTTTCTGCACCAAAGAAGTCTTTGAATGCATTGTAATCGACAGAGGGACCTTTCTTTGCGTTACTGCTTCCAGTCCTGTTCATTTCTGCAAAAGATGTCCCCTTCTCCCCTGCAGAATCCTCCTTTACAAAGATCTTCTTCGCAACCTGAAAAAAATACAGAATGGCCAGGCAATATTAAATTATACAAAGTTTTAATGAGAATCAAAGGACACTTTGATGATTAATGTATGTCCCAAATTTCATTTGGGGGAGGGGGAAGGAGGGGCTACCTTATTAAACCATTAACATTGGTTCAACATACAGTTGTAGGCTGTTGCTTCCAGGCTTTGAGATTGTGTGGATGTGGGAAAAAGCTTTAAGTTGGGCATAAGCATTCTTTAAAATTAGCAATATACTACAATAAATAATTAGTGGAATCAATAAATAATTGGTGGTAATTTGTGCTAAACAAATTACCACTCATCACTTTACCTCCAGCAAACACATCTTCAAATGGAATTCAGAGAATGTTGGTTCTAAACCTTGAAGGCGTTCTTCCTCAGTTTCGCCATTTTTGTATGTCCACTGTACATTTCTGGCTCGCTCTTCAGTGAGTTGATCACCATGTAACACCGTTGTATGCATGACCTCCCCATCCTTAACTGGAACGTACTGTTCATGTAGTGACTTCAGAATATCTGCCATATCCCCAGATTTATTAGAATTTAAGAATTCTAATCCAAGTAGTGACTGAAAAAAAAATCCATTTAATAGCAATGGTTTACTTAGAGCAGCAACTAAACATGGGTATGGGGCTAGAAGGAAATTCATAGAAGATGCATGATGAAATAGAGCTTGAGATTTCTGCCATTGGCATCATGTTCAATTTTCCATGATGGTATAGCACTATACCATCAGGGTCGGCAAGGGGGGGGGGGGGGGTCGGGGGGTTTAGCAGTATACCATTACACCCATAAAAAATTGCTAAAATATCCAAAATTCTACCAACTTTCCCTCAACATACCCAAAAACTGTAAGAAGCATAGTATTCCGTATACTTGAAATCCTTATTAGTTACTTTGGGTGAAAGATGACGTATACCTGATTTAAAAACCCTGTATACCATATACCCAAAAACCCTGGCCAACCCTGACTATTATACATATGCCCCTTACTTGTTCTGACTTCTGCCTCATCGCTGCTGAATACGGATGTGACAGGTGGTACTCAACGGCCACGGCAAAGTCCTTGTATGAAGGTAAGTGTTTTGTCAGGATGCGCAGCACCAGGGGAACCAAGCTTGCCTTGACACTTTCTTGGACTTCAGGACTGGGAAGGATTTCTGACATTTCCAACTCTTCCACATTTTTCTGAGGAAGTGCTCTCTCTAGGCACTCATCTACTGCAACTCTGTCTTTTACAGCAAAGGTATGAGTCCAATGTAAAGACTTGTTTTGATGGGAAGCTGTCTGGTGTCTGGCCTGGACAGCAAGATCAATGTTATCAGTCACAAGCCTGTTTATAAAAATCAAATCAAAACAAAGTTTAGTATAACTACTAACATTAGAATTACCAAGTAACTCCCTTTTCTCTAACTAGCAGCCTTTCATGATCAGGTGGTACCTTAATGTTACTCTACACATTTCTTAATATGCGGAAATTTACTTAGTGCAGCCTGGCAGCAATATACTGGAAGATGTCACAGGCTCATCAATGCATACTGGTACTAAGTGATGCTACAAGTTTGAACAGACCACAACATGTAATTATGTATTTATTGTAATTACAAACTATTGTTGATACTTACTTGTAATGGCAAATCGATTTCCTTACTTCTGCTACTGCATCAACAAGGTCTTTGTGAGTGAACAGATCAGGTGCACTGACAGTTGGTTCTTCATTACGGACACCACGAACAAGGGCCATTATGTCTCGATGCATCTCTTCTTCATAATAGTTCAGGTGGCTCACTTTATCCTTGGATAAATCCAAGGGAGCATCACTTGGGCTGTTGTGGATGACTTCCTGGAGGAATCTTATCTTCAACTCCTTTTCAAGAGTGTCTTGTTTCCAGGAAGTGCACTGTAAAGATGTTTGTCCAGCTTTGTTTTGCATTTTAATGGCCGAACGATGTGACATGGTGATGCCCAGATGGGCACACCGTTCAAAGGTAATGGCCTTAGCACCACCGTTCAAAAGCAGCAAACTTAGGCGATAGTGTGCAGCACTTAACTGCTGGTTGTACTGCTTTAAACAAGAAGCAGCCGCCAAACAGATCGCATTTCTCGATCTACTGTTTAAGTTCAGTAGCTCGTCACTGGTGTAAAGCTTTGCCTTTCCAGGCTGAACAATCGAAGACAAGACAAGTGACAATTTGGGGCACTTCTGTAAAAGTTGATTGAAGAATGATCCATTGGTGAATGATGTCACTGCAGCAGGGGAAGCAGTCTTTAACACACAAGTTGGATCCTTAGCATAGTTCTTTACTTCCCTCTTAATGCTACCAAGTGCTTCCAAAAACACATGGTCCCTAAGACTGGTATCCTTCCACACAGCCTTTGCAACTGCCTTTGCATTGTTGAAGGCAATATTCTTAACGATAGCCCTTTCTGAAGCTCTTTCTGAAGTACATTCATACTCCACCACTTTGCCACAATTGGGATATCCAACAAAAATCTATTAAAAAAATACAAATGTTTAGCAGTGTTTGGCAATCCTTTTGCATTTTTAGAACAACCTATCAAATTAAAGCACGAGAAGATAATTCTTAATTCAACGAGTTCGATATCGATCGATAGTATTAATTTCAGCCATGTTATTTTTCCAGCCTTATAATAGTGAGTAAAGTTAGGGCTGAAGTATACAAAGGAAACAAACTCGTGACGTTTTTGCTTATAAATTGCCGAACACATTAAACTAAGTTCACGAGTGAATTCAATACCACTAATTTATAAGGGCCTAAAATACCTTTACTCTAACCCAAAAGAACAGACTGCAAATGATACAAGCTTATTAGTTTGGCAATCCTTTTGCATTTTTATTACACCCTAACAAAGCTCAAGACAATAATTCTTAAGTCAACGAGTTCGATATCGATCGATAGTATTAATGAGTAAATTTCCGGCCGAACAGCTTACTGAACAAAGCTCACGAATTAATTCAATACCACAAATTTATAAGGGCCTAAAATACCTTTACTCTAACCCAAAAGAACAGACTGCAAATGATACAAGCTTATTAGTTTTTTTTTCTTGTCGGCAATCGTGCCGATCACAAAGGCTGACTAGTTTAATTTTAACGATTTTAGTTTCTAATCCAATGTCATTAAGTAAAAAAACTATAACCGAGGCGAAGCGATCGAGACAAAATAGAGATTGAAATAGCAACATTTCCGTCGGAAGCCTTCATGAGAAAGACAACACTGTAAGCTCAGCCGTTAAATTAAAAACTAACCTTGATGATTGTTTCGTCTGCGTTCTGGGGTAAATTCATCTCAGAAGCAATCTTGTCAGCAATCGGTGAGACCCCAAGCGACTGGTCTTCACTGTCAGTTTTTTCCAAACCCAAGCTTCGCCGCGATTTCCCGGCAGAATGCGTAATGTCGTCTCGAAGATTTGCTCGCTTGGAAGATGGAGTTACACCGGTCGGTGATCTCGCCTCAGTTGTTCGTTTTCCCGGAGCTTTAGGGCTTCCATTGTTCAAGTTGGCAAACAACTTAGAAATACTAGCATGAGATCTAGCTAGAGATCTCGCACAGGTCAAACAGCTTATATCTGACAGGCCTTCTTCCCGCCTGAGTTCATGGCCCAAGGAAAGTGCCACGTCCGCTAAAACTAAACTTTCGACGCCAGAAAACCCAGTTAGATCCTTGTTTTTTATCTGGCTGAAAAGGCTAACTCGAGGAACTTTTGTCCCTGAGCACTTCACATTTCTCTCGCAGAACCTGCAAAACGAAGAAGGGTGGATTTCCAATTCGTTTGTAGAGCGTTCACGATTCGCCGACATTGACATCGAAATTCGAAGCCAGAGGAAAGAAGTCGCGCGACGTCGACACGTGAGATCATCTTTCCCGGGAAATCTACAACGGTTTTGATTGACAATTGAAAACCACAACTAGCAAAGTCTGGGTTCATGTTACCGGGCCACTGTTGGCGGTCTAAAAGTGGGTGGAACGGCTTCCTTTGAGAAAATTCCACAGGCGTTCCCTCGTCCTCTCCCCCAGTCTCCCCTCGTTTTTTTTCCCGCTCTTTCGCTCGCTTTATTTTTCGCTCGCGCTCCACTATCTGAACGCCTGGAACAGGCTAACCAGAATGTCGATCTTAACTCCCAATTCGGGACCATTGTGGCCACCCATCCACACCTCCCATTAAACCGAATTTCTATCCCCTCCCCACCCCCATCGCTTAATTTTGTGGTGCACCCGTGCCCGAGCTTCGCAAGGTTATGCGAATCACGTATTTCTAGTCGCACGTATTATCCCCGAAAGCGGATACCATTAAGTCCACTTCAAGTGTCCTCTAGGAAGAGATGTCCGCTTGTGGGAGTCTAAGAATGTAGTCTTTGTGTGCGGCAGGGACCACGAACGAGTGTCCGCTCAGGAGAGGTGTTCCTGGACGCACCTCACCCTACCCTTCCGCCAACTGAACCCTTGGTGAGGTTTGATGCATACCCAGAACTCATTAAAAAAAGCCACAGGCTGTCTAGGAAGTTCATGCCGCTGGACAGACTGACTAACAACAATGTGCAAATTCTTTAAGTGTTTAGCCGATATTTTCTCTTGAAGAAAAAAAAAGCTTGATTTAGCAAAGTTTCGGCAAACAAAAACCAACAGTTTTGTTATTTGACAGTAACTCTTTTTGCTCCTCCTTCTTTTTTTAGTTTTACAGAAAGATGCTGAAATTATTTTACACCTTAAATGATATGTAAAGCCTTTCTACACGCTGAGCTTAGTTTGAGATATAGTACTTTTTATGAGACAAGTTACATCGATTTTAATTATTCGCTTCATTGGACATTCTGAATATAGGATAAATTTAGCCATAACAAGATGCTGTTTTGCAGATGACTGCTGAGAAATGTAACAATCATTTAGTATGATGCACGAGAGATTTGACATTTCATGCTCTTTGTTTTTCGGATATTGCTCTCGTGTAGTCTATCGTTTAGTGTTTTTGTTCCTGTAACGGCTTGGAAAGTGAAATTTCAGTTAAAAATTTACAGTTTTAATCGTATAGGCATGCTTTTTGGCCATTTTAATGCCAAAACATGATCAACGACCTCTCTTGAGCCACGAAAACCTCTTTTGAGACATAAGAGGCATGAAGAAATGCCCTCGTGGGTATTATTTTCAACGATCTTAAAAATCAAAGGCTCTTTTTTACATGGATCATGGCATGTAGCGGAAAATGTACTACTTCCGACCGGGTATCCCCTCTAGTTGGGCATGTAACGCATTTTTTCATGCCTCTCTAAACCCAAAACTGTTGGAAGCAAACTAAAGAGGAGTTCATTGAGGAAAAAATTTGGTAGGGCATGTTTCGGAAAAGTTCATGCCCGGGATGTTCTTTTGCTCAGGGACAATCCGTACCGAGCGACCGGGAGAAGACTGGGTTTGAGACGAAAAAAGTTCATGCCGGGCATGAAATTTCGATTTTCATGCCCGGCATGAAAATCGAAATCTCATGCCCGGCATGACTTTTGTTCTCGTCTCAACCCAGTCTTCTCTCGGTCGAGCCACATTTCATGCCCGGCTTGAAATCTGGCTCTACATGCCCGGCATGAAAATCGGCTTTTCATGCCCGGCATGAAAATCGACTTTGTATGGCCAGTATGAAAATTGACTCCACATGCTGGGCATGAAAACCAACTTGAAAATTGCCTGGTCTTTAAGTAAATCTTGAGTTGACATACTCAGTGGGTATAAAGTCAGTTTTCTATTCAGGTTGAAACGGCATTTCCTTCTCCACCGTCATATCTAAATCGAAAGAAATTGCTGACAATGAAGGATTATAAAAAATCCAGTGTTTATCAAAAGTGTAAACAATGAGATGACCCTTGAGTGACTCCTACAAATGAGCTGAAATTCTTCAAACACCCATCCCCACACTGACAAATTGTCTCTTCCAGAACCTTTACTGGCCCAAATACTAACAATACTCAAAGGGACGCAACAGGGGGGAGTTAGAAATCCTTTATTGTTGATTGGTTGCGGTCCAATGAAATGCTTATACAACATACCATATCCTACACATACGTCTCCTTAGAGTGTCCTCAACGATAAAAATAAGATTATCAACCTTTTCATAAGAAAGCAGAATAATTAAGAGCCCTTTACTTTAACTCGATGACCAATACAAGAAGAAGTTAGTGGTCTACTGGCAATCTATTGCTATCCACTCCGCACTTTCTGGGGAAAGTGGTCCCAAGCTCAGCACAATCAACACAACTCAATTTCCCAATTTTTTACTGTTTCCTTATTTAACCTCTGATGGTTAAGAATTAACTAGTCATTTTTCATACAGGGCAGTGAGTAGAGATGTAATATCGTATAATTTACACTGATCAACATCAGGCTAAGTGCATTTATTCTAAGTTCACTATTCACATCCCAGGAGGAGGGGGTACTCCTAGGAATTTTTAGTGGGGGTGTGCTGCCAAGTTCTCCAGTGTAACTTTCCAATACATGTTTTTAGCCCTAACCTCTGAATCCATACCCATTTTCAGATCTGGTACCCAAATCAGACTTTCAGACCAAAACAGTCAAATTCCATACCCATTTTCAAACCAAAAAGCCATACCCCTTGGGGTAGCAGATATCTATATAGCTTATACAGGGGGGGGGGTACCCTCTGTCCCCCTGGCCAGCTGGGAATCAATTGCCCCTATTTTAGAAGTAACATCTTCCCTATAGACTTATTTATTGAAAGGAACAGGGAAGTTGGAGGCAGGCTGTGGTGATGGGGGGGGGGGGGGGGGGGAGAGATGCTGTGATAAATTTCAAATCTTCCAAATAAGCATCAATGTTTCCCCTGAACCCTTGAAGGTAGTAAAGGCAGTTAATTTGGTTTGGCTCATGTGGATGGATGCCAAGGAGGACTATGAGGGGAAAACATTTTTCACTGGGTCATTGCATGCAGGATGGGATATGTGACCAAGAGAAAATATTCCATGTCAGTCTCCTTTGCAAACAGTGTAATTTGGACATCATGACTGTCTGTGAGGTCAAAATGGCTAAGTATAGTGTGATAACATGGCACCATTCTTGTAAAATTACATGTTTAAAAGGCCAAATTTAACCACTTTGATCTCCCCAACACAAAAATTAATTTTCACCAGAAATCCCCTTTCCCCCAATTAAAAACCATCTGATGGAAACAGACCATCATGGTCAGGAAACAGACTATGTCAGGACCTGGTTGTTTCAAGCAAGGTGGATTCCAGTAAATTATTTTCACTTAACAGTTTGACTCTGGCTACTTTAAATTGCCACATGAAGTTAGCAGCAGTAACGCTTTTTAACATCAAGAGAATCAGAAAGCCTGGACAAAATTTAACCCAAGGTTAACGCTAATCGGCTTTCGAACAACCGGGCCCTCGTTCCCATTTTAATTAACAAGTGTCCATTTTAATTATAGGAAAAAATTTTTAAAAAAATTCAATAAATATATTTCTACTTTTTCCACCAAATGCTTAATCCACTTTAAGGAGTTACTCTAAATTCTTTTTCCATTTTCCTTTTCAATGTCTGTGTTCTTGCTTGTCCTGTTTTTTGTCTCCACCCAGGAGAATTTCCACTTCACTAAGAATTCTTTCTTCAGCTAAAACAAGAAATTGAACATCAGGATAAATGACAACTGTGTTATGACTGTTGTGGTAGCACTTAATAACACACAGAGGGCTTCCCTGGTGTTATCACACCAGGAGTTAACTGAATGGAATCACCTTAGTATCAATTGTAAAATTAATACACATACTAACATCTTGCATAACAACTCTTGCAATCTATTGACCACTTCATATTTTTCAGTGTCTGTGGCCTGTTGCAGGCATCATATATTTGTGAGAAGCAAAGTAAAGAACGTTGATCAAACATAAAAGTCATAGTCTTGATGTTGAACAAAATTCTCCCAAGTAGTACCTTAGATGTGTGGAGAACAAGCAGTCAGGAGAACATGCATGCCTGTTGATCTTGGGGCAAATAAGTGGGTTAAATAGTGCACACAAAGGGAGTTTGTAGCACTCCTAGGTTATGATCAGGATACCTGAAGTAACTAAAAATAAATAATGCTTCCCATTGTTTGATTTTTATTTTGCCACAGGGACAGGTTGTAAAAGCAATGCATAGTAAGCAGAGATTTTTTGTCAATTTTCTTTGAAACTGAGCAGATGATGTCACACAGAAGGAATTGTCATTCTGACCTATCTCCACCCCATGTCTTGCCAATTAAAATTGTAAGCTCTCCCCTCAAGCGTATTCCAACCTAAAAGAAAGAATTTATCTACTTACAGTTCTATGATTTATCCTTTCCTTGATACCCCTCTTTGCTGGCCCTTCTCCCTTTTGGAGTGACAAATGTTCTGGTCTTTTTTAGCCATTAAGTCCAGGTACTGGCCTGAATAAACCTAAAAATATTTAAGTGAAACTAAACTATAATTAATGCAACCCTCAACAGAGTTATGCTAGTCTGATCATGTGGTACAATTCTTTAGGTTGTTCTTGTTAAACAATAATGAATGACCTGATTAAGGCAATATAATTTTCACTTTCACTGAGACGAAAAACATAATAGTCACCTGAATTTTAGGATTGGGAAAACAAGGTTGCCACTCATCAGACAAAAATCTTCCCTGAAATTTCCCGATTTTCTATTAACCACAATCCAGTTTTCAGTGATCATGAATGACAAAAACTATTTGAAACGATGTTGCCTTTCCAACATGAATAAAACTTTGTCACGTCTGTTGACGAGCTAAGTAAAACTAAAATTCTTTGAGTTTGACTAATATCACAGCTTGATACAAAGTCATAGTGAGCTTTACATTTAAATGCTTTACATTTACCTGAGCTTAAAAAAATCTGTTTTTCGCTTAAACTGAAATGAATTGTGTGTGTAAAACAGGTGGTCAAAGTTAGCGACCATAAGCAAACAACAGAGAAATAACATATTCCTGTTAAGTATGAGCTGCAAGTATAAAGTGAAACCAAAGCCAATAAGCTGAGTATGCAGCTGCACGTGTCATAATATCGCTGGTTTAACTACAACACTAGTGACCAACAGAAAACAAACAATCAAACGAAAAGAAAGAGATAAACGTTTCTATAATAACCATTATTTGGAAACGTTTTGTACACATTGTTGATGGAAATAAAAAACAGTCTTCGCCGCAAAGACGAAGAAGAGCAAGTGTTAAGATTATGTACTTACCGGAGAATTAACCCGCCACCGGACACTCACAGGAGGTTATAGCTTCTCAATAACACCATTTGCGTATCTGCAGAACGAAGATGAACCAGCTGGAAAGGTGAGACTGAAATGTCAAAGAAGCGATTACGCGAACATGAAGCAAGTGACGCCACAAATATACGCCACAAAAATTCGCCCATTTTCCGACAGCACTTCGGCCGCTTTGCTTGCCGACAAAGCCATATACTAAAACTAAAACACTTTGACGCTCGAATATTCGGGTCTCTTCGGCTGATGCGAATTCATACGCTGACGTTTTCTCGCTTTTGAACACGCAATTTATCGTCAGCAAGGTGAAAAAATTTCGTGAGCAAAAGAGCAAAACAAGAATGCATCCCAGGCGCAAAGAAATGTTACTCGACGTTTTCAGCCTTCCCTCCCGTTTAACTAACTGGTAAGTTTGTTTACATTGTTTTTACCGCTGTGTATGTTTCTCACGCAACGTCAATTGAAATTTCAACTACGGAGTTCACATCAAAATGACCGATATGTAAGCTAATAAGCAGGGCGGGAAAAGGTTGGGCGATGAAACGAGCAGTCCGCTTTTCAAGCGATGTGTGATGCGGAGAAGGACTGGCACGAGCGCTCTTTCCGCGCTTCCGGTGCGTTTGGTGGCCGGCAAAATTTACCTTTCAACAAACCGGAAATCTCATTTTCTTTCTTTATTTTTCAGCCAGCCGTGCACTATGATTAAAACGTTTTTCCACAGTCCTGGCTCACAGCTTAAAATCCTTATGTCTGCGTGGACATTAGTCAATCTTTTTCACAGTAAGTTCCCGAAAAATGCGCTCAATTTGAGAGTGTCGAATGCTTGCTCTTGCCGAAAAACATGACATGGTTGTCTTTCCTCGTCTCTTTTAAAAAAGCTCCAAATTACTCCACCCTAAATCTTACATATATTAAAGGCCGATAAATGTTACATGACATAATAAAAAATTAGCTGGAGATATTTGGAGATAGTGGCGTTTTGTAACTTTAAACTTTGTCTCCTTGCAACGCGCCATGGCGATGACTCGTCGCAACGCCACAAACTGTATGTAAACAAATTAAAAGTGAAATTAAATTTGCAGATTTCTCCTCCCTTTATGTCACAAAAACAAAGCAAAGAAAACCGTCTAAACTGAGGAGCAATTCTATTTGTAGTGCCTAAAGAAACAGACAAGCATAGGAGAGGTTTTGGGGAAAAAAGAAGAAGAAGCGTGGTGTTAATGTTGATTTGATTTAATTAATTAACTAGGGATGTGTCATGATTAACCTTGCACGAGCTGCACGAATTATAAATACGCGTCATGCCACGCGTCATCCAAACGCCATTTTCCATCTTTTTGCTTTGCTCTGCTCGTTTTAAGACAGTTTTTAGCATCGATTAAGGTGGAAAAGACAAAGAAAAGATAACCCAAAGTTAACGTTTTTCGGAAACTATAAATAGATTATTAGGATTTTGAATTTGGATCTTTGAATTTTGAATTTTGGTCTAGCACCCAATTCGATCCCAGTCCACTGCATCACACCTTTTTGCTCGGACACGCTCGTTTCATCGCCCAACCTTTTTCCGCCCTGCTAATAAGTTTCTAATCAGCGTTCTATCTCCGTGGACGCAAATTTTCTTACTTCTAATTTGTTTTGTATATACAGGATTTGCAATAAATGTGTTCAAATCTGGATGGCAGATGTATGAATCCCACAGACTTTGCAATCGGACGGTAAAGATATTCTACCAGGACCTGCCGCATAATTCAAGACATTTAAAAGTAAGTTGAAACGATTTTTTAAAGAATGACAATAGGAACAAATCAATATCAAATCTGAGTCCACCGTTCAGCATTTACCTGATTGTCTGTCAAAACGGCAATATTCCAAAACAACCGAAAAAATGCTTAAGCAATAAGGTGTGGTGACAATCCGTAGCTTCCTGTAAAGTAGTTCCGTTGCTGTTTTTGTAAACCGTGGACAGAATAAACCAAAAAAATCACTGACTATATAAAAGGCTTCGCTGGCTATTTTGTCGAAAAGGAAACCCTGGAGGAACCGCTGGGTATGATTTCTGCCTTTGCTGGCTCAACACGGGAAGGAAATTTGGTATTGGCATCGCGAAAGCCAGTTTTCGGATTTCGAATCACTCGGGTATTTATTAGCGACCTTCAGATCTGACTACGTATACGAGATTGAGTACGAGTTCGACTTTCACATTTCAAAAACGTTACGTTCTCAAAGCCATCGTTCCTCCCTGTTGCTGACCAGCGGAGGAGAATGCTAAGTGAACGATATTCACAGGACAGATTACAAAAGCGCGCGACAAGGAATTCAATTCGTACTCAATCTCGTACTCGTGGTCCGATCTGAAGGTCGCTATTATCTGTTATTATACGGACAGGATAATTACTGAAACGATAACAGTTTGCCTTATGAAATACCAGATATGCTCCTGGAAATACCTAATACAGCGTATGTCTTCAAAAGTAACGAAAACACAAATGTGAAAAGAAAACACAACCCTAATTCAAGGAAGGAGTCCATGGTTCCCACTGCTGTAGTTGTTGCTTATCGGAAGTTAAAAACAATGGAAAATTTCACCGCCTAAAAGTGGACACTTACGGAGGTGGTCGCTTGCGGCAGCTATAGTGAAATGACTGGGGGAATTTAGGTGGTCGCTGTCAAGGGAGGTGGTCGCACTGGGAGGTTCGACTGTAGATACTTCACCCTGGGCTTATGTCAACTGTGCATCTATTTGTTCTTCTTTTTAATATATCTCTCTCTTCACTTTGCAGTCGAAGACGTCCAAGCCCAATACAACGTTATGGAATAGGAGGACAGCGTCAATGTTGTCCGCACAGAAGCTTTTGTCATAACATGAGTGCAGTGAGTGTGCGAATGAGTGTGTTGGTGGGTGGTGGTTGATTCAGTAACTGAGCCGAGCATTAGTGATCAAAGAAGTGCATTACCGGTAGTGTCAATTCTAAGAATGTTTTCATAAGCTATTGATACCAATGCAATCAAAACTTGATAAAGGCGGGGGGGGGGGGGGGAGGGGACCGAATGGTCGACTAACGAGTATTATACTGTGAACTTCAGGAACAAAACCTAGCAAATAAAAGGTTACAAATTTTCTCGACAGAATTTGTTTATTCAGTGATTTAGAGGATTGCAATGAGATCACCAGTCACTGAAAATCTGATCCAGCCGAAGATTGCATGACACAATCCGAGCGCCATTTAATGAACTTACCGACAGAAAACGTCCAAATTTTCAACTGCAGATAAGGCAAGGACTAAATTTCATGCCCCGGATGGAACTGGTTGAAACCTAAATTCATGCCCGGCCAGGCTTGAAATCAGCCAAAAAGATATTTTCATGCCCGGTGTGAAATTTAGGTTTCCACCGATTTCATGCCGGGCATGAAATTTAGATTTTCATGCCGGGCATGAAATGCAACCTCGTTTCCGTGCAGTAGCCTCGATATCACCCGATTTCATGCCGGGCATGAAACGGGTATGAAATTTATATTTTCATGCCGGGCATGAAATGCAACCTCGTTTCCGTACAGTAGACTCGATATCATCCGATTTCATGCCCTGCATGAAATTCAGATTTTCATGCCGGGCATGAAATTCAACCTCGTTTCCATGAACCAGCCTCGATATCATCCTTGGCAAGAGTTGAAACTTTTGGGCTGCAGGGCATGTGCCGAGTTTTTTCATGCCCTGGAGATGAGATTTTTTAAAATGGCCCACTGCCTGGACTTTTTAATGCCCAGGGTATGGCAATTTGAGAATTTTGGAAAATATGACGGTTGGAACAGATTTTTGCTTGAATTTAGCATGAAGAGATAAATTTCATGTCAAAACCATTGTTTTTCCATTTTTTCATTGAAATTTCACTTTCCAACCCGTTCTGTGTATGTGTATACGAGGACAGATCCATCGTAATGGATGTATAATTATAAAGCATTCATTGTCCTGCTAGCCTTTTGTATCGCATTATTTTTACGTTTTGTCCTTTTTAGTAAACCTTCCAAAATGAAGTTTTTGAATATTTGAGAGCTTGTCACGATCTTGTAGCTGCTTTCACAATTATCGCCGTTGCTAGTTTGGGGGTATTTTTCTTACGTCAGAAATTGTGCTTAATCTTTATTACTGGGAAGTTAATCACCTCTAAAAGCTTTTCATCACACGCAAACAAGTTTGAAGTGGCCGTCATTTGCAAAACAAATATTTGCCAAACAAATGCTAAAAAGAAGTATTGTGCCAAATTTGGAAACTACTACCAAATATGATTTTCCTCCAAACTGGTGGGAAGAGCCTGCGCATGGGAAACCGAAAAAGTCCAGGGCGCATTGAACTTCATCTATTGCTTAGCTTCTATTGTTTAGCTTATTGTTTAGGTTTGGGTGATCGTGGTGCGCCCTGGTAACATGACAAGAGAGGTGTCTGTAAGGTAATTTGTTTACCCACGAAACACTTAGGAGCTGGGAAGCTCGTTAAGACGTGTTCGTGCGCTCCAGATCTAATTGGAATTTGGAAGTGTTGTTTTTTGAGGAGAGGGGAAAACCGGAGTACCCAGAGAAAAACCTCTCGAAGCAAGGACGAGAACCAACAACAAACTCAACTCACATATGACACCGGGACCGGGAGTCGAACCCGGGCCACATTGGTGGGAGGGGAGCACTCTCACTATTGCGCCATCCCTGCTCCCAACCAATTAGGGGAGGATAAAACGTAAGGTCTGTAAGTGACTGGGACATTGACTGTGTGCTTGCATAGGAAAAGTTACCGTAAGAAGGGGCTGTGCGAGGCACTTACAAGTATCTTGTGTCTCGTGGTAAGTCTTCTGGAATTTTTGACAATCCTCTGCCACTGCAGTTGACGCGAATCGAAAATGGAGCCGCCTTGGTGAAGGAGCAATCACATACTTTAGAACAATCTACAAACAAGAAAACGGGAATTATGTAAACACAACGTTGATTTTTTCTTCTATTTAAATTGATGAATGAGGTATGGAAGTAATAAACTGGCAGGAAAATGTCATCTAAAGATCCAAGATAGTTGCCAGATTACTCCACTCAGATTTTAAGGTGCTAATGATTTTAGCTTCAAGTGGTCTACTTTGTTTTCTGGCAACTTCGCCTTCCACAGTTTTGGCCGGTTTTGATTGCCAGTTGAAACAGAAGCCATCGGAAAATCAAAAGAGGTACCAAAAATTGATTTAATGTTTTTTCAAGCGGCCAAGGTACTGCGCTTTGCAGCATTTTAACTAGGAATAGACCTGGGACTACTTTTAACCCAGTCAAAAACACCAAACTTAAGGAGGCTCGCAACAGTTTTTTTGGGCATGGAGCGTATCTTTTGAAATCAAAATTTCGCATAGAAGATAAACTTTGATTTCCTTGATACTACACCACCTTTTCAACATATGATCAAAGTTTATTTTCTCACTGGTTTCCTAGCAACAGATGTTCCCATAGCAACGGTAATGGACAACCCCTCCTTTTAAATAATGTCGAATATCTCGAAACCTAGTGAGACACTTAATTAATGACGAAACTTGGACTATTTGAACTACTCAACCTACACAACTTGTATGCAAAATTAGGGAAAAATCTGTAAGAGCGTTTTCATGTAAATCGTGATTCATTTTTTACGGGCTGATGTTGGTCATTCCTGCGATATTCTCCAATATTTCAAGGAAGATAAAACTTAACACTTTCTCTTTTCAGTTGAAGGATCTTCTATGATATCAAAACATTCTTAATGTACATTGAGCCTGCTAGGTGGCTGCGATTTTAAGATATTTATATTTAAAAACTGCTAAAATGCAGCACAAATCAGCCAAAGAGTTCGTAATTTGCACAAATAGAAATATTTCTAAACTGCCCTTACAGATTTTTCTCTTAAATTGTTTGCCGTTAGAATAATAATTCTTTTTGATGTTCCAGCAAGTTTTAGGCTGAATAAACATTTCGTTTATGAGATAAGAAGGCTGAATCTCGGTCAGGTTTCAGTCGTTACTATAACTTTCAACGAGCAACAGTTATTTTGTTTTTCCTGGTCTATTTCACGGTTATTCACGTGCAATGAATATTTATACACGCTGCGCTTGTGTCCTTTCGTGCATTTATAATTCCTTCTCACAATAATAAAAAATTTTCGTCTTCTGAGCTTCTTCCTGGAGGCTCTTTTCCGTTATTCTTTAAATACTGACTGACGTTTTAGCATTTTTAATTACGGATTGCATACATGTTAACGCCCACGATGGCATTACACTGGGGCCGAAAAATGACGAGAAAAAAGTTCAGAGGAAGAATTTTTTTTAATTATGAGAAGGAATTATAAACGCACGAGAAGACACAAGTATAGCGTGTATAAATATTCATTGCACGTGAATACCCGTGAAATAGACCAGGAAAAACAAAATAAAACTGTTGCTCGTTGAAAGTTATAGTAACGACTGAAACCTGACCGAGATTCAGCCTTCTTATCTAATAAACGAAATGTTTATTCAGCCTAAAACTTGCTGGAACATCAAAAAGAATTATTATTTCTATTTATGCAAATTACGAACTTTTTGGCTGATTTGTGTTGCATTTGGGCAGTTTTTAAATGTAAATAACTTAAAAACACAGCCACCTAGGAGGCTCAATGTACATTAAGAATGTTTTGATATCATAAAAGATCCTTCAACTGAAAAGAGAAAGCGTTAAGTTTTATCTTACTTGAAATATTGGACAATATTGCAGGAATAACCAAAATCCGCCCGTAAAAAATGAATCACGATTTACATGAAAACGCTCTTACAGATTTCCCCCTAATTTTGCATACAAGTTGTGTAGGTTGAGTAGTTCAAATAGTTCAAGTTTCGTCATAAAGTGTCTGACTAGTTTTCGAGATATTCGACATTATTTAAAATTAGGGGTTGTCCATTACCGTTGCTATGGTGACAGCTGTTGCTAGGAAACCAGTGAGAAAATAAACATTGATCATATGTTGAAAAGGTGGTGTAGTATCAAGGAAATCGAAGTTTATCTCCTATGCGAAATTTTGACTTCAAAAGATACACTCCAAGGCCAAAAAAACTGTTGCGAGCCTCCTTAAACCAACTTTGCTCTGGCAAGCACTTACTAGCGTTTCGCTTGCTTACAACTTATTGAATGTTTTTGTTTCGTGTTCAGATTGTCTCATTTTGTTAACGACAGTTCTTCATATTTCATTGTTTTGGGAAAGTAAGCCACAGTAAACCCTGGCGATCTCGAACCCAGGTTATCTCGAATTCCCAAAATGAAATGCGTTTCCCTTGGATTTGCTTTCTATTGTCAAGTAATTTACCAATGGTTTTCTCCAATTATTCGTTTATCTCTAATCCCTGTCATCTCGTACAAAGGGTGATTCGCTGTGGCCTAAATCTGCTTTGGTGTTGATGTTGTCTCAACGACAAACTGAAAAGACAAATTCGCACAATTATAATGAAGTTTTGTGGAAAAGCTTAAGAGTACGGATAGCTAATATCTCTTAGATTCTTAGATATTTATTGCACCGGTGTCTATGGTTTTGATGATAGTTTAGTTACAACAAAAAATACACCATTCTCGATCAATTTTCAGTTTTCTTTGAGAGTTCAAGTTTGCGATGGTCCAGCGTCAGTTTGTTTATATTTTACCACACTGAGTCATTGGGAAACCAAATTTCATGTTTTGGGTAACACTGGTTTCCAAATACTACTTACGTTGTTTGTCAACTGATATTGCCATGGTAGCTACACCAAAAAAGTTTCTTGCAACACAAGTATAGTTTCCCTTGTCGTTGTAAGATGTCAGATTATAAATGACGCTTGTACTGTTTTGTAAAAGCTTGCCATCTTTCACCCAAGCAATTATTGGCGCAGGGGCACCCCGCGCCTGGCACCACAATGGTGACTGCTGACCAAGTAACACTGTTTGTCTTGAATTTGCCTCCTTGTCAAACCAGGGAGCAACTGTAGAGATAACGCAAAATAAAATTAGTATAAAAGTGAAAAGTGCAACAAAAAAAATTAATTTTTTCTTAAAAAGTCGACGATTTATCAAAACGAAGTCAGTTTTCATATGTCTTCACCCTTGGTAATGGTTTAAAGGGGCATAGTTTCGCTATTCTAGTTCACTTTAAAGATAAAAAATATGTCCTCACATCGATGAACAGCCACAATAATTTTAATGAAATTAAGTTAATATGTTCCTTTAAATGTTCAGCATAATGTTGGGCATGGATAGAGTTAGCTACAGATAATTTTTGCACAGTTTTGACCAGAAATCTGCGAAATCCTCGTGGCTATGCCTCTTTAAAATTTTGTCATAATGATGTTGAAGTTGCTGTTCATCCCCGAGTGGATACGTGACTGGATCCGCTATTTAATACTTTCACGTCAAACAACAAAGAAAATATTTTTCTTTCTGTGCCGCAGGCGTATTTAAGCATTTCAGTTTGGCTGCTTTAAACTTTCATTTCGAACTATGAATTTTTAGATAAATTTACAGGGCTAATTTTTCGACGTACTGAAAGCAAATGGCGCCGAACGGTTTTTCATTTCCGTCAACTGACTGCCTGTCGTCTTCTTAATGATAAAAATCAGCCAATTATAGTTATTATGAAGCTTTTTTTATTGCATTTTGTTTTTGCTATTCGTTTAGTTTCCTTCATCGTGCCACACCAGCTCTGCTGCTTAAATTCATTCTTTTTACATTGTTGCACTGCGTTGCTGTCTTACCACCAGTGTTGAAGTCAATAGCCTGATAACGAGCTTTAAATCTTGCTCCTTTCCACCGCCCAAATATCTCTACAGACATAGTGTTGCCACTTGATCTCAACGGAAATGGAAAATTTTTGGGTTTGTCGCAAAGAGTCGCAAGTATGCTGCTTGAGCTTTTCAGCCCATCCCGTATCCCTATGAAGCGGTTACTGAAACAGAACGTTTGGCCAACATCAAAACTGTCGAAAGTCAATTCTAAGTAAGTCCCAGGAGGAGCCTTGATATTCCATTGTCGGTAGTTTTCACAGCGAACGAGAGAAGGTGATGACTCATTAAAGGTTCCTTTTATTCCTTCCAGGGATTTGCGACAGGAAGAGGTGGAGCACACCCAAGCTGTGTAAGATATAATTGAATATTTAAGATGGCACTCAATACAGATCATCCTATTTAAGTTTGTGACATCATGGCAGTTATATGCTAAGAAATAAACTAACAGGCTAAAAAGTGATCCAGTGACAGTATTTTAAAATACTGTAACGGCAGCGTTTCTTAGAAGGACCGGTGGCAAATTTTTAACTCTAACTTCATGCCTGTACTACATTTAATACTGCTCTTTAATGTCCCCTCATATGCGGACAAAAACAATCCCATGAATGTACGTTGTTCCAACTACGTTTACGATGCTTCGCTACGTAGATAAGCAAACTACTTTACAACATTGCCGAAATGTGGGAGTTCTAGTCCGTGTAAATAAAATCAACGTCGTTTAATTAACCAAGGTATTATTTAGCAGGGTCTGAAGACTGACAAAGTTGTAGACCTCGGATTCCGGATCAAATTGTGACCAAAGAAACGTTGGTTTTTGAGGAGAAAAAATAACAGGAGAAACAGAGAAAAACCCTCGGAGCAAGAATTTTGCTTGTTAGTCTTGTTAGACTTCTGTACCCTTGTCATCAGTCATCGTACTAGAAATATGTGTCTCGAAGAACCTCGCGAAACTCGTTGTTCACGCTGAATTTCAAGCCGGCGTTCACGCTGAGATTCGATGTTAAATCTCCCCAGGTGAGGATTTCCAGCCACTTGTTGAATGCTCCTCATTTGCATCAGAAATTGGTCTAGAAAACAATTGTTCACAGCCGATGAACAAACATGTCAGCATGAATAAAATTACGCAATGAATCAACATGAGAGTGCCCAATTGTCAGAGGTCGAGCACGGTTTGGTTTTGTTGCTAGGTAACTGCGGACATTATCGAAATATATATTGGCAGTCTGAGATTCGGCCGCCCTAAGCGATCCGCGTGCGACAAATTCGCAAATCCTCGCACGATGAATTATGACAAATTTATAAACCTCGCTACGCTTGGGATGATCTTTGAAATAAATTGAAGCCACAAAGGTTTTTCTTGACTTATAAAGTTGATAACGTGACAAGGAAACAAATTGTACAGCTAATCATAACTATAACAAAATTCTCGAATCTGATTGGTTATCACCAGCCATGATTTGAGCATTAATAGGACAGTTGGACAGTGTAATTGGACAGTGTACGCGTCATGCCTAAGTAATTGGACAGTACGCGTCAGAGCGCGCGCGCTAATGGATCAGTTACACTTGAATAAGCTTTTTTTTTTTAAACGTATTTCGCAAATAAAACTGTTGTCTATCCCTTTTCTGATACGTTTTCTCCTTTTTCTTTCTCGAATTTTGTTATAGATATGATTAATTGGTAACAGGACTTCGTGTCGTCCAATTCGGTCTGTAATCATACTCGTGATTAAACAAATCGGACTCCCGCTACGCGGTCGCCCGATTTTGTTAATCACTCGTATGATTACAGACCGAATTGGACTCCACTCAGTCCTATTACCATTATTAATAGTACTTGAAAGCAAGCGAAACAGCCAACACACCGTGAAGCTGAGCAAATACAGGCGTAATGGTAGGAAATGAAATATTGGACTGTATAATTAACTAATGAATGGTTTTTGGAAAATATCGTGACGAAGCATACATGAAATCAAGATGAAGGGGTGACTAAAAGTGATTGTTGTAAATGCAACGAAACGAGCAATCGCTAACTGGGAAAGATGATAAAATGAATCGATCACGACACGAAACCTTGGCTTCAGCACCGGGACGTAGAACCATGAAAGTTGTTTTTTAAAAAAAATAACTTGAAATGAAAGTTAACAAAAAACCCACGAAATTTCCTGTCTCAGTGAAATTCGCGAGACCTACTTTAGACGCGACAGAAAAAGAGATCAAGTTAAAAGAGGGGCATCCTTTAATTCGGCGGGGGCGTCGGCGGGTGACTTCAAATCGTAGCGAGACGTAACTCACTGCTGATAACAGCCGTTGCTTTTGGGATGCCTGTTCATAGAAAATTTAAATTGAATTATTTTCTTTTGTTGAAAATATTAATTAAAATGGTTTATAAAAGTAGCCTCATTCTTACGAGCTATAGTAACTTGACTACACCTGGTTGAATAGTTTGTCACAAACCCAGCCTCTTTGTCTGGTCTGATCAAGGGTTCTTCCTTAAGACAGTTGAGCTTTAATATTCAAACCATCTTATATGCGTCAAGTACGAAATGAGTAAATTCGCACCCACCTTTTTCCAAGCCCACGACAACAAGAAAAAACCACAGCTTATAAGCCAACCGCACTTTTGCCTCAGACATTTCCATTCTGTAGTAAACTGAACAACTGAAAACCAGAGCGAAAAGCTTTTTGTTGACATCTGATATCGTGCACATGAAAACTGCTCTTTGAGTTTTCTTTTAAATTAAAGAAAACTCCACAAAAAATGTGCATAAACAAAGCTTTATTTTTACTTTGGATTCCAAAGACAGCTGAAGCAATGAAAAGACGACCAAACGCAAGATTAGTAGCGCTTTTTATTGCGTTAACAACCAATCAGAAAAAGATAAAAAAAGGGCTGCCAATATCTAAATAAATAAAGTATCTGTATACTAATAGAAATTTCTTCCGGACTTCAGTTGTTTTCATCATCGATAAAAGGTGTATTTTGATGTACTGTGAAGAAAACCAAAAAATGCCTCGGGGGTTTTATTCACGGAAATAGTTCAAATGGATAAGAAATATTTTCTCCTCTGGTGCTCATTCTTTTTGCAAATTACTTTATCATATTGGGTTATTCGAAGGAAAAATTTAAAAGGTGTGAAGAAAAAGAAAAAACAATTTTCAAATAGAATATTAAACGTACCCCCAAAGTAACGGGTACATGTATTCATAACAAAGCTGCGCATTTGGCATAGCAATATTTTCATCTCTTTCTTTTGCAAAATAATGAACTCCCATCAAAAGCTTTGTATTGACATTCTAACTACGTAACGGGAAGTTGGAGGCAAAACCAAGAGTTCCCCACTCGCACCCGTTCTAGCCAATTTTTTCATGGGCCACCATGAGAAGATTTGGCTTGAAAATTATCAGGGCCCTGAAGTTATTTTCTATCGTCGATATGTTGACGACACATTCTGTTTATTTAACAATGAGCACGATGCTTTATTATTTTTTGACTACATTCACTCGCAACATAGAAACATCAAGTTTACTATGGAGAAGGAAGAGAACCATCAACTACCATTTTTAGATGCTCTCATTGACAATGGCCAGTCTGAATTTCCTGTCACATCGGTGTTTCGCAAAATGACCTACACAGGGCTTCTTACTAATTTCTTTAGTTTTACACCCAGTTCTTACAAACTCGGCCTTATTCGCACACTTGTAGACAGGGCTTTTAAAAAAACAATACCCGGAAAGGTTTCAACAAAGACAGAAATTAATTAACATCCATTCTTATCAAAAACTGTTTCCCCTGTGATATTATACAAAGGGTGGTAAATAATTATCTTTGTAAGTTTTTCAGCCACGATAATTTACCTCGGGATGGGCAAACCAAAAAGGGCTCAACACTCTTTTTCAAACTACCTTTCATCGGCCCATTTTCCCGCGCTACCCAACGCAGAATTAAGGTTATTACTAAAAAATATTGTAAGGACTTAGATATCAGATTAGTTTTTACATCTTATAAGTTGAAAAACATGTTTGTTGTTAAGGATGCAGTCCCCCATTCACTGCGTTCCCTTGTGGTTTACAAATTTTCATGCGCAGGCTGTGGCGCCACAAGGGTTCGGGAGCATTTATTTTGAGGCGGTACGCACCTATCGGAAGGCTTAACAGGATTGGCTGAGAAGACAAAAGAACAAACAATAAAACAATGACCCTAGCCCTTAAAACAATAGAGGTGCGTGATATAGGAAGCCAATAAAATTACAGGTTCCGAAGAGGTGCGTGGCTTATGTTTATTTTCAGATCGTACCTCCCATATTTACAAACATTTGAAGGATTCTGAGTCCTGCAGGAATCTCTGTTCGGAGGCTTGCCTTTCCATCTTAGACTCGGCCCCTACAGTTTTTCAACTCAAGATAAAAGAGGCCTTACACAGTGAGCGGCCCTCGCTGAACAAACAACTCAAGTATTTAAACTTAACACTTTTGTTGTAAGGTTTCGCTCATTATCACCGTTAATTTGTATTTATTTATTACTATTTATTTTTTTGGCGTCTTCTGCAATAAGTCTTTATTTACTTTGTAATCAACACTCTTTTGTTATAATTTTCTTATATATATAGTTACAATCGTGCTATGTTCTGTAGAACTGATAATGGATGTTGAAACACCCGAAACATGTCTTCAAAACTAAAACGTGTTGTCGTCTTTCTCAACTGCATGAAAACCAAAAGTGCTTTCAATCCAAAAATCATAAAAATATGGGCCGCCAAAATCCAGTTTTATCATCTCTAAAAAGGTGTATTTTAATGTCTTGCAAAAAAATCCAAAAACGCCCCCGGTATTTTAACAAGAAATAACTCAGATGGATGAGAAACATTCTCTTTTCGGGTGCGCTGCTCTCCGTCATATGGGGCTATTCTGGAAAACAATTTCAAAACTGAACTGTCAAAATAAATGCAAATTTTAAATGGAATATTTAATGTACCCCTAAAGTACAGTAAATAATCTGCACACCCGACATTACCACACCAAGCCAAATTTTCATCTCGATGTTTTGCAGAGTAATAATGCAGCCCATTTATATTCTAATTCTTTTTTACATATTTTATTTTTTAACAACTGTTCTCAATTTTCACAACAAATCAAGCGAAAGCTTGTGTTTTTGGTCGTGTCTAAAAGTACACAAGAGTGACGACGAGTGACGACGAGTGACCACGAATGACCACGAGTGACCACGAGTGACCACGAGTTGACCACAAGTGACCGCCAGTGACCACGAGTGACCACGAGTGAGAATGCATCAAAAAATTTTGTTGACGTCATGGTGACGTCAGCATTACATCATTTTTATCAAATAATCACTATTTAACGGCAAACGGACCGTTTCTTCAGACCTTAGCAGCGGAAATCGACATTTACGCCATGTCTGAATGGGGAGGGGGCCTAGGGGACAGACAGGGAGGGGGAGGGGGGAGGGGGGAGAAACCTCCCGCCACCCGCACCCTTTAATCTCGGTTCCCGCCACTTTTCTCTCAATTTCCGCACACTTAAAGCAACGCTTCCTGCGCTTCCGCCTCCCGTACACTTCCCGCCCTCTTTTCTACCCGGGCTGCAAGCTCTGTCCACCCCCCTTCCCACCCCCACTTCCGAAGGGCGAAAAAAGAAAGAAAGAGAAAAAGAAAGAAAGAAAGAAAGAAAGAAAGAAAGAAAGAGAGAGAGAAAGAGGGATAAAATGAGAAATAATAATGTAGGAGTGGATATGCATCAAAATAGTTAGCAGACTTCATCATGACGTCATCATTACATCATTTTATCAAGTTATTAATGTTTAGCCTCGAATAGATCGTTTGTGGAGAATTAAATAAATACAAAGAATACCTTACATTTTTCAAGACCACAAGTGAATCCATGAAAGAAAGAATGATTTCCTACACTTGTTCAAAATATCATTAAATTGCAACAAAAAATTAGGAAATCGAGGAAACCGTGTGTTCTTACTGTTTATTTTTCTACAAAAATGAAACAAGGTCCATATTCAATTACAAACGAAACAAACAAACAAACAAACAAACAAACAAACAAACACACAATGCCACTGACCACCTATTTTTTTCTCAAATCGTGAAAATATAGCCTTGCCAAACATGCCAAATGCCGGTCTCTCAATTTCTCGAAGATAAATCTTTGCGAAACTAGATTAAGAGAAATTTGTGACAGAAATAAATATTCGCGCTATAACAGCGAATACGGAAGGGAACGCCTGGGCGGCACCAGGCTAGTTTAAGATAAGCACTTTTAGTCTTCTGAGTCTCGGTATAACTACCCCCGTAGAATTTCCCACACTATGAAATTGACCAAATATTTTCTTTCGCACGAGCCGGCACATTGTTACTACTCGTCACATATTTTTTTATCACCACCGCTGCTGCCGCTGTTGTATGTCCTCGATCAGCCTTTTTAAGAGAAACATTCTCTCAGAAGATTTCTCGCCTATACATCAACACAATGGACTGCATTTGCGAAATATCATTTTCCTGGAGATTTGTAGCTGCTTGCATTTGGTAAGTAGGATTACGCGACAATGCACGTAACTACACTGGCTATTACACTGTACATTTCGTAAAATGTTCAAATTAACATTTAAATCTCACCTTTACAGTGGAAACGATTGCAGTCATTTTACTCTACTCATTTTTGTGATATAGACTGTGATGTTTGTATTAGCATCCCATTTTAGTTCGATCCACAATCTCATCTGTTATTTTAAAACGTCTAATGAATAATTAACCATGACCAAGGCAGACACCGCAGGTGATAGAGGAATTCAAATATTTCGCAAATCGAAATCATGGATATTCCCTTTGATACATTTTCTGAGAAGGGACTAACAATTCTTCAGGGGAAGGAGGGCGGGCGGATTTTATTAGACTGCGAGCAGTCGTCTTTCTTTCTTGAGATCCTACTCGCGAGTGACGCTACTCGCGCGAGTGGCGCGAGTGGCGCGAGTGACACTACTTGTGCGAGGGGTGCGAGTGCTGCTACTTGCGGTCTCGCCCCTTGCGCTTCAAGAGCGGAGAAGAAAGAGAATACTCGCAGTCTAGGAGGTTCAGTTTATGAATCAGCAGGATGAGTGCCATATTTCTGCAATGGACGTACGATTATGAGCCCCTCCTCCAGTTCCGGGTGTCCACCCCCTTATGTAATACATTACAATACGATCCAATTCAATGACGCAATACAACGCAGTGCAATGCCAGGTCCTTTAATGCAATGCTTTTTATCAGTTACTCGTAGTGGGGTTTGCAAGGCTTTTTACAAGATTTATTTCTAGTTGAAAACAAAATGAACAAATTACTAGTCTAGGAAGGAGGTTTGCAAGAGTGGTATTAATCACTTGAAATACTTATGTCCCTTTCCCTTGTTTATTCTATTGCCTCATCTTTCATGTGGGTAAGGGGGAGGAGGACGGTTGTCTACGTTTCCCACACAAGGGTTGTAAGCCCATTCCAAGCCTCCTTTCTCTTTGTGGGTGTGTCTCGGTTTCTAGGTGTGGCTTTATATTAAAAAAAAAAAACAAGGAGGTTGAGCCGTCGCTCATTTCGGTCAGGTTTATTCTCTAATTTCACGTTATTGGTTGATCCGGCTTTTGAGTTTACTGACGTCAGTGTTGGTGGGGGTAGGGAGATGGGCATTGGACGGTATGAAAAAGCTGAAGTTCACATGAGGGACTTAGCCTTGTTTTCCCTCCAATTTAATCACACAGATATTGTAACTTCATTGTCTCCATGGAATCCAACAAAAGAAAGGAATTTACTCCAAAGAAAGAAGAGAAATTTGTCAACAAGAAGAGGCCGGTGGAAGATGTCATTGTATTGACTGACGATGACGAGGTTGTGGAGAACGGTGATACGAGACACGCACACGTACGATCTTTAAAGTCAGAATTAAATGCAGTAGACTGGTCTGACGATGTTCCCGAGTACTACAGGGGAAACATAAAGTTGCCGATTCTTCACAGGAAAAGTCCTGACATTCAGGAGATTGTGAAAATATGCATGTTTGGTCCAGGTGAAGGAAAACTAGCTCTTCAAAAGCCTCTAAGGGTAAAGGAAACTGCTACTTTTGTAGTAAATCAAGAAACAATTGGCTTGAAACACCCATATGACTTGGACGCCGACGACATAGCAGGAGCATTTTTGAAAAAGGACAGCGTCCGTTTTTACGAGATAATCGATGACAATGAGGACACGGACACTTTGGAAATGAGTAGTGAAGTACACGTCAACCGTGACAGCGAAGGCAAAGTGGTATCGGGTTCATATAATGTTAGATCCAATAAGGGACGGAAAGCTAAAACCGCTGACATGAAGAACGTCTATGCTATCATTCGTCGGAGAGCAGTGCACAAGAAGACCCAGATAGAAGGAGGTTCATTTACCAGAGTAAGAATGTTCCTTATGCCTGTAAGCGAGTACAATTTGGTTTATGGCAGACTGAAAGATCTGCCAATTTTCAAACTAATCAACCCATTCATCATCGTGCACTACAGTTTAAGTGCTGGCATCCAGTCTGATGACGTTCACGGTAACACCCATGGAAATGCTAAGGAGGGTTCGACTGCCACGGAATTCAGACCTAGGGAGCACTCCTTCAAAATGGAGTGCAGAACCAAGACAGCGATGGACACAAGAGCCCCGAGAGTAATTGCGCAAGAGTCCTCCGAGAAAAATGATTTGCTTGATTCTGAAACCGACTGCTCCAGTATTAGAGACTCGAAGCAGATAACAAATTATAGGTAAGTTGGAGCGTCTGCTTACTTGAATAACCCTCCCTCCCCTCTTCTGTGTTCACTTGAGGTTGTCATTTTTGACCACCTTAAGCGAAAGTTGTCCATCAGTTTAGAAATTGGGCAGGGAAATGTAAGCAATTAGTCTGTAGATGTCCCCCCGTTCATTTATTTATTTATTTATTTATTCATCCATTTTTTTCCATTTCTGTTTTTCAAGTGCTCTGAAGATGTATACATCCTACATATGCGATATTGTCTTCAGGCGACCTCACTGAAAATTCCGTCTGTACTATCGTATGATAACTCGCCATAATTATAATCACTTTTAAGGTGCTTAAATGAAATCTATGTTACGACTTCTGTTTTTGCCTTGCCTTTTATATGCTGTGGCGGATCAAGAATTTCGAACGTCGCCGGGCACGCAGCAGCAAAGGGGACCGGGTTAAAAATGATCTTCAGTACTAGCCGTGACGTCAGATCTTAACTGCTCACGGCCTGTATGGATTTTAAAGCTTTTGTCTCTTTTTGCAGATACAACTACGCTGAACCAAGAGGGAGGTAAAAGAGGTGACGATCTAAAGGACGTCATAATGCAGCTTCTCAGTCAAAGCACCGAACGAAGTCCCTACATCTTGGACAAATCACAACCTTACATACAAGAGTTCTCACTGCGTTCCGGTAATCAGCCTTCTGTGGTCGCATAACTCAATCAGACATTAAAGGACCTCGAAAGGTTTTGCACCACCGCCACGAAAAAACCAGCCCTCTTGTTGTGGACACAACATTCAACATAAGTGAATTTTACTACACACAAACAGCGTATATGAACTTGAGCCTTGTTTCAAAGAAGAGTGGCAAGCATCCGTGGTTCCCAGGACCCCTGCTGGTTCACCGTAGCAAAACCGAAGAAGAATTCCGGTTCTTCTGGCAATCCGTCAAGCGCGAAAGTCCTGCACTTGAAATGCTTAGCATCCTCGGAACCGATGAGGAGGCAGCTGTTTATAACGGCATTCCGTCAGAAACCTTGGGGACAGTGCACCTTCTTGGTCGAGAGCACGTCAAAGCTAACATTGAGCGTAAACGTGACGAATTAAAGTTCCCTTCCGCAAATTGTATCGGACATACTTGGCGGGCCAAAACCCACGTCAGATGGTTGCCTTTACGACTGTGAAGATGAAAACGAATTCGTTGAGAAGGTTGCACGGTTTAAAGGAACACCACACGCAATGATCGTCCTAGGTTCACCCAATATTTTGAGAGGCACAAGGAGGAAAAGATCAGGTGTCATATGACTAAGTACGTCAGAGAGAAAGCAGGTATTCAGGGAGTTTATGGCCAGAACCCTATCGAGTGGCTACATTTCATGTCTAAAACCGAAATCAACGACTTTATGAGAAATACTGGCGTAACTCACCGTGAGGCTCCGGTCCCCTGTCGGCTGCACTTGATGCTTTAAAGGGACGAAATATTAGTCTTTACTCTGATGCTACTAAGGCAATCTATGGCGAAGGGGTCCTTATTGCTGCTCTCCAGAATTCAGCAAGTTTCGAAAGCCTTACGACGAGTGGAAGGACTTACAGAGGGAAGAGAGAAATGAGCATTTGAAGAAATTCCTCAGTGCTAGGCCCCAGGTAGATTCCACAAGTCACCGCGTACCCACAGCGCACACGAATCCGACGACAAGATCTGAAAACAAAGAAATGTTAGAGGAAGTACCAGGGCAACCTCAACCTCGTAATCTTGCCACAGCTTCCGGACACTACAGGCAACTAAGTATACAAGCAGAAGAGGCATCAATACCAGATGAATGCGTGAGGTTGACAACTTTGCAAGATATTTTCCGCAAGGCAGAATTTTAAATGAATGAGCCAAATGCCATAAAGGAAGCCGCGTCAAACGATCCAGGAATGCGCACAGTTAAGAGCCGCAATGGAGGCATACCTCTAATTGTCCAGGCAGTAAATTCGAAGTCCAACTTATTCAGTTGCCAGTGCAGTACATACAACGGTCTTGGACTCTGTGCAGACACTATTGCCGTGGCTGAAGAACAAGGTCTCCTCTTTGAATATCTGGCAGATCTGAGAACCAAGCTTTCTCGAAAGAAGGGTAAAAAGAATTACCAGGGTGACATCAACATTACAGCAGCAATAGAGACGGGTTTGAAATTATCGGAAAAGGGACTCAAACCAGGTGAAGCACAGAAGGCTCGAAGACGAACCCAAAAACCGCGAGAGTCTCATTCAGCCAATCCAAGTCAAATGCAGCAGTTAACGACAGCTCCCCCGTGCGTTACTTCCTTTGCCAATCAAGCTTAGCTTACAGCTGTCCCACCATCCACTGGCCCATCTAGTGCATTCAACAGCCTCTCCATATTGCAGGGCCTGTACCAGATGAACCACGCTACGATTGGAGAATCCCCGCAACCTTGGAATACAGACGCCAATTTCGGAACACCTCAAGCGCAAGTTTGCATCTCAACGACTCCATCACCCGTCCCCTACCAGAGTCTTCATCAGCCAATCACACTGCAGTGGCATCCTGGTTTTTCTCCATACCAGTATACACTCTGCGAGTTACCACCAGCAGTAAAAAAGTGCTATGGATGTGGTGAAGAATTCTCCCAGAATTACCGTATGCCACCAAACAATGTTATCGTCAAACACGTTGACAGGAGGCTAAGAGGAGGCGATGAGAAAGGTCAACTTGTCTACAGTCCCGATTTTACCAATACCTACTACCACCCTATAAGCAGTCACATTGCCAGGAAAAATCCTGTGTTTGGTGGTTCCGTGCAGGTGGATCGCACATTTTATGAAAGACTAACGTATGGCCAGCAGCTTGAAATCAGCTCCTTTGACTTTAACCTTAACATTGTTTAACTCCTATGATCACTGTGGTTGACCGGTGTACATGTAGTTTATTAAGTAGTTTGTAACTAAAGACCTTTTCTGATGGTGTTGAAATTGGCCTGGAAGCAATAATGCTTTGAGGGCTCTTCGTGTTACGCAAAGCAATGCAATCCAAACAATTTCGGGAGTGACATAAATCGGACAAAATTGTTAATATAGAAAAATTCTAACTGCTTTTCTCTAAGTCTTTTCACTTTTGCTTCTGCTAAAATCTTGCATGGAATTAAACGATTCATATCAATTACAATCCTAACAGCCACGACAACTTTCTCAGGTTTTTGTCCAAAGGTGTGGTTAACAGTGTCTAGGACTTGTCACTCGAGCGTCAGTTTGGTTTCTATAGTACTCTTAAAAAAGTAGTTCAGTTTGACAAATTTACCAGTTCCAGTTAATTATAGGCGGGAAAATCCCATCGTCGGCCTAGTTGCTATTACATTTTTCTTCTACCAGTACCAGTGTTTAGCGTCGCGCGGGATTTGCCCGACTTGAAAGCGATTTGGACGTACTCACTTCCTTGTTTTCCTCTTTGTAGACTGTTGTAGTTGTAGGTATTATTATGCTGATATAAGAAATTTATATCGTTTTGTAAACCACTACATATATTCGTTAAACAATTAAAAGCCAAAAACTTGATGTCATATTACAGGAACAACTGGGCTCCGGCATATAATAATCATTAACGATGGTTGAAATTGTCACTCCCTGTCAATTCTATGTTTTTCTCCATGCTTGTTTTTTTTTTGGTGGAAATGTTCTCGCTAAAATATTTCCTGCGTACTTTCACAGAAAACGTTTTTATTTTTATTTTTGTATTCGTGACTTCCATCTTCTTTCTTTCTTTCTTTCTTTCAATCATGCATTCACTTGTGGTCTTGGAAAATGTAAGGTATTCTTTGTATTTATTTAATTCTCCCCAAACGATCTATTCGAGGCTAAACATTAATAACTTGATAAAATGATGTAATGATGACGTCATGATGACGTCTGCTAACTATTTTGATGCATATCCACTCCTATATTATTTTTCTCATTTTATCCCTCTTTCTTTCTTTCTTTCTTTCTTTCTTTCTTTTTCTCTTTCTTTCTTTTTTCGCCCTTCGGAAGTGGGGGTGGGAAGGGGGGTGGACAGAGCTTGCAGCCCGGGTAGAAAAGAGGGCGGGAAGTGTACGGGAGGCGGAAGCGCAGGAAGCGTTGCTTTAAGTGTGCGGAAAGTGAGAGAAAAGTGGCGGGAACCGAGATTAAAGGTTGGGGTGGCGGGAGGTTTCTCCCCCCTCCCCCTCCCTGTCTGTCCCCTAGGCCCCTCCCCATTCAGACATGGCGTAAATGTCGATTTCCGCTGCTAAGGTCTGAAGAAACGGTCCGTTTGCCGTTAAATAGTGATTATTTGATAAAAATGATGTAATGCTGACGTCATCATGACGTCAACAAAATGTTTTGATGCATTCTCACTCGTGGTCACTCGTGGTCACTCGTGGTCACTCGTGGTCACTCGTGATCAACTCGTGGTCACTCGTGGTCACTCGTGGTCATTCGTGGTCACTCGTGGTCACTCGTGTGTACTTTTAGACACGACCTGTGTTTTTTTATTTTTTATTGTCTTTGGTCTCCTTACTTGAGGGATTAAACACAAAAAATATCAGAGCAACGTTTCGGGAAATCATACAATACTCGATATTGCGAAATATCGTTTTCCAAAACGATCGTGTCTAAAAGTACACACGAGTGACCACGAGTGAGCACGAGTGACCACGAATGACCACGAGTGACCACGAGTGACCACGAGTAGACTACGAGTGACCACGAATGACCACGAGTGACCACGAGTGACTACGAATGACCGCGAGTGAGATTGCATCAAAATATTTTGCTGATGTCTTGATGACGTCATCATTACATCGTTTTATCAAATAATCACTATTTCATCGCAAACTGACCGTTTCTTGAGACCTTAATACCTGGATTCGACATTTCTGCCATTTCTGCCTGAATGGGGGAGGGGCTAGGGGACGGACAGGGAGGGGGGATGGGGGGTACAAACTTTCTTCTCTGTTCCCGCCACTTTTCTTAACTTTTTCTTCCCGCCCTTTTTTCCACCTCCCGTACACCTCCCTCCCTCTTTTCTACCCAGAGTCCCAAATTCTGTCCACCTCCATCCCTACCCCCTACCCCCCTCGAAGGCTACCAGTGACCAAGGGCGAAGAAATAAAAAAAAAAGTGAAAATAGCAAATATAAAAATTAACCAAAAGGTTTTCTGTGAAAGTACGTGATTTAAGGAATTATTTTAACGAGAACTTTTCCACTAAAAGCTTAGCCTGGAGAAAAAAGCACAGAATTGACAGGTAGTGAATGACAATTTCAACAATCTTTAATGCTTTATGATTCTTATATGTGAGATCCCAATTTCCCCTGTAATATGACATAACTGTTTTAATTGTTAAGCGATTATAGTGGTTTATGCTATCAATTTCTCATATCAGCAAAATAATACAATCAAACTACAGGCTTACCATCCTCTGTTTGTGTGGTGGGCTGTGCGTTTGTAATGGCTGTGTTGGTTTATCAAATTAGCAAAACTAAAACCGAAATTTAGGAGTTTTAAAACTGAGGGAAATGAAACAAAAACTCATAAAATTGCTGTCATGGTGTTTTGATTTCTGTTTCTGTGTTTATTTTGGTGATTTAAGGCTCGCGAAAGCGATGTTTTCAAAATAACGGTCGGACTCGCTTTCGCGAGCCTTAAATCACCAAAATAAACACAGAAACACAAATCAAAACACCATGGCAGCAATTTTATGAGTTTTTATTTCATTTTCCTCAGTTTTAAAACTCCTAAATTTCGGGTTTAGTTCTGCTAATTTGATAAACCGACACGGCCATTGAATGCACAGCCCACCACACAAACAGAGGATGGTAAGCCTGTGATCAAACCACTTTGTTGACTACAACAGTCTAGAAAGAGGAAATCAAAGTAATTATTTATTTATTTTTATTTATTTATTTATTTATTTATCTTTTTCACAGGCAATAATGTAGCTGTGAGTACGTCCAAATCGTTTGCAAGTCGTGCAAATCCTGCAGGACGCTAAACGCATACTGGTAAAATGACAAATGTAAACAACTAGGCCGCCGATGAGATTATCCCGCCTATAGTTAACTGGAAACTAGCAAATTTATTAAAGTGAACTACTTTTAAGAGAATTTGGGACTCCTGGTAGAAAAGAGGGAGGGAGGTGTAAGGGAGGCGGAAGAAGGGCGGGAAGAAAAAGTTAAGAAAAGTGGCGGGAACCGAGAGGGTGCGGGTGGCGGGAAGTTTGTACCCCATCCCCCCTCCTGGTCAGTCCCCTAGCCCCTCCCCCATTCAGGCAGAAATGGCAGAAATGTCGAATCCAGGTATTAAGGTCTCAAGAAACGGTCAGTTTGCCGTGAAATAGTGATTATTTGATAAAATGATGTAATGATGACGTCATCATGACATCAGCAAAATATTTTGATGCAATCTCACTCGTGGTCACTCGTAGTCACTCGTGGTCACTCGTGGTCACTCGTGGTCACTCGTGTGTACCTTTAGACACGATCTTCCAAAACTGCCGTTTACAGTGTAGCTACTCGAACCGAGCCACTTGGAAGAAAATTGACCAATCGCAACGCTTTTTGAGAACAAAAGAAGGCAACATTTTTTCATAAACTGACCAATAACGTTGAAAGATCTAGACAATACCTCTCCAAATAAATTTGAAACTGTCTCATTCTGCGGACCTCTTGGGAAATAGTCGAATTTTTTCATTGGTTAGCTTCAATGATGGTGCGGTGTCAATGTGACTGAAATCTGGCGGGTTGTTTTTACGCGTCACATAAGCTGTAAGCTTATTGTAAATGTAAATGTTTTCAAAATGGCTTTTGCCCAGAAAAAACAAGTAAGACTGAATCGAGAGGGCGGCATATACGGCAACAGTCGCCGACATTCCCAGCTATTACGAGATTACGTTTCAGACTTGCACCACTCTCACATAAAAGTCGGCACACACGAGGGGACTAGTCCCTGCGCCTTTCCTGCGACTAGTCCCGGGGACTAGAAAATTTTGGTCCCTGCGACTATTCCCGGAGACTAGAAAATTTTGGTCCCTGCGACTAGTCCCGGGGACTAGAAAATTTTGGTCCCTGCGACTAGTCCCGGGGACTAGAAAATTTTTGTCCCTGCGACTAGTCCCGGGGACTAGAAAATTTTGGTCCCTGCGACTAGTCCCGGGGACTAGAAAATTTTGGTCCCTGCGACTAGTCCCACGAATTCAAACTTGTTTGAATTCGTGGGACCAGTCCCTGGGACTAGTCCCACAAACTATGCTTTGTCCCTTCGTGTGTACTGTTCGTGGGACAAGTCCTTGCGACCAAATGAAAATATTTCATCGAATCTTTTACTTTTTTTCCAGTTGACCTTGTCTGTATTGGGAGTCTTGATCGAATAGTTGTCTTCTTACGCTTCTGAACCAGCAATATAGAAAACTGGAGAAAAAACCTCATCGAAATTGCAAATGACAAATGCTGATAGACCGCACGAGGTATCAACCGGTTTGCAGTTGATTTATTTTAATGTTTTGTGGTTAATCTAGTAAACTCGGTTTCACTGTTGAGGATCGCTTTATTTTTCGTCTCCACATTTCGGAGAATTTCAGTTATAGAGCCCTAAATTTAAACCCTTCAAAAGACTTGTCCCCGCAACTATTGCCTTCGTGTACACACTACAGGGGACCAGTCGCAGGGACCAGTCGCAGGGACTAGTCTCCTCGTGTGTGCCGACCTTAAAGGATTTGGATTTTCTTGCAGTATTGAGACCGCGGTTGGGAAAGGGCTGCAGAAGCTAGAATCAATGCATCAACGATAAAAACCTGTTAATTCAATAAGCACTTAGTGAATGAGGAGATTTGGGAACCTCCGTTTATAATTGAACGATCAAAGGCCGCAAATGTCGATATTTATCTTAAGATCTGTGTTTGTTGATACTCGCTGCGCTGAGCGAACGGTTATCAGAATCAAGCAAGTTTGTTGCGTTACCGAATTTCATTTCGGAAACTGTTTGTTCTACAAACAAACTCATGCATTAGCTGTACCGCTGAAGCGAAAGTATTGTTTAAGGTTTCTTTGTGGGCGAAAATTTTATTATCAATCAAAATTTAGCACATTTAGGATCGAAAGCAATCAATCGTAGACGTGACAGTTTCCCGAGCGGCCATGATCAGAGGTCACGGTGTCAGATGTTTTCGAACGTGCATTGTCTGCCTGATTCAACGTAATTGGTTGTTTACAAAAAAACTTTGCTATCTTTTGTTTTCAATTAGCGTCGCGATTGGTCAGTTTTCTTCCAATTGGCCCGGTTGGAGTAGCCGCACTGTAAATATATTTTAAATTTCACTTGAAGTTTTGGTTGGATGAACAATGGCAGTCTTTGCTGGTTGTGTGCTTTGATCGATGCCTTGCATTTTACACCATTTTCACTACTACGCGACTTTTCTTTTCAAAACACTTCTGAGAACTTTGCAATACGCTTCCGTCAATCATACCTTATATGGGAAGTGTGTGATGTTACCGCAATTGAATTGAGCTCGAAGGAATAAAGATAGCGCCAAATTATCCCGTAAATTTGAGCTGGTGAGTCATATATTGACTAGTAAGAGGCTTTAGAGTCGTTGATGTCGCAAGAATACTTCACGTTTGGCAGTTATTTGTAAAGAAATTTCGACATTTCTTCAGAATTAAATACCCGCTCGGTGGATTATCCTATGCGGCGGATGGTAAGCTTCGTGAATAAGCTAAACCGAAGTGTGAAGTAAAAATTCTAGCTTTTCTGACCTGAAAACAGCACACGACATGTTATTCACCACGAGTATAATCTGGCAATATCCCGAAGTGTACGAGGACGAAATTCAGGAGTGGATAGAGTATGCAACGGTAAAACGAATCATGATCGGCGTGCGATCAACCGATTCGTGAAGAAAATGGGTTTGACAAGAAAAAAGCTGAAGAAACGTACGTATGGCTTGTTGGATTGTTTTTGCAAGAAACACTGCTAATTCTAGTCACCTATCACCCGAGGAATGGAATGAAAAACAAAGCATAAGAGCTTTATAACGTTTATTGTTCTACGTGAATGTTAACGCTGTGACATGATAGCAAGAAAAATCTGAAAAATCGTTATTTATAAAAGCGGGAACGGGGAAATATCAAGGAAAATATTTAAGCACAGTTTCATGTTTACTTCTTCGTTATAGCTCACTGTGATTACCAAAGAACGTGATAAGCGAAACAGGGCGATGTATCGTCGTAGGTCATCGCTAAATTTCACCGACAACAGTTGCTATTTATAGATGAATCAGAACTTCTCAGACTCATCTATAAATAGCAACTGTTCTCGGTGAAATTCAGCCATCCTACGACAATACATCGTCCTGTTTCCCTCATCTCGTTCTTTGGCAATCGTCTTGGTATTTAAGAGCGAATGTTACCAACGGTCAAACATTTGGTGGCAACAGGTCAAAAATCAATTCCGCTCATATTCTTATGTTAGGTAGACCTTAATGTGAAACAAATCACTGCATAGTTCGTTTGGCTGAATATCGATTTATTTTCAAGAAAATCGATAATAACGGTATTCGCTCTAAATACCGCTTTTGGAGCTCAAAATTTAAGGCAAATCTCGAAGCTTCGCGTAACAAAACGAAGCATTCCAGGGCAATAAAAATTAACAAAACTTGTACGACGATGTTTAAATATATGTTAAAAGCAATTTCAGCAATTTCTGCTCTGTTATTTACGAGCTCTAATTAAATTTATCCGACATAGTTTTGACTAAATAAAAAGTATATCAAGTTTGACCTCTAAAAAAAGTATGTGGTACTGAAAATTATACGGCAAGAATCTGTTTTTTCAATAGGGGAAGGGATGTTCTTTCCCCTCCTGAAAGGATTTTTTGGGGAAATTTATGGACGCGATGTTATAGAATTTTAAAGTTGGACAAAATGTGTTGATTCAATCGATCCGAAAAGTCAGCCTAATTAACTCAGTGTACACATACACAAACAACTTCACGTTTTCCACAGGTTTTGATCAGCCATCAACTGATTTTAACGCAAAATCCTCTAACCTTCATGTTGCTGTATCACATATGAGAGCTGTAGTCCTTGTTCACGATAAAATTCAAGCAAACTGCAAGGAAACTTGACAGGATATCACAACTTGCCATGCCGTATAACCGAACATCCGCCGTTTTTGATGTGAGGATTCCCTTTCCCCATTTTCGTTAGAAAACAGGCTTAAGGTGTTGTACATGAGATGTCTTTCCTTTAAAACTAGCTCTGAACCGAACAGCGAAACAAGACGTCGTTAATACAAAACATCTGTTACGTGCTTTGGGTGATAGTGCTAATTAATTCAGAACGAGTTTTGGTGAAATCGACAACTGGATGCATGTACCGTGGTAACGAAATTTTGACTGTATCGGGTGAATTTGGGGGAAAAGGTTTTTTTTTTCAAGTAAGCTATTTCTGTCATCCTACGTTTACTAATTTAAGGACTGAGCGAAGATTCTCAGTAGATTGGGCTCGACAAGCACTTTAAAATGAGTGAAACTGAAAACAGCGGACGTTGGTTTTGTGACATACCCTAGGCTGAGCTTTACTTGATGGGCAGGGCGAAGGGGTTTTAAAAACATGTTTTCTGTTGGTTTTCCAAGAAGTCGCACAGTTAATGAACGCTATATTAGATACTATGGCTAGATTAAAATGCAAAGTTAGGCATGAAAATTTCCTTTTCGGTCTTAAAATTCGTTTTGTTGGGGGTGAGGGTGGGGTGGGGCTGGGGCTATAGGTTTTGGGGAAAGAGGTTTTAGAGAACACTGAATCGACTGATTGTAATGATTCCTGGCATTAAAAGACTTTCAAATAAAGCAATGTGATACCTTAAAACCTCCTTTTTATTTTTACCAGGTTCTTGTTCTCATTTACATGCTCGTGTACATTTACCACACAAACGCTTATTTACGGAGAATAGACATTAATAAGAAATCGAAACTGTACTGGTTCTCAGGGAATAAATTTAATGATCTGCAAGATTGTTAAGAGCTTCCTCCCTTTGCCAGAACACACAACCCACTACGGGCTTAACTTGAATGATGTCTTATGAGTCTTGGGTTTTCCGCTTTCGACCGTCACGCACCAACGAAAAACGACTCTACTTGACTCACACTTTTTATTTTACTATGTTCTTGTTCTTATTTACGTGCTCGTGTACATTCAACGCACAAACACTTATTTACGGAGAATAAACATTAATAAGAAATCGAAACTGTACTGGTTCTCAGGGAATAAATTTAATGATCTGTAAGATTGTTAAGAGCTTCGTCCTGTTGCCAGAACACACACCCCACTACGGGCTTAACTTGGATGATGTCTTATGAGTCTTGGGTTTTCCGCTTTCGACCGTCAACACGCACCAACGTTACACGACTCTACTCGACTCACACTCCTCTAGTGCGTGTAGTCTTTTTTAAAAGCTTCCAAAAGTGCAGAAAAGTACAAAACGGTTTACACTGGGGTTCAAAGCTCAATTCAACACCGATCAACACTGTTGAATTTAACACGTTTGGCGACTTTTCTTTTGTTCTCAGGTGTGCTACCCTGTTCAATGAAGTTCTATAATTTTGTTTCACTTTTTTTCCCTATGTTCTCAGGTGTAAACAAAAGTGTTGAATTCGTTTGCCCACCTTTTCAACATCGCACAACAAAGTTGTGTTCAAGATTGTTGAATAATAGTGAATGAGTTTGGCCGAGACATAATGTTTGCAAACGAAAAACGCAAAGAGCCTGAGCCAACAAAATGAGGGTGTAGCCGGGCTTGAAGGCTAAGAAAAGTGATAAGTTCGAACCCTTAATCCCCCATGACCAATAAGAAAAGGTTTTCTCTTTTCCAACCCCTCCCCCATCCTCCCCTTCCTCGCGAAAGTGGGTGGGTCGGTCGGTTGAACGGTTAAACAAAAGGGAAAAGAAAACAACAATAAATAATTCTAAGAGAGCCTTGATTACAAAGTTCTCATAACTGTCATTTTGCAAGAGTCGCTATCACTCTTAAAGGTGTTCGAAGACCTTGTTATGAGGGTGACTTAGACGCTCAAGTCACTTTAAGATGCAAAAAGAATTAAAAAACGAGGAAATGATGCAGGCAGAGACTAAAGTTTCTTTTTTGTTTCTTGTTTTTTTAGCAATTGGGTTGGTCTGTACGTGTACAGCATGCATTGTATACCTGATCGGTGCCTTTTGGTGTTAAATCCAGTTTTCGGAAAATAGAGAACCTGCAAATTCCTTTCCGATCCCCTTTTATAATAACGCACAAATCTTTTTCACATGCAGGTGACTGGCTTGAACGGAGTGTGATGTTTTTAAAGCGAAAGGTTTCACTTCTGCATAATTGATATACATTAAGGGTGGGGCTAGGTAAGTTCTGAAACAAGACATGGACAAGCTCTGCTTTATTTGAAAATCTTTTAATGCCTAGAATCGTTTACTTATACTATCACGTTCACGTGGGCACTTACAATCAGTCGATTTAGTATTCTCTTGAACGTCTTTCAAACACCTTTAGCCCCAACCCCGCCCAACCCAAAACAAAAAGAAAACAACATTCTCAGACCGAAAAGGAGATTTTCATGTCTAACTTTGTATTTTAATCCAGCCATAGTACCCAATATAGCGTTCATAAACTGTGCTATTTCTTGGAAAACTAACAGGAAAAAGCTCTCGGGTTAATGTCACGCAACCAACATACGTTTTTTCAGTTTCATTCATTTTAAAGTGCTAATAGAACCCAATCTACTGAGAATCTTCGCTCAGTCCTTACATTAGTAAACGTAGGATGACAGAAATAGCTTATTTGAAAAAAAAAGACCTTTTTACCCAAATTCACCCGATACAGTCAAAATTTCGTTACCACGGTACATGCATCCAGCTGTCGATTTCACCAAAACTCGTTCTGAATTAATTAGCACTATCACCCAAAGCACGTAACAGATGTTTTGTATTAACGACGTCTTGTTTCGCTGTTCGGTTCAGAGCTAGTTTTAAAGGAAAGACATCTCATGTACAACACCTTAAGCCTGTTTTCTAACGAAAATGGGGAAAGGGAATCCTCACATCAAAAACGGCGGATGTTCGGTTATACGGCATGGCAAGTTGTGATATCCTGTCAAGTTTCCTTGCAGTTTGCTTGAATTTTATCGTGAACAAGGACTACAGCTCTCATATGTGATACAGCAACATGAAGGTTAGAGGATTTTGCGTTAAAATCAGTTGATGGCTGATCAAAACCTGTGGAAAACGTGAAGTTGTTTGTGTATGTGTACACTGAGTTAATTAGGCTGACTTTTCGGATCGATTGAATCAACACATTTTGTCCAACTTTAAAATTCTATAACATGGCGTCTATAAATTTCCCCAAAAAATCCTTTTAGGAGGGAAAAGAACATCCCTTCTCCTATTGAAAATCCAGATTCTGAGGAAATGTCGAAATTTCTTTACAAATATCTGCCAAACGTGAAGCATTCTTGCAACATCAACGACTCTAAAGCCTCTTACTAGGCAATATATGACTCACCAGCGCAAATTTACGGGATAATTTGGCGCCATCCTTATTCCTTCGAGCTCAATTCAATTGCGGTAACATCACACACTTCCCATATAAGGTATGATTGACGGAAGCGTATTGCAAAGTGCTCAGAGGTGTTTTGAAAAGAAAAGTCGCGTAGTAGTGAAAATGGTGGTAAGGAACAAAGGTGAGGAAACTCGTTGTTTCTCAAATCAATCGTTGCCGAAAAAGTATCACTGACGTAACCAAGGATTTTTAATTTAACTCTACGCAAGAAGAAGTCATTATTGTATGTTTGAATTTTACTTCAAAGTACAGACCACTTGTTTCTCTTAATTTGCTCTTGTTAATGAAACCGGCAATTTTCATTTTAACGGGTTAACGTTTATAAAACGTTACATTAAAACCTTTTTACTGCCGTGACAATTTTCTGTACAACAAAATATTTGCCTTGGTGTGAAAGCTGCAAGGAAACAGCTGAACCATAATTTTAACAAAATTCCGAACAAGTGTCCAGAAAAAGCCTAGACCAGTTTTAACCGAGAAATAACTTTACTGTTATTGCCCGTGTTCGAATTGTGATGTTTTCATAAGAAAGTTTTCTGAAGATATGGACTCGCAATTTTCATCCTCGTTATCATGTTGAACTGTGTTTGACTCGCGCTGACTCACAAAAACACAGCTATAACCGAAAACGTAGCCTGCGTAGCCGGCGGGATCGTTCGCGCGCGCTAAGTTTTGGCTTGGTAGAGGACAAGAAGCCGCGCAGAGAATGGGGAGGAGACGCTTTTTCAAACCTTTTCAGTACCCTGTTATGTGCGTAACATCACTTTTAAGGTGTTTCGATACAGTTTTTTTGGGACCATACCTAACTTTCAAAATCGGCTCTTAGACAGTCTTTATCTTGTCGGATCAACGTGAAATTTGCAGTACTTTTTGGTTTTGCATTGAACTTAAGCGTGATTTACATTTTGTGAAAATCGATATTTCCATGACAATGATAAACAAAAATCCTCGAAAACACTAAAATTGAAATTTTCCTCGATCCAGATTTCCCTTTGAAAAGTAAATACCAACATCTTAAACTGTGGTGTATGGCAAACAAAATATACAAGATCACAAAAAAATTCTGTATGTTTGTTTTGAAATAAATCGCAAAAACATTTTCAACCTTAGTTTTTGCATAGTAATAGTAAATGCATCGAAAAATAATCAATGCTTTGATGAAATGGCTAGAAAATACCTTCAAAATGTGTCTTTTACTTACTATTTTACGCCTAGAAAGTTTTGTTGAAACTGGAGTTCGCGATCTCGAGAACGAATTGTTTTTCTAAGATCATTCGCGTAATAATTTTGTGGTAATTTTTGAATTTGAGCGCTTTTGCGAAAATCTTAAGAACGGCTCGATGGATTTTTTTAAAACATTAAACACGCGTGCTTGACGATGTGACCAATTTTAGTATCGAGTCTTATTAACATTGATTCACTGGAACACTTTTAGATTTAATGTTAAAGAGGACCGTATGAACCGACGGAAAAGCTTGCGTTACAAATTCACAGTTGGTAAGTAAATGCTAATATATTCAAAGTAGTCCGTAATTCATTGCCTCGTGATTTTTATCTGTTTTCTTTGTTCTTTGTTGCACTGTAGATTACAACGAAAAGCAAAAATCACGGAGGAATGCTTTGCGCATTACTTTGAATATATTAGCATTTATTTGCCAACTGTGAATTTGTAACGCAAGCTTTTCCGTCGGCTCATACGTCCTCTTAAACGTTAAATCTAAAAGTGTTCCAGTGAATCAATGTTAATAAGACTCGATACTAAAATTGGTCACATCGTCAAGCACGCGTGTTTAATGTTTTAAAAAAATCTATCGAGCCGTTCTTAAGATTTTCGCAAAAGCGCTCAAATTCAAAAATTACCACAAAATTATTACGCGAATGATCTTAGAAAAACAATTCGTTCTCGAGATCGCGAACACCAGTTTCAACAAAACTTTCTAGGCGTAAAATAGTAAGTAAAAGACACATTTTGAAAGTATTTTCTAGCCATTTCATCAAAGCATTGATTATTTTTCAATGCATTTACTATTACTATGCAAAAATTAAGGTTGAAAATGTTTTTGCGATTTACTTCAAAACAAACATACAGAATTTTTTTGTTCTTGTATATTTTGTTTGCCATACACCACAGTTTAAGATGTTGGTATTTACTTTTCAAAGTGAAATCTGGATCGAGGAAAATTTCAATTTTAGTGTTTTCGAGGATTTTTGTTTATCGTTGTCATGGAAATATCGATTTTCACAAAATGTAAACCACGCTAAAGTTCAATCCAAAACCAACAAGTATTGCAAATTTCACTTTGACCTGACAAGGAGAAGACTGTCTAAGAGCCGATTCAAAAAGTTAGGTATGGTCCCAAAAAACTGTATCGAAACACCTTAACACCCTAGATCCCGGAGTATTATCTGATACTGGAGATTTTAGCGCCAATTTCATGACGTCAAGGAATGATAGGTAAGACCGCTCCCATGTTCTTACGTGCAGATTGCACCCGCTCGTGTGAGGAAGAGAGGGCCTAGGCACTAATGTAGGGATTAACTTCTCCAGGGACGTTATTGTTGGGCTTTACTTCATGGTTGGACAGATGCACCTCCTCCATTATGACCGAGAACTTCCTTTCTTTAACACTCTCCCTCGTATGTTTGTTGAAGCAAATGCTGTCAAGAGTAGAAGATAAACCAGTCACAAGCGAAATTCAGGCCTTAAGACCCGTCTCGAGTACGGGATTGTTTGGTCTTTACGTTGGCTGGGCTAGTGTATAAACTGAACTCTTCTCCCCAACTATGATCCTCACCCCTCTTTCCATCCGTCAGTTGAAACGTATATTGGTTGCAGGCTGCTGGACTTGTTTGTATGTTATCGTATGGACCAGCTGCTTTTCCAGATACCAAACCAGAAAATTTAAGATCGAATCTTATGAATGATCCATATTTTGTCGTATTTTTGCTAGACAGGTACCCAGTTGTTATTTATTTCAATTTTGGAGATGAAAACGGGTCCGAATGAAGCAAGACATGCTGGATGTTATGATTCGCATACCTTTTTGAATTACACAATCTGGCTGAGAATGGTGCGGTTTAGCAGGTTTCACTTAAGAATACAGCTCGAGGGTAGACTAGGGCTTTAAACAGTTTTGAACCATCCTTAAGTTTTCGAGCTAGAGGCACTGACTACTAGAATACTGCGTCTTCAATGGGATGATCGTTTTGTTTAGTTATTAGGACGCATTTTTACTGAAGTTACGTCTAGAGCTTGCCCGTCCTTACCAGACAAGTTGTATGTTCTTTGGCATAGGGAACCAAAAAGATGCAGAACCCAGCGTTTCAGGACACTTCTTACCTAGTAAAATATGAACAAAAAATATAAAAATAAATAAAAATAAATAAACAACAAAAAAGTAAATAACACAAAAGTATAAATAATAAACTATGTTAACCATAAGTACCGTTAATGGGATTCTCCGCTTTCAGGTTTTAAATTCCTGTAATCGTATTAGGGAACCTTTCCCCCAGAATTCTCTGTTTTTTGGTGCCCAGCACAAGAATCATTTTGTCTTGTATTCAGACAAACAAAGGATAGGGTGTAAGAAAGGGAATATGATCTTCACCTATCCGCTTCATGCCATGTGGCACATGAGGCCTCAAAGGGAACATATATAAGTCACAGTGTATTTCTTTTTACTAAATGATTATCTCTTGTTAAAAGAACTGTTTAACGACAGTAAATGAAATTTGTATTTTGAGGTAAATCCTCTCTTTAGAGGTCGAGGTTGCGATCACCTTTTCAGTTACAAAGTCCCACAAAGTGTATTTTTATTACCTACCCCTGTACAACAGCTGTCTGAATGGTCAATAAGTAAAAGGAAACCGTACCAATGCAGGAGAAAATATAGTGCCAATACACATTAGATTTGGTCATAATCTCTTTCTGCAAACCACATATGAAACGCTTAATGTACCGTGTAGCATGAAATTTTCGCGGGAGTTCAATTTCGCAGATTGACGATTTTCTGTGTTTCGAAGGAACAAATTTTTGCGGATTTCGGGCAATTTTCACTCCGGTATTTAAAGTACGAAACTTGTATACATCAGCAAGGGAGGTGATATTGTCTTGTTACATTTTACTCATTTACTTTGCTCATGTTGTGAGTCGTCGATAATAACCCAGGGAATAACTCAAAGCTACCGAAAGTTGCGATTTCGTATGCCTTATGGGCTGCCGAGAGGGACACGTAGTAAACTATGGTCAGGAAATGGTCTCGTCTACGGTTGTTATAAAAAATACCCAGAGACCGCAAAGACTACTCGATATGATGTAGTTGTAAAGAGGAAGGTCGTTATATTGCTCAAATTAACCGAAAGTCAGGAACCCAAATATATGGAGTAAATTATTGCGGATTATTTTTTTTTAGGAGTTCCGGGATAAAATTTTCGCGGATTAAGGGAAAATCCGCGAAATTCGCGAAAATTGGATCCTGCGATAATTTCATGCCACACGGTAGTTTATGTAGTCCCGACATCTAGTGCAAGTCTTCCACTACGCCATTAATCAGCAGCCGAACTGTCAAATTGTATTAAGCGGTCGTTTAGCTATCCCCCAAGGGTGACCGTTTAATGCAAGTTTAACTGTAGGTAAAAATCGACATTTCACTTTTAATTTTTTTTTTAGCTTGTACCTTGGGCGTAGAAAAGTTGTAGAGTACAGGATTGACAGAAGAATTTACCGGCAGAACAAAAACTGCAAACCACACATAAACCAGTCCTTCAGGGTCGTAAAATTTTCCAACAGGGGCGAGGATACTCAAAACTATTACAGGCACCCAACAACTGAAATCAATTAAGATGATAGCGAACACTCTCCTTGCCAGGGCGGACTCTGTTTTGAAGCTAGACAAATGTGTTTGTGATTCTCCTTGAGCTTTGACACTCCACTTCGATTTATAGACCTTGAGGATAATGGCCATGTAAGCTGCCATGATGAAGAGAAATGCTGCGAGGTTCAAAGCGATGAACACAACAACTGAATACTCCCAGCCTGCTAGCCTTTCTGAGGACAACTGGAGAGGAAGACATACTGACGAACGACCTGCATAGGACAAACGTTGCTCACAGTGAGAACAAGCTGCTAGGTCGGGATCAAACGAAAACCAAAGTTAAGAAAGATCAAACTCATTGAGAGTGCATGAGAATTTACTTTTAAATTCTGTCGACTCTTGTCCTCGTTTATATCTCAACATAACCTAGCCAGTTCCACATTGTTCCAATCTCTAAAAATTTTTAAACTTGCGGAGTCCTAGGACACTAGCGGTTGTTTTGGTTTCCGGCTTTTGTGTACTACAACGAAGGAGAACTTTGACGTCGGGGACTTCAAGTGAGGCCACAGGACGTCTATTCTTCCTTTTTTGGCGTGCCTTTGCCTCCCACCGGGAATAGGAAAGCTATTTTTTACCCTTCTGTCTTGACAATTGGCATCAGTGGCGTCAGCGTTCTCGTTGCTGAAGGTCCTTATTAAAAAATAAGTTAATTGGAAATGAGGTGAAGACATTGTCAAAGGCAAACAGTTTGATCGAAAATGCAATATTGTGGCAGTTGTATCCGAAAATGTTTTCTCTGAGTTTTCCTATCTTTAATTTCATAGTTGGTCATTTTGATTGCACGAACCTTGCCGGTGGAACGCATATGAAAGACGATACTTTACCGTAATAACCGTATTTCCTCCTCTCGTTGTAAAAGTAGGGAATGTCAAACGCTGGTACGGCGGCGATGATAGTACCACAAATCCAAGCTATTGCCCAAATGATGTAAGTTCCTCTTAACGTCAAACGAGAACACCTTAGTACGAAGACGGTACTGATCAAACGGTCAGCTGTGATAACAGATCTCGCTCGATAGCACTGACAAAGCACCAGCCAACTTACAAAGCGTCCCAGACCTCCATGTTATATCGAAACTGAAGTAATTGCCTGTTAAAAACATCAATTTGCCATTAGTCTTTAACTCGGTAATGCGGAAATCATAGAAATTAGAAAATTAGAGAAATTAAAATAATGATAATTGTTCGTTTGAACGAACTGCTGCATGGTTGGTAGCTATAGTGCAGTGTACTTTAAACGTTGGAGCGGCGGAAGTGAAAATGTTAAGAAATAAAAACATTTTACACGTTAAAGCTATTGAAAATCACTAGAAATTCATATATCGGGTTTTCAGCATTGCTCCTCTAATCATGGCAAGTAATAGTGGTTCAGTTGTTTGGAGCAGTGAACAAGTCGGTCAACAATTAGAGCCCTACATTATCCAACTGACCTAGACAACAAAATGTGGTTAACCCTCGTTAATACAGTCATTGAAGATACAGAGTTTCCCGAAACTCTACTGAGCACAATGTACTACCTGTAACAAAAAGGCCGGGAGACGTTTGACGATTCAATACCTGCTTGTCTTAAAGTTTTGCCAGGACAAGTCTTTTGAAAATTGTTTGTCTCAGAAAAAGCTTTAGAGTGACGCCAACATGAGAACAAGCACAAAATAAATACATTTAGTATACACCAAAACAGTGGATAGCGTTTTTCGCGCTCTCTTATTGGCTACTCATATTCGGAATAGTTAACACTTCTTGGCACGTTGTTGGCACTTCTGTTGTTTGGCACTTCTGTCGAGCATCTGATCACAGGAAACTAGAACGTATCAAAGAAAAAGCTTTGAAAGCGATTTATAATGTAAGAAATGAGGTTACTTATGAACAAATGCTAAACTGGGCAAAGTTGCCAACAATGAAGAATCGACGTCTACAGGACATTGCCATCTTAATGTACAAAGTAAAAAATGAACTCTGCCCATCTTATGTGCAGGATCTGTTTCAAAAGAATAACAGTAGGTATAATTTGAGAAACAGTGATTTTGTGATACCTAGGTATAACACCGTTTCTTATGGTAAACATAGCATAAAGTACCTTGGTCCGATGCTCTGGTCCAAATTGGATAAAGAAATTAGAAATTCTAATTCGTTAAATAGTTTTAAGAACACTATTAGAAAAAAGAATCTCGAAGCGTTACTGGAGGAAGGATGTCACAACTGTCCTCTATGTAGTAATTAGTGACTTTTGATTTTCTGAACATTTGGGGGTTTTATCACTATAGGTTGATGTGATATTATATTTTATATTTTATATTGTATATATTGTAATATTTTATATATTTTTACTACTTTAGATAGGTATAGATAGGTGTCCCCAATTAGCTTACTTTAGTGTAAGCTAGATATTTTAAGACACGTTAATAAAGTTTATTATTATTATTATTATTAATTATTCTACGAGGGCGCGCTGGATATCGAATGATAGATAACCAACGAGGCGCGTAGCGCCGAGTTGGTTATAATCATTTGATATCCAGCAAGCCCGAGTGGAATAATTGTTTTATTAAAAACTTAACCACTGTTTAAAAAAAAATCAAGAAAGAACGGGAAAAATGAGAAAAGAAATTTAAACGGAACAAGAATCGATCACATGACTGAACGAAAAAGGCGCCAAAACCTTGCAAAGTGTTGCAGCGTTTCATTGCAGAGCTGAATGAATCAATGAAAAGTGCTCGAAAGTGAACAAAGTAGCACAAGTTTTGGAGAAAAATCTTCTAATTATTGGCTCTGAAATATGATACATGTTTGATTTTTTCTGAGACATTGTTGTAATCTCGTTCAAAGCGGATTGAAGCTGTACAATTTCACCACATTAAATGCTGGAGTTGAAACTGAACAAGTTTGTAATCTTTTCGCACAACGGAGCTATCATGTGCGTGTTTGATCGAACTGAAGACAGAACAAATTTGAACTTGAAGAGGTAATTTCTATGCAGCTCAGAAGCAAGATTACTGTAGCGAGGAACATTAGAATTCACCATCATAGTTTGTTAAACGCAAAGCGCAAAATGCAGTTGTTCTCGGTTTAGAGGTTGCGGACGGAAACTATAAAGGAAACTATAAAGGAAACTATAAAGAAAACTATAAAAAACTATGAGGGAAACTATGAAGGAAACTATGAAGTAAACTATGAAGGAAACTATAAGGAAAACTATGAAGGAAACTATAAAGAAAACTATGAAGGAAACTACAAAGAAAACTATGAAGGAAACTATAAAGAAAACTATGAGGGAAACTATAAAGGAAACTATGAAGAAAACTATAAAGAAAACTATGAAGGAAACTATAAGGGAAAATATGAAGAAAACTATAAAGGAAACTATGAAGGAAACTATAAAGAAAACTATGAAGAAAACTATAAAGGAAACTATAAAGCAAACTATGACGGAAACTATGAAAGAAACTATAAAGGAAACTATGAAGGAAACTATGAAGAAAACTATGAAGAAAACTATGAAGGAAACTATGAAGCAAACTAAAAAGGAAACTATGAAGGAAACTTTAAAGAAAACTATGAAGGAAACTATAAAGAAAACTATGAAGGAAACTATAAAGAAAACTATAAAGGAAATTATAAAGAAAACTATGAAGGAAACTATGAAAGAAACTATGAAGAAAACTATGAAGGAAACTATGAAGGAAACTATAAAGGAAACTATGAAGGAAACTATAAAGCAAACTATGAAGGAAACTATAAATTAAACTATAAAGCAAACTATGAAGGAAACTATGAAGGAAACTATGAAGGAAACTATAAAGGAAACTATGAAGGAAACTATAAAGAAAACTATGCGGGAAACTATGAAGGAAACTATGAGGGAAACTATAAACGAAACTATAAAGGAAACTAAAAAGAAAACTATGAAGAAAACTATAAAGAAAACTATGAATGAAACTATAAAGGAAACTATGAAGGAAACTATAAAGGAAACTATGAAGGAAACTATAAAGAAAATAATAAAGGAAACTATGAAGGAAACTATGAAGAAAACTATAAAGGAAACTATGAAGGAAACTATAAAGAAAACTATGAAGGGAACTATAAAGGAAACTATGAAGGAAACTATAAAGAAAACTATGAAGGAAACTATGAAGGAAACTATAAAGGAAACTATGAAGGAAACTATGAAGAAAACTATGAAGAAAACTATGAAGGAAACTATGAAGGAAACTAAAAAGGAAACTATGAAGGAAACTTTAAAGAAAACTATGAAGGAAACTATAAAGAAAACTATGAAGGAAACTATAAAGAAAACTATAAAGGAAATTATAAAGAAAACTATGAAGGAAACTATGAAGGAAACTATGAAGAAAACTATGAAGGAAACTATGAAGGAAACTATAAAGGAAACTATGAAGGAAACTATAAAGCAAACTATGAAGGAAACTATAAAGGAAACTATAAAGCAAACTATGAAGGAAACTATGAAGGAAACTATGAAGGAAACTATAAAGGAAACTATGAAGGAAACTATAAAGAAAACTATGCGGGAAACTATGAAGGAAACTATGAGGGAAACTATAAACGAAACTATGAAGGAAACTAAAAAGAAAACTATGAAGAAAACTATAAAGAAAACTATGAAGGAAACTATAAAGGAAACTATGAAGGAAACTATAAAGGAAACTATGAAGGAAACTATAAAGAAAATAATAAAGGAAACTATGAAGGAAACTATGAAGATAACTATAAAGGAAACTATGAAGGAAACTATAAAGAAAACTATGAAGAGAACTATAAAGGAAACTATGAAGGAAACTATAAAGAAAACTATGAAGGAAACTATGAGGGAAACTATAAAGAAAATTATGAAGAAAACTATAAAGAAAACTATGAAGGAAACTATGAGGGAAACTATAAAGAAAACTATAAAGGAAACTATAAAGAAAACTATGAGGGAAACTATGAAGAAAACTATGAGGGAAACTATAAAGGAAACTATGAGGGAAACTATAAAGGATACTATGAAGGAAACTATAAAGAAAACTATGAGGGAAACTATGAAGGAAACTATTAGGGAAACTATAAAGGAAACTATGAAGGAAACTATAAAGAAAGCTATGAGGGAAACTATGAAGGAAACTATGAGGGAAACTATAAAGGAAACTATGAAGGAAACTATAAAGGAAACTATGAAGGAAACTATAAAGAAAACTATGAAGGAAACTATAAGGGAAACTATGAAGAAAACTATAAAGAAAACTATGAAGGAAACTATAAAGAAAACTATGAAGAAAACTATAAAGAAAACGATGAAGGAAACTATGAAGAAAACTATGAAGAAAACTATGAGGGAAACTATGAAGGAAACTATAAAGGAAACTATGAAGGAAACTATAAAGAAAACTATGAAGCAAACTATAAAGAAAACTATGAAGGAAACTATGAAGAAAACTATGAAGAAAACTATGAAGGAAACTATGAGGGAAACTATAAAGAGAATTATGAAGGAAACTATAAAGAAAACTATGAAGAAAACTATGAGGGAAACTATGAAGGAAACTATAAAGGAAACTATAAAGGAAACTATAAAGAGAATTATGAAGGAAACTATAAAGGAAACTATGAAGGAAACTATAAGGAAAACTATGTGGGAAACTATGAAGGAAACTATGAGGGAAACTATAAAGGAAACTATGAAGAAAATTATAAAGGAAACTATGAAGGAAACTATAAAGAAAACTATGAAGGAAACTATAAAGGAAACTATGAAGGAAACTATGAAGAAAACTATGAAGGAAACTATAAAGAAAACTATCAAGGAAACTATAAGGGAAACTATGAAGGAAACTATAAAGAAAACTATGAAGAAAACTATGAGGGAAACTATGAAGGAAACTATAAAGGAAACTATGAAGGAAACTATAAAGAGAATTATGAAGGAAACTATAAAGGAAACTATGAAGAAAACTATGAGTGAAACTACAAAGAAAACTATAAAGGAAACTATGAAGGAAACTATGAAGGAAACTATGAAGGAAACTATAAGGAAAACTATGAGGGAAACTATGAAGGAAACTATGAAGAAAATTATAAAGGAAACTATGAAGGAAACTATAAAGAAAACTATGAGGGAAACTATGAAGGAAACTATTAGGGAAACTATAAAGGAAACTATAAAGGAAACTATGAAGAAAACTATAAAGAAAACTATGAAGGAAACTATAAGGGAAACTATGAAGGAAACTATAAAGAAAACTATGAAGGAAACTATAAGGGAAACTATGAAGGAAACTATAAAGAAAACTATGAAGAAAACTATGAGGGAAACTATGAAGGAAACTATAAAGGAAACTATGAAGGAAACTATAAAGAGAATTATGAAGGAAACTATAAAGAAAACTATGAAGAAAACTATGAGGGAAACTATGAAGGAAACTATAAAGGAAACTATAAAGGAAACTATAAAGAGAATTATGAAGGAAACTATAAAGGAAACTATGAAGGAAACTATAAGGAAAACTATGAGGGAAACTATGAAGGAAACTATGAGGGAAACTATAAAGGAAACTATGAAGAAAATTATAAAGGAAACTATGAAAGAAACTATAAAGAAAACTATGAAGGAAACTATAAAGGAAACTATGAAGGAAACTATGAAGAAAATTATAAAGGAAACTATGAAGGAAACTATAAAGAAAACTATGAAGGAAACTATAAAGGAAACTATGAAGGAAACTATAAAGAAAACTATGAGGGAGACTATGAAGGAAACTATAAAGAAAACTATGAGGGAAACTATGAAGGAAACTATTAGGGAAACTATAAAGGAAACTATGAAGGAAACTATAAAGAAAACTATGAAGGAAACTATAAGGGAAACTATGAAGGAAACTATAAAGAAAACTATGAAGGAAACTATAAGGGAAACTATGAAGGAAACTATAAAGGAAACTATGAAGGAAACTATAAAGAAAATAATAAAGGAAACTATGAAGGAAACTATGAAGAAAACTATAAAGGAAACTATGAAGGAAACTATAAAGAAAACTATGAAGGGAACTATAAAGGAAACTATGAAGGAAACTATAAAGAAAACTATGAAGGAAACTATGAGGGAAACTATAAAGAAAATTATGAAGAAGACTATAAAGAAAACTATGAAGGAAACTATGAGGGAAACTATAAAGAAAACTATAAAGGAAACTATAAAGAAAACTATGAGGGAAACTATGAAGAAAACTATGAGGGAAACTATAAAGGAAACTATGAGGGAAACTATAAAGGATACTATGAAGGAAACTATAAAGAAAACTATGAGGGAAACTATGAAGGAAACTATTAGGGAAACTATAAAGGAAACTATGAAGGAAACTATAAAGAAAGCTATGAGGGAAACTATGAAGGAAACTATGAGGGAAACTATAAAGGAAACTATGAAGGAAACTATAAAGGAAACTATGAAGGAAACTATAAAGAAAACTATGAAGGAAACTATAAGGGAAACTATGAAGAAAACTATAAAGAAAACTATGAAGGAAACTATAAAGAAAACTATGAAGAAAACTATAAAGAAAACGATGAAGGAAACTATGAAGAAAACTATGAAGAAAACTATGAGGGAAACTATGAAGGAAACTATAAAGGAAACTATGAAGGAAACTATAAAGAAAACTATGAAGAAAACTATAAAGAAAACTATGAAGGAAACTATGAAGAAAACTATGAAGAAAACTATGAAGGAAACTATGAGGGAAACTATAAAGAGAATTATGAAGGAAACTATAAAGAAAACTATGAAGAAAACTATGAGGGAAACTATAAAGGAAACTATAAAGAGAATTATGAAGGAAACTATAAAGGAAACTATGAAGGAAACTATAAGGAAAACTATGAGGGAAACTATGAAGGAAACTATGAGGGAAACTATAAAGGAAACTATGAAGAAAATTATAAGGGAAACTATGAAGGAAACTATAAAGAAAACTATGAAGGAAACTATAAAGGAAACTATGAAGGAAACTATGAAGAAAACTATGAAGGAAACTATAAAGAAAACTATGAAGGAAACTATAAGGGAAACTATGAAGGAAACTATAAAGAAAACTATGAAGAAAACTATGAGGGAAACTATGAAGGAAACTATAAAGGAAACTATGAAGGAAACTATAAAGAGAATTATGAAGGAAACTATAAAGGAAACTATGAAGAAAACTATGAGTGAAACTACAAAGAAAACTATAAAGGAAACTATGAAGGAAACTATAAAGGAAACTATGAAGGAAACTATAAGGAAAACTATGAGGGAAACTATGAAGGAAACTATGAAGAAAATTATAAAGGAAACTATGAAGGAAACTATAAAGAAAACTATGAAGGAAACTATAAGGGAAACTATGAAGGAAACTATAAAGAAAACTATGAAGGAAACTATAAGGGAAACCATGAAGGAAACTATAAAGAAAACTATGAAGAAAACTATGAGGGAAACTATGAAGGAAACTATAAAGGAAACTATGAAGGAAACTATAAAGAGAATTATGAAGGAAACTATAAAGAAAACTATGAAGAAAACTATGAGGGAAACTATGAAGAGAATTATGAAGGAAACTATAAAGGAAACTATGAAGGAAACTATAAGGAAAACTATGAGGGAAACTATGAAGGAAACTATGAGGGAAACTATAAAGGAAACTATGAAGAAAATTATAAAGGAAACTATGAAGGAAACTATAAAGAAAACTATGAAGGAAACTATAAAGGAAACTATGAAGGAAACTATGAAGAAAATTATAAAGGAAACTATGAAGGAAACTATAAAGAAAACTATGAAGGAAACTATAAAGGAAACTATGAAGGAAACTATAAAGAAAACTATGAGGGAGACTATGAAGGAAACTATAAAGAAAACTATGAGGGAAACTATGAAGGAAACTATTAGGGAAACTATAAAGGAAACTATGAAGGAAACTATAAAGAAAACTATGAAGGAAACTATAAGGGAAACTATGAAGGAAACTATAAAGAAAACTATGAAGGAAACTATAAGGGAAACTATGAAGGAAACTATAAAGAAAACTATGAAGAAAACTATGAGGGAAACTATGAAGGAAACTATAAAGGAAACTATGAAGGAAACTATAAAGAGAATTATGAAGGAAACTATAAAGAAAACTATGAAGAAAACTATGAGGGAAACTATGAAGGAAACTATAAAGAGAATTATGAAGGAAACTGTAAAGAAAACTATGAAGGAAACTATAAAGCAAACTATGAAGAAAACTATGAAGAAAACTATAAAGGAAACTATAAAGGAAACTATAAAGGAAACTATAAAGGAAACTATAAAGAGAATTATGAAGGAAACTATGAAGGAAACTATAAAGGAAACTATGAAGGAAACTATAAGGAAAACTATGAGGGAAACTATGAAGGAAACTATGAGGGAAACTATAAAGGAAACTATGAAGAAAATTATAAAGGAAACTATGAAGGAAACTATAAAGAAAACTATGAAGGAAACTATAAAGGAAACTATGAAGGAAACTATAAAGAAAACTATGAGGGAGACTATGAAGGAAACTATGAAGAAAACTATGAAGAAAACTATAAAGAAAACTGAAGAAAACTATAAAGAACACTATGAAGAAAACTATGAAGGAAACTATAAAGAAAACTATGAAGGAAACTATAAAAGAAACTATGAAGGAAACTATAAAGAAAACTATGAAGGAAACTATAAAGAAAACTCTGAAGGAAACTATAAAGAAAACTATGAAGAAAACTATAAAGGAAACTATGAAGGAAACTATAAAGAAAACTATGTTCCATTTTCCCGCCTTCATTTTTTGAAAGAAAGATTTCTCGCTGGTCTTCGTACCTAATAACTTTTAACAGATCGCCGTGGATAGGATAAGGGTTTCTTTTCAACCTCAATATCTCGTACTTATTTTGCATATCAATATCAGCGGCACCGCTGGCGACTCCTTGAGGACCACGAGGCCCAGGATCGCCCTTGTCTCCTTTTGGACCTGTCTGTCCGCGCTCGCCTTTTGGACCCTGGGGCCCAGTTTGTCCTCACGGACCAGGAGGACCAGGGGGGCCCGCTGTGTCACTTGTCGTTTGGCTTGAAGTTTCACCGATCGGGCTGTTAATGTAGCCCATTGTCTATATTTTCATCAACATTTTTTTTCATTAATTTCTGTGGTTTGTCATAGTAAAAAAAGGGAATATTGTTTGTCGGTTGCACTGTCAAGCGGTTGGTGCTCCACCCCCAACTCGTCCGCGATTCGCTTGTTTTCTCTCTGAAGAAATCTGAAAGTACAAAAATGGCTGCAGTTGTCGCGGATGTTTTTGGGCACCTTATGAAAGTTTTGAGTGAGATAAATAACCCAGCAGTTTCTGCGTCGCCCGTTGATAAAATAATCAATGATGGCGTTTTGGTTGCTTTCCCAAACCAGATCATCCAAGACGACAATTTTTTGGTTGTCTATCGGAAGCTCTCCGAGCGGAATGGTTTGGTCCCCAGATGCCTCAATGACCTCGTAACCAACTACGGGGTCGATTGTTGTGCAAAGTCCTGCAAAAGAGACTGATATTTGTTCTGGTGTAGGTTTTTTGAAAAAAAGGTAAACTTTGCCATACTCCAACAACTTGTAAAGCATATGCAGCAAGATTTTTGTTTTGCCGGAATTACTGGGCCCACAAATCAGCATCCGGAAAACATCGGTTGGCATGCAAGGGTGACCTTGCTTGTAGTTTGATGTGGTGAGAAAGTCAGGATCATAATTGGGACTGGCATGAGAGCAGCTTAGACGTGTCCGAAAGAGCTCCGTTCTTGCTATCTCTCTGTATAATATTTGCCCGCCTATGTCCGACTTATTCGCTATCTTCTCGAAGTAACTCCAGTACATCAGAGTCAAATTCTCCAACTGACAAGCGCTCCAGGAGGACGGAAGATCGAGGAAGCGTATCTGGTGAAGAAGAAGAACAGCAACACGACGAAGTCGCACTCGCTCTTGACATGGCCGGAGATATGGCAACTAAACTCGCTGCTATCTTAGCAAAACTCAGCAAGCTAGACAGCACTGAAGCCACACTTAATGCGATGCCCAATAAGTTGGCTAAAGTTTAATCAGAAGTGTCGAAATTGAAGGAAGGTGTACGTAATACGGAGACGAAAGTTGAGCAGATGGATGGAGGCTTAAAATGGATCAACGATGAAGTGCAACAAGTACAGATCAAAGTCAAAGAACTTGATTTAGCCAAAGAGGAACTACACACTAAACAACTGTACGCAGAAGCTTACAGTAGAAGGGGAAACTTAAAATTTTTTGGATTGGAAGAAAGAGGATCAAGTACCGACACGAAGGATGACACACGTGGAATACTGTTTGATTTTATAGAGAAAACTCTTGGCATAGAAAACGATGCCACGAAAATTGAATTTCAAAGAGTTCATCGGTTGGGTAAACCTGTACCGGGAAAATCAAGACCAATTATTGCACGTTTCCTTCGATTCCAAGACAGAGAGATCGTGCTGAAAGCCTCTTTCCAACTTCAAAACAAAAACCTCAAAGTCTTGGAAGACCTGCCCCAAGAAATCATTGAAAGACGTGGAAAACAAATGACGAAACTTAAAGAGGCGAAGAAGAAAGGTCTTAAGGTATCTTTCAGTAAGACGGAACCAGATAAACTCCATATAAACGCCAAATTCATGCCAATGTAATCTTTTTCCCTAAGATTAAATTTCTTATCGGAATCTCTTTTCTAACACCTTACAACACTTATTAGGCGGTTATTATTAGTTTTGGTAACAATATATATTGAGGGTGTGAGCTCTATTACGGATAGAATTTGGTTCCATCCCCCCCCCTTTTTTTCCAACTTCAAGGCCCATCTAAGTAAGTTTTGATGCCCTTTCAGTTAGGTTCTGGGGCAGAGGGAGTGTCAGAACAGTTCATCCCGTTCTTGGTCTTGTATGTAAATGTAATCTGTTATGTAACTGTATGTCTGTTTTGCAGTCAAGTGTTTGTCTCTGTCACATCTTTGTTTAGTGTTCCTCGTTATTTATGTAAATCAACGTCTTACTGTTTCTTTAAGGAGGTGACATTTTTTGTTTTAATACAAACTAGGAAGCTCCTTTTCTCAAAATCACCATTAACACCTCAACGCCACCATAGGAGGACCTCAAATTAACAATGTTAATTTTAAACTTATTTCATTAAATGCTCGAGGGATTCGGGATTTCAAAAAGCGCAAAACGATTTTTTCATGGATTCAAAAACAACATGCTGATATCGCATTTTTGCAAGAAACATATAGCACGCCGGAGGTGGTTGAGAATTGGCGGTTTCAGTGGAAAGGGAAAATGTACTATTCCTATGGTACGAGCCACAGCAAAGGTGTTCTCATTTTAACAAGTGACAAATTACAATTTGAACTGAAATCTATAACCGAAGACAACGATGGTCGGTATGTTTTGATCGATACACTTATTCAAGACTCGCCTTTTTTACTCTTGAATAAATACTCCCCAAACACAACATCGGAACAATGTTTGTTTTTCTCTAATATATTATCACCACTAGACGAATCAAACTGCGATTCAAGCAGTCAGTTAATTGTCGGCGGAGACTTCAATGTACATTTAAATGCTGATCTAGACAATCAGGGCGGTCGAATAGAGAAAAAAGACTCAGTTAAAAGTATAACTGAGATCAAACTAGCATATGATCTTGTTGATATCTGGCGAATTAGAAATCCGGACAAAAGACAATATACTTGGAGGCAAAGGAAACCTTTCGTTCAGCGACTATTGGTTAGTTAGCGACTGCCTCCAAGACCTCATTGAACACACTGAAATTATACACTCCATTAAATCTGATCATTCCGCTATAACTCTACAAATTGATAGTATTGAAGATCAAACTCACTGCCCTTCACATTGGACCTTCAATTCCAGCTTATTAGATGATGATAACTACATTGATCTTATCACTTCTAGCCTTAAAATATGGTTAAAAGAATTTGAGGACATTCACGACAAACGTCTCCTCTGGGATTTGTTGAAGTAAAGAATAAGACAATCTACAATCGTCTTCAGCAAACAGAAGGCTAAACGAAGAAGAAACAAACTCGCCGATATTGAAAACAGACTTAGAAAGAGTGAACTGCTTTGTGCTACAGATCCCACGGATAATAACATTGAAAATCTCGAAAAAGTTAAGATTGAATATGATTCTATGTATGATTATATTACTCAGGGAAACATTATACGATCCAGAGCCACATGGTATGAAAAAGGTGAAAAAAATAATAAATACTTTCTAACTCTTGAAAAAAACAGAAGAACAAAAAATTGCATACGGAAGTTTTTTAACAAACAAGGAAAAGAAATTGTCAACAGCAAAGCGATCATAACAGAATTAAAAGATTTTTACGAAGAGTTCGAGAACAAAGATTCAGACATTAGTGCCAATGATCTTCAGAACTATATTAAAACCTTAAACATGCCTAAATTATCAAATAACCTACGCCTCCTTTGCGAAGGACAGCTGACGTACACTGAGTGCTAAAATGAGTGCTATATTTAGAGAAACTCAAGAACAACAAATCGCCAGGAAATGATGGCTTAACAGCAGAATTTTACAAAACATTCTGGCCAATACTAGGAACTTTTCTTGTTGATTCTTTAAATGCAGCATATATGTACGGACAACTTTCTAACTCACAACGGCAAGCAATTATTCGTCTCATCGAAAAGAAAGACAAACATAGGAGATACATAGAAAACTGGAGACCCATCTCATTGTTGAATGTGGATTATAAGATCGGTTGAAAAGCATTAACTGCCAAATTGGAAAAAGTCTTACCAGAGATCATACACGAAAACCAATGCGCCTACGTTAAAGGTATAGTGCATGAGCCAGAGGGGGTGAACGGTACCACTTGGGGGGACAAAGAGTGACGTACATTTTTGAAAAGCTCTTTACCCTTAGTAAAAGAATATATGTGATAGCATTTGCCAAAGTGTCATCTTCCATGATTTTTCAAGGGGTTGGGGTGAGTATAATTTTTGGTCCTATACTGCACTTTCAGTTAATCATGAACTTCTACTGGCTTACCCATCCAGGGTGTAGGGATTTCTCTTCTGCAAAATAAGACTAAAAACAACTCTTTTGTTCTTTGCGATCTTGTGATAAGTTTTATGCCCGAAAAAGCTTTTGTTTCTCATGAAGAAACCGTAAAAAAATGCATAACTGACCCTTCAGACAATTGAAGTTTGCAATGAAGAGACTCAGGTTAGACTTTGTATTAAAAGATTAGGCAATTTTTAAGTTAGGTAACAGTTAAAGAAAAGCTTCTTCTGGAAAAGTCTTCGAAAAGTGTTCTGCTTACACCCGACGATCCATTACGGATATGAAGTAGGCCAAAGTATACCAACCCATGGCCAATTCATCCAGGGCATGTTGTACCAGACAATTTCGCAGTTCCAGAATGCCTGGTCATATTCGTTCCTGGAATCCTCCTTGGCGACTGCACCGCAGCTAATCCGTCTACAAGAATAAAGATGCTGATCGACTCTTTCAGCTGAGATCTCATTTATGCAACATCTGTGGCCAAATCAAACCTCCTAAACACATTCTGTGGTCGTATGGGGTGGAAACACTTACTGAAAGAGTTAATACAAACGCTGAATAGACTCGGACATAGTGTGTCCTACTCTCAGCTCGAAAAACATGACACAGCTTTGTGCTTACAGAAGATTGTGCCAAACTTAAATCAGGTGATTCTTCCAGGGACTATTCAACCTAACGTGTTCACCAACCTGGCATGGTATAACATCGACAGGTTAGAGAGACACTCACAGGAGAGGGAACCACTCACCGTGTTAATAGAATTGCTGTCAAACCCAAGGTGTACGGACTACAGCTACCCAGTATACAGGCTCCAGTTATCAGCAAACGAAAGCAGAGGACCATCACGAAGGAATTTCAGCCTCTAGCTGCATACATCCCAGGAGACAGGGTAGGACCACAGACTCCCAGAACAGCTACGATTGATTATGGTGGCCAGAAACAGATTTCTAGAAGAAAGGACCTACTTTGGCTTATTGCAAGACTGGTTAAAGGAGACAATCAGCGGATCCCAAGCTCGAAGGCTTTAACGTCAAGTCTCGTAGCCATGAACCCGTTGTGCAAGATGTTGTTGGATATCTTCCTACAATAAATGCTCCCGTGACTCAGCTAGATCTTGCGTCAGTCAAAGGATGTCAGGAAGATTTTAGATCTACCCGATTGTGGTTTTCATGGAACAAGCACTTTATGCCAAAGCTTGTGAGGTCGCCTGGAAGCACAAAGATCTCTACGCTGCAGTTCTTAATTCTCAGACTGGGAACTTTTCATACAATTTTCAACCATCTCTCCATAATTAGCAAAAGGTTCTAAGGCGCTGGTTTGCGTGATTTCTGCCCTGAATCAGGGATAATCGCAGAAGGTTCAGTCTCAGGCACCCTCGTGCGGTTCAAGCTCACAAGTGCATAGATACGAGGCCCCTCTGCGCCTCATCTGGAGACAGTTCATTCCCTGGGTAATGAATAACTATCCAAACAAGCTGACACACCTACGTGCAATCCAGTCTGAGGCTGAAAAATGGCTGAAACCTTCAGCGTGTCGCGGTATAATAGCACCTTGAACAGTGAGTCCTTTTTGCAGGTGTACCAACTGTGGAGTCAATACCTGGAGCATCTCCGCCACGAGAATAGGCAGTTGTCTGCCTTTTGGATGTCCTACATTCACCTTGTTTGGGATGTGCTGTTAGGCCTCATCCTTGCGTCCCGAGAAGGTAACTGGTTGCTACATCTCTGTGCAGTTCATCATATGATCCCATGGTGCTTTGCATACGAAAAGTTCAAGTATGCAAGATATCTGCCGGTGTACTACGCACAAATGGCTAACCTTCCAGTGGAACATCCTGGTCTACATCAGAATTTTATGCACCGGTCAAATTGAACCTTCAACATCCCCCGGGCATACCCCGGGCATTTGACTGTGCATCGTTCCCGGGGAGAGGGGAATTTGGACGTTTCCTTGGAAGAAGGGTGGGGACTTTGAGCCGGATTTATATCTTGTTCTGACGTAATATGCCCTTGAGTTTTTTTTTGGTTTTTGCAGGGTTTGACAGATTTACAAGATAGAAGTTCGCCTTTGCTAGCGAATAACAATTTCAAAAGGGTCTTTAAAAGAAGTTTGAAGGTGTCATTACGGCATATCTCTCAGTACTAATTGGTGGGGCATTTGAACGGCTGTTTTGCCCCGAAGGGAGGGAATTTGAACAAGCCAATATTCAAAAGTTCAAATGCCCGGGGGGTTGTCAGGGGGATGTTAAAGCTTCAATTTGACTGCTACATTATGGAAGGTCATTTTTCCGTGCAGCTAGCCGATGAGAGTCCATTTGGGAGGATTCTCGTGGATCAGACCACGAAAGGAAGGGCCAACCAAGACACAAAGACAAGATTCAACTTAAAGACCGGCGCTGTTAATAGGTTTTACCTTACGGCACAGTACATGTGTGCTTTTCTCGATCAGTGAGGAGTTAAGTACAAGCAAAGCGACCTCGATTTCACCAAAATGAGATGCAATCACTGAGAATGGCTAAAGATGAAAGGCAAGCATTGGCAGTTGAAGCCCTCATCGAGAGCTGGAGTAATCTATTCATAGGAATCAAAACCTCAACAGCATCTCAACAGCGAAAGAAGCTCCTGCAGATATTTCATACGACTTATTTCACGCCTGTGAGATTTGAGAACAACAATTCCAGCAATTTCAGGAGGAAAGGCTTCAAAGCTCCCCTCCCAAGAAGAAGTTTCACGGGCCTGTGAAGTTGAAAAACTGAAGACGTTTACGTCACTCAATAAGAAGAAAGCAGTCTCGACTCAGGGAAGAGCCATGATGCTCAAGGCCGACAGATCTCTTTTCGGGAGAACGATAGTTACCGGTCAAAGTCGGAAGTTAAGATATGCTGCAACATAGCCTTGGGCATTGACGACAGGAGAGGACTTTCCTCGGAAGACCCTTAAGGCGGCATTGGCTTCTTAATTGCCAAAGCATCTCCAGCTAGCTGATGGGTCACCAAATAACTCAGCTTAGGTTATAGATGGGATGGCTCTCGTACAGAAAGTGAACGTCGAAAGCACCCAGATCACTTTTGGAAGCCTGGCATCCTCCTTGATAGCCATGGTCTTACCTGAAAGTTTAGATAGCAGCAGGAGCAACTTCGGTTTCGACACCTATAAGGAAACTTCCACTAAGAATACAGAAAGAAGCATGCAAGGGGAGGTGCCTGGAGTGCAAGAAGTGAACATAACCGCCCCACAGCTGATTAAGGAATGGGAGAAGTTCCTGAGCCAGTTGAAGAACGAAACAAGCTTGATAAGTTTTCTGGTCGAGGAATGGCAAACTACGCAGTACGTCCATGGAATTCAGCGGAATGGAAAAGAGCTGTATAACATGTGTGAGGAGAAATGCTGGAAGGCCTCTGGAGACAGAACATTGGAATTGCCGGAGTTATGCAGCTGCCAAGAGGAGGCTGTCACTAGTCTACTGCTACGTGCTGCACACGTTATGACGCAGTGGTGGTCAGCTCTGAAGATACTGATGTGTTTGGGATGCGTCTGGCCTTTTCCAGTTCCATTGATGCCAGTTTGTTCCAGAAATGCGATACTAAGACACACAAAGTTGATTGACACAAGTAAAGTGGTTGCTACTATCGGGGAAGATCTTTGTCAGGCTTGTGTTGGTCTTCCTTCCTTCACCTGACGTGACACAGTTAGTGCTTTTGCTGGCATCGCCCTATAGATTGTCAGGTCAGACGATGACGCAAAACAAGCATTCACTGAGCTGCACCAATCCTGGGACTTTTCGGAAGACCTTCTCCGGGGCATCGAAAAAGTGACCTGCTCTTTCTACTCAACTGGAGCAAATGCAAGTGACGTGAACGATCTTAGATACAATCTTTTCTTGGCGAAGAATAGAGAGATTGAGTCGCACCAGTTACCACCTTGCAAAGACTGCCTTCGAAAACACGCCATGCGGGCAAACTATCAAGCGTGTATTAGGAGACGCAGTCTGCAGTGTAGCCCACCAATCCTCGCCCCAGACAGATTCAAATGGAAGATGGGGAGCTCAGCGGAAGACGAATCAAGTCTGACAATTGACAGGATGGCTGGAAAGCTTGCTCCCGAGACAGTGCTGGAGCTTCTTGCATGCAGATGTCCCAGATCGTGCAGACTTTCAGACTGCGTTTGCTTAGCGAACGTCCTAACATGTACACAGACTTGTGTTGACTGCAGGATTGTGAAAACTAAGCCGCACAGGAGGATGTGGAAGTCATTAAATTGTTGATGGAGATAGCGAGGAGGAGGATGAAGGTGGTTACTGAGAAGTCCGCTTATATACCCGATACTCCATTTTTATGTTCCTTGGCCACTGCCCAGGCCTCGCTGCCATTTCTAGGGATTTTTAACTTGTTCATGTACTGAAGAGGTGAAACACAGTTGACTAGCATTTGTCCGATTTGAATACCTCTGAACTTAGAGTGAGACTAAAGAACTCTCGCACATGAAATTTAATGGATACTCAAGAACAAAAACACTGTGCGAAAACATGTTTTACTGTGCTTAAAACAAGTCCAGAATAGAGCAGTTTTCAATTGATCGTCAAAAGTAATTTGCATTTGCTTTGGTTTTGCCTTTCTTTGCTCTGCAATTGGTAAAACAAAAACAAAACAAAACAAGAAAGCGCCACTTTCTCAACCAGTCAAAAGTGAAACCAAAAACAATCGTTTCGTGCTTGGCGTCGGTTACATGTATTTGCTTGTCGTTTTGATTGGTTCATTGTGTTGTTTGTGTGTTTTGTAATTGGTCAGAGTAATTGCTTTTAGTTTGCTACCACGACACTCAAGAAAACCGCTCTAACACGTGACAGTGACTTATTGCCAGCTCAAAGGAAAGTATTAAAAGGAAACCACATCTCAAGATGAAACAGTTAGCAGATGTGATTTACGCAATCCAACTAAATAGCAAAATTTGTCCTATTGGCAGCGATAGGCCGCTTTGTTTAGTTCGAATGAAATATAGGGGACTGGGTGCTAGTTATCAAGCATGCCAAAAAGTGAAATTTTGTTGTCAAAGTAGACATTTTTTCGGCTTTAAAGTACTGTGAGAATGATCTCTAACAAGAAGGAAAAGATTAAAACATAAAACAGTGTAATATTATCGAATAAGAAAGCACTAGAAAGAAAAGAATGCGTTTTTGGCCATTAAAGCTCACGTTATCAGTCACATGATCACACCCTGTCCAAAAGTATTGATCAAAATGGCGCACTGGTTTACTCAGCTTTATTTTTGCATTGCTCGTTAAGTCGTTTCCCCAGTTCCGTACAATAAAGTAAGTAAATTATGTTGGGAATGCTATGTATAATTCTCACGTTGGAAAATGGCCCAAAGGGGGAGGGGTAAGAAAAGGTGTCATTTTCCCCCTGAAGGTGACAATGCTATCACCCGAAAATGTAAACTAGGGATGTTGACCTACATCACCATGGACAATCCAATCGGCCAAATTTAGGGTCCTGGCTCATGCACTAGTAGAACTATTTTTGATGGCGTCAGATCGATTAATGATGTAATGGAATACACAAAACTCTACAATATCCCCGGTTTAATGACAACTTTTGATTTTACAAAGGCCTTCGACTCGCTAAGTTGGCAGTTTCTATTCCATACACTCAGAGCTTTCAACTTCGGCGACTCTTTCATTCGATGGGTTGAAGTTCTCTACTAAACGAGGCGTTCGTCAAGGTGATCCGTTGTCACCTTACCTTTTTATCATCGCCCTTGAAGTGGTCAATATCGCTATACGAGAAGGCAAAGAAATCGAAGGAATCAAAGTGGGAAATCATGAAATCAAACTCAGTGTCTTCGCTGATGATCTTACCACCTTTGTCAATAATTCGCCTTCATTTACTCGGTTGAAACATCTTGTAAATGGATTTGGAAATGTTTCCGGCTTGAAATTAAATGAAGAGAAAACAGAGGCATATTGGCTTGGTAGCCTACATGACTCTCAAGAAGATCTTGGCATAGATAAAGATAAAGTTAATAAGCCAATGAAAATCTTGGGAATTTTCTTCACTTACGACTGGCAGAAGTTCCTAGACCTAAATTTTGAAAGCATTATTAAATCTATCAAAAAATCTATTAACGCATGGCGATGGAGAAACTTACGTCTACTCGGAAGAATTCAAATTATTAAAACCTTTGCTATGCGAGCCTCACAAATCCCTCTAACGAGAGATATCATTAAAGAGATAAACGCAGTTTTATTTAACTTTGTATGGAACTCTGGAAAAGATAAAATAAAACGATCAACTCTGATAAGTGACTACAAAAATGGTGGTCTAAGAATGCCACATGTAGAAACATTCGTCAAAACTCAAAGAATGTGTGCATGAAGAGATACTTGGATGGATACAAGTTGAAACTGATTTGGAAGCTAACTTCTGTGAAATAATTTAACATGCGCTATAACCCCAAGTGGTCTCAATCCTCGATTAATAGATAGTAGAAACATTGAACTAAACTATACCTTGAAACTGGCTTGGGTTATCCATGCTGCCGTCTTTGGGAAAACTTCGAGTACAGCGAATTTTAACAAATAGGGCTTAATGAAGTTCAACTTTGCCACATCCCGAAGTACACCAATATTTCCGTGTTAAGCTACACAATCTCTCTTTTCTTCGTCGTTGCTTGATGCTTGATGATGGCTTCAAACTAAAATGCAAGGTTGATCTCAAAAAAGTTAGAGGGAAAAGAAAAATTGAACGATACTTGTGTTATCGTTGAGAGCTCTCTGTGTAAACCACGATAAAACGTGACATCTACTATGCTACACCTGACACCATATATCCAAATTTGGTTATACAATTCATTCACGGTATTTGGTAACGCAATGCAAACAAATCTACAAAGAAAATTTGTACACGAAGGAACAGAAGTTTGGAAACGTGAAAATCGCCCATTTCGGGCTTTTTCTTCCTCTTTTTGGAACGCAAAAGAATGTTAACCTGGAAATTAACAAGAACGAAGTAGAGCGAGCCTGTTTGATTTAAGAAGCAAATTTTCCCGTGTTTTTGTGTAGGGCAAAATTCAACTTCACTAAGCCCCATTTGTTAAAACTTTGCTGAGTTCGAAGTGGTCCCAAACAAAGTAGCACTGATAACCCAGCCATTTCCAAGGTATGGTTTATTTCAATGTTTGTGCTATCTATTGAATGAGGATTGGGATCATTTAGAATTATGGCACATGTTAAATTGTTTCACAGAAGTTAGGTTCCAAATCAGTTTCTACGTGAGCATCAAAACCTGCCTTTTAGTTTGGAATTGTTTGTGTTCAGTGGATGAAAAAGACTTGTTCTGTCGATAGAAAGTGCCTATCTTTTTCTCTGCGCTTTAGTTTACCAGCGCGATGCAAGTTTATAGTACTGATTTTCAAGATTAATTTCCTGTGATTTTGACCTCCCGAACCCAAGAATCGATTTCCTCGTTTTTATCGAAAATAAAGCGCTTCTAGGGAAAACGAACTACATCAGGTTTCTAGCTTTACCAATACCTAATTATATGCAAAATGTGAAAGAAATCGATTTTTCACACTACTGCCGCGAAATTGAAATGTTGCTTGATTTGACTGGAAATCGCTCTTAAAAGGTCCTTCGCAGTCTTAAGCCATACTGCCAAGGTCAAGGCGATATGGGTGAAGAAAGACATTGGTAAGGAACCTGGGTGACTGAAATGTGCGGTGGGCTAGTAGATCTTTGAAGCCCACTTGCCCGGTGGCTAGTGACTCAACAGATGTCGAACCCTGTTAAAGGTTGTGAAATTATAAAAGGCACCTTTAGCATCAGCATTCAAGACTAATTGTTGCACATTAATTTGTTTTATTATATATTTTTTGACTCATCTATTGTAATGTTTTTTAACTTCCAAAAATTCTGGGGGCTCGAGCTCCCCCACTGCCTTTCCCCCTCCTACGGGTCTGGGCATTCTTGGCGCATGAAACTAAAAAACAATTAAACTGTTTTTTTTCAAGCTTTCGATTCGTCTAGTGTTGCAACCACAAACTCCGCCAACAAGAAACTGGAACCAACAACAACCGTCTTCTGTGTAACGAAGCAGTTCATGTATGTATGTATGTATGTATGTATGTATGTATGTATGTATGTATGTATGTATGTATGTATGTATGTATGTATGTATATATGTATGTATGTATTGTCATGATAGTGACGTCATCAGTCATGCGCAGTTGTTGAATAAAACCATGTCATGGTCTCAGAACGTGGGTTAATCAAACACTGTTTGAAATCACGAAAACTACCTCAAAATGAGTGTATTCAAGCCGCCCTCAACGCTAAGTCTAGAGGGAAATGTTGCAGACAATTGGCGCAAGTGGAAACAGCGATTTCAATTGTACATGGAAGCTTCAGGCTCAATGAAGAAACCCGAGAAGCAACGCGTCGCCATATTTCTTCATCTCATCGGAAACGATGCACTTGAAATTTACAACACCTTCTCGCTACCGCCTGCAGAGGAAAAACTCGACGTATTATTCCGAAAACCCCAGACGCAACATCACTTTTGAACGCCACAAATTCTTCACTTGCGTTCAGCAACCGACTGAAAACATCGATCAGTACGTCACAGAGCTTCGTACCAGAGCGAGCACGTGTGAATTTGGCGAATTGGGTGAGAGTCTAATTCGAGATAGAATCGTCTGTGGAATCTCTTGCAACACCCTGAGAGAAAAGCTACTGCAAGAAACCGACCTGGATCTTCAAAAAGCTATTGATATGTGCCGAGCGTCGGAGTTTTCGAAACGCCAAACGAAATCAATCACTGAAGAACCGAAAAATGTGGATTATGTAAACAAGAAAGCGGCGCCACGAAAATTCCCTCCGAAGGCCCACGGAAAGAAGAAACTTGGTCCCACAACTTGTAAAAGATGTGGAACAGTTCATGGCCCGAGAGAATGCCCAGCGTTTGGAAAAATCTGTCACAAGTGCAAGAACCGCAATCATTTTGCTTCTCAGTGCTTATCGAAAAATGTCCACCTCGTGGAAAGTGATCAACAACCTCGCATCGAACCGGACATTGAAGAATTTGAAGAATTGTTTATCGGCCAAGTCCAGAAAGATGTTCATGATAACGAATGGACAGCTACTCTACAAGTGAATGACAACAAGGTGCAATTCAAATTAGACACTGGGGCTCAAGCAAATGTGATTCCGAAACACGTGTTCAATTCGTTGAAAGGGACACCGCAACTGAGACCAACCAAAGCTAAACTCATTGGGTTCAATGGTTCTGAGATACCTGTAGTAGGAGTAGCAAGGATGACTTGTAAGTACAAAGACAAAATGATTGATTCTGATTTCTTTGTTGTTGAGGCTGAGGGTCAACCACCCCTACTTGGTTTAAGAGCATGTCAGGAACTTAGCTTAATCACGTTTGTAAGAACTGTTGACACAGCCAGTGCCAATGCTGAGAGTATCCTAGATGAATTTGCCGATCTGTTTGAAGGCCTTGGAGAGCTCGAAGGAGAGCATCATATTGAAATTAATCCAGTAATTAAGCCTGTCATCCATCCCCCTAGAAAAGTTCCTTTCACACTCCTGCCCAAGCTAAAGAAAGAACTTGAAAGGATGGAACAATTAGGTGCAATAGAGAAAGTTGATCAGCCTACAGAGTGGGTAAACTCTATTGTAATAGTGGAGAAAGAGGATGGAAGTCTAAGAATTTGTCTTCACCCTAAAGACCTGAACAGGGCAGTAAAGAGGGAACATTTCCAACTCCCGACATCCACTGAGATTACAAGCAAGTTGGCTGGTGCAAAAGTATTCAGTAAACTGGATGCCAAAGATGGCTTCTGGCATGTCAAATTGGACCATCCAAGTTCCCTTCTCACAACTTTTAACACCCCCTTTGGCCGCTTCAAGTTTAATCGTCTGCCATTTGGTCTTAACTCCTCTAATGAAGTATTCCAGAAGAAAATGCAGTTTGCCTTTGAAGGGATTGAAGGAGCAGAAGTTATCTATGATGACCTCCTGGTTTGGGGCAAGGATGAAGAAAGCCATGACAGAGCACTCAGAAATGTCCTCGAAAGAGCTAGAGAAAAGGGTGTAAAGCTGAAGAGATAGAAATGCAGAATCAAGATTCCTGAAGTTGTCTACATTGGTGATAAGATTAGCAAAGATGGAATCAAACCTGACGAGTCAAAAATTGAAGCAATCCTCAACATGCCAGGGCCACAGAACAAGAAGGATGTGGAGCGCCTGCTAGGAATGGTGACCTAGCTAAGCAAGTTTATCCCTAGCATGAGCGCTTTGACCGAGCCACTTAGAGCCTTACTCAGACAAGAAGTACAATGGCACTGGGGTGAGCAGCAAGAAAGCTCGCTCAATGAAATTAAGAAAGTCCTCACCTCAAAGCCAGTCCTGAAATACTACGATGTGAACAAGCCTGTAAAGCTCTCTGTTGATGCATCCCAGTCAGGACTCGGAGCAGTATTACTTCAGGAGAATCAACCAATCGCATATGCCTCAAAATCCCTAACAGAGTGCCAGAAAGGCTATGCACAAATCGAAAAAGAAACACTGGCCATTGTGTTTGGATGTGAGCGGTTTAACCAGTACCTATATGGCCAAGCAATCGAAGTTGAAACAGACCACAAGCCGCTGGAAGCAATCTTTTCTAAGCCTCTTGCCAAAGCACCACCCCGAATCCAGCGCCTACTACTTCGCCTACAGCCTTACCACCTAAAAGTGAAGTATGTACCAGGGAAGTTGATGTTTATTGCAGATGCATTATCTAGAGCCCACCTGGAAACAACTTACCAGAATGAAGGAATCCCTGATGGTGAAATTGAAATGCAAGTCCATCTTCTGGTAGCAAACCTACCGATAGCTGATCCTAAATTGCAAGAACTGCAAGAAGCAACAAAAGCTGACCCCTCTCTTCAGGCAGTCGCCCAACAAGATGGCTGACCTGACCACAAGAGTAAAGTGCTGCTAATGCTAGACCATACTGGAGTTTCAAGGATGAAATCCATGAAGCTGATGGGATTCTCTTCAAAGGTCACAAGGTGATTGTCCCTACAAGACTGCAGCCAGAAATGCTTGGAAAAATCCACGAAAGCCACCTCGGAATCGAAAAAAGCAAGCGAAGAGCACGTGACCTCCTGTACTGGCCAAACATCAATGCACAGATAACAGATCTAATCTCAAACTGCAGCTCCTGTCTTAAACACAGAAAGAACAACGCCAAAGAACCCCTGATTCAGCATGAAGTACCCCATAGACCCTGGGAGAAGATTGCATGTGATTTATTTACCCTTGGAGGTAAAGACTATGTTCTGACTGTTGATTACTACTCAAAATGGGTAGAAGTCGGCCTGCTACGTGACAGTACCGTTAGTTCAGAAGTCATTACCCAACTCAAGTCCATGTTTGCACGTTATGGGATACCCAGTGAACTCATTTCTGACAATGGTCCCCAATTTACCAGTCGTAAATTCAGAGAATTTGCAGAGTCGTGGGAGTTCAAGGACACAACCACGAGTCCCAAGTACCCACAAGCTAATGGGCAAGTGGAGAATGCCATTGGAACAGTAAAGGCTGTGTTAGAGAAGGCGCATGAAGATGGTACCGACCCATACGTTGCCCTGCTAGAAGTCAGGAATACGCCCATTACTGGACTTAACTATTCCCCAGCTCAGATCTTCCTCAACAGAAGGCTGAAGACTAAGCTTCCTACTACTGCTGAACTACTGGAGGCACAAATCCCAATGGATGCTAGGTCCCAGCTCCTTGCCCAGCAACAGAAACAGAAATTTTACTTTGACAGAGGAGCCAAGTCCCTACCACCCCTCAGAAAAGGAGATGCTGTCAGAGTGAAGACACCAAACGGCTGGAAACCTGCCACGGTTACAAAACTCGCTAACACTCCTCGCTCAGCCATTGTGACCAGCGACGGAACTCTGTACAGACGGAATAGGAGAGATATGATCAAGACCTCCCAAGTTGGCAGAGATCCCTGCACGCAAACCCCGCAAGGAGACAAAGAAGCATGCATTAAGTCCCCGCCGGGAGATAGAAATGCCTCCCAGACATCGAACACCGTTACATGTAGAACGAGATCTGGCCGAATTGTCAGATCAACCAGACAAAAGGACTTTGTATATTATTAGTGGACTGGACTTTCTTGATTAGAGACTATTTTTATGTTAGTATATTTGTAGATGTTAAGGATCGTTTATCAGTGGCTTGCCGTTAGCTTAGAGTCAATTTAAGGACTATGAACATCGACCAAGTTGAGGTCATGGACACTTCATTAGTTAATGGAAAATGTTGATATTTATTCTGCCATTCCTGTTAAGAGGGGAGATGTCATGATAGTGACGTCATCAGTCATGCGCAGTTGCTGAATAAAATCATGTCATGTATCATTTGTGAAAAAATAGTCGGTCGTCCCCCCTCCAAGCCAAAACAATAAGCACAAACTAGTTAGTCACATTGAAATTTCCGTGATAAAAGCGATTTTAATGTTCTGGACTCAATGTTTTGAAGAGGTTTTTAACTGAAGCTAGTACACATACCCTTTTTATGAGCTTTTTTTCGTGTTGGAACATTGTTATTTGCATGCCTACAACTCACGCCGAGGGATGACTACGTTTTCTGCATTCTGGCACTGGAGGTTGATTTGCCTAAATGTAGCACTAATTTTGTTTCGTATTTTTGGTCCATTACTAGTTCCTCCCATTTCTCAAAACCTGAGCTGTTTAAAAAGAAGCAGAGCAGATTTTGCCCTTTCCCTACCCCCTAGTATAATGTCCATTCCGATGATTTGCATTGCGTGACGCGGCTCTACAAAGAGCTCTGGCCACGTTAGCGGCGACATGTGTGTAGTGATAAAAACATTTTTGTGCATTGCCAACTAAGCAACACTCACCAGCAACTGAACCGTTGAGTATGATGTCACAGTGTAGAAAGATGTCGAACGTTTTGCAAGAAAGGTTGTTGTTGAGCTGTTCGACCGTTTACAATACATTGACCCAGTTGGCGGTGTTCATTGGACGTCATCAACAGGACCAAAATACGTCGAACGACAAGAGCATCACTCGGAAATGGTCTCTGGACCTGTCCTCTACAGCAAATGAGGTTAGAGCATTTCGAACTGTTTTTCTGTTTGACGTTTTCGATCTCATATGGGTAGAAACATATTAAAATATGTGCGTGACTCGCGAATGGGATGTTGCCAGGAAGGGTCAAATAACCCGCATTTTAACGAACTTTGAAAAGCTCTCGCGTCGCTCTCAATCATTTTCCCAAAGAAATTTTTGTAGCAATCCTGAGAACATCTTTTCTTAATTCAACAGCTAGAAGCTGAATCGATTTGAAGGTTTAGTACATGGTGAAAACTAATTTAATTCAGAAGTACTTTTCCCGATGAGAAATGTATACTTTCAAAATTAGATTATTTGAAACACAAAGAACGACGCAGTTTTTGCCAAAATCATTTTTGAAGCTCTTGAGAGATTGCAAAAGTAGATTTGAGTGTTTTAAGGACGACCAAGGGATTTCTTTTTGCACGCGAACGCCTCAAATTGATGTCATAATTTACTGCTTCAAATGGCGATTTTAACGGAATTTCGTTAATGCATTTTTCTTTGAAATAAAAGGGGATTTTGCCAAAAAAGTATGCAGTGATTTTAGTTATACCATAACTTATCTAACATTAAAATATAAAAGAAATCGAATTTTTCATCCTTTTGTCTGATTTTTACAGACAGGCGCTCTTAATAGAAATCAACCCACATTTTCAGCGATATGGAGAATACATTATCACAAGAACCTTGTTACAGATAAAAAACGCGCCAAGGAAGCGAACAGCTGCCGATAGGTGCTATAACATTGCGAGGCCTAGCAATCACAAGCATCTCGCTGCTGTGAGACTGGTCGAGGAAAATGACGGTTGGCGCCAATTTTTGAGTAATTTTAATTCGGTGCTTACTCATTGAAAACGTGAGTATATAAGAGTATATTGCGATTGCTACCGTTCTATAACCTTTAAAGCAGACGTTGGACTCTTCAAAAGGCTAATGTATCCATTAAATTATAAAAGAAATGGCATTTAACAAACTTTCGTCGAAGGAAAATACGTAAACAATGGCGTCTTCACGGCAAATGGCTCCCAAAGAGAGGCTTGCAAAAATTGCACTGACCACGAATGTATTTAGAAATTCTACGGCTATGTGAACTTTACGTAACCAAAAACAAATGCAAGACAAAAGACTGGCCAATATCGACCTTGAAGAAAAAGAAAAACCCAAGCAAAATCCTACAGTTTTACGCGCCGAGGACAGCCGTTTCGGAAACTGTTAGGAACGAACCTATTGAATTTCACGCAAAGCATCATGGATGGACCTTTTTTCCTCCTTGGGTTCTTTGTTTTGTTGAAAAGACAGCCAATGAAAAAATTAATTTTTTTTTCAGTACACTAGGCGACCACCAGCTGACCAACAAGGCTTAGGACCCCGGGTACGAGATCGGATGTTGTGGAAAATGTTTGACGATGAGCCGGGACTTTACAATGCATTTTTTAACTTTGTTACAAACGAGATTCAGAAAGGCTCTTGGACAGTAGAAGTATCTTGTGTTTTTTTCGACAGAGCTTTAATCTTCGATTCTGCCAAAGGCGCTTCCTTGTAACGACTAAAATTCAAGCACGCAAAAAGTAAGATTCCCGCAACGCGTTGTGATAAGCTAAAATTCGTGATCTTTTCTAATGTTAGTAAAACTAAAGAAGCGGCGGTTTTCTTTGAAGGATTAAGGTTGTAACTCTAGCTCCACTAAAATCAATCCCAAACAATTTTCAACCTGAGGGCTGATCGAAAATCAATCACAACGGGTCGTCGTGCAGTGCCCCGACAAACGTGACCCAATTTCTCAAACAAATTGCAAAAAGCATAAGACTCTCAAATGGTCCACTTAAACAAAGTAACTAAACAAACTAATAAAAAGTGTTCCATTGCCTATCAACAAAATGAAACCAAATGGTTTCATAGATCATACTGATTATTTGGATAAAAATAACTTTCAAAAAGCTTAGCTTAACTTGGGCTGCGTAACATACAGACTCATGTGATCCAAAACGGGCAACCGGACAGTCACATTCGCAAAGTCCGCGGGACTATTTTCACAAATAATGTGGTATATCTACAGTAGTAGATCCGAATCGATAAAACATTAGCCGTCTACGTATTGAGTTAACTGCGACCCACGCAGTGTAGAAACAAAGGAAGGGTTTTATTAATCGAACGTTTATCCTGGGAACATTTCCAAGTTGTATGTGCACATAACTGAACAATGAGAAATCGTATCATTGAGCGACTGCACTTTCGGCACACACGCGTTGCTCGATGACTGTGCGGCGAACTAGTCGGTAAACGAATAGCTGAAAGTGCGGGTCATGTGGCTGCTGCCAAATATGTGGAGTGTCTTTACATAATTACATAACTAAAAACTCTTAAAACACAAATGGTACGTTAACACTGAAAAGTGTGAGTTAAAATTCCTGTCCAAAAATTATGTCAGCATTGCTATATGGCCCGAAAAATTAATAATTTTAGTTGTATTTATCAGACTATTTCACCAGGTACCCAAGTTCCATTTATATTTCTTTGGAAATTGCTAAGTATTGATTTGAAAGTTTTGAAAATCTTCATCTGTAGTTGAATAATACACATACACTCATTCACCGAATTTTTATTTGTAAGTTGTTGTTTCCATGCACTCAAGTATCTCCACGAATTGACGAGAAATGAACTTATATCGAACAAGAAATCAACACTGCCTAGCTTCTCACACACTATGTCTCCTTACCTCCCGTAAGCGGACACGTCCTCTATCGGTAGCTTTATCATGGACAGGCAGTGGCCGCCTACCCAGACGCGCTAACGGAAGGTATGACTTTAATTGTTTATGACTATGTAACTAATATGCTCCTCGTTTATATGTAGAAATAATTGTAAATGTACTGTATGGAATATAGTCAATGAAAATGAAAGTGCGGCATGTTGAATGATCACGCTGAATTGCTGTTACACTAATTACTATATATATAATATAGATTCATCTTGAAATCAAATGGCACGTGGCACTTCGTGAGTATAACTACCATTCTAGGGGCAGACAAAGATTGATTGTTTAAGCTGGGAACGACATTTGAATTGATGGTATATTCATCCGTAGCAAGAATGGATATCAAAATTTACTCGTGGTAGATAACACGTACCGCGAATTGACAATAGCATAACTAATTAATAATAATCAGTGAAAAGAAACGTGTACTACTTTATAGAGCTTTTTTTTGCATTTTTTGCATTATTAAGCTTCTACGTCGTACTTTCCATAAGCATTGCATTCTCTGTTTCGACTCTGTTTATTACGAGGAAGCTGCCTGTTACTGCACTACACCACTACGGTCTACCTCTCCAGAATAATTGCTTTCGTCTATTGCAAGGGTTCTATGTATTTCTTTACTACGCTACTACGGAATACTTTTCTCAATAATTGCTTTCATTTATTGGAAAGAACCTATGTATTACTGTACAATGCTTCCTTTTAATAGATGACAGCTTCTACGGCTTACCTCTCCGCAATAATATTGCTTTCCTCTTTTGCACAGAACCTATCTACTACTGTACATCCCTATTGCAGCCTATTTTCCAAAGAATTACACTCCTCTACTGCAAAGAACCTATCTAACATTGTCATGTACTACGCAACTACGGCCTTAATTATATAAGCTAGATCCTCTTGTAGTCTCTACAGAGAAAAATAAAAGCCCCACTTTATTACAATCTGCTCACTGAGGAAGGTGAATGTGGTACGGCTGTCTTACAATACTGGCTATTTTTATGTCGTCGTTTCGGACATTACCGCGTTTTTTCTCGAGAATTTATAGTTTTGAAAGCAAGGACAGAAATGAGTTTATGATCACATAGCAATGTCACTAGGATACTTCGGCGTAATACGAAAAATACTTTGAATGCCATGCCACTCATATTTCTAGCCAAAACAAGACTTTTGAGGCTTTAAACTGTTTGCATTAAAATACATTGCTTATCATAGAAACACGTTGACCAACTTCGGCACGTTACGTCCTCTCCTGGCTTGATAACTTAGCCTGTGTAAAAAAAAATGCAATACAATAAATGATGTGATTGACATAATTCATAGAACTCTCTGTCAAGACAGAGACTTTAAATCCCAATGGGTTTGATTGCCAGGTGAAATAGAGTAAAAAAACAAAATGGCCTTTTCTGATTTATTTATCTCGAGGTATTGGAAATTCACACTGTTTTAACATCATCATGCAAGAAAACACCAGAATGCCAGTAAACATTTTTAACAACATATCGAAAATAAAACATCTGCAGCGGGAGAGACTTTTTAAGCCCTGATATATAAATGCATGTTCTGTTCTCCATACATTTCTTATAGAACAAGTAAGAAGAATTTGTCAAATATCAAGACATCTCATCCTTGATGATCACTTTCTTTATTTCAATGTTTGAAAGTGTAGTGATAATGTAAAGAGAAATTTCATGGGGGTTAATGGTGGCTTAGATAGAAATCATTGATTTTTGAATGTGTGATCTGCAATCACTTCTTTGTATTGTGTAGCTTTAACCTCGTTTTTTTTATTGAGAACTCACAATATTTACAACTCACAATTTACAAAAGTAGTAATTACACTAACAAACAACAGCAACAACAGCAAAAAACTCACAGAAAACTTAAAACCTCGTTTCCCTTTCGCACGTTTCTCTTTGCGATTTTAATTGTGAAATTTAGTTACCATCACTTATCTCACGGGATAACCGCGTACATAGCAAACAAGAAAGAAACTTCGCTTCACCCAATGACAAAATAGGAAATCAAAACCGTTCTCTGTGGATTAAGCTCTTTATTTTCGAGTGGAAGGTGTTGCTATTTGTGTTGAATTTCAAAGAACATTCTACTTACAATACTCAAAAACTTGATCTTAAGATTCAAGCCTGACGTCATCACCAATCAGTACAAATGGAGCCCAGTTCTTCACAGCCCCGAACTTCTCTGAATTTCGAAGGGTTTTCATAGCCTGGTGAAGAGACACACTGGCACTTTCTCCATTTGTCAGGTGCTGATAGAAACTCTTCATGAACTCCATGGTTGCCTTGTCAGAAATTGCCCAGAGTGACACGAGAACAGAACGAGCACCGGCAGCCAAAAAAGCTCGAGCAATTCCGACCACACCCTCCGATTTCACCTCTCCGCGACCGCTATGACAACAACTGAGCACAACAAGCCTTGCTCGTAGACGAACTGCTAGCACATCTGACATCTTTAGAATGTAGTATTGCTCTTTAGGAATCTTGACCTTGGAGCTTGATTTTAGAATTATTGGATCATTTTCCCAACCCGAATTTGGAGCCAAAGCAATCTCTCCTGTTTCCTTTCGCCCATGTGCTGCAATGTGAACCAAGGAAACTGATGTCATTTGTTCCAGCACCTTGCTCTTGGTTGCTTCTGTGCCCGTTAGTGGTGTGATGTTAAGAATATCTCCTATCATCTCTACTTCCTGCCTCGCATAGTTTAGTTCTTTGAACTTGGGATTACCCCATTTATCGGTAACTTGTTTCAGACACGGATCTCCGACAAGCAGCACCCCACTCCTGCTGTGGTAGTCCTCAGGGGAATCGGTGATCAGTTTTAAACTGGTTAGCGAGGGTACAGTGCGGATTCTTATAGATTCGCTCAAGGCAGAAAATGGAGCTAAGCACAGTGGTCCATCTGGGATAATAATCAACTCGTCACCTTGACATAAGTCTGCAATGGGGCCAATAATTGCATCTTGCAATGGCTGTAATGACTCGACAGTGCACTGCAAAGTCTTTGCAGGTTCCTGATCATCTCCTGTCTTAGACGAGGAGTCGTCAGCTGCCTCATCCAGTGAACGATTCTCGCATCTTACTCTAACACCAACTCCAATTTTCATCAAAGTAGTTTCCAACAAAACGGTAATGGAATCTTCGTCTGCACTCCCATCTATTTTCCTTTCTCGAAGTTCAAACTTGTTTCCCTTGTTGATGACCCAGAAAGTGGTAACGTTGTTGTGAAGTCCTAAAAAAACAGTTTGCGTGGAAAACTCATTGGATATGTAAGAAATTGTTTCCTTAGGTTCAAGGGATGCTGATGGAAGCGCCGTTAAGCCATATTGTATTTTCAAGCCATCGACCAAAGCCTACGCTCGACCTCGTTCAGCAGCATACAACGCATCATCGGTAAGGTCGAGTTTCAACAGAGTCCTCCACAAACCACTGTAAACACCACGGTTAAGGTCTCGAAAGCTTATTTTCCAGCCATCTTCAGATTTAAGACTAGCCCTCACAATATCAAAAACCTCTACGCTGGAGTGGTAGCATTTCTGAGCTTCTTGGAATTTTCCTAGGCTATAATAAGCGTTACCGAGATTGCAATAGGCCCTTCCTTCTCCAGCACTGTCACCCACCTCTTTGGCTATTGACAGGTCTTGATTGTGATACTCTATGGCTTCCTGGAATTTTCCTAGGCTGTCGTAAGCGTTGCCGAGATTGCAATAGGCGCTTCCTTCTCCAGCCCTATCGCCCACTTCTTTGGCTATCGACAGGTATTGATTGTGGTACTCTATGGCTTCTTCATATTTTCCTAGGCTATGATAAGCGTTGCCAAGATTGCCGTAGGCCCTTCCTTCTCCAGACCTGTCGCCCACTTCTTCGGCTATTGGCAGGTGTTGATTGTGGTACTCTATGGCTTCTTCAAATTTTCCCAGGTTGCGATAGGCGATGCCGAGATTGCAATAGGCCTTTCCTTCTCCAGCCCTGTCTGCCACATCTTTGGCTATTGACAGGTATTGTTTGTGGTACTCTATGGCTTCTTGGAATCTTCCTAGGTTGCGATAAGCGATGCCGAGATTGCAATAGGCCCTTCCTTCTCCAGCCCTATCGCCCACTTGTTTGGCTATTGACAGGTTTTGATTGTGGTACTCTATGGCTTCTTGGAATTTTCCAAGGCTGTCATGAGCATTGCCAAGATTGCCATAGGCCCTTCCTTCTCCAGCCCTGTCGCCCACTTCTTTGGCTATTGATAGGTTCTGATTGTCGTACTCTATGGCTTCTTGGAATTTTCCCAGGTTGCGATAAGCGATGCCCAGATTGCCATAGGCTTTTCCTTCTCCAGCCCTATCGCCCACTTCTTTGGCTATTGACAGGTTTTGATTGTGATATTCTATGGCTTCTTGGAATTTTCCAAGGCTGTTATAAGCGTTGCCGAGATTGCAATAGGCTCTTCCTTGTCCAGCCCTGTCGCCAACTTCTTTGGCTATCGACAGGTATTGATTGTGGTACTCTATGGATTCTTGGAAATTTCCTAGGCTATGACAAGCGTTGCCGAGATTGCAATAGGCCCTCCCTTCTCCAACTCTATCGCTCACTTCTTTGGCTATTGACAGGTCATGATTGTGGTACTGTATGGCCTCTTGAAATTTTCCTAGGTTGAGATAAGCGATACCGAGATTACCATAGGCCCTTCCTTCTCCAGCTCTATCGCCAACTTCCTTGGCTATTGACAGGTATTGCTTGTGGTGCTCTATAGCTTCTTGGAATTTTCCTAGGCAGCGATAGGCGTTGCCGAGATTACAATAGGCCCTTCCTTCTCCAGCCCTATCGCCCACTTCTTTGGCTATTGACAGGTCTTGATTGTGGTATTCTATGGCTTCTTGAAATTTTCCCAGGTTGCGATAGGCGATTCCGAGATTGCAAGAGGCGTTTCCTTCTCCAACCCTATCGCCCACTTCTTTGGCTATTGATAGGTCTTGATTGTGGTATTCTATGGCTTCTTGGAATTTCCCTAGTCTATGATAAGCTTTCCCGAGATTGTCATAGGCCCTTCCTTCTCCAGCTCTATCGCCCACCTCTTTGGCTATGGACAGGCCTTGACTGTGGTACTCTATGGCTTCTTGGTATTTTCTAAGGCTGTAATAAAGTTTGCCGAGACTGCTACAGGCCCTTCCTTCTTCAGCCCTGTCGCCCACTTCTTTGGCCATTGATAAACGTTTCTTGTGGTCCTCTATTGACAGGTTTTGATTGTCGTACTGCATTGCTTCTTGGAATTTTCTAAGGTTGTAAAAAACTTTGTCGAGACTGCTACAGGCCCCTCCGTCTTTAGCCCTTTGGCCCACTTTTTTGGGTATTGACAGACGTTTCTTGAAGTCCTCTAAAAATGGCAATTTGCCCTGTGCCATTTTAATGTCTCCCTGTAAAATATATGCAAATAAGTACGTAAACACGTACAAGGCAGAACCTATGTTACAGTTTGCCCAAAAAGATTGTTTTGTTATTCATTAACTTTCCTGGTTTGGCTGGGACTTGCTAGAAAGAAGGTTTTATTGTGAAAATCAAAGTTCTAGAGGGTAATATGCTGGAGAAGGAGGTTTAATAGAGTTTTAAGTGTAATACAAAGCTGTAATACATCAACAAAAATGCGTCAATCGTTTCTTTTGCCCACTTTAGGGTTTGTGTGTTTGTGTGTGCAACATAACCTGATTTTCACGCGATGCCGTGTTGGGTTAATCAGCGGTCTGGTTCATACCCAGGTGCTTTTTGTTTTCTACGCGGGGTTTTGGGGAGACACAATGGGGTCACCGCAAAGGCACTAAACGCAAAGCGCGTGGCAGATAACCAAAAGAAAACGCCAGAAGTTAATTTATGGTGAAACTTGTAAGGAGAAGAAAGCAGCGTTTTTGCCTTGACAACCAACAGATCTCTTCAAGAAGCTAGTAGAGTTCTTAAAAACATTCTTGTCCTTGACAAAACTTTTACCCATAAGAACTTACGCATAAAAATGTTCAATAACCTGCTTTACACGTACAGAAAACACACCGTTTTTTTCCTTTTAATCTTGAAATATCTTTAGTTTGCGGTCATTGTTTGCGTTATACATGTTAATATATATTATATTCATGCCTGCTTTAGCATTTCCGTGCACTTATGTATTCTATAATATTAGTAGTACCCAGAGTACAGGAGAGAAGAGCGTTATCTTCTCAGTTTTATTCCATCCGTCAACTGAGTTCTAAAACACTTTGAAACTTTATGAATGCAACAACAGCAACTATTGCATTTTCAATACATGCATATACAAGTGCTTTGGTTGGACGTTGGAAAAATGTGCTTTAACTTGATTTCTGGTTCTCATTTTAAGAGGATATATTCTTATACGGACACATTTAAGTGACACATTTTACACCGAATATATGTTTAGTACATATCACGCTGTAGAGATGATGCATATGTTACTATATTATGGTGGAGTGCTACATTGCTGTAGTATTCTTGCAGCAGCAACAATCCGTCTGAAAGTTCACAAACATATCCAAGTTTGATTGTTGGTTTGTAACATGAGAAGACATGACATTTAACTTGGTAAGTTGCAATGGTGTTTTGATGCCCAAGGTACTACAGCCAATCACGATACTCGGTTTGACATCAACACGTAACCGCAAAGTGACATATATTTTTGCAAATCACAACGTACTCGCGTGTGACCGTTGGTTAACATGGTATACTACTAGTTATAGTTGACATTACAGCTGCCCCCGCTGTTAAGCATTTTTGCGAACGTATTTATTGATTTTGAAGGTTTCCTTTTTTCTTGATTTACTTAGAAACTCTTTTGTGTGGTATATGTTTTTCTGTAGTATAATTTATGCAGAAGCAGGCCAAGTTGAGATTAGCACTCAGTCCAGTGCTAAGAGGTTTCATGACATTACGGAATCGCGCCTATTGAAACACGTCCATCGCTAATGCAAATGAGTTCTATTTTTTCTGTTATCGATGGAACTTCTTTGTGTTTGGGTATTGTTTGGGTGCAATTTAGTGGAACGTATCAATTGAATGGGGGACAATAGAAGAACAATAGGCAGCAAGAAAATACACAGGAAGCTAACTGCCCGAGTCGCGCGCTTTAAAACTATAAACAGTAATGCGTGGTAAAATAAAACGATTTGTTCGTCCTATATTGCTGAAATAAAACTTTTATTTTCTCGATGTTCTTAGTTCTTAATTAGAACAAACACTGTAGTGGAAAGTTCATGGGGAAATTGCACTAAAATGCGGGAGGGCAACTTCCCGCGACACGGAAATAATTTGCATATAGGCAATGTAAATAAAGTACCACGAACGTAAAGGCTGGTTTCCATTTGATCGTTACGATCGCTGCGATTGCTAAAAAAAGGTCAGCGACTGTTGCTATCATATGGAAACCACTCTTCAGCGATCGCAGCGATCGTAGTGATCGTTGTGACAACAATCGCTGAGATAGACCTCAGTTCTATCTCAACGATCGTAACAATCGTTGCGATCATATGGAAACCACTCTCCAGAGACTGTAGCGATCGTTGCGATGAAAAATATACCAGAATGCAGTACGTCACTGTTTGTTCCAGGTCCTGTCGGATATTTTTTCAAATTCTGTAGCGATCGTAGCGATCATATGGAAACTTGTAGTCGTAAGGTTCGCTCAACTTTTTTGTAGCGACCGCAACGATCGCAGCGATCGCAGCAATCATATGGAAACCAGCCTTAGCTTTTGATATAAAGTGCGCTTTCTCGGACTCATTTCTTACATTACAAGCGATATTTTTACAGAGACAATTAGCTGCATGAATTGAATTCGAAATCAATCAAGTAAAATCTCAAAAGCGGTTATTTTTGTTAATGTATTGAAATTTCATAGTCGCTCGAAATATCTCGAAATATTAGGTCGCGGATCGACTTGCAACTCGACGAAAATTGAAAAACAAGACCTAGAAATGTTACAAGAAATTCACTGTTTTCTATGAGCTCTTTCTGAAGGCAAGTGCTAGAGTTGTTTCCACGCGACCTAATACAATCTTGTAACCCGTTTTTTTTTCGCAAGTTAAAAACATAACTGATGTCTGTAGGGTTTACTGGCGTTGAGATTCTCTCGTTCGCAAAACAATGCTTGGTTGTTTGTGGACCGAGTTTCAGTCCCTGAAAGTGATTTGTGACACTGGTCTTTTCCAATCAGTGATTTGTGTGTGGCTGACAAATAGTCTTACGGAGCGTTTCTACATTCAAAATTCCAAACTCGAACTTTTACTTTCGTGGTCAGAGAATTTACGTTGGCTTTCTACGGGAATAAAATGAGACAATGGCAAATAAAAACTAGTTTCTCTCCGGCCTTCAAGACAGCTGCTCTGTGGGATTTATTTACTGAACACACGCGCGGTAAGGAAGCACTTGCAGTATGACTAACGGGAAAACAACCCACTCGTTTTCTATGAATACCGTGCACCCCCTAGATAGAGACACAATATATGGGTAATGTGACACCGTCACATTACCCATATATTCCCTTCGGGCATTTACTGATGCTACGTCATCATTACCCATTTATTCCGTTCTGGCGTTTAGTGATGACACGTCATCACTACCCACCGATTCCATGCGCGCCCTGTTCTGGCAAATCGAGATTTGATCTGGTATATGTCACGAGAAATTAGCATATAGCCAATGCGCATGCGCGTGTGTAGTTTTACGGACCTCGTGCTTTAGTGTGTGCCGTTGCTCGAGTTTCATGTTGTTGTAGTTTCGCTAAAGTAGAAACGAATTTGAAGATTAAAGTTGTGTTTATTACCTTGACATGGTGGCAGCGGTAAAAACGACAGCTAAACGATGTTGAAGCTTGATCCCCCGGAAAAGCTCGACTTTTCAAAGCCGCAAGAGTGGCCAAACTGGAAGCAGCGTTTCGATCGCTTCAGATGTGCGACGAAGCTGAACAAAGAAACCGAGGAGCTTCAAATCAATGCTCTGATCTACACAATGGGCAAGGAGGCTGAACATATATTTAATACATTTACGTTCGAAGAAGGCGATGAGAAGAAGTACGGCGTGGTGTTAAACAAATTCGAGGAACATTTCGTGCCGAAGCGAAATACTATTCATGAGCGAGCATGTTTTCATCGGCGAGTACAGAAGGATGGAGAAACTGTCGAAGCCTTTATTCGAAACCTCTACGAATTAGCAGAACATTGCGAATTTGGTCTACAGAGGGACGAACAAATTCGAGACAGGATAGTGATTGGAATTTTGGACAAATCACTCTCGCAAAAGCTGCAGATGAAATCCGATTTGAACCTTGACACGGCTATACAAATGGCGCGTCAAACAGAGCAGGTGAAAGTTCAAGTCGCAGGCCAAGTAGACGACAAACACCTTGGAGAAGTAAATCGAAAGAATCGGAGGCCGAATGCAAATAGAAGACAAGGTCCTACTCAGCGTGGCAAGAATTTTCGACGACCTGGCGTTCCTTCGCTTCAGCCATGTTCTAGATGCAACCGTGCTCATAGGCCTGACGAGACATGCCCGGCGATGGGAGCCAAATGTTCTAAATGCAAGAAAAAGGGACACTTCGCTGTAGTTTGCCGTACGGTGGTGGGAGAAGTGGTGGTGCTCCCGACCAAACCAGCCAACATTTCTTTCTTGGAGCTATTCAATCGGGTGACAGTGCCGAAGAACCGTGGAGTGTCATGTTACACATCAACAAGAAGCCTGTGCAGTTCAAAATTGACACTGGAGCTGATATCTCCGTGATGTCAGAATCAACATATCAAGCTCTTCCACAGTGCCCTCAGCTTCACACTTCGAATGCGGTTTTATCTAGCCCAGGAGGAAAGCTTAACTGTAAAGGCCTGTTCACTGCCAACATCACTTTAAAAGAAAACACCTACTGTGAAGATATGTACATAATTGAAGGTCCATGTGTGAACAACCTTCTTAGTCGACAAGCAGCATGTCGCATGGGTTTAGTCCAACGTGTCAATGAAACAACCGCAGATGTCTACGGAGACATTGGCCTCATGGACTGTGATGTAGCAAAAATTGAACTATCAGTTGATGCACAGCCCTATTGTATTAATGCGGCAAGGAAAATTCCCTTTCCACTTCTTCCCAAAGTAAAAGAGGAACTTACACGTATGCTTGAAGCTGGAATTATTGAAGAAGTCACAGAACCAACCGATTGGTGTGCTCCTATGGTTCCAGTTGTGAAACCCAATGGAAAAATCAGAATCTGTGTTGACCTGAGGAAACTAAATGAAGCTGTGAAGCGAGAGAGATACATTCTCCCTACCTTGGAAGATGTAGCACCAAAACTAGCTGGTGCAAAAGTATTCTCTAAATTGGATGCATCAAGTGGTTATTGGCAGATACCCTTGCACCCTGACAGCACAAAGCTCACAACGTTCATCACTCCAATGGGTCGCTTCTGTTTCCGCCGCCTGCCATTCGGGATAACCTCAGCACCCGAAAAATTTCAGCACAGAAAGACAAGTCTACTTAAAGACCAAGAAGGCACAGCAGCTATCCAAGACGATATCATAGTCTATGGGAGAAGTGTAGCAGAACATGACAAGAGACTGCAGGAAGTATTCGAGATCATTGCCAAGTCGGGATTGAAGCTCAATGAAAAGAAATGTGAAATCCGCAAGCCCAAAATCTGCTACTTTGGAAGTGTTATCAGCGAGCAAGGAGTCAGCCCAGATCCAGAGAAAGTACGAGCAATTCAGGAACTTCCGCCACCACAGAACGTACCCCAATTGCGACAAGTACTGGGCATGATCAATTACCTTGGCAGGTTCCTTCCAAACTTATCAACAGTGATAAGTCCTATGAGTGAGTTACTGAAATTAGATACTGCATGGACTTGGTCCCATAGGCAGCAACAAGCCTTTGAGAAAGTAAAGGCCATGGTGACCACTACACCAGTATTAGCCTTCTATGATGTCAACAAACCAACTGTAGTCAGTGCAGATGCCAGCAGCTATGGCCTGGGTGGTGTCCTTCTTCAGAAACATGGCGATCAACTACGCCCTGTAGCATTTGCCTCACGCACCATGACAGATGCAGAAAAGAGATATGCTCAGATTGAGAAGGAGTGCTTGACATCAGTGTGGGCCTGTGAAAAGTTCTCGCGTTATCTTTGTGGTCTGGAGTCGTTCAGGCTGTTGACAGATCACAAGCCACTAGTACCCCTGTTCAACCGCCAAGACCTGGATAAAGTACCTTTACAATGCCAACGTCTTCTCATGCGAATGATGAGATTCAAACCTAAAGCAGAACATGTGCCAGGAAAGGAACTCGTAGTTGCTGATACCCTGTACAGAAATCCGCTTGTAAATGTCACAGAGGCATCAGACTCGGAAGAGGATGTCAAAGCTTATGTCGATGCAGCCATGATGTCACAACCAGCGTCACTTGAGAAACTTGAGCAGATCAAGCAAGCTACACTGTCTGACCCACAACTCAGTCTTGTACTGAATTACACAATTAATGGATGGCCAAAGTATGCAAAGGGTGTCCAAGAACAGATTCGTCAGTACTACACAGCTCGTGGTGACTTGTCTGTAGTAAATGGCAAAATCATCTATTGCAACCGAATTGTTGTACCTTCAGCTCTACGATCAGAAGTCTTGGACCGTATCCATGATGGTCATCAGGGTGTGACTAAGTCCCGTGAAAGAGCCAACATGGCTGTATGGTGACCAGGCATTAGCCGCGACATTCAAAACAAAGTGTCCACATGCGAATTCTGCCAAAAGAATCTACCCAACCAGAGGAAAGAGCCGTTAGTCACTACACCTCTCCCTGAAAGAGCATGGAAGAAGATTTGTGCAGATCTCTGTGAACATGAAGGAAAACAGTTTCTAGTCGTTATTGACTATTACTCAAGATTTCCCGAAATTGCCTATATGTCCAGTACCACAAGTGATCACGTGATCAACAAACTGAAAGACTTTTTTGCCCGATGGGGAATACCTGAGGAAATTGTGAGTGACAATGGGCCACAATTTTCTTCTGAACTGTTCCACAAATTCAGCCAAGAGTATGACTTCAAACATACCACATCAAGCCCACATCACCCGCAAGCAAATGGTGAAGCCGAAAGTGGCGTCCGTATCGCCAAGAAGATCCTCAAGCAGAGTGATCCATTTGTTGCTTTGATGAGCTATAGAGCTACACCCCACACAGCCACTGGTGTAAGCCCTAGTCAGCTAATGATGGGAAGAGAAATCCGGACTCTCCTTCCTACATTGGAGTCTAACCTGAAGCCAATCTCAGTAAGTTACGAAGCCGTTGCTGAAAGAGACGAGAAAAGCAAGACAGCTTACCGACAGTCCTTTGACAAGCGACATGGTGTGCGAACGCTGCCAGAACTGCAACCTGGAGATGCTGTCCACATGAAACTAGATCAGCAGAAGGGATGGAAAACCCCAGGTGTAGTCATCGCCAAAAGTTCTACGCCTAGATCCTATGTTATCGAAACACCCCAAAGTATTGTGCGTCGAAACAGGAGGCACCTGCGCCCGACGACAAGCCCTATTGAAATTGAGAAGTTCGCCGAACTTGAACCAGATATAGAACCGGAACGGGATCCTAGTCCTAAGTCTGCAACCGCTGATGTGCAAGAGTTACCTCCAACTGTGACTCAGTGCAAAGCGCCACTAGTTACACAGCCACACCCTGATCTGAAGAGTTCTCATGGAACACTTACTAAGTCGTCTGGAGCAAAAGTCAAAACCTCGAGCGGTCGCGTTGTGAGAAAACCAATCCGCTTTCGAGAGGACTCTTGATTTGACATTTGATTTATTGATCAATATTTGATTCATTAGAGACATTGACAGTTTCACACAAGTGTTGTAATTGTTCAGTTTATTTCTATAAGTTAATACATCAGTTTCATTATTTTTCTAAAAAAAAAAACTCATAGAGGGAGATGTCACGAGAAATTAGCATATAGCCAATGCGCATGCGCGTGTGTAGTTTTACGGACCTCGTGCTTTAGTGTGTGCCGTTGCTCGAGTTTCATGTTGTTGTAGTTTCGCTAAAGTAGAAACGAATTTGAAGATTAAAGTTGTGTTTATTACCTTGACAGTATATATACCTAATGTATATTTGACTGTAAGTACTTTGCTTCACTTTACTTTATATGCGCGCGAACTATAAGGACGCCTCCTCGGGAGTTTGCCTCTAGGCAAAATACCTGCGGGGGCAAAAACCCAAATGTGATGCACCGCGGGATGAGCTACCATGGGAAATGCCATTTACCGTGGTGTGTGTAACCGCACCTAATATATACTGTTCAATGTTCTAGGTGGTCTTATGATCTAAACAAGGGAATCAGCTCCTCTTTCTATGAAGTACCTGTTTCTGCAACTGCAGTGGAATATTTTGCACAGCACTGACTTTCTGAGTCTGTAAGATCATAATGTTACGTTTACTGATGTAGAAGTTTAATACAAATGTGTTATTGGGATGGCCTTTAAGAGGAACCAAGGCTATAATTGACTTTGTTTTAATTTGATACAAAGTTTTCTTGTTTTCATCCGTAAATTATGGTGTTATGCTAACTAAAGTTTACACTTCCATATGAAAAGTAACAGGATTGCGTCAAGACAAATTTAACTGCAGCATTACTTTCACTCAAATACAAGCTCACAAAACACGTGTAAAATGAGCAGCTATATGGCCTTTTGCTTTGACAAAATACAAGCACACGTCTTGCATTACATTGTGCTCACGTTCCAGTTACACAGGAGCACTTAATGTTTAGCTTCAGGTATTATCTAATCGCCTGAAATATTCGGATCTAATTCCAGTGAAAACCAGAGATTTATTTGACGAAACATTACTCCGGACTTTCGTAACAAGAGGACTTATTTATGCCTATTGATTTCGGAGGGACAAATATGTCGCTCAGAGTGTACATCTTCGGAGAGCCATCAGCTGCTCGGAAGTTCGGTGGATAGGATTATGTTTCTCAAAATTTTCTGCGGCCTAAATTTTCAGCTTAAGTGTTATTGTCAGAGAAAACCGGGCAGGCGCAAAAGATCGAGGTCGGCCGTTTACCTCCTCCCTTCTACCATGTAATAGTTGTATGAAAAGATTTACAATGGTGACATTTACTTAGATTGCCTTTCGTTTTTCTTCGAGATATGGCCATTCCAAAATTTTGGGCCTCCCAGCGGTCAAAAAATACGGAAAAATTAGGAAACTTCGGTTAAACCTAAAAGGTACCTCACGCTTTTTCCAGATGTTTGTATATTTTATCCGTAATGTTCGTCTCCTAAGGAATTGGATGCAATTTGCCGAACGTCCTTCGCTTAAATCTTAATTTTTTTATAAGGCGCTAAAAATTGTCACTGGAGCGTCATTGAGCTAGACCTCAATTTTAGTCATTTTTACGCGAACGTTCAACAAAAGTGCGGTGGTTAAATTCAAAAGTAAAATTGTATCCCGGTAGTTTAATGCGTTGTTTTCAAAATCCAGTTGAGTTAAAATTGGTATCTTAAAGCAGATAGAAGCCAACGACCTCGTAAAATACCAACACACTGATCTTTCAGCTCTATTTCCCGCCAAAGTCTCATCGGAGGGTGTCACTGCGTTGTTGAATTCCCCACGATTGTAGGAGACAATTCGTTAAATTAGTAATTTAAAAGGTCGTAAGTATTTTAATTGAAACTGGTGATACTTTGAAATCGATGTTGTGACTAATGTAAACACTCAAGAACCGGGAAATCTATACCCAGTAGATAAAAAACCAGAGCAAAATTTTCCCGCGAAAGGGTTATGTTAAGTCACGCTGCATGGTAAAACCACAATATGTACTAAGCCGGCTTTTTCACTGAAAGAAAAAAATATATATGTACGTGAGTGGTTGGGAGACAATCAAAACCTATCCGAAGTTACTTAAACAAACATTGCGATCGGTTTGTTTACATCCCGTGCTTTCTCTGCTTAAGGAAGGCGTGACGTTTCACGTACTAAACGTCAGACAACAGGTGTGTAGAGTTTTCAAAGACTTTCATTCGATTCAAAACCATGAACTGTTCATTTCGATCAGAAGAATCCCCTTGCAATCATAGTAGTTTTGGATCAATAATTCTTCCTTTAATAGCATGCAGACAAGATATGACGTCTCACCTTGTAAGCCGTGGAATAAGCGGCAAACGTGGTCGAGGAAAGACAGAGGTCAGCGAATCACAGCTGATTTTAAACCGTCCTGGCCTGCTTGAGAATGGTGCACGTGTCGACGAGTAATGGATCCGAGCGACGCAACAGGCGATCAAAGAGGGGAAAAGGTACTTGAAGACGGATTTTAAGGCACATGTCAGCCGAGACGAGAGCTGCAACTATCACTGCACCGTACATGCCCTTAGTGATCCAGGCAACGTCAACTTCCGTGAAGATGGTCAGCACTGTCATGACACCGAATGTGATAGGTGCGAATCCCTCGAGGTGGCATTAGAGGATGTCTCAAAGAAACTGGAAAATGCAGACATGCATGTGAACGAAGAACCGTGGGCCAGGTTAAATTTTGAATTTAATGGGTGCGCTCGGTCTATTAATTCTTGGAAAGCACATTTGCTTCGTTCTATTAATCAAGAGGAAGCCAAAGAAGACGCCCTAACCCAGCTTGATGAAGAAACATGCTTAATTATCATAGACTGGGCGATGAAGTATCTCCCCCAGCATTATCGCGAGCAGATGTCTGAGTTTTTGGGCAAGCGTGGTAGGAGCTGGCATATTAGTGCAGTCATAACGCACTTACGAGCGGAGGAGAAATGCGAAGTTGAGTGCTTCGCGCAGCTTTTTAACACATGCAACCAAAACAGCCTCGCTGTAATATCAGTCATTGAGCACTTGCTTCAGGTGATCAAACGTGAGTATCCTTCCATCAGGAAGGCTTTTCTGCGTTCAGACAACGCCGGTTGTTACCACAATGGACCTTTGCTCCTCAGCCGTCCATATATGGGAGAAAGAACAGGGATAAAACCATTGCGCTACGACTTCTCAGATCCCCAGGCTGGTAAGGACATTTGTGATCGCAAGACTGCAGCCATGAAAGCACACATCAGGAGATGGGTAAATGAAAAACATGACGTCATAACGGCAGAGGACATGAAACAAGCATTGGAATCCCACGGTGGCCTAAGAGGATGTAGAGCAGCTGTTGTACAAGTCGATTCCACCAAGGAAGTTGGCAAGGGTAACAAAATACCGGGGATTAGTCTTCTCCACAACTTTGCGTTTGAGGAAAATGGAATACGTATGTGGAGGGCCTACAATGTTGGACTGGGCGCTTTCTCTCGTATGCTGAACTCAGTATCGAGAAACAAGGAGACACTGGCCTGAAAATAATCCAGCCTTTCGGTCCAAGAACAAAACAACGGGGCACTGTTATGGAAAGCACAAGGCCTACGGCTGAGATTTTCTCGTGCAGTGAAAGTGGATGTGTTCTCACGTTTAAGACAGAAGCTGAAGCAGATGCTCACATGGATTCCGGGAAGCACATTAGAGAGCTAGAATCCGAATCCCTTTACGACACTATCAGAAAGAAGTGGACTGAGAAAGTAACTGGTGTCAACTTGGTTTCGCAATGTTCGTGAACCAAATGCCGTACCTGAAGTCCAACCCTCCTCGTCATCCATCAACAGCAGGCGATCACCAGGTTGGGCTCTGAAGACCACGAAAAAAACAGCAAGAATGGAGGACCATGTAAAGGCTTATTTGGTGCAGAAGTTTGATGCAGGAGCAAGGAGCGGACTAAAAGCGGATCCAGTCTAGGTATCTCATGAAATGAAGTTCGCAAAAGATGCAAATGGACATTCTTTGTTTAAGCCAGAGGAGTGGAGAACAGCGCAACAGATTAACAGTTTCTTTTCAAGGCTATCGGCAATGCAACGGCAAAGGCAAACGAAAGAGGTTGAAGATCACCACGAAGAAGTTCAAGAGCAAGACCTAGAAGCATTGGAATCTGAAATTCTCCTTGAAAGTTTACGCAACACAGTGCTCCATGATATCAGTACACCCTACCATCCCATTAAAGTCGGTAGTAGAAACGTCTGCGAACTATCAAGAACCAAGAAACTCAACACGCTGAAAGTAGCTGAGCTCAGAGAAATATGCGAGATCCTACAACTAGCAGTTGACGGACCACTGTCGAGGAAGAAATCATTTATTAAGCCACTAGAAACCTATGCAAAAACATGCACGTGTTTAAAAATTTAAAAGCGCTGTAGCTAGAACGAAAGCGTGCATTCTGAAAGCATCCTTAAATATTGCAGCTTAAATATGCAACCCACTTAAAGTGTTTTGGTTTGGTGGGATCCCATGGCTAATATTCAGTAACCGTAACTGTGACAGAGTTTACTCTATCTTATATAGCAGACCATCCCCAAAGCACATACGTTGAAAATATTTCATTTCCTTTCCCACCACGTGGGTGATGCCACAACAACTGCCATGCTGTTAACAACCACCATATCTGCTCTTCAAGGTGAATGATGTTTTTACGTTTGTACAAAGGAGCATTTCGTATTATGCTCAGCATCTGCTTTAGTAATGTACTTTAAAAAATTCTTTTAGTCAGGCGGTTATGTGCAGAATTTTAGATGAATTGTGCACTTTGGGTTAAAAGCATGAAATTTGGTGTACATAAAGTTTTTTTTATGCTTATAAACATCTGATATGGAGCCACCGTGAAAAGTCAATCAGAGAGAAGTTAAAAGGGGGGGTTTTAAAATGACCGCCATCTTGACCGGAAGTAGAATATTTAATTACCGGAAGTGAGAACAAGTAGGCGCAAATGCCTTTTGAGTGACATCTTGTGTTTTCGAAGGTAAATAAACTTGTTGTCTAAAGGTTTAAAGATGAAAATAGTGAAAAAATGGGTAACGCAACTTATTTTCTTTAATGAAAACAAAACTGGACGTGTGTAGGCCCTTCATTGAAAATGGTTCTAAAAAAGGGAGGCTGTAAACGAGCATTCATTTGTTGAAGTTCGGAGTCGTAGTCAATTGTTCCTTTAAGACTAATTGTTAAATTCAGCATACTGTTTACCGCCCAGAAAATTTCAAACTTTTTTAAAGACTCACAATTTAAGACATTTATAAATTATTTTGCAGGCTTAGATTCAACTTAATACCAGGTTGATTTAATTGTTTTGGTTTGAACTGGGATATATTATATACATCTGATATATTATAGACATCTGGTGGTTCCCATACCTTGCCATTAAGTTGTTCGCTGTGAGGCCGATGTATGTTTCTGTTGTGTTTTCGGTTGTGACCGTGGCTTGGTACACGACTTCAATGATGTGTGCGTGTGTGTGTGATGTGTGTAATGCACGAATTTAAGGTCAGATTCGGCAATCATAAATCAAGTATGCTCAACAATAGGAGAATATGTCAATTGGTGGTGCATTAAAATAGCTCCGAACATGATATTTCTCAAATCAGTTTCATTGTCATTGAACAAATCTCCACATTTCAAAATCATTTACATTTAGAACAATTGTTACTGACAAGGGAAGCCTATTGGACCTAACAATTGTTCACGCTGAATCCGCATGGCCTCAATAAAAGACGCGATCATCAGACTAATGCTCCACACGAGTAGGTGTCAGTTTTAATTTTGAATTTTCAAATTTAAGGACGGTTGGAGCGACGCTTCTTCTGATTGGTTGTGAAGAACTTGTTTTCGTGGCGACATTTGGTAACAAGTTCAGATTTCTTGTTAAGAAGGGAAACATCGCGAGCAGTTAAGATGCAAAGTTTCTCCGACAGACATAAATTGCAGCGGGAAGGGTTTCCTTGGTAAGCATTTGCCTTCTTGATAACACGCCATTTGATTTCGTAGCTGGTGTTGCTGTCCCTTAAGTCCCAGATGTGAAAAAATGATAATGTTTGCACTTTTGGATTGGATACTCGAGTCAGAAGATGTGCTTTTGCTTTACAAGATCAGAAGCTGTCGGCCAAGTTGAGTGCTGGTGATTTAGTAGCTTTAGAAGCATGTTATCATTCTTCGTGTATAGCGTCACTGTACAAAAGGGCAGAAACAGTTTGCAAAGGCGAGGCAGATGATACTAAATTTCAGCTTGAAGGCATTGCATTGGCAGAACTTATCACATACATAGAAGAGGCTCGGGCAGCCAGTGATTCAATCACGGTATTTAAATTGGCTGATCTAGCTAATATGTACAGCACTCGGATGGAGCAGTTGGGTGCAGATATGAAGGTCCGTGTCCATACCACGCGACTAAAAGAGCGGCTTTTATCCCATGTTCCCGATCTTGAAGCATACAAAACAGGGTGTGACATTTTCCTTGGATTCAAGAAAGATCTTGCCCTAGCATTAAACAAAGTTTTCAGAGACGATTGTGATGATGAAGCAATCCATCTTGCCAAAGCAGCAAGCATTATCCGGAGAGATATGCTACAGTCGAAATGTACATTTAATGGTTCCTTCGAAGTTTTTATGTCCTTCTAACCAAGACATACATGAGTTACAAAGAGGGCTTAGAATCTGAAGCTGAAGTTGTGTCATTCAATGACTGGTGTCTGAAGAAGGTAGCCCCTGTCCCACAGTTCCACTTTTGGTACCTCACGCTTCAACTGGAACTGCTGTTACTGGTGTTTGTGAGAACTCTTCGAGAGGCAAATTTCGAGCTCTACATCGACGCCGTGTCGAAGATTGTTCCATGGTTCTTTGGACTGGACCATACGAACTCTGCTAGATGGTTACCAATTCACCTACGAGACATGTGCCGTCTGAATGATGTGGCACCAGATGTCGCCTCACAATTCAAGCAGGGGAGGTTTGTTGTGAACAACACGTCAAAGAATTCCTCAAGTATCCCAATCGACCATGCTCACGAGCAAAACAACGCTTTGGTGAAAGGGGAGGGTGATGCTGTGTGGTTGACGGAGAATCCGAGTGTTCTTCGTTGGTGGATGGTATCGGGGCCGGAGATGGTGAGAATCATCAATGCGTTTGAGAACAGCATAGCAACAGGATCCACACAGACCAAGCAAAATGCAAAACACCGCAAAGATACAAGGAGCTTGCAGTCTCTGTTTTATAGAGATGTTACAGCACTTACCAGAACAATTGAAGAAATGGGCAACCCCTTCCTCGAGGAAACCGAAGATCTCTTAGTTTTGGACACTAAAGAGATAATGGGCTCGGATGCATTGGTAAGACTGCGCAAGGTTGAAGAGGTTGGAACGGCACAGTTTGAGTCATTCATAGCTGAACGCTTGGTGCAGCAAAGCAAGTCATTGTACGACCCAATAAAGAGAAACAATCTTAGTGTGTTTAACGTTCCTTCATCAAAGGTGGCATCCAAGACAAAGCAGCAGTTGCCATCAGCAAAGAACGATTGTTTGCTTCTTTCAAGGCTTTATATTTCTTGTCAAACCAGGGAGGGAAACCTGGGTGAGTTTTTCCAGCACGAAAACCAAAGTTGTCCACCATCGCTATCACAAGATGGCAAGTTGCGCCTTCCTCAGAAAAAGTCGGAACTAGCTGAATGTCTCCAGTCTTCCACAACTCCACAAACGAGGATGCCCGAGGCTGTTGATGCCATAATCATCGATGGCTCAGTGGTAGTAAATATGATAAAGCCTGGAACAGAGAAAACATTCGCAGAATATTCAGGACAGTGTTTTCTTCCCTACATTAAATCTCAGCTCTCTCATGCTAAGCACCTCGATGTAGTGTGGGATGAATACATTGCCAATAGTTTGAAAGGCCACGACTAGAAGCAAAGGAGGGCAGGGTGCCAGGAGGCGCGTACAGGCAAACAGCCAAATACCACGAAACTGGCAGCAGTTCCTGAGGAATGATGAAAACAAGCGAGAACTCTTCCAATCTCTGGCTCAGCGTGTGGTATCATTGCAGGAGGAGAAACAAGTCATCACAACTAAAAGCAAGGAGATCCTTTGTACTCTTGCTCGTAACAACACTGCGAATCTGGCTTCATGCTCGCATGAAGAAGGGGATACCAAGATGATTTTGCATGCCGCAGACGCAGTCCAAGAGGGTCATCGTAAGATTGTGCTACGGTCAGTTGACACCGACGTCCTTGTTTTAGCGATAGCACTTGCCGGGAGGCTCCAGGAGCAACAAGTTGAACTCTGGGTTGCGATGGGAACTGGCTCTCATCTGCGTTACAATGCAGCACACGAGATATCAAACAGCCTGGGATCAGAGATGTCCAAGTCCCTACCTGTGTTCCACGCATTCACTGGATGCGATACAGTGTCCTGCTTCGCTGGGAGAGGCAAGAAGACCGCTTTTACAGTATGGAAGAGCTACCCAGTCGTCACAGACGCCTTCTTGCAGCTGGCGACAACACCTACTCCTCTAGTCAGTGAAGCATGTATGATATATCTAGAACGGTTCGTCATTCGTCATTCGTACGACAGAACAAGCAACAAGGCAAATGTCAATGAAGCCAGGAAGCAGCTGTTTGCACAAAAAGGCAGAGCGTACGATGCAATTCCACCAACTCGGGCGGCCCTGTTACAGCATACAAAGAGAGCTGCTTATCAAGGTGGTCAATGTTGGGGCCAAGCACTTAAACCAAACCCTGATCTACCTTCGCCAGGCGATTGGGGCTGGATTTTCAAGGAAGGAGAATGGCAGCCTTTCTGCACGTCGCTTCCAGACATGACAAAATCATGCAGAGAACTTCTTCGCTGTGGATGCAAGCTTGGGTGCAGAGGAAGATGTTGCTGTGCTAGAGCGGCCCTGAAATGCACTGCTCTTTGCAGTTGCTGTGACGAATGCAATAACCGGTGATTACATGGTAAGGGTCAACATTGAATGTCTGATTCGACAATGATGAGAGTGGAACGAGTTTTGGATAGCTAGAAAGACAGGTTGTGTACTAACAACTTCCAACGTGTGATCGTGTGATGGCGACAGTTAGGTCGAACAAGTTTTAGGAACACGACGATTGCTTGCGTAAGGCATAGTTGATACTGAGTTCTGTAATAACAACCTGAATGAGTGGTGATAACAGTAAATTCGAACAAGTTTTGTGGAAACAATGATGGATTGTGTAAAGCATAGTTGTTACTGGGGTCTGTTCTCAAAGGAACAAATGTGAACAAGTGTATTAGTTCAGTGTATTAGTTGAGACTACTTCAAGCCAATAAAAGGCAATACAATTCTGTGAGTAGTTTATGTTTTTATTACTATAAATCATAGTTTACGTTATTTGTAGCTGTTCTAAGTGAATCAAACAACTTAAACAAGTACTTACAGTAGTCCATTTGTCACTTCCGGTTCAAAATGGCGGCCATTTTGAAAATTCGCGTTGCATTTCTAACCATATCGATCTTTTTTAAATTTTAAAAAATCAAATTTTCCTTTTAAAGACTAAAATCATTGTTACCGATAAAATTTAGTATTGTAAGGTCAAGAAAACAACATTTAATGGCACTAACATTAAAAATAAATTCTACTTCCGGTTCAAAATGGCGACCTTTTTAAAAAATCATCATAACTCGGAAAATAAAGGTTTTTTTCGGTGGCTCCATATCCACATCCGTTAACTACATAAAAAGGCCTCTCCATGTAAAATTTCATGCTTTTAACCAAAAGTGCACAATTTTTTCACATAACCGCCTGACTATTTAAAGCCAGTGAGATGCTGAACGAGCGCTCAAAATCAATTGATGCTCACGAAATAAACAATTGCCGTTTGATTTAACAAGTTTCTTCACGTAAATAAAACCCTTTCTGGTTTGCTGAACCACTTTTAAGCCGAATGTTTACAGCGTTTACGACGTATTTTTTTTTATCTCAATGGTCTTTGTTATAGTCAAATATCAACTAAACGATACATAAGGTTTTTTCCATGTTGCGTGACATACGCGCTGTCTTGGCGGGAAACTTCTGACAATTGGTTAAGAGCTACTCGGTATAAATTCGGCAGTTTAAAAACGCTCAACAAACACAAACAGCAATGTCACACTTGTACTTTCAATGATGAGGTCATTGGAATCACCTTTTTTTTGACTTACGTCCTACAAACGTGAAACATTGAAAAAAGTAGTGATATCCTCCAATGATAATTTGGTGGGAAATAGTGCTGACTGATCAGTGTGTTGGTATTTTCCGAGGTCGTTGGCTTCAATCTGCTTCTAGATACCAATTTTAACTGAACCAGATTTTGAAAACAATTCAATAAACTACCGGAATACGATTTTACTTTTGAATTTAACCACCGCACTTTTGTAAAACGTTCTCGTAAAAATGAATAAAATTGAGGTCTAGCTCAATGACGCTCCAGTGACAATTTTTAGCGCCTCATAAAAAAAATTAAGATTTAAGCGAAGGACGTTTAGCAAATTGCATTCAACTCCTTTGGAGACGAATATTACGGATAAAATATACGGACATCTGGAAAAAGCGTGAGGTACCTTTTAGGCTTAACCGAAGTTTCCTGATTTTTCCGTATTTTTTGGCCGCCAATTTCTTGGCCAAAATTTTGGAATGGCCATATCTCGAAGAAAAACGAAAGGCAATCTAAGTAAATGTCACCATTGTTAATATTTTCATACAACTTTTACATGGTAGAAAGGAGGAGGTGAACGGCCGACCTCGATCTTTTGCGCCTGCCCGGTTTTCTCTGACAATAACACTTAAAACGCCGAATAATTTACCATGTATTAGCTTACACAAAAATGCCTTTAAAAGGTTCTGAAACAATCTTAGCAAGCACAAAGCGATTTTTCCCCGAGATGGCAGTCAAGATGGCGGCCACCTTGGATGACGTCACAGGCCCCTGGCAGCACCGCTGTCTAGTCTACTAAAGGTAAAAAATCCGTAATATTGTAGCAAAAACCCACGGGAGGAGTTCTATCACCCCCACAAGCACCAAACACATGAAATCTGAAACCCAGAGGGGTGACTGTAAAGTGGAACCACGTGAAGAGGAAATATCTATTCAATTTCTGTCCAATCAGCACTGAAAACAGACCAGAACTTCACGTTATTTAATAAAAAAAAAATAAAAATAAAAAGTGGGCAAAAAAGATTTTAGTGGAATTTATTAAGGATTTTGTTTTTCATACAAATTCGTACTCCAGGTGTTTACTTGTTTGCGTGGCTAGATTCGGCCATTTTCGGCATGTTTCATGCAAGATTCGGCATGTTTCATGTAATACCGGCTTTCTCGGCTTGCATGTTTTATCATTTTTGGTCATTTACAATAATTTTCGTAGAAATTTGTCTATAAGGCATAAACACAACAAATCAAAATGTTCTACTCTCTGAAAGCGTCGTAGCCGTCTTGAAAACTTATGTTAATCCCAATTCAATCTGATATCTGGTGACATAAGTAATTTGTTTTGCTTATGTTTCATTGGCATGACCGAACGAAAAAAAACAAAAAGAGAAGTGACCTCTGTGTTGACTGAACAAAGGGTGGAATTTGGTGTAAGTGCCGTGATGTAATATTTGATAGTTAGTGGCTTGTAATAACTTCGACGTATTCGCTGTCATTCTTCTTACATCTTAATGCACCCTTTCATTGTTTTGAGCAGGTTATTATTTTCAGTAAACCAGCTTAATGCTCACTGAAATGGAACCAGAGGTTATTATTGTGGTCACTGAGGTGGAACAGGAGGTCTCCCTGTTTCACCTCTGTGACCACAATAATAACCTCTTGTTTCACCCCACTGATCTTCGGACACGCATACCTCCAATCAACAACTTTACACGGTATGCTGGTAAGGACAAATTAACAACAGTTGGCCTTATTGCTTCCATCATTTCCTCTGCAAAACGTTTTGTAGTATCAGCTATAGTAAACAGTTACCAATTTTTTAGTTCTTGTTAATCGTTATGTTACAATTTCCCCCAGAAATGTTTAAAGTATTTGCCCCCTACGCATTTGGAATTTGCACAGCCATCATACCACAGGAATAAGAAACTGGATAACACAAGGTAGCTGCAAGATTTTCTAGCCTAATTATCTTTCTGGGTTTGAAATCTCCTGGCCATCACCAAACTCAGTGCACCTACTGTCAAACATGTCGGTTATATCTATAGTGTCATCAGCAAGCTTCTTCTGTTGCTCGAACATGTCAAGCGAACTGTGACAGAATCTGGTCGAGTCCACTGTCCAAAGCAACTTCTTCTTTCTCGTATGGGTACCCTGCCTGTGGCAGAGTATTGTCCTGACCATCGTCCATCATTTCGAACAAACACTTTCCAGAGTAATTCGACATATTTACTCGCAACAAGATCCACTGAAAACTTCCGAAATGACAATTATAACTAAAGACGTAAAACTGATACCTCAAACCTTTGAGAAAAGGTACTTTATTCACATTTAACATGTGAAGGCTACCAGAACAAGTGAGCAAAACTAATTGCTTTGCGTGTTCTAAAAGAATGGAAAGGTGCATTAAATTAAGAAGGCCGAGGAGCGAGGGCATTATCCTATATTTATCCTACCCTTCTCCCTGTAATACTTTGATTCTCCTACGGCATTGTGTCATCAGCTCCTTTTCTTATCCTTGAATGACCATCAGTTTCAGCCTTCGTGAAGAAGAGTGTGACTTCGTGACGCAATATTGTTTACCATAGCGTGACTTATGTAGACTTATTTAGACGTGACGATTCCTCTCGCTTTGATTGGTAACGTGTTTCTGAAGGGAGAAAGGGGTTGCCTCGATCGGCTGACGCGATGTTTAAATGTGACGTATTGCACCATCAAAGGGCGAATTAATTTGTTCGTCCTTCCTCTAGTCGAGGAGATTTCTACTTCATTGAATTCTTTATAATTTTCAACATTGTAAAAAATTTTGTTGAAGTGTCGCTAAACTGGCAAAAAACGCTAGAACGCTTCATCCTGTTTGTTCAGCCGAGCAGAAACCGGAGGCCAGAAACGAGTATTCAATGGATGAAAATAGACACGAAAAAAATGCCCCTAAAAAGCAACAGATCGATTCACTTATTAAGACGGCTTGTATAGCGGCGTCGTCACATTTAATTTGAATTTTAAACCATTAATTTTAGCAAATGGCAAATCTGTCAGCTCCATGTGCAGCCATAATATACAGATTTAGCGAAGCCTTAAGGCGGAGCTTCATTTTTTTAATTCATGTATTTTTTATTGCTGGAACTTATTCATTTTTAAAGTAATCACCAAAAAATAAGAAAGAAAAAAGAATGAAAAAAAAAATTTCCTCCCTCTGGGATTCGACCCACTGCTGCCGCTGCCGTTGAAGAGCAAGGGGATCGCGTTGACCCCTTGAGCAACCTGCAATGTCGTCAAATGGAGGCTTCAATTTAATACTTAAACAGCTGTTCATTGTTCGCAGCTTGGTCGACTAAAGAGGCGGTGTTTTTCTGGAAAAATGTGTTCGGACCGCCACAAAAACTACGGTTGTGGACAGCAAAAACCGGAAGCACCAGCTCTGCTATGTTTGAGGTCGGGACTCTGGCCAAACGCTGCGAATTCAAGCGATATGTACTTCGACTCGATTCGATGTTACGCGACGTACGCAAGTTACTGCGTTGCAATAAGCACGGGTGTTTTTCCTGGGAAAATGTGTTCGGACCGTCGCAAAAACCATGCATGTGGACAGAGAAAAAAAACAGAAGGCACTAGCTCTGCTATGTTTGGCGTAGGGACCGATGCCAAATGTTGCGAACTCAAGCTATGTGCCGACCTAGTTCGCAGCAGAACTCAAGAGAGAGAAAGTCCTCAAAGAAAAATTTCGGTTCGTAACTTCAACTTGTCGCCTTCCGCTTTTACATTATAGATATTAACTATTTTTTCTTAAGTTTAAAACTGTCCGAACAATCGTTTTGCTAAAGCTTAATTAAAGAAACCACTTTTTCAAAAGATGGCATTCTCCTTCCCACGGTCGGGTCCCCTTGGGACTCCCCTCCTCCTCCCCCCCCCCAAGAGTCTGTACAGACGTACGTACATACATTCGCTGACGTCATAGCCTAAATTTCTTGCATCGAAAGGTTGCCAAATTTGCTTACAGGCAAAGAGGCTAATGTCTGTCCTTAACATTTGCAAAATCAGTGACGGCCTTATCAATGTCAACCTCCTTATGTTAATGAATATGAAGAATTGCGCGAGAGCAAAGCCTCTCGTCACTCATTGTGCTGCGTAGCAGGGTTTTAAGTCGTTTCATTCCACTAAACAGGTAGAGAATGGATAAGTTAAAAGGGTTTTAACAGCAACGTGGATTCCAGGGTAAAACTCCGGGTTAGCAAGGTCAAGTGTTTCAACCAGGGTCTCTGGACCGCTAATGCTCATCCGTCGGTGCTTCCATCTTGTGACCTCTTGAGAGAACTCTTCCTTCCAAGGCAGCGACCACATGTCTAGGAGACGCGACTAATGAACCGTGAAGCGTGCGTCATTGTACAGCGCACAATAGGTAACCTTTTTAGTACCCGTGTTAACCTGCCTGGAAAGAAGATATCTCTTCCCCTATTTCGTTAAATTCAACGATCTGTGCTCAAAGAAAATCTTATTAACGCCCAAGATTCGTTAGTTGTTTTAATTTATATTTATATTTTTGTCATTTTTTAGGATTTCAAATGTACGCACGTGCGTATGTGCGTACATGGTAGGTACGCCCTTGCCTTTAACCTTTACCTCGCACAGACATCGGCTGTCACTGAGAGCAAATCGAAACAAATGGGCTTTCAACGTTGTCGTTGCCGAAGATAAAGGGCATTTTGAATCTGCTTGTTGGGACTCGATTGAGGACATTGGACTGGCGATTCAAAGTGACGAATAATGTCCAATTACATTAAAATAAGACGATTTCGAAAACATCTCGTGCAAACATTCCTAGTATCAGGTACAAGAGATCAAGTTAATTTAATCCCCGAATGGCTAACTCTCAACCACATGTCTGTTTTTTCTTTTGAACTAAAAACATGATTGGCATACAGAGATTTTGTTTACAGTTGAAGAGCAAAAAGGAACGTGCGAAAACTACTAACAAAAATAGCGCTTAAGTGTTTTTAATTAAACTTGTGTAGATTTCCAGGATGAAAATGGACCCCTAATGCGTGCACTAAAATCAAGCCTCCGGCTTGATGTGTATCCGACATGTTTGAACTAGGTGCACCGAGTTTGGTGATGGCCACGAGATTTCGAACTCAAAAAGATTATTCAGCTAGAAGTCTTGCAGGTTTCTTGTGCTATCTAGTTTCGTATTCCTGGGCGTTAAAGAGGAAAATTTGATGGCTGGCCAAATTCCAAATGCGTTTGGGGGAAATAAGACATCACGATTAACAAGAACTAAACGAAAATTGTAGCTGTTTATTACAGCTGATAAATGCGAAAATGTGGAAAAGGAAATGATGGAAGCTATAAGGCCAATTGTTGTTGATTTTCCATACCTTGTAGAGTTGTGTAGTACTCATGTCCGAACCGAAGATCATTGGGGTGAAACGGTAAGTAATATTATTGTGGTCACTGAAAAATAAAGACCTCCTGTTCCACCTCAGTGACCACAATAATAACCTCCGGTTTCATTTCAGTGAACATTAAGCTGGTTTATTGAAAATAACAACCTGTTCAAAACAAAGAAAGGGTGCATTAATGATATATACTAGCACGGGAGGGAGGGAAGAAGGAGATATTTTGACCATGGTATTCTTGACGACAAGGAATGGTTTATGAACTTGACGATTGATTGGTATCTTAATTATAATAAAAGGAAAGGAATTTCGTCATAGTAGGGTTTTCAAGGTCATTGAAGATAAAGAGAAATATATGCCGTCTTTCATTGTGGTTTGATGTCGCTTCTGTTTTCTAGAAACTTCTGGTTTGGCTATGAAAAGTCTGTCTTCAACTCAGACTAATTATTTTAATCCACACATTTGAAATCTAACTAATATAAGGAGGGGACAAAACCACTGAATCGACACCGGGTTAATTTCGTCGCATCAAAATATTTATGGCTGAAACAGCTTATCCTTCAACGATCACCTTTCCACAAGTAGTCACGTAAACTGGAAGAGATGATACAGGTAACGCAATTTTCAAAAATGCATGGCATTTTTAATAGTGAAAATATGAGGGCTGTAGGAGAATTCAGAGGTCTAATTCTAGTAGCTCACAAATTAACTCCAGCTTGTAAGGGCTGCTTCTTATAAACCACAGGTTTTCTTTTTTCATTCAAGGTTTAGCTCGGTAGTTTGTTTGTTTTGATAATGTGGTTGACATTTTCTGATAAAATTCTTAATAATTGTAGGAATTTTGTCTCTAAGGATGCACTGATGCCCTGTAAAGAAAACGAATTCTGTGAAAACAGGAAATAAGTAGCGAGAGAAACTATCTATTTTTCAGAATTGAGTGGAATGAAAGTGAAAAAATCTTGAAATCGAAACCCGTCGCGTAGAATTCCTAGTCCAGTGCGGTCGACAAAAAAATCCCGTCTGGGAGGGGGTTAGTGTTTTGTCACTTTTTTTCCCGTGGCGTTACTATATGAAGAATTCATGAAGTAAACACTACGGAACAGCCGGGTAGTACTGGAAACTAGTTATGTGAAACAAAAGATGGCGGTTCCGATTCGTGAAACATTTTTGACGACTTTGAAAGACGTTTTCTGATTTTTGACTTATGTTGAAAACATAGGTTTTAGCCGGACTGCAGTTTGCGCTTTCTATGTTTGTTTGTTTGTTTGTATGTTTGTATGTATGTACGTACGTACGTACGTACGTACGTACGTATGTATGTATGTATGTATGTATGTATGTATGTATGTATGTATGTATGTATGTATGTATGTATGTATGTAGGTATGTATGTATGTATGTGTGTATGTATGTATGATCCGGGGGGAGTCGTATGTGAGACTGGGCGGGGATGCTCTTCATTCGACCTCTAAAAGATGCCATTCTAAAACAGACGGAGAACTCGAGACGACGAGCATCCATGCACCATATGCATTCACATGGGAGTGCACCCCCGGGGAATTTATGTGGCACTATGTGGCACCAATCAGATTGAGGCTACTATGCTAAGAGTACATTCTACCAATGAAAAAGCTGGTTAGAATCCGCTTACTGAAGCTGAAGGTCAGACAAGGTTAAGCTTACCGGTCATGTTGAATGTACATGGGGACGGAAATGATTCTACTTTTTCCTGTCGAATATTATATTTTGAGTAAAGGCTTGGTGTGGTGGAATTGGTGGTAATTTCCAAAAACTATTGTGGAACGTGACAAAAACAACCTCGTTCCAAAAATAGAAAAGTTGACAAGAAACTGTAATTTAATTTGTTCTTTTATGAGTTGAGTTATGAAACAGCTGTTTTGGTTATGTATCTTTGAGCAAGATGTTGGTTGAAAAGATTGTATCTGTGCTTAATGTGGATAATTTTGATTGTACTTTTCAAGGTTTTTGAAACAGCTTTGTTTGGTAATTTGAAATTTATAGCGACGTGTTAAAGATAATTTAATTAATTGTAAAGAAGTTGACCTTTGGTCGTAGGGAAGGGTGAATTTGCAAAGAGTAAATGGAGGCTTAGTGAGGACTGTGCTTGTGGATATGAACTTCCATGGGTAACATTATGTTGAGAAACATTGTGGCTAATTTTGGCCAATTTTGGCCAATTTTGGCTAATTTTGTGGAACGTGTGATAGGCGCGCGAAACAAGTCAATATAATCTTGAAGCATTTAGACTCCAATTTGCATAAATTAGATTGTTCATTCAAGCGTGTCTGTAGGTTTTTAAACCTGTTTTCACTTCCCATAATAAGGTTAAGTTTTAGTTTACGATGTTGTGTCAATGATTTGTATCAGTCATATCCACAGATTTTCCAGCCGAAAAAGAAATGATTTCTTTCTTGGTTTTATCATATACAGGAAAATATGGCATGAAAATTTGTTTAAAAAACGTCCTTTGCCCTCTTTCGGTCTTCAATTTACGTAAACAAGTTTGTGCAACTGTGAGTGCCGATGGCTGTTCTCTCCTCAAATTATTATCTACTACACTTGTTTTTTCACCTCTTGTTTTGACCTCGATTTATATCATTCAGTAATATGTGGACAATTATTAGTTGACCTTAACTGAGGTTTCAGTTTTAGATTTAATTTGAAATTTTTATGAAGTTGTTTTGTTCTAAAGTCAGTTTGACTTTCCAGCCTGTGGCCTACTAGCCCGATGATCCCAATTTTGGTCTGATTGGGTTTTCAGCAGGATTTTGTTTTGCATTCCAAGGGTATTGCTGAGTAAAAGATAAAGCTGTTTTCAAAACAGTTACTTTCCATCAGCGTTCATATGACCAGCATGTGAGTTGAGATGAGCGTACTGCAACAATTGGAGGGGGAAATATTTACGAGAATGATCGCGTGTGTTGTTTTGTCCTCAGAGTATGTCTTAAAAATCGCAAATAAGCTAGAAAGAGACTTGACAATTCAACATAGGTGAAGCACGCAATGCGTGCCTATGTTTTCCTTCGCGCGGACCTCTCCTCACGGGTTCAGGCTAAATTCAGACTCTTCAAAGGAAAAAAAAAGTTTTTATAATAATCCTTGGTTTGAAAGACTGTCATGGTTTTGAAGGTGTGAGAAAGATGTTAACTTTTTCACTGGTACCCTTCCCATTCGTTGCTACTTTTGGCCTTAATCATTTCATGAAAGTCTTTGAAGCGGTCTTCTCCATACAAAAATGGGGATTCGGAGACTGATTTTTAGCGGAAAAAACCAGTGCGATCCGATTGTCTGGCGTTAATCTGGGGAAAAAACTGGAATATGATGTTTCTCGTCAGTTCTATTCAGGTGGTACTCATTAAGAAATCGTTACGAAATTTTCCGCCATATTTTAAAGACCACCACATGGCTTAAATGCGTTTCTAGCCAGTTAAATTCCCGGATGTGATCGGGAATTGTACGCGACGCAAGTCATGATTAATTCTGGTTTTTCACACAAACAATAAAAACAATAAAATCTGATGTGTCGGAGAAACGTGCCAATACATTGATAATTTATCAGAGGCAGGTTAAATGATTTATTTACGAATCCTGTAACACATTGGTCATTGTTATCATTACGGTTTTTGTGAGTCAGGCATCCTTGTGTCATCTGCCGTCCTCAAATCAAAGGCTTCTATGAGCTTACTCGGGAAGACGAAATGCTCTTAATAAATACAGTGGAATTCCGATTTTTCGAACCCCCAAGGGTATATCACTCTTGTTAATGTGTGAACCATCTTTATTTGCCAACAAAAAGGTGCATTTAAAACAAAGCGGAAATTTAAGATTTAAGCCAATTTCGGCAGAACATAAACCAGTACTGTACTGTTTCGTGTGTCTGTAATTTTGCGCGGACTCTCGACTGCATTTCCTTCCCCTTACTGTATCAGAAAAAAGTACCCTTTACTCCACGTTTAAAGGAACAGCAAAATTTATTAATGTGCTACGGCAAGAGCTTGAAAAATGTAACTAAACGAAGGAACTTTGATCATGTACAGTAATTCAAGACCCTCGATTGTGTAACAACGGCGTTGTAGTTTCTTATGACTTCAATGACAGATTTGCCACTTGCTTTGTAATAAAAAATGCATAAAAACACATTCTCCGGAACTTGTTAGTTGCATTCAGGTGAGTATGTGGCTAAAACCGGTTTTTGTTGGTTCCTGAGTTGTCAAAGTTCGAGAAATCGAATGTAAATTTTTGAAAGGAAGAAAGAATTAGTTCGAAATATCGGGAGTTTCGAAAAATCGAGGATTCGAAAAATCAGGGGTAAAATTACAGTGTTTGACTGAAGCAAATCCAAGGGAAACGACTTTTGGTTCGAAGAATCAGGAGTTTCGACTAATCAAGTATTCGAAAAATCGGGATTCCACTGTAGTGTGCACGGATGCACGTACGTAGTCGCTCAATTTAAGGTGGTGCAATTGGCTAAAATGCGTTCTAAACGGAGTCTTGTAAAATACTTTATCCACTTTGGTTTGATTTCAGACATAACCATTCGCTAGTATTTTTTCCCGTAGAATAATAATAATATAATAAAATAATAAAAACAATCTTTAAAGAGGAAGCGCCCGTCACGTAAATACGTGGTTTTCAGGGAGGTCCTCCATAAAATAAAAGTATTAAAATCTATAATAAGAAATACAAATGTCACAGATCTTAAATATAAAATTTTGAATTTTCTGTCAGAAAGGTGTGAAAATTAACACCTAAAAATGTCAATCAAATTCATAAATATTTTCTTTTCTTCGTTTCTTTTTGTTTGAAAGCTTTCTTCTTTGCACTATCAAACACCGATGTAAAAGGAATTCTTGTGTGACTTAGCCGCAATCCAGGTGGAAATCCTACGGGAAAAAATCGGAGATCTCTAAACCAGGCACGTGACATGCCACAACATCCCTCCGATGCAACGGGAAACTGCGGCTAAGTCAGGCAAAATAGCTCCATCAGTGTGTTTGTTAACTCTGGCAACTTTCAGCAGAATTGATTTAAATGGGTGGAAAATATTCATATTTTCACCTCACACGCGCTGATAATCCGTCGAATTTTGCACGTCCTTACGCTCTCTTTTGCTCAATTCGAGTCCGCCATGTTTGTTTTCTGCGTTACAAGTTGCATTGCCTTCTGCGACACTCATTTCGTGGAAGAAACGCGGAAAATGGCGTATTTCGAGCGTATAACGCGTCCTAGAATCAAACACTGGCAGAGTCCCTAACAACCACGAGAAACAATGACACTGCGGTCTTTTTGTCAGCGGTGATAATGCGCACAAGTCATTACGCACATATGTCGCGCGTGTTCGAGGAAGCTATTGAGTATTCACGTGGGTGTTTGGCTTCCTCGGCGAAACAGATTCGATCGAAACAGTGTTTTTTTCGTTTATCGGGTGCATTTTTTCTTGTTGAATGGTCGTTGAAAGAGAAGCGAAATCTTCTGTGAAATTGTGGGCCTTCTCTCGCGTTTACAGTGCTCAAGAAGTTTGATTTTTCGTATTTTCGTACGATCAAATACGAAGATGTGATGATATTTTGGCTGGCTCGTAAGCGTGCAAGGAGCAAGCAGCTTACATTCCTCTGAAAGAGATTCTAAAACTTTCAAAGATGCGGTAGATTTATTTGTATCCGATATAAATTTGTTCACAGGGTAGTTATATGTCGATGTCGCCGGGGTAAATATCGGGGAATTCAATGTCGGAAGTTTATCGCGGAAACATTCAGCTGTGGACTGCGTGAGGATGCATGATTTTGAACCAAAGATTGAAGATCTTACCGGTTTTAATAATTATGGAGATACTTTGATGAAAGAGGACTTTGTGTACCTGGGTAATACTTCTAGTATGAGGTAGCTGTAGCCGGCAATTGTAATATTGCTCTTTTGACTTTTCAACTTTACCTTGCTGCATGAATGCGCGGTACACTTTTCGCCTTGTTGTGTATAAATATGCCCGGGTATTTATGATAAACTGAGCTTGCTTTTTTCTGATGCGTGGAATATAAATTGAACATCACCAAAAAGTCTGTTAGTATTCAGGTTGATATAGCTTTTCGTTATGTTTTCATTTACTTTAATACCTTTAGCTTCGCCGCTGTAGATTCAAAGAGATCCTGCCGTGCGCGAGACCGGAAAGGAGTCTACACGCGAAATTCCAAGATGGCGGCTCAAAATGGCCGCATGACAACGAATTTCAAACCTCCCTTTCTCGGAAACTAGCGATCATTGAGCCGCTATTTTGTAAATAACAACACAGCAATACATAAACTACACAATAAGCGAAATAACAACGAAAATTCTTTTTGGACCTTTAGCCAATTGTACCACCTTAAACCTCTGAGAGAGACTCTAGCGAAGTGAGAAAGATATGACTTTTTTAATTGGCTGTCTAATGTAAACGAACGGAAATCGCTTAACCGAAGGTTTACTGCGGTAAAATTGTAGTTCGCAAGAGTTCGCCCTGCCGTCCTCCCGCTGACCTGGAAGCCGGCTGAAAACAATATATTTATATTAAAATTATAACTTTTGAATAAATCACTTACCAAGGCTAGCTGCTAAAACCTTTTCTACGGTGAAGCTAAGGGAAAACAAACCGGCAAACCGAGTGAAATTTACTTTTACTGAGGCGCTGTGGCCGATACTAATTATTAGTGTGTTGTTAAACAACCGATCGAGTGGAGGGGGTAGTTTTGGGCGATGAGATAATATACAGGTTTAGCCAAGCCTAATAGTGGAGCGCTACCTTTTTTTCGTTGGTACTAATTAACTTCTGAAAATGCTCTTATTGAATACAAGAAGGGCATAGCCCCCGCCGTTGTTCTCCCTTATCTAAGGGTGCAGAATATGTTACATTCATTCGCTCAAGAAACGAGCCCTAGCCTGAGAAGCAAAAGACGCGACGAGTATTTGTCTGGCCAAGTAAAAACAAGAGGTCTCAGGTAAGTGACCGCGAAAAAAAAGAACACGAAAGAAAAATATAGGGCCCCAAATGAAACTATGTGTTCTGCTGGTAGTGCGGTATCCACAGCTTTTACGGTGCACAGCGTTTAAAGGCATATTGAATTGGGTCTTATGTCTACTTTTGAACAATGAATTTAAAATGAATTTTTTTGATTTCAGAGGATAAAGGTTTTTTTTTAATTATTACATTGTTATTGCTGTTAAATTCAACTTTCTAATTGGTAGTGAAAGGTGTAAGTAGCAAAAAAAAAAAAGACAAAAATTTTTCCTCCTTGGGATGGAGTCGATCTCGGGTCATTTGTTTCGCGAGCGATTGCACTTCCTCTGAGCCACGGTGACATTGATGGCCGATACTGGGTAAATTTTTATATTTATATCTTTTCACGTGACAAAAGCGACTCGATCGAGATAATATGACGGGTATTTTTCTTAGAACAAATTGTTCGGACTGACGCAAGAACCATTAATGTGGACAGAAAAAAATCGGAAGGTACTAGCTCTGCTACGTTTAATGTCGGGACTGCGGGCTAAATGATGCGCATACAAGCGATATGTATTTCGACTCGATTCGATGTTACGCGAGATTATGCGCCGGTTCCGCGAGTTACTGATGCAATAAATACGGGTGTTTTTCCTGGGAAAATGTGTTAGGACCGTCGCAAAAACAGAAGGCACTAGCTCTGCTATGTTTGGCCGTAGGGACCGCTGCCAAATGCTGCGAACTCAAGCTATGTGTCGACCTAGTTCGCAGCAGAACTCAAGAGAGAGAAAGTCCTCAACAACAATTTGCGATTCGTAACTTGAACTTTTCGCCTTCCACTTTTACAGTGTGGATATTAGCTATTTCTTCTTAAGTTTAAAACTGTCCGAACAATCGTTTTGCTAAATAAGCTTCATAAGAAACCTCTTTTTCAAAAAAATGGCATTCTCCTCCCCACCGTCGGGTTGCCTTGGGATTCCCCTTCCCCTTGCCCAGAGTCTGTACGGACCGGTGGGCGGGCGTACGCTGACGTCAAAACCAAAATTTCTTGGATCGATAGGTTACCAACTTTGCTTAGCAATGGTGTTCCGCTGGCGCACTCCGCGCGCGAGCTCCGCTATAAGAAAAAAGATAATATAATTGAAGTTAAGTTTGCTCAAAGTGAATTCTTCGAAGCATCAGGCAATGAGAAACATTCAAAATTCAGCAGTTTAGCAGCTCTTTAGTTGTTCTCAGAACGCTAAGGTATGCTGTTCACATAAGACACAAGAATGAGCTTACTTACTAATTCACCCTGATAAAAACGACAGAAAAGCACCAAAACGTATTAACACAAACGTAAGAGGAACAAGCCAACTCCTTCTATGTTAATATTTGGTTTTGAGCAAAATTAAAGCCTCCAAAAGGAAATAAAAGTTTTCTGATTGCGCTGAAATAAGGAGCGTTACGTCTTCGCTGGCACTTTATGTCATTTGATAATGGGGTGTAGAGCCGCTGAGAAAACACAAGTTAATAATAGTCATGCCTCAAATTCTAATTGTACGTCACTACAGGATTTCGAAATCTCGTGGAAGTTCAAATTGCTGCAATTTCTGGAGTTCTCTTGAGCGGTTTTAACCCTTTCCCCGTCCAGAGACAACACGTGGGCAGTATATGGCAGTATATGTGGATTAAACCCTAAAGTGGTACCAATCAATCAGTTCGCCATCTTTAATCTTGATGAGAGCTGGTGGCTGATACAGTACTTATACTGTTAATAAGCATGTGATTTTTATCAAAGTTCACCAAGACTAGTTGCCAAGCAGCACAGGATTCTTCGTGTGGATTAATACAAAACAAACCTGCAACCGGGACATTTACAATGATGTTCCATTTATTCACTTATCTATCGAGTAAGATTGAGGGATTATATCAGAACAGAGCGAAGCCAAGTCAGTCAACTTCTCGATAGCCTGGCTTTGCACACAATAAATAAAACCCAGTGTACAAAATATTTATCCGATCATTCAGTTGTCACACTTCCAGAGAACTAATTGTGCAAATACTTTTGATAATGTATCATTTATAGGCTTAGTGATTTATTTACTACACTGTTCCTGAGACAAAGGTACTACATGGGTAATTATTACAAATGTAATTACGCTTTTTGGCATTTCAACATCCTAGCATCATCTCCAAATCCATCTCCATCTCCAGTAAGTTTTATAAAACATAATGTTTAATAAAACTTACTTAAAAGACTTGCATCTGTGGTCACAAATGGTATTTCTAATTATGTTGTCGTCCAAACAACTGAATCGAGCAGTGAGCTGCTGTCTTGGAATTATTTTGGCAGCTCAGCTCAGAAGTGAAAAGAAAATTAATTACTTGGGGTAATTAGCATAAAAACAACTGAGTAGTACTTTTGCTGTGGTACTTACATTTAATATGCTGTTCAGAAGTTAGTTCTAACTTTGTCAACGAAATCAGCCAAAATTGCTTATGTTACCATTCAAATAAAAGCCCCTGAACAGTCATAGGAAGTGTTACTGTTTGCTGTGCAAAGTACATATATTAGAAATGAGAATTTGGAAACATTCACCGTCTTTTAGTGGGTGAACTACAAGCGGTGAACTACAACCTTGGTCTGTAATGTTGACAAAACACTTTCATCTGACACACGTTTGCATTTTACCATTGTCCAACCTTGAAAGGGGGAATGGGGGTGCTGACACCTATTCTGTAGTTATTTCGGTCGGATGATTGCATGTTTTTGCGCACTTTCCAACACAATTAGTTCATGGTTATTGGAGCAAAGCCTTAGGCAAGAAATCAAAACAAACCAAAATCACATCATAACTTTAGACGTCGGCTTAGTGTAGCTTTTGATCATCTGCTTTAGGTTCGTCACATGTAAAGTTCGACGTTTTAGCTGGGCCTTATAATCTATTGATTGAAATCTTCATGAGCGGTATTTCTTCTTCACCCCTTTATCTTCTTGTTTTAATATTACTTAACAGCTTAGCAATGATTTGGCAACAATTACGCAAATTAACCGTATATTGCCGACCTAAAATCCCATTCAAGCAACTGTTTCGTCAGTTCTGTCTAATTATTTCTCAAATTGGACAGCCCGTAATCCCGTGCACAATATAATTAAATAAAGCTACAAACTGTCCAATTTGGGAATGATTGGATTTAAAAAATCCTCCCAATACAATTTGACATTCTATCATATTTCATCATCCAATTACATGCATTTTCCAAATTGGACATCATGTAGTCCTATTACATATACTAATGGACTTAGTATTTTCGATGTTCCGTCTTATTGTAAAATTTTCATTAGAATTTAAACTAACCAAAAATATTTATCAAGGCCTACCAAGGTTAGTTGCCAAAATGCCTCAGCTTCTTCGATGACCTCACTGACTTAACAGAAACCAAACCTGCAACAGAGAAAATTTCACAACAATATTGATTTTTTTCTTCTTTTCTATTTTCCACATAAGTGTGTTATTCTGGAAGCAAAGCAAAGCAAAGGTCCCGCGTGACCACCGAGCACAATTGAGGGTTTGTATTAGAGCAGAACTGAAATCAAAGAAGTCGAATGATAGCTAGAAAGAAAAATTAATGCAGAAAATTAAAGGAAATCTTTTCGAGGTCTTTAAAATCACAAACAGTAATAAGCGTTATATACAATTCTGATCGATACTGTGACAACTGTAACATTTTAATTGTTATTATAAGTTTTTACCTGCAACTTACTCATTCACTCATTTTCGACTAAAATTGTTTTAAAGACAATTATTTTTGAACAATTGTCGAACATTTCTACGTGCACCGTCACTATACAGGATTTCACAATCTTATGGCAACTCAAACTACATAATTCCTGAAGTTCTCTCAAGCACGGTTTCAGTGACCCTTTCTCTCTGAGGGTCAAAACGTGTGTCGTGTAAGGTGTTTCTTCTAAGACTTCAGGATGAAATCCTGAAGTGTTACCACTCAAATAGTCTGCTTTCCCCGTTTTTTTGAGGAGAGTGGGCGGCTTTACACTGGATACCATTAATCAAACAAATGCTATCGAGTAGTACTTTCCTGTGGTGTTAGTTTACCATGATGTAACACGGTGCATTCAAGCTTGCACTGGTGACAGATGACAGATCTTAAACAGTCATTGCAAGCGATACTGTTCAGTGTTGTGCCAAGTGCTGGTACAACACAAAAGCGTTTCAGCTTAACATACCTAAGAGGCCGGACTGCGAACAAAAAGGTTAACCAAGAAAGGAAAACAAAATAAGAATTGCAGAATAACCACCAAATTAAAATTAAATGACAAAGCATTTACTTGCAACCTAGCGGAATTTTAAAATCTCCATTGTTGAACAATCCCTCTTTCTCTTATTAGTTTAATTTTCGAGCTCAGCAATGATTTAGCAACATTGACGTAAGGTTTTATTAGGTGTTCATTAAAAAGTCTCGTTTTGTTTTAAAATTCTTGTTAAAATTTAAATTAAATAAAAAATACTTACCAGCGTCTGCCAAGGCTCAGTTACCAAAGTTGGTCTTGCTTCTTCGCGTAACTCTCTGGGTTAACAGAAAGCAAACCTGCAACCAAGAACATTTCACAACGATATGTTTAAGCTATTCTCTAATCTAGCGCCTACGTTTATAGGCGCGCCTTGAGGTATGGTGTACATCCTAAAAAGGCACACAAAGGCCTTTTTTAGTTTCCAAGCCCCCTCAAATAAGGCCATAAACAACATGATTCAAAATGGCGGCGATTTGTAGCCTACTTGCAGGCGGTTTGTGGGTGTTTTTATCGCGGAAAAACCCGGAACTTCCGGGTTTTTTCTGCGAACTCCGCGTTTGAAACGCGGAGTTCGCAATCGCCGGCGCCAACTTGGACGTGCGCGAAAATCGGTCTGGGGCTAGTGACAAGGCGAGGGGGGAGCGAGAGAAAAACTGCCTGCCCGAAAACCCGTCTTGTGTGAGTCACCGCCCTACCGCCATATCGCTATCAGTGTCATTTGTCACGCATTCCATATCAGCCAATAAAATCATTGGCCTGTGACAGGCCATCAATCATTTTCTGTAAGCGTGTAATTGAAAACAAACTCACGTGTAGTGCACTTGTCAGATTTTTCATATCGGCGAAATAGTGAATAGGCTGGATATTTTAATCCCACTTTGAGTCTATTATTCCCAGTGTATTCTACATTCCACTTGTATCCTTTTGATTGCTCCGTGCAGTGTTAACGGTCCATTATTCAACGCCTGTATTCAACTGCAAAGCTGAAAAAAGCTCTGAGCCCGACTTGTGGGCAAGTCTACTTACAACACAATCGACCGTAGTTTTCAATTCGTTTGCAGTCGTGACGTGTTTTACCAAATTTCTTTGGCCTTATTGGTGGTACTACATGAAAATCAACTGGCCGAGTTTTACAATTCACGTGCAACACATTTACCCGTTAGTTCGATCGATAAACAAGTTTTCGATGAATCCCCACGACATTAGCAGCGACACATCGCTTTCAGTTCTAAACAGAGAATGTGTGTTTGAGGTTTCTTTTAGCAAGCGACGTATTTCAACTTAAGAGCGACTTTCCACAAACATCGACACTCGAAAACTCGAGAAAAACCGTTTTGCCCGAAGTTGAGCTCAAAATCCACTTCCAGTGAAACCCAATTTTCCCAAAATTTGATCGGTTCGCATATCAAACCAGAACTAGATACGAAACTTTAAATAACATGTGTGGTTTTCCTAAGTCTTCTTCTACTGATTAACAAAGAAATTTGTAAAAGTTACTTTTATGCACGAAACAGATTTACAAAAACACGCTATAATTGACAGTTTTTTGCAACCAAATTTTAGCTTTTAAAGGCAGAGTTTCATGGTTCAGCGCATGTGCGAGCGATGACTTTAGCGCTGTCAAGATAATTGTTTTTAGACCAATTAGAAGCGCGTTCACAACTCTGGCGTGGCGGGATAGGGCGGTAAATTGTTATAACTTGTTGTCGATAGTATATGAATCCACAGGCCAAGCACGACTCCCGCTAATTGTTGAAGTTATTCCAACTTTCAAAATAGAGCTTGCTCACGTACAATCGTAACAGCTTTGTCCCTTTGATCAAGATTTCTCCCTTTGATCAAGATGATTTGAAGGCGACACAGCGGAATTGGGCCAGTAAATTGTGTGGTTGACCTATTGAACCGGGAGAAAGCTGTGATACTGTTTGGACTGTTTGATGTTCTAAGAGCCGTTGGCAACTAGTTAGGTTTTTGCGCTCAGTTTAATTGCAAGATTCCTAAAAGCCCCTTAAAAGACTGACGTTTACTTTATGAAAGGATCCACGAGTTTCTTAATACGTAATTTGATGTTTGCTTGCGGTTATCTGCAAGACAGGTATCTTTCTTTATCACGGATGTCAGATCCAAATTAATTATTCTGAGACTCAGTTACCATCGCTTTTGATCATGAAGAAGCTCAGTACAGCTTCTGGCGCTGTCGTTTTAACTCCACTTTCGTGGTTGTGGTTAAAATAGAAATAGAATTCTTGGAGTTAAAACATTGCACCTCTGTTGTCTCATGGCGAACTACTAGCATCCAACTGATAGATCTCCAGCAGCAATTCGGACAAAGGTTTTATTGTTTGACCTTCTTGTGATGGTCTGTTTGTAGTTCTTAACGATTTTCCATTTGTTAATTCCGCAACAGTTTTAAAAAATGCTGGTTCGTAAGACTTAAGGATTCTTCAATCTCGTGAATGTATTGTGTTCTGCCGTCCCGTCGCCAGTCATACCACGACGTCTCTTGTGACCATTCATTGACTAAAATGCCGATTTCGGCTGCTAAATCACTTTCAACATTATAAAAATCGAACTATTATTTACAACGGGAAATAAAGACTACAAAAAGTGGAAAGCGAAGAGCGGGTGTGCAAAATTAGGGCGCGATCTCAACGGATTTTTCCACCATGAGCTCTGTTCGAATTAGTGTCGACCCGTACAATTTATTTTTGAGCCGTTTCGCTCGCGCATGCGCTTCTTCGTGAACAGTGGACTTCAAAATATCGCAAATTTGGACTAAGGGCGATAACTTAGAATTTCATAAAACGACTTTCTGTGGCTTATTTATATACTGCTTTGTTGGAATGTAAGAAGAAATCCTTGGGTAAATCGTTTTTAGTGACCCGCGGGGCCTCGAGTTCAACCCCCATTTCGTCGAAAATATGGCTTTCGCATTGTAAACAATGGCGTGACACCGCAAGTCACTGAGACTTACGAGAGCCAAAAGGAACACCAGAAAAATAATTTAGAGACAGAAATATGAAATTGTGTAGGTAGAATTTCGCTAGAGAAGCATTTCTAACCTTTTGGCTTTTTTCCTCTTGCTTCTCCTTCTCAGCTTTCCGATCCTTATAAATATACATTGTTTAAAAATGATTGTCAAAATGACTACTGCAGGGACGGCTCAAACAACGTGAAAAGACTTGATTTACAATATTTCGACTGGCCAATACCAGTCTTCATCAGGTTTATTAAGGCAAATCACAAATTTACAGAAATATATATGTTGTAAAAGAATGAGCGGAAGTTACATACGTGACGTGGTATGGTGTGGTTTATCAATGACAGAAAATAAACAAAAAACTTTTTGCGCTATATTTACTTCAAAAGCTTGTGTAACACAACGTTAAAACATTTGTTCCGAATGGGACTGGCGCTAGTAAGGCTTGCACTAAATGGCAATTTGGTCTGTGGAAGTGCCACTGGAGTACGTCTGAAACGCCCGCAGTTTACCTTCTTGCTATTAATGTTCTTCATATTAACAGAATGTTTTAGGCTGGGCTAGCTCATTGTGATAGGCAGGCGAGATTACAGCTTAACGCAAGATGGGGGGTAGAATAAAAGTTATTTTTGGTCAGTTTGATTACCTAGTGTCAATTTCAACTGATTTTAAAATCATAAAATGCTTTTGATGCGTTGAGCCTTCGCTTCTTGCTTCCGCATACATGTAGGATGTACCCACAAAGGAAGACACCCTTAAAGAACGTTTTACTCAGTCCAAATAATACTTCATGATCATTTACACTGGCGTCATTTTAGGCTTTCTGTGGACTTTAGAAATTCCCGTTTGCGGATCTAGGATTTTTCAAGCTTTAACAACCCCACAGAAGGGGGTGGCTAGCCACCCAATCCACCCCCAACCCCACCCGCTGCTAGATCCACTCCTGCGTTAAATCAGTTACGTCTTGTCCATTTACATGGTCGTTGACACCTAACCAAGTTGCTGTTATAGCATTTCTTTAATCGTAGTATCTTAGCGATTTTTAGTCAAGAAAGGGCAATTCTGGCACATTTTCTTTTGCATTGTCCATGCTTATGGTGATGTAACAAAATCAAACATATGGTTTTGTTCGGGATGGCAGTAGCGCTAGTAATTCGTGCACGAAATGACAATAAGTTATGTGCGGTCAAATTTAGATAATGAGATCTCTCAAGTAAGGTAGCACTGTACGTCTACACTTTTATCCTCAAACCATCACTATTATCGCTGGGCAAACTGAAAGTACAGGCCGCTGACCAATCCCGTCTTTTATTTGCGCAGGCTCCTCCTTTAGGAACTGACTGAATATGCAAAACGAAAGTGCACCTTTAAGAGAACCTTGCATCTTTTAGCCAAACCACTTTGAAAAAATTCAGTGCTAAGTGACGACTACATTTGAGGGGTGTGGTTCCCAGAAGCACCACCCCCTCGTTGCAACAACACCATGAACGACACCATGAAAGCCAAAATGCCGGTTTTCTTTTGAAGCCATTCTTCCATATCTACACTTCACCAGGAGTAAATGAAACCAAGATTTCTCTCAACTTTTTGCAAAGCGTTTTTCTTGCTTATTTGAAGTAACAGTTGGAAGGTTTGCAAAATCGAACTGTGAGAGAGAAGGAAATAGAAGTCTCCGAGAGTGCTTCTTTTGCAATAGGCCAAACGGCAGCTCTAGTCGCCTTTGAAAGCAAAACGCATTGTTTAACCAACAACGGACTCTGACAAAAGTCAGTTTCACTTGCTTCCCTCATTTCAGTAAAGAGATAACTCGAGCCACAGTCAACTTCCGATTCCCGTGACGGTTCGAGATTCCAGGGCCCATAAGGCCATCGGACACTCACTACAATTTGTCGAATGATAACAGGCACATCGAAAACAATGGGCAAACGAAAGCACATCTTTTTTCTAGGCAATTCAAGTTACTTCCCAGATGCAATGCAAGTTAATCGGGTACGCGCTACTACTTTGCACAATGATTGTAAGGTGTAAATGACTAAACGGGAACTTAATCGACGAAGAGCCCAATATGACATCAGTTTAAATGGACATGACGCATTACTCAGACTGAGTAAAACATTCCTTAGGAGGAAAAAAGCGAAGGCTGAACGCATAAAAAAACGTTTTGAAATCATTTAAAATTGGTACTAGTTAATCAAGGACTGTAGTCATGTTTATTCTACCCTCGGATATTGTGTTAAGCTGCAATTTTCCCAGTCTCGGCTATCACAATGAGATAGCCTAGTCTAAGAACATTCTGTTAATATGAAGAAGGTAAACTGCAGGTGTTTCAGACATTCTCCAGTGGCACTTCCGGTGACCGGCTCACAAGACTTTAGGTCACGCAACTCTTATTTATAGTTTCTGCGTCTAGCAAACAAATAATTTAAAACAAACATATTTACTTCTGGTAAATTGTATTGATTTCCGAAAGTTCGCTTTTGATTGAGAGAGGCATGCAGTTCCTTTTTAGCACAGGTCAACGACGATCCCGATAATAATTTCTCAAACTCGCCGTCGCCAAACAAACATATACTTACAAGTATCGGAAAACTGAGAAGGAGAAGCAAGAGGAAAAAGCCAAAAGGTCAGAAATGCCTCTCTAGCGAAATTCTACCTACACATTTTCATATTTCTGGCTCTAAATTATTTTTCTGGTGTTCCTTTTGGCTCTCGTAAGTGGTGGTGTCACGCCATTGTTTACAATGCAAAAGCCATATTTTCGACAAAATAGGGGTTGAACTCGAGGCCACGGAAAAAAGCGTCATTTTTTGAAAAATGAGATTTTTACATGCTCAGATAAAGCTCTTCGAGGGCTTTCTTTCAAAAAAAAATTAAAAGAATATAATGGTTCAGTGGAGAGTTATTAGGAGTAACTGATTTTTCCTTGTTAATTATGGTAATTGATCGCTGACAAGATCTATCACACCTGATTAACTAGACCACGTGAAATCGAAAGCGCGTGTTGGTTGCACTCACCTTTTAAGCGATTCTTGCGATGTGGTTTATATTAGCTTTTTACGAAGAAATGAGAGTTTTCTTTCACCTAAATGCATCATTAATAAAACGGTTTTGTCTGTTTTGATTCGTCTTCTAAACCAAGACTAAAGGAAAAGAAAGGCCTTGAAAAAGAATGGGCAGTGAATTGGCAGGGTTCATTTTATCGACAGGAGAAGTGGTTGCGTCGATGATTTCCCCGGATTTTGCCACGATTTTCGGCAGCTTTATCAACCTGGTCCGCATTTCAGGAATTATTCATAATAAATTTTAATTGTTACATGAAATACGGATTGAAATAAGGAAAATATTTCGTAAATTAAACGAAAATGAAGAATGTTTTCTCACGTTTGAAACTAATAAATTATTTTCTGCCGCTCGCCGCTTAAGGGGCCGACCATTTAACTTTTGAGGGGGGGGGGGGGTGGATGATTTCTGGTCAGCAAGCTTTTTTTTTTCTAGCAACCTGGTGGGCAGGATATTTTTTTTCCTTCTAAATGCTCTGCAGGATATTTTTTTTTCCTCTTCATTTCTCTGCAGGATTTTTTTTCCTCAAAAAAAAAAAAGAGTTCTTACATTAGTTTTCAATTCCAGCTGGAGCTTTGTTCACAGACAAGACAACAAATAGATAAATCATAAGTGAAATGCATGGGCTTGAGTTTGTTTCATGGGATTATGAAAATCACTTACACTATTTTTTTTGTATGAGCTTACTAATTAGGGTTTGACATATTATGCCGGCATAATTTCGAGCATAATACTATAGGTGGAGCATCGAGCATAATGCCGGCATAATAGTGCTATTTGCCAGCATAATAGTGCCATTTTGTGACATAACAGTTATTTATTTTTTTAGAGCTACAACTGTCCATTTATTAAGTTAAAACTACAAAATTTCAAGCTATTTTAATGTTCTTCGTGGTTCCCATTACTACCGAGCACTGTAGGCTTGTTCCCAGTGTATCCTCAAGTGGGTTGGATCTTTAGGCCTGGTTACTCTCATTATGCCAGGCTTCTATAAAGGCCTTCCTGGTTTTTATTTTCGCACTTCAGGGGGTCCGGGAAAAATTTTTTTATGGCATGATTATATATCTCATTTTAAAATATAAAAACATTGAAAATATAGATACATGTTACTGTTTACTTATTTATTTATTTATAGTTGACAACAAGAAAGCTTTGGATCTGTTTCTTTTTATACTGAATATATATTATAATAAAAATATATCTTCTTTAAAAATATAAAAAAATAGAAAAATATAGATACATGTTACTGTTATTTATTTACGGTTGACAACAAGAAAGGTTTCGATCTGTTTCTTTTTACACTGAATATGTTATAATAGAGATATATCTTATTTACAAATATTTAAACATAGAAAAATATAAATACATGTTATTTACGGTTGACAACAAGAATCATAGAATAGTTTCATAACAAGAATTAAGCATTTAACCAAGGTTTGAAATGGCAGAGGGTGGGGAATTTAAAAATTTTAGTGACCCAAAATATTTGAAAATGTCAATCATTATAGCCCTTGGGTATGCCTGCGCTCCCTCCATTGGGGCTAGACATTGATAGGTGCATTACTAAAACATTGCAAAAATCAAAAATGGCAAAAATGTTATATGTTATAAATGTTATGTTACATGAAAATGCTTCAGTTAAAAAGATTAAAAATGAACAAGTTATTTTTCTTTGTCTAATAAAACTTGATTCTTTAAATAGAAAAATTTACCTCCATTACTGCTTGTGATATTATAAAGCTAACGAGTTTGGATACAGTACGAGCCAGCGAGCCAGAAATCCCTAATCCCAATAAAAAGGCTAACCGCAAGCTACCTATAAAGGAACTGTAGGCTAACTGCAGTGCTAACTAGGTTAGCCAATGTGTAATTTAGGCTAATCATAATGGCTTCCATGACTCCTATGACTCGCGAGCCTTGTGAACCGTGCAAGCCAGAAATCCCTTTATATCCCATTATATAGGGCTAACCGCAAGCTACCTATTAAAGCTAATAACTGTAGGCTAACCGGAATGTTGTTTTGGCTAAACCAGAGTGTGATTTAGGCTAACTGGAGTGGCTCGCTGGCTCACAGATTGTCGGACCCTATAAAGCTACGAATGCATTGCACATTCTGAAGCATAACCAACTCCAGAGTTTAAAGGGAGAAAGGGAAGAATGGTTGCAGTTTTGCTGGGATTTTGTAAAGTCCCCCTGGAATGATGAAATAGCTTTGCAACATTTTTTTTTCTTGCTTGCAGCAGTGCAAGAATTTTTTTTCTATTTCATTTGTGCTGCATGCAATTTTTTTCTTCCGACAAGGGCTTGCAGGAAATTTTTTTTCGAAATCATCCACCCCCCCCCTCAATAGTTAAATGGTCGGCCCCTAACATTACTCCTGTTACAGGTTACCTGTCAAAGTTCTATTGTTTGAGAAAGCTGATCCCTCTCTGGTATCGATCAAGATAGAACTCATCGGACATTGAGGTGTCATAATCTCATCACTAGCAAGACGCCGCAGAAAATACATTTTCCTCTTTTTTTCTCGAAAGTCAAATTTTGGCGAGTTGTACGTACGTTTTTAACTACAAGTCGACAGCCGCTCTACCAATTTGGTTGAAACTTGGCCAGATTATTGCCAGTTTTTCTGTAAACCCGTGTCTGCGAATTTTAATCCCTCTTTTTCTTTTAAAGCTAGCCCTTTTTTCCCCGCGAAGTGCTAATTCATTTGTCTTCTCTGACTTCAACTGCCAATAAAAGAAGAACAAACGCACTTGCGAAGAATCTGAGACACGGTCTTTTAGCCGTAGGTGTCCGGTAGCCCCGCAGCTCTTAACAACCTCTAATTTCATTGGACCTTGGTATCACGCAGCTCCATTGTTTTCGGGGCTAGGGTCCATTGTTTTGTTGTTTGGTGTATTGTTTTCTCAGTGTTAATCGTTTTGTTTCTGGAGGGACTGGAACCTAATCTATGAAGACATGTACGTGTGAAAAAACCTTCCCATTTTCCGAACATGTGAAGACGATTTCCGCTCAACGTTCGAGCAGTAAGTGCAAAAATTAAGATACCAAAAAAATACTTGCAGCACTGTCACATTTTGAGAACAGATAAGAAGAACTTACCGTTACTTTTGCTCCCAAGCTGACCCCAGGAGAGAAAATTGGATTTGAAGCTATCCATATTTCAATTAAAAAGACGCTTCATGTCAGTTCAGAACAAAATGGCCCCCCTTTTTTAGCATACTTTTACGAGATTTGAGATTAATTTTCTTGAGAATGCTTGCGAATTTCATCACGGGGTCACTTGGGCAAGTAAACTAGAGTGAGATGTTTCAAACAGCATTTAAAATGTTACTGTGCGATGAGTAGTTTTTTTAGTAAATATTTTTTGCACTTGTTGCTCCAACGTTGAGCGAAATTCGTCTTAAACTTCTGCCTCTTTTTGAATATAAAGTCATTTTCTGGAATTATTAAGCTGCCAAAAAAATGTATAGTTTGTAGGGTCTTTCATAAAAACAACAAAAGCTAGAGCGATCCGCGCGCAAGCGGTCCCGAAGGGTGGCTGATACCTTAAAACGATTTACCCAAGGATTTATTTTCATATTCTAATAAAGCAGTATATAAATAAGCCATAGAAAGTCATTTAATGAAATTCTAAGTTATCGCCCATAGTCAAAATTTGCTATATTTTAGAGCTAAGAATTGGTTGCAAAAAACTCTCAGTTATAGCGTGTTTTTGTAAATCTGTTTCGGGCATAAAAGTAACTTAGATTTTACAAATTTCCTTGTTAATCAGTAGAAGAAGACTTAGGAAAACCACGCATGTTATTTGAAGTTTTGTATCTAGCTCTGGTTTGATATGCGAACCGATCAAATTTTGGGAAAAGTGGGTCTCACCGGAAGTGGATTTTGAGCTCAAGTCGGGCAAAACGGTTTTTCTCGAATTTTCACAAAAGGAAACCGTATTTGGAAAAACTAACTACAGCCCATTTAGTTTCTCGCCAGGGCCTATCTATGAGCAAAATATAAGCGAAATCGATTTTTCCACTTGTGCTACCAAAAGTTGATATTGGTCGATATTTGTGGGAAGTCGCACTTAAGGACGGTGGCCCCTAATAGGAAGGTTTTTTTTCCTGTTTGTGGCCATGTGGGATTCGTTACTCGTACCCAGGGCTGTTAAAAGCCAAAAAGAAAATGGGGGGTCACCGTGCATTTTTCAGAGATAACTACGCCCAAATATGGTAAAAAAGTGCTGATTGAGCATTTTTTAAAATTAGGAATAAAAACTTTTTAAAATAGAATATAGCCATTATTTGACTTAAGTAGGAGATGAAGATGTCTAAACTGAAAGGCGCTTTGTAATGAATAACAAAGATCCAATTCTTAACATGCTGCCGAATTCTGTATGCGAATTTCCTGTTCTTGGCGGGCCATTATTTGACCCAGTTGTATGGAACGTTTTGTAAAATAACTTTTGACAGACGGTTTTTCTTCTGAAAAAAATATTTCAAAATACCTAACAGTGGTCCTGCTTTTGATTGATTACATAAAAACTAGGGGTAACCTTGCATTTTAAAAAGTTAACTTCACTTTTTCATAACTCACGCACGACATGTTTTCCATCAGTGACGATTTTCTTGACGCTCTCCTCCCCAGTGGGGAATAAAATGTAAGTCGAAGTGATGGATGCTGGGAATCGAAGATAGCGGAGGGGCGCTCATGGTGAAAGGATGCAGCAAAGCAAAATTCCCGTAAAACGTCGATTGATTTTATCTCTGCCAACTGTATGGGGATTTTGCAATTGCCTTATCAAAGAACATACTATAACGGAGTGCCGTGTGAACGTTGTGCAGCGAGAATCTTGATTGTTGTTTACATGCTTGGAAGTTCTAGAAGGCTACTGCAAATCGTCAGTGGGGTCAGACCAAGCCTGTAATATATATATAGCTCAGCTAGCTAGCCTAACCCTGGAGCTCCCATAAATAAGCAGGTTTTCGTTTCTCAAAAAACCTGAAAACTCTTCGGGCCCTAAAATTTTGCGGGGCTAGTTTCGGGGGCGATGTTCTTTCGAAAGTGTTTGCACAGCGGCGCAAATTTTAGCAACATTTTCCCGCGAATTGCTCCACAACAATCCGAACTCGAAAGTCACACTATTGTTGTTATTAATTTTTTTCGAGCTTCAGACTGTCTGCATGAAATATTTTCTTCTTCTTGCGCCGTGTTCCTTGGTTTTTACAATGTTTCAATATCCTGTCATTTAACTGTCAAGGCGTGTCAAATCATCTCAGACTTTTTGGCTGTTTGTTTGAATGAACTGGAAACGTCGCTTATCTACAGCAGCTAAATATAACTTATTGTTTTGGGTTTTCATCGTGGTCGGATCTTGACAAATAACACGAAATGCCATTAAATCGGAATCTGTAGCTTTGAAGCGAACTAACCTAGCTGTAATCGAAAGCTGAAATTTCTCGTCAAGTTTTCGATTTGTTCCTTCTCATTCGCCTAGATCGCTCAGTGGAGTTATCAAAATCGGCTACTCGTCTGCTTCAGCAGGTCAACCCGATTTCATTCCATCGGTTGCTGCAGTTTATAACAGCTATCGACATTTTTCCGGACCGAGAGGAGGTAGGTTTTCTTTCAATATTTCATAGACTATCGGGCGGGTCAGCTAGGTGCCGTTTTTGTTTTTCTTTCAAGAAGTTGCTTCACAATTTGTTTACGCTTTTGACTCTTTCTAATCTCTTACGGACAAATTACAAATGTAAAGATTTTTCATCAGATGTAAGCCTAAGATACGTTTCCTTTCCCTCTGCTAAGAAAATGCTACACGTGGAAATGACAACATGTTAGTACCTTAAAAATAGGAGCGATTATTTCACTGCAAAAGATCTGAAATACAATACTGCTCAAGTGTCTGAAACTTTCGGTTTTCGTGTTAGGTGAGACACAGTTTCAATCTAAAAAAGTAGTTTGCTTCGACTTTGTCCTCTAGACAGTGTCTTTTTACGACTTTCATTTTGAAACACTGTTTTAAAAGCATTCTAAAAGAGAGAGAGGAAGGCCATGCCATCATAAAACTTCATACTTTTCTACTAATTGTTCTGCGTTTTTATCCTTATCACGCTAAACACTCATACATTGGAGTGCATTTGTGGTTTGTAAAGATTCTTCTCAACTCATTGGCCCCTAAAATACAGTACATTTCAGTCGTTATTCAGCAAAAGATGAAAAACGACAATGGGAAAACATAAAGGCAAAAACAGAATGCGGACCGCTGAGGAAACAGTGAAGTTGACCTATTTTTCTTCAAAAACAAGACAGCACAACTTTCACAGGCAGCTCTTCTTCCAGCATTCTTTGGAAAGCTAATTAACTGCAAGGAGAATACTCGTGAAACTACAGTTGCTCTAATAATGTCATTTCAACTTGCTGCCGATGGCGACTTCACAGATTTGTCAATGTAAAAACGAATTTCTTACTGATTCGCATGCATCCTGCTGGCTGTTAAGTTCTGTCAACCATCAAACAACTTTCCTAAAATAAATAGTATATCTACTGGCGGATCTGGCAGTTTACCGGCAAAAATTACCCCAAAAAGGTTTTTGGAAGCTTCCAAGCACATGTAAATTATGGAGGAAAATGGCACAAGTTTTTCGCCTGCGTAGTGTTATTCGGCAAAGAGATTTAACTCGCGATCAGTCGCTGTATTATTTTGTTCCAAAGATTTAAAAAATTACTCGGAAGCAATTCCATTCGATCATTCATTTTAACATCTTAAGAATATCATTTTCAACATAGGAAATCTCTCAATTAAACAATTCTTATAATATGTAAATCCACAATCAAATTGGTAATTCTCTTTACCGTGGAAGTAGAAGCGAACTACTTGAGAATTTAACCCGAAAGGTTGACGCTCTCGTGGTCTTTTCAGAAAGTCGCTTTTCAGATATCCTCTGAAAAACAAGTCTGTTCAGCTAACACGCTGAGATCCACTGTTCGTCCACCTTCTCGCCAAGTCAGCTTCGTCCCTCCCGCGCTACTTTCCTTGTTTCACTTGTTGTCGGAAGCCGGTGTCGATGTTTGTTTTTTGTCGTGCAAGCGCTGGCGCTTCGACGGCCCAAATTCTTTCATTAACCTACCATTGTTTTTGGTTTCACGTTCCCTATTTGTGGGTCAACATTCCCACAGCGGAAGCGAAATACAAAAACAACAACTCAATACACCTAAAATTTTATTTTCGCACCACTGCACATACAGAAATCGTGCGAGCGCGCGGGATGAACGCGCGATGCGCAGAAAATGTACGCGTTAGCAATAAGGGCCACCGTCCTTAAGTTCGCTTCAATAAAGTAAACTGATCGAGTTTGTTATAAAACAAGCGGTATATTTAACCTTCAGTCAACTTAAACCGATGGCCTTCATAAATTCGAAACAACTTGCTAGTGTAATTTGAAAAAGCCTCTTCACACATATTCTCTAACACTTGTTGGGCGGAACAGTACTCTGCTAACGTTCTCAGCAGAGAGTTCTACTGCGGTACAGAGACCTTTCAGTTGCGCTATCTGGTCCGAAACTAAGCTTTTCAACGGGCAAATTAACAACACACACGATGAAAGGCCGCTCTCCCTCTTTGCGATTCCGAAGACCGTAAAAATCATGCTTTTCCCAAAACCAGTGGGCAGAACAGCTAGGACATCTTCACCTTTTGGTAGACTGCTCACAGCTTGCCTTTGCTCAGGCTTCAAAACATCGTTTCTATCTTTCGATTTAAAAAAATATAACGCTCGCTCGACTGCTTCTCCGACATTTTTTTTGTCTCACTGATCTGCTTCTTCTCTGCGTGACTCCAAACTGACGATGATTGACAGTAAATCGACCAAATAAATTGCCTTGTCCGGCGGCGGACGAAGTCAAAATCTGCGACTCGCAGAAGACGGGTTTTCGGGCAGGCGCCCCAGTCGCTTTGTCACTCGCCCCAGACCAATTTTCGCGCGCGTCCAAGATGGCGCCGGCGATCGCGAACTCCTCTTTTTCTGGGGTTTTTCCGCGATAAAACACCCACAAATCGCCTACAAACAGGCTAGCGATTTGAAACGGATTTGTGATCTTTCTTCGGGGTTTTTGCCGTTCTCCATGCCAAGTTTCAAATTTTTTTCGTCGGGATTTAAAGATGGCGAACTTTTGTTGCTTCAAAAATCATGAAGATATAAAATGATTACTTCATAAGTGGGAATGGCACGATCAAAGAAGATATGTTTCACCCAAAGTACGCCCAGAATTAGGATTTTGCTGACATTTCTTGTGAATACCAGAGACTTTCAAATTCAGAAAGTCGTGTGCTAGTGCGAAACTGGAACTGAGGACTACAACGGCAAAGAAAAGGTCGAGAAATCAACTTGTGAGAACTTACAAGTCAAGACACTGACATGTTATTTTTTAGTCAAGTTGTAAACGCATTGAGGCTTTGCAAAATGCGTTTATAAATACTGTTATTTCTTTTATTATGAAATCCTCTATCATTCTACTTTTACTACGACGCAAGTTCAGTTTCGGGTAAATCAAAGCTACAACTTGCTCACGATTGCCGCGAACGACGTAGAAGATTTGGAAACGCGTGCGCTACTAAAGTTGCAAGCACTGGAAAATCTGGACCATTTACAGACTTATATGGAATACAAAATGTTTGTAAAATCACTTTTGCAGACATTTCATACAGTTTTCGTGTTGTCTTCTTTCTAGAATCTTTTTGGAATGATTGTAAATTTTAACTGCTGAAATAAGCTGCAAAAATAAAAAAATTTACAGACTTCACAAAATCTCTGAAGAATGCTTGTAAATCTAACATTTACAATAATTTTCTATGGTCATTTTATCGTATAAAATGTCCGTAAAAAAAACCGAACTAAATTTTCAAAACGAATTATCTGTAAACTGACGCATAAAATCTCTGTAAATTGACACAAACGGGGCATTATGAAATCTCTGCAATTGACAAAACTGGGGCATCATTAAATCTCTGTAAATTGACACAAGCAGGGCATCATAAAATCTCTGTAAATTGACACAAGCAGCGCATCATAAAATCTCTGTAAATTGACGCAAATAGGGCATCGTAAAATCTCTGTAAATTGACACAAGCAGGGCATTATGAAATCTCTGTAAATTGACACAAGCAGGGCATCGTAAAATCTCTGTCACTGGACGAAAAGATAGATTTGAACAGCTTTGCAACTGAGGTAAATATAATGCAAATTTGGGGTTCTAAATTTGACCGAAATGTGCTTTAGAGGCAATGATAATGTAAAAGCAGATTGTTTCTATTGAATTTCTTCGCAAATGCCACGTAAATATCACATCTACTTTATAATTGCTTCAGTTTTGATACCTCCGTAAATCAACAACTTTACCATACATTTGCTTTAGATTTACTCTCTATGTAAAATATTACGTTTGCTATCAGCGTAAATGTAAGGAAACACAGGAAACACAGTGCAAGCCTATTTGTTTGCATCATTGTTTTACCACATTTACCAAAGCTACAAATAAAAACATTTGTTTGTGTTATAATCATAGTTTGCTACAGAGGCAAATACGCCCTTTTACATTTAGGGGTATTATCTCGCATTTGCTATCGATACAACTATGGCCATCTTCACCCAATTCGCATAGATATCAAATTAGGAAATTTGCGTGCATTACTCTCATATTTACTATAGGTGCAAAATATGCTCCGGAACCCCGTTAACTTTTTTTTTTTTTAATTTATTTATTCATTTACAACACAAAGTACATGCAAACACAGAATTACAAAGAATTACAAATTAGATTTACAAAGCTAAAACAGCCGCGCAATTGCTGTTTTAACAATTAATATGCCCTTAATCATTAATTAGTTAAATATATATACATTGTATAATTTAGATTTAAACTGCAGATAACTGAAGTTATTTTATACATGATACTAAATTGCCTTAACTTAGAATAACATTTACTTAACAACAATATTAATTACAGTTACTCTATTACACTACTTTACATTAATTTACAGCTATACAAACAAGTAATGGAAAAATAAAAAGGAAAGAAAAGAAAAAAAAGAACAAAAATAGATTAAACTAAGAGTGGAAAATTTCCCGTCCATTTCTTATAAAATGCTTCTAGATCGTTGTTTTTGGTCGCGATGTATTTTTCTATCTGATATTTTGTTTTTAATTTCAGTATAAAACCTTCTATATACGGCCGTACACACTTCCTCCTGCAATCCCAAATATAAGCTTTACCGATTAAAATTAGATAGTTTAGTAAGGGGCATGATGATGCTGTAATACCTATAATGATTTCTTGAAGGCTGAGAACTTTAAGTTGTTTTGTTAGGTTAAAGTAATATTTTTCCAGATGTTTCCAAAATAGATTTGAGTGAGGACAGTTGAAAAATAGGTGGTGTAATGTTTCTGATTCATTGTTGCAGAAAGTACATTTATCATGCTCGCTGTATCCAATTTTAAATAAATTCGTGTTAGTATAAAGAATTGAGTTTTAAATTTTGTATTGAAAAGCTTTGACATAAGGTTCATTCGCTATTTTATGCGGTAGGGTGAAGGCAACTTTCAGTTCTTCATCGGTTAAGTTGAAATGTCTTAGTTTCTGAACGTTATTAGGTAGCTGAGCTTTTTTACTAATTATCAGGGAATAGTAGTCTTTTGATCTCTTTTTTGTAATGTCAAAAATAGCATTGTTGTGCTTAAAAGAGGGATTCCCTCTTGTGAACCTGTACTGAACTGTTTTTAATTCGGAAGGTATTGAATGTCTAAGACCTGTCCATGTAAGAAAATTGACCTTTTTTATTTTGTTTCTTATTATGTCGAATGATTCGATGTTGTTTAGATTTAATAGGAGATCATCAACAGTGCAAATCCCGGAATCATAGTATGTCCTATAAAAAACAGGTTTTCCATTTATTCTTATATCTTTGTGATTCCAAACTACAGATATCCAATTTTTCTCATCAGAAAAGAGATCTCGGAATTCTGACCACCATTGCAGCAGTTCCCTATAGAAAATTGAGGTTATCGAAAGATCTTTTATTTCGTAGTTGCATTCAAAATGAATGGAACCCCGTTAACTGCTACATATCACTTTTCTCTTGTATATATACATTAAATAACGGTTCGCGAAAACCTGATCGACCGTCAGTTAACAAGGAAACCGGATTAACCCAGTTTCTTCCGGACTTCTACAGGAAACTGCACAGCAAAAGAACGCCATTTTTGAAAATGAGTTTGGTTAAACTGACTCTTTGTTTGAGTAAAATGTCTATTCTACTTAATATGTTGAGTAAAGTTTCTCAAGATATGGCATGGTTGGACTTTCAACCCAACATAGTGAGTTGAGTAAGTCGAGTGTGAGTCAAATTGACTCAAACATCGTATTAGCAAGTTGTTCTCACTCACAAGTCTACTCAACATGCGTTTGCAGATCATGTATGTATTTTTTTCTAAGTTTTTTTATGCCCTGCTCAGTTCATATGCCTGTGTTTGAAAATGGTGCAAAAATCCTATGGAAGGGAATATTGGACAATAGCGTAATTAGATTGTATGATGTGATGCATTATAATCCTAACTGGTGTGTTCGCATGTTGTACCCAGTGATGCTATATCGTAACGAAGGTGTTCGTATATCACACCCAGTGATGGATCACTGGGTATGATTTAGCACCACCAATAACAATATAGCATCACCAGGCATGATATAACAGCACACGAGTTACAATATAATGTCACCTTCCGGTTTCCTCCTGACGATTACCTCAAGCTTCCGGTTCCGGTTGTGACGTCATACATGAGTTCGTCATGAGTTCGTCACGCAAGGTAAACAAAACTGAAGAGTGTCACATCGCACTAACAACGTTACTTCTACAATGCCAACGTTCCGTACTTATTAGACACAGACAAACCGCTGTTAGCCTCGTATTAGCGATTTAAGTAGCGGTTTGTGTCTTACATACAACGCATGCGCAACAGAGGTATTACTACTGGTATGTCTACACTCGTTACTTATATGAGACATAAATTGCCATTAACAATGTGGCAGTAGTTTAGGTAGCGTATCTTACATACAACACATCCGCAACTAAGTTCGACTCAATTCTTACTAATACACTCAACTTCGCCTAAAGCAAATAAATATTTCACCGCGTGATAAAGACGGACTCCTCACATCGTGACCCTTGCACATTGAATAACTTTATGACAGCGGAATTGTTACATCACAGAGAGGAGAAAGCACCACTCCGAATTTTGCAATTCTAGCACATATAAACTTTGTTTCGTTTTACCTTGTTTCGTTTCCAAACCTTTTGTTCGTTTTTGAAAAGATCCTTTCGATTGACAATTTAACTAATTCGAGTCAACTTCTTTACTTTTGCAGGGGGATTTCCGGGTTAGCAATCCGGATTTAAACATTAAGTCATGAGATATGACTGAACGTGTTTGACAGTGAGGTGGCGATTTCTTTTTTCCCAGACTCTGGTGACCTGCTCTTTTTTACAAAAATTATATTTTGATTTTACTGCCTAGGCACAACAGTAAATATTTTCTCGTCTCTGTGTCAGCATTTTCAGTGGTGGGAGAATTTATACCGACGTTCAACGTTTGAGTTAAATTTGCCTTTTTCAGCAGAATAAATAAGAAGAGATAACAAAGATAAGTTGAGTCGTCAGAGTTAAAGGGACAGGTTTACGGCTTGGCGCATGTGCATGAATCAAATTACTTTTTTTCCGATTTATTAGTAATTCTACCTGTTTTAATCCCACTCACATGTATCTCAGCGATCACATACATATTATAGTAAGCCCACGTAGAACGGCCGAGGACTAAATTCGCAGGAAACATTAGTGGATTGCACCAACACTGCCAAAGTTGAATTTATTGTTGACCCAAAGGTTTTATTCCATGGTTGATGAATTTCCCGCTATTTACACGCACCTTAGTCAAATGGCTGTCAGGGGCGCGTGCAGATAGTTGAGAAATCATTAAACGCAAAACTTTGGCAAGAAAATTCCACACCCGAGCAATCTACTCGCTTCTGATTGGTTCTTTAACAATGTTATGGAATAATATTGCTTGCATACTCGCTACAACCAACACAGGTGAAAAACAGCATTTAGATTCATGAGCATGCGCTAAACCGTGAACCCTTCCCTTTAAGACATCGCGTCATCCAGTAACGCTATAGTCAAAATATTGTGTCACACAGTCACACTTTTCGTCACGATAATTCGTATAAATACGGAATCGCCTACACCTGGGGGGTCTGGTGGGTCAGAACAGCCGGTTAAAATGCCCATTGGTCTTTCTTGTTCTAAAGGCTACCGACGCATGATCACCGATGTACAATTGAGGGGTAATATCGGAACACAATAACTCAAACAAACGGAAAGATAACCAGACAGGAGATCGAGAAAACTGAAGGCATACCTTACAAAGATCTCTAAAATCATAAACAGAAATAACTACTTGCAGAATTCTGCTCGAACTCAAACGCTAGTTTTCTATAGAAATTATTTTTTAAAGCTATGAGACTTACGTCAATACCGGCAATTGTCATACCTGACATTTCTCAGTGTACGTCACTATACAGGATTTCGCAATCTCCTCGTTAAATTGTCATGGTTGCTGGAGTTCTCTCAAGCGTGGTTTTAATGCTTTTATTCTCTGAGCCAATATTTTAGCCATGTAAGACGATTCTTCTACGTTTGTGGGTGTAAGACATACTTGAAGTAGTCCTCTCATGAGGAAAGCGACTGGCTATACTCTGAGTCAACCACCCAAATAAAACTATTGAGTAGGACTTTGCTATGGTGCTTGTTACCAGCCACTGCACAGTGCATTAAAGTTTTATATTTTTAAATAACAACGCTTATTAAATGTGACCGGTCAAATGAGAAATCTTGGGTCATTGTTTGATGAGAATATGGATATGGTGACCCATATTAACAACATATGTAAAGCCGCTTCTTTTCATCTGTCTAACATAAGACACATAAGAAAGTACCTTACTAACAATACTACGCAGACACTTGTTCACGTGATTATCATGGGTCGCAGAGACTACTGTAATAGTCTGCTTTTTGGATTACCTGCCGTACATGTCAATAAGCTCCAGTGCATACAAAATAGTGCTGCCCGTCTGGTCTGTTCTATACCTCGGTTTGATCACATATATAACGCCTGTATTATATATGTTACACTGGCTACCTGTATCTTTTAGAATGGAATTTAAAATACTAGTTTTAACTTTTAAAGCAATCTATGGTATTGCACTATCTTATATTTGCAGTTTAATTCAGACAAAGGAACAGCCACACTATAATCTGCGATCGTGAAAAGAACTCTTATTACAGTCACCCAGAATTAAAACGATGAAAACTCTTGGAGATAGGTCATTTCAGATGGCAGCACCTGGACTTTGGAACAAACTACCTTCAAACATTAGAGCTTTAAGAAATTTTAATCTATTTAAAGTCTCAGTAAAGACATATCTTTTTAGAAAGGCGTTTGTCTGCTATAGTTAGACTATTAGTACATTACTATTTAACAATTAGGTTACTATCACGCATAGAAATCGAGAGCGAATAATCTAATTGTTTTAGTATAAATCTACTAGACGTTCAAAACTTAACAGCAGACACTACATGTTTTTATTGAAAAATGATATAAATAGGCCACACCGCGCGCGGGAAAACACTCTACTCACTATCTACAACAGAATAGAAAGTGAGTAGCGTAGCCAATCAGAGAACAGCATTAGTTATAGAACGCTAGTAGATTTATACTAATATTAAGTATTTAGCACCGTTATTATATATATTTTATATTATGTAAATTAGTATTTTATCAGTCATTTCTCCTTGTCTTTATACCCTTGTTACTTGTTACTATATTTTAGGCGCATTTGATCATATCCACATGTTAATTTGCGCCTTATAAGTAATAAATTATTATTATTATTATTATTATTATTATTATCATTATTATTATTAACAGTGGTTGCAAGTGTTACTGTTTGTTGCGCAAGGTACATGCATCACAAAAGCGTACTTGGAAACTTTTCAAACATGTTTTTAAAACCACTAAACTGGGAACACGAGACGCAACCAAGAAATCAAAACGTATCACAAGTCAAAAGTTGTATAACTTCAGACGTTAACCAGGGGCTCCCAACGAAAGCAAAACACTTGAAACGTCAGCTTTTGTTTTCTTAGATTGTTTCAGAGCTTTTTAAAGGCACATTTGTGGAAGCTAATACAGGTTGATCTGTTCGCGTTTTTAGCTGAAACTTTAGGCCTCAGAAAATTTTAAGAAACGGAATCCTATCCGCCGAATTTCGGAGCTGCTAATGGCTGTCCGAAAATGCTAGCTGACCTTATTTTGCATTCTAAACGACATATTTGTCCCTCCGAAAACAACAAAAATTAATCAATTCCTTTGTTACCAAAATCTGAGGTGATGTTTCACCAAAGAATTCTCTAGTTTTCACTGCAACAAAATCCGAATATCTTAGGCGATTTAGGCCTGCCGAACAGATATTCCGCCAAAACGAACCGTTGGTGCCTCTGGTTAGCTTTCAATGTTTTGATGAACATTACAACGGCAGTCCTACCTCAACTTTATATTTCGTTACTTAAATTAATTTTTACAGCTTAGCGATGATTTGCCACTTCATATTATTTAGTCTTGCTGTAAAATCATCATAAGAATATATATGAACTAAAAATACTTACTATGGCCTACTACGGCTAAATGTTAAAAAGCTCTGGATTCTTCTTGTGCGTCAGTGGGTTAACACAAACCTACAAGCAGCAATGATATTTCATTCATTTAATATCCTCTTGTCTGTCGTGCATAGAAATGTGTTATTTTAAAGGCAACTGGCGCATGGTCACCGATATACGATTGAGGGATAAAATCGGAGCAAATGATTCGAACAAACCGAACGATGCCAAAAAAGAAATGGTGAAAACTAAAGGCAAAGTTTGCGAGGAAGTGTCTTAAATCATAAACAGAGATAAGTACCTTTCAGAATGTTGATCGATTATATGACTTCAACTGTTATATCTATCTATTTACCACTCACTCAAACGCTCGCTTAAAACATAAATTATTTTTTGGCAAAGCGAAGAACGCAGTCCACGTTAGGATCTGTGCCAAGTCTGAGTGAAGCATAATTTGATGTTTCCTTTAAAACACAACAGGAATTCGAAAACAGGAAGAGAACAATTAAAGGCATGGTTTCACGGTTCAGCGCATGTGCAAACTGTGAAGTTAGCCCATTCAATTCCATTGTTTATGAAACAATCGTAAAAGAATAGATGACTCTTACGGGAAATTTCCCTTTAAAAAGTTCACGGTCGGTCACGAAAACATCGCGGTAGTGGTGGTATTGTTCATTAGAGTTCCGTTTGTATGTTTCAACTTTATGCACTACAATGGTTGAAAAACTCACTCGTATGTACTTCAGTAATCAAACCATCGAATTTAATCTTCCATCCGAGGGATTTACTCTGGACAAACACACGAATGGTCTACTCGCTTATAAACAATGGAATTAAATTGACTTACGTAATCGCTTGCATATGCGCTGAACCGTAATCAGAAATGAGTATATTGCAGAATTTTCATCGATTCTATGTCTTTAAGCTTTTACTTGCTCACTCAAATGCTCGTTTTCAACAGAAATAACTTTTTAAAAAGCAATAAAACAGTCGCTGTCAGGATCTGCACTACGTCATGAAGCATAATTTGATGTCTTATTTTATGATCAACCACAGGAATTCGAAAGTAGGAAAAGGACAATAGAAAGCTATGAGACTCACGTCAATACCGGCAATTGTCATACTTGACATTTCTCAGTGTACGTCACTATACAGGATCTCGCAATCTCATCGTTAAATTGTCATGATTGCTGAAGTTCTCTCAAACGCGGTTTTAATGCTTTCATTTACGCCATGTAAGACGATTCTTCTAAGCTTATGGATCAAATCTTTAAGTGAGACTTTCTTACTTACTATTTCATTTTCATAGCATTGAGTGGTTGGCTGGTTTACTTGAAACAGCCCTCTCATATGGATGGCGAGTGGCTATACTTTGAGGAAACGACTCAAATAAAACCTTTTGAGTAGGAGCTTTGCTATGGTGCTTGCACTGTTGCACGGTGCTTTTAAGTTTTACGTTTTTAAGAGCGGACGTCTGTAAATATCGACCTGGGGTGGGAAATATAAAAATTTTGAAAAATTCCAAAAAAACTCTGTAGATCCTAGGTATTGAAAATACAAATTTTAGTTTCATGGGATAAATATTTTGGCGATACGGCGGGTGTCATGTTCGGGCGCTTTACGGCCTCCGCCAGACCAGTTTTTCGGGGCCCGAGACCGGGCTACGAAAAGAGCTCGATTTGAATGTAATTCAAATATCATTCAACCCAGAAAGCTTCTGATCGTATCTTGAGTGGTTATGTGATTGAATTGATTAAGACTAGAAATTTTACAGATTTTTACTTTTTTACAAAATTTCGAGGATTTCACGCGAGCACAATTTTGTGGAATTCGAAGGCCTAAAAATACACCCGGTACCTAGTTTCAAACAGCAAAAGACGGTTTTACAGCTTAGGGCAACACATGAAACGAATTTCTGGGAACGCGAAATTCAGGCAGCAGTTGAGTGAAATTTGACCTCTCTGACTTGACAGTTTCGAGGTTCGGCGTGACACACAATCAATACTCAAACAAATGTTTCAGCCAAAATACGTTTAATTTAGGCAATCTCAAGTCCCACAGTGATACATACATGCTTCATAGACATTAGGTGGAAATTTTACACCAATTTTCAGCCGAAAAGAACTCATATCCCGGATTTCAGGTATTTGAACTTGCCTCGCTAATGGAAACGTATCAAGTACTGGGTCAAGTTCTTATCACGACACAGCGAAGTGCTGAAAATCTAAGCTAAATCTACACCAAATAGCTACCCTTACTAGTATATAATCAGGTCTACAATATGTTCGTTTGTGTCTTGTGTCCTTGTTTGTCTTAATTTCCGCAAAAACTGAGGCAAACTACAGCGAAATCCCCGCGCGCTCGACATGGCACGAGTCTCGTGGGAGTGCTGTTACGTGAGTCGAAATTGCGTTACATATCATGACTTACAGGGAGACCGAACACAAGAAGACTTGACAACGCGGGCACTTCGTCTACAGGAGATTCTTAGGGAAAAAAATTAATTCTAGATTTAACAGAAACAATAATTCTAGCGATAATAAATGGCAATCCTATAACTATATCCATTGCCCGACGAAGGAAAAATCGCACGAGTCGCGTAGTGACAAGGGTGATACTGATCTTGTTCCCGTACAGTTGATGTCCGCGTGCACATTCCGGAGTAGCACAGACAACAGTAAAATCCCTCGTGAGCTAGGGGACAGTTTTTTGTGTCTAGTGCGAAGCACGTAGACACTTTGGAAAAGCGAAAGAAAATTCGAAAAGTACTTCACATGAGGGGCTTAAGCCACAGAAAAAAAGTATGCAAATGAGGTTCAATCTTCCGGTATCAGACACTGCGGTTGACATATACCTAAGGCGTTAACCGTGTCCGGCGGAACTCGCTTAAATTGACATTTTTGACGACCTATAAGAAGGAAAACCACATGAACAGACGAAGAAAAATTAATTTCAGCGGAACATGATAGAGTCCTGCTAAAAAAAGGCGGTTAGGATTCGCGCGAGTTAGCCCGGCTCAACCGACAATTGGCTTCGCGCGCGCGCGGGCAATACCACCAAAAATGACGACACGGTAAGAATTATTTCGGTTTGAAAACGATCAGTACACCTTTAATTCTCAGCTACTTTATGTCTTACTTCCTTTCAAACAGCGATAATGTCTCTATATAAAAAAAGAGATACCTAAATGGAAAAAGTAAAAGTCCTTTCGTAAGAATGACCTAAAGTATTTCTATGAATTTTTCCTTCTGTAGTGAATTAAAAGAATAAAACTTGAACTATTGTAGCGCATACGATAACTGAAGGGAAATTTACGTAAATATACTAAAAGCCGATAGTGTTAGCTAAAAAGCGATGTTAGACATTCCGCTTCCAGGTATCTGCTACCCAGGGAAAACAGAATAAGCTAAAAAGCGATGTTAGACATTCCGCTTCCAGGTATCTGCTACCCAAGGAAGACAGAATAAGCTAAAGCGCGATGTTAGACATTCCGCTTCCAGGTATCTGCTACCCAAGGAAGACAGAATAAGCTAAAGCACAATGTTAGACATTCCGCTTCCAGGTATCTGCTACCCAAGGAAGACAGAATAAGCTAAAGCGCGATGTTAGACATTCTGCTTCCAGGTATCTGCTACCCAAGGAAGACAGAATAAGGCTAAAGGGCGATGTTAGACATTCCGCTTCCAGGTATCTGCTACCCAAGGAAGACAGAATAAGCTAAAAGGCGATGTTAGACATTCTGCTTCCAGGTATCTGCTGCCCAAGGAAGACAGAATAAGCTAAAAGGCGATGTTAGACATTCTGCTTCCAGGTATCTGCTACCCAAGGAAGACAGAATAAGCTAAAAGGCGATGTTAGACATTCCGCTTCCAGGTATCTGCTACCCAAGGAAGACAGAATAAGCTAAAGCGCGATGTTAGACATTCCGCTTCCAGGTATCTGCTACCCAAGGAAGACAGAATAAGCTAAAGCGCAATGTTAGACATTCCGCTTCCAGGTATCTGCTACCCGGTGAAGACAGAATAAGCTAAAAGGCGATGTTAGACATTCCGCTTCCAGGTATCTGCTACCCGGTGAAGACAGAATAAGCTAAAAGGCGATGTAAGACATTCTGCTTCCAGGTATCTGCTACCCAAGGAAGACAGAATAAGCTAAAAGGCGATGTTAGACATTCCGCTTCCAGGTATCTGCTACCCAAGGAAGACAGAATAAGCTAAAAGGCGATGTTAGACATTCTGCTTCCAGGTATCTGCTACCCAAGGAAGACAGAATAAGCTAAAAGGCGATGTAAGACATTCTGCTTCCAGGTATCTGCTACCCAGGGAAGACAGAATAAGCTAAAAAGCGATGTTAGACATTCCGCTTCCAGGTATCTGCTACCCAAGGAAGAGAGAATATTAGCTAAAGTGCGATGTTAGGCATTTCGCTTCCAGGTACATCAGTTCTACCCAAGGAAAACAGAATAAGCTACAGCGCTATGATAGCGATCAAGTTTCCAGGTACAGCATATTATCTAAGGAAATCAGAATAAAGCTAGAGCGCGATGCTAATATTTCGCCTCAAGGTGTGTACAAAATCGTTCATTTTCTCTTGTTGCTACTTACCAAAGGTCTCTTGTCTCTTTCTGTCTCGATTCCAAAGTTTCGTGGATCGGTCGTCGCTATTGAAGACGTGCGTAATCTCAGCCTCAACGTTCTTATAAAAAAGGATCTTATAAAAAAAAAGAGTGTATCTGATTTTAGGGAAGTCTGCCCCATCAAAACGGAGTCTGAATCTGCCTCAAACAGGGTCTTAAATAAAGGCTTTTCCCTACACCAAGCTCACAAACAACTGTTTTGGGGGGTATGCCCCCTTGTGGTTTCACAGCACGTTTTCTTCCTGGGATCCCAACAGATGAGTTCATGCTGTCTTTGTTTTGCAGGTTAGCCAAAAACAGCACTCGAGTTTGACACATATCCGGTGTAAAAAGTAGATTTACCCCTTTGTAGACATAAATAGATGCTCAAGAATGACTAAGTGACTTATGGCGTTCTTATATAGTTGTCTTGAGATCTGCAGTGTTCTGACTTATGTCCACGGAGAACAAAACAATCTTGACACCAGTATGTTATAAGGACTGCTTGAAACATAATAGCACGCACTGGGTTTGCATCGGACAAACTTGGAAAAGTTCTCCAATAATTTTCTGAATGGATTCACCTCGCTTGTCTGAGGGTGTTTCGTAAGCCAGTGCTGTTAGGGGATACTCTTCACCGAGTCAACACTGGTCAGAGTATAAAATTAGTTTGGACTGAATTTTGGAACTTTAGTCGGCTTATGTAATGACTCTTGAAGAGGCATACATGCGTGTGTGTGTGTGTTTCATCAGGAGTGGTAAGGAGAGGGTGTAATTCGCAGTTATCACATCACACTTCACGAGTTAAATTCGGCAATGAGGCTTTCCGGTAATGTCTCATCCACAATGTCTAGACCAATTTGCAACAAATTTGTGCCAATGTTTCGATAGTGAGCTTTGCGCTTCGCGGTACAGTCAAAGGTCTCCTTGGTCCTCCTTGCGACCACTCTTGTAAGCGACCACTCTTGTAAGCGACCAGCTCTAGTTCAACGATGCAGGCCGACGACCGCCCCGCAAAAGCATGCGAGAGGAACCTTACCCTCTAATGGGGGGTTGCATAAAACGAAACGTCCGGTGTACCTTCTAACACCAGACAGTCAGTCTAGTTAAGTAACTGACGTTAGCAGTTGTGCCGCTCGTTGTCGCGGCTTCGGCCGCTCATGACGGCTCCGCCACCAAAACCTTACCTTCGCAGACAATACCACCAGCTATGCAGGCTAAGGTCGTCACAATTTTTTAGAAAATTCGGCTGATATCCATATGAAAATCTCACGCATTTGACTTCCGAAAAGTTGGCAGGTATAAAGTATTATATTTGATTTTTTTTTCTAAAAACACACCTTTCACTAATTCACAGCATGTGTTCCTCTGCTGTTTGGCATATTCCACAGAGAAAAATTGACCTCGAATAAACACGTAGTTCGGATTCATTGCATTGTTTGGTTGTGATTTCTCTTTTGTTTTGATTTAGTTTGTTTTATGTTTCTGCTTGACTACATAATAAATAAATTAATCCACCACAGCCACCAACTTTTTTTAAAATATCAATAATTGATAAATTAATAAGAAATTAATTTTTGTCTTATTTTTTCTTATGTTTATTATTTTCTTTTTTTTATCGAAAAAAATAATTTTGGGGGTGGCCCACAGGGTAGCCCATAGGGTAGCCCATAGGGTAGCCCATAAGGTAGCCCATAGGGTAGCCCATGGGCTGGCCCATGGGCCCGGGCCCAGGTTTTGTCCACACCCAATTTATCTAAGAATAACACACAGACGTTAAACCACAAGATATCAGAAAAAGATCAGACATGACCTTGAGATCAAAGTCTTAAAAATGCGACGCCTAAAGTTATAAATGGCTCAATTCAGTCATCATTTTTAAAATCATTCTCCAAACTAAACCCACTACAAAGGTACAAGAAGCAAAATTGGTCGAAAGACCGAGATATATCAGACGCGGCTTACAAAGATATCAAAGGAGTCGTGTAGGTCCTCTAACCCCAATTTAAAGCCGTAAGAAAAGTATAAAAATTTGTCACAGAAATTCAAAAGCATCTGCGTAACAACGTCTGGTGATTACCACAAAAATCTAAAACGAAGCATCTTAGACACGAAGGAACAAGTGACTCAGTCAATAGAAATACAAGATGGCGGTTAGTGATGCAATCGGACTAGAAATCGAAATACCCCAGTGCACTTTTTTAATAAATCGTGCACAACGATAAACAAACCATACATCGAAAGGAATAAGGTTAAAGAATACGACATAATTTTTGTGGATGCTACAAAATTCTTTAAACAACTCAAATTTAACGGCAAAGTGGAAAAACATACCTGATTTGGACGCAGAATTTGAAGTGTTCTTTCCCTTTGCGAGTAAAATTCGCTCCTTCATCGTTTGCCTTCATCCGCCATCTTTGACACACGTGGAGTTCATTCCTTCCCTGGCTTTCTCCAATAGAACTATGGGTAGATAGCCCGAGTATTACCGAACAAATAACGAATAAAGCGGACCGTGTATGCATGAATCAGATAAATTGGATCTCGGTTTTCGGTGGTTAAAAAATAGGTGCTTCATTTCATTGTTGATTGTCGTCGTATTTTTGGGCTACATATTTTGGTTAAAAAAGGCAAGCACGTTGGCCAATACTGAAATTTGTTAGAGTGAAATTTTATCATAATTTTACTGGCGGGGATGGATGGCCCTTCTCTGCCTTTCTGCATTCCAAGAATTTTGCACATCCGGTACGATGTCCCTTTTCGATTTTAACAACTTGCATTACTAAAGCACCAGATATGTACCTATAAAGGTCTTCGGGCTCTACTGCGACTCTGCGGGCACTACTAGTACAATCCTTTTCGCAACACAGCACAGGCCCGACAGACAGTACTACGGTAGGCCATAATCGGGGGTGCAATTCTGTTAGCGCTCAAAATTGGTCTTTCTTTTCATCATATCCTCCACTAAAAAGCGTATGCACAGTTAAAGTCATTTTCCTTTTTTCCAAGTTAGCGTATGTACTAGTATTAATGGTGAAGTCACTGCATACTAAGAAGTGTGATATCTTGCAAAAGAGCCGTTTTCCTATTGGCAAGATAACGTATTTATTAGTATTAATAGTGAAACATATACTAATAAATGGAATATCTTGCAAAAAAAGTCGTTTTCCTTTTCGCACGATTGTGCATTTACTAGTATTAATATTGAAATATATGCTAATAAATGGAATATCTTGCGAAAAAGACGTTTTCCTATTTGCAAGATTCTGCATTTATTAGTATTAATAGTAAAACATATATTAATAAATGGAATATCTTGCGAAAAAGTCGTTTTCCTTTTCGCAAGATTGTGCATTTACTAGTATTAATAGTGAAACATATACTAATAAATGGAATATCTTGCAAAAAAGTCGATTTCTTTTTTGCAAGATTTTGCATTTATTAGTAAAAGCATTTTAAAAAATATATCGCTTCAGTTATTTTTCACTGGTATACTTTTTTGCAAAAAATTCGTTTATTAGTGCTAGTAAAGTTTTTTACAAACTTTGTAAATATGTGAATTCCCAAAAGAGAGCACTTTACAAAAGGGCATAGTTTCATACTGCAAACTGTGAGGCGAGCCTTCATTCATTTTTATTATTTGCCGAAAGCAGCCATCGCGTTCGTTATGTCCTTCAGTGAAAATTAAACGAATTATTTACTGGCAAATAAAATGTTTATGTCGTTTCCTCGTTGCTACCACATTGTCGTTATTACACTGTCACGCAATCTTAATTAAGGGGGTCAATTATTGCCCCCTCCTTCTGCACCGTATAAAGGAGTCGAATATTTGGCAATCGGTTATATTGTTCTTTGTCTGGAGACGAGCAACATCAAGCTTTCATTTGTATTTCTTCCTTCTTTCCTCGTTGGTTTTTCATAGGATTCTTTCCGCTTCTAGAGGTCAGTATACTGCTTATTCCACTCTTTTGATAACTCCAATTAGTGGTCCGGGGTTCATCTTGGGCACATTTTTTCTCCCCTTCACGCTTCTTGAGAACTTGCAGCACGCCCACTTTTTCAATTCTCCCTTTCAGATTACTATGGCCCAAGAACCCTACAAAGTAATTATCCTAGGCCATTCCTTCGTCAAGCGCCTTAAGAACGATTTGGCAGCAGGTTTTGATCGGCGTGCCGATAAAAGTTTTCGTTTGCGTGGGGCGGCTAATGTGGAGTTGTTTGGTGTCGGGGGCCTTACATACCGTAGACGCCCTTGTTTCAAATGACTTTTCAGTCATTTCTCGGTCGTCTCCAGACATTCTTGTCTTGGAAATTGGGACAAACGATTTAGCCCAATCGAGACCAGAAACGGTAGGCTTAAAGATTGAGGAGCTAATTAACTGGGCGGTTGGTTGATGCCTTTCACGTGAAAATTGTCGCGGTTTGCCAAGTTATCCCCCGCGGACCATCCTCTGGTGCGAACTTCGATGCTTTCAACGAGTCAGCCAGAGTGTTAAACGGCTATTTGGAAACCGTGCTTGAACTTCCTAACGTGTTCTTCTAGAAACAAAGAGGTTTTGACAGCCCCAAGCCTCCCTTATTACGAGCGGAAGGAGTTCATTTAAACCTGTGGGACCAATATATTAAACTTTGGCGTAGCTATCGCGGGGCTATATTGACAGCGTTTTCGATGTTATAGGTTAACGCACTGCACTGCCTTCTAAACGGCTTTTATCGCGTTCGTTATGTCCTTCAGTGAAAATTAAAGTATAGTTATTTTCTTCCGTTGCAAATATTTATTAAAGGTGGTTACTGACATACGTCTTATTGGTTTTTACGGGCTAAAATCAACTTGGCTACGCCTTGTTGAATATATTGTCACAAAGCCAGCCTCTTTGTCCAGTGTGATCGGTGGTTCGCCCTTAAAGCAGGCTCAGCCTTAATTTTCAAACCATTTTGTAATTGTCAAGTATAAAAAGAGTTAATTAGCACCCACCTTTTTCTCAGCCCATGACAACAAGAAAGAATCCACAGCTTATGAGCTAACACACTTTTACCTCAGACATTTCAATTAGAACAAGTGAAAACCAGAACTAAAGTTTTTGTGTTTGCATCCGATGTCGCGTACATGCTTTTAGTGTTTTCTTTGAACTTAAAGAAAACACCACAAAAATGTGCATGGTATGAACAAAGTTCTACTTTCACTAAATTTGGACGTCAAAAACAGCTGAAGCAATTGAAAGTTGACTGGAGGCGAGAATAATAGGGTCTTTAATCGTTTTATCGACCAATCAGAAAAGGATAAAGCAAGGGATGTCAAATTCTAATTAAATAGCCGTACACTAATAGAAAAAATTATTCAGGACTTCAGTCGTTTTTCATGATCGACAATAGGTGTATTTTGATGTACCGCAAAAAAATCCAAAAATATCTCGGGAGTTTTGTAAACAGAAACAGTTCTAATGGATAAGAAATATTTTCTCCTCTGGTGCTCTTGTCTTTTGCAAATTATTGGTGATATTAGGTTATTTAGGAAGAAAAATAAATAAATAAAAAAAACTGCAGTGACAAAGAGAAAACAAACTTCAAATAGAATATTTACTATACCCCAAAGTAACAGCTATGTGAATTCATAAAACCTCTGCGCATTTGGCATAGCAACACTTTCATCTCTTTCTTTTGCAAAACAATAAACTCACATCAAAAGCTCTGTATTGTTATTCTAATTACGTAAGAGTAACTTCGAGACAAAATTAAAAGTGCTTTTATTTGTTTTAATGACCAAACAGCAAGCGATAAAATGAGGGCTGCCAAAATGTAGTTTCATCATCTCTAAAACGGTGTATTTTAATGTGTTGCTAAAAATCCCAAGAAACCTTCGGTATTTTAAAAACAAGACGTAGTTCAAACTGAATGAGAAATACCTTCTTTTCTCGGGTGCCCTCCTCTTTTGCAATTTACTTTGTTATATAGCGTTATCTTGGAGAAGATTTAGAAACAAAAGCGACAAAAATAAAATAAATTGCAAATGGAATATTTGTTGTACCCCCAATGTACAGTAAACAACCTGCGCACTCGGCCGGTCTTACTACATCAAGACAAAAGCAGGCTATTAATATTCTAATTTTTGTGTACATAACAATTTCACACCAAATTAAGCCGAAGCCGTTTGGTTTTTTAATTTTTATTGCCTTTTGCTCTGCTTACTTGAGAGATCAAACGTAAAAAAAAAAAAAAAAAAAAAAGCTAAGTAAAGTTTTGGGGTATCATACATTCATTGGCCGTATTGCGCGGTATCATTTTCTAGAATTGCAGTTTAAATCTTCATTTTCTCTCACTTGAAGTTTGATTGGATGAACAATGGCAGTCTTTGCTGGTTGTATGCTCTGGTTGTTGCCTTGCATTCTGTGGAGCAAAGGTAAGGAAGCTCGTCATTTCTCCTTCCAATCTTGCCCCAAAAGGATTATGAACGTAATTAAGGATTTTTCGTGAGTAATTAATTCTACGAAAGTAGAAGTCATTATTATTAAACGTTTGCTCATGTTTAAATTTTATTTTAAAGTGCAACCACTCGTTTCTCCTAGTTTGCACCTGTTAACGAGCCTGTTTTCATTTAAAGAGAGTTAAAGTTTTTGATACATACAGTGTTATACTCTTTGACACGGAACACCCGAGAGGAGAGCTTATCCTCGAAACAGAGGTGATTTTGGTCACCTTGATTTTTCATTACAAACAAGTCCGTATTGTACACGCGACTGTCCAGCTAAATTATGCTGCTTGTCTATTTGCTGTGGCGCATTAAATTTTGACAAATTTAAGTTGCTTGAATTAAGCAACTTATTGGAACTTGTAAAAGATCGTTTTATTTCGGTTTGATCGACATAACACTTTAAAAAATCGCACTCGATTAGTTGATTGTTCAAAAACATACAAATGGGAAACGAAGAGGCAAAACGTCTTTTCTCTCCTAAACGCTCAAGCTTGATGACCCCCTAGTGAGAAATCTAACACAAGCAATAGAATAAGTTGAAGTCTGTTGAAAAATTCATGCCGTTTAATGTTTTTTTGTTTTCTTTACGCCATCGAAACCTAACTGCTGCTGTGACGATTTTCTTTCACAACAAAATTATATTGCCTTGGTGTGACAGCTTTATGGAACCAGCTGAACCAGTTTAGACGAAATTCCGAACAAATTTTGTTCGTCTTTTGAAAGTCCCAGGAAACGCTAACCCAATATTTACCGGGAATAGTGTTTTGCCTGTAGGAATGACGTTCGGTAACAGAACCAGCCTTGTGTTTGTAGCCAATCAAAATTGAGACAGTGACAGCAGTGTACAATCATATGGGTAACTTGTTTCTTCGAAAATTTGAAGGACCCAATGTAGTTGCGGCAGTTTGAGTTTTCAAAATAAAAGGAACTAAAACAAAAGGGATGGTTTGGAGGAAGCTTGTTTTAAAACAGAGAAAAATTGACGTGTCGCGATAAAGAAAAAGAAAAATTAAAATTAAAAATTGCGCAGCCGAACGCGTCCTTGAAAGAACGTTCTTATTAGAGTCTGCACAATTATTACCATTATTATTATTACTATTAGTATTATTATTATTATTATTAATTGTTATTATTAAGCTCCTTAGTGTGCATAAGTCTTACTGTGCAAACTGGTCTTGGAATCAAACGGAACTGATTATTAAGCCAAAAACATTCCGCAAAGGAACAGAAAACAAAATTTCATTAAGAACTGATTAGTTCCAATCTCCAGACCAGTCAAAAGTGAATATTTAACGTTAGTGAGGGCTATTTTTTAATTGATAATCTCTCTGGACAGTGTTGGGTTTTATTCATACGACTCCATCTCCTACATTCTGGAGTTCACATACGACTGGGTATATCTCATATACCCGTTTCACCATTCCGAGACCCACAGCGGTTTGCAATGTGCCTCTCGTGGGAAAGAAAGGCACCTTCGACGCGCCAGCTTTCCAGCCCACAAGCATGCCCTGTTCCAGAAGCAAAAGATGGATGATTACAGTTCCTCGGGGGCACTATGTGGAGATGACTATCGAAAGTGTTGATCTGGGTCCCCGAGCATGCTTCCTTGATACATACATGATAGTGCGAGACGGGCACTCTCTATCAAGTAACGTGCTTGGTATTTATTGTGAACTGGATACCAATCGTCGAAACATAAGCTCAAGCGGCAGCAAGATGTTAGTGGAGATAATACGAAGCTGGCAATGGCTTTTAAGAAGTACTGTTATTCAAGAAAGTCCAGGATTTAAGGCGCGCTACCGTGCAAGACAGTTAAACTCCGGAGGTCTGTATGTCTTATTTTTGTCTAGAAGGGTGAAGGGAAATAATGATGTTAATTTTCCTGATTTAAAGTTTTTGGTTTTACATTTAAGCTATCTTTTCTTTTACACAGATGCCCCTCAATATTCGCTACCACTGCAGAGGGTGACAGTGCTTAAATGGGGGGATGCAACATTATGGTGCCAAGCACAGGGTGCGCCCGCACCTGTAATCACGTGGCGTAAAGATGGAAAAGTGCTGCAGAACAGCACAAGTATGCGATACACAATCAGTGCATGGGAGGCAAAGGAAGGGGACTACGAATGTTTGGCAACCAACTCTTTTGGAGAAAAGCGGAAAAAACTTGTGGCCATCCAGCAGAGTGAGACTGAGTTTGCCATTAACTTCATTGATTTAAAGTTTGTAACAAAATAACGCAACCCAAATGGTTAATCACATTGTTAAACTCTCTCGGTCATAAAATTTCTAGCGTTCCCATTGGTTCGCGCGCCAGGTAACTAGCGAATAGTCTTGCCTTATGCCTTACATGGAAGTTGAATGCCAAGTAAAGTACTGCATCTTTCAAAAGTTTTGACTGTGAAGTAAGCGTTTTGTCCAGCTGATATCGAGCAACGCGCGCCCATGGAATAACTGTTAATTAATTTTGCCCTCAATTCAGCCACCGTTCATTCACTTCGATCAGTTTCACCAATTACGCTCCGTGTATGTCTGACTCTTTTTGATTTTTCCTTCAGGTTGTACAAAATGTTACTGCTCAATGCTTAAGTCACGTCCTTCTTGGATGAGAGTGGAATGCTATGGACAGAACCTCAGTACAATCCTATATGGCATCTCTCATGAGGCCAAATATCTGTAAGTTAAACCGCTGTGAAGAGCTTTTTCATGTCATGTTTGTGTTCCTTCCCTTGCGTTGTAGGGTAGCCTGATAACTAGGAATCAGTTTCACTCCTTACAAACCTAGAGATTATACCATTTTTCCACGATTTGCAATTGCCTATCAAACTGAAGAGTACTTGAGAAACATTTGCGCTACTCTCTTTAGTTTGTTCCGTGTTTAATTCCTAGAGTTGTAATCAGCTACTAGCCAGTTGTTATCAGCCTCGATTACTTTAAGTTTGCTTGTAATTTGCTGTTAGGCAATGCTTGCTTTATCAATGGCATTTGCTGAATTTATGTTTCGGCGGGCCCAGAGGTGTTTGGGAAGCAGGGACGGCGCAGTGGTGAGAGCACTTTCCTCCCACCAATGTGGCCCGGGTTCGACTCCCGGTCCCGGTGTCATATGTGGGTTGAGTTTGTTGTTGGTTGTCGTCCTTGCTCCGAGGGTTTTTCTCCGGGCACTCCGGTTTTCCTCCCTGCATAAACACCAACATTTACAAATTCCAATTCGATCTGGACGTCAAGTGTTTACGCATGAGCCCCTGGCTCGTGAGATTAGGCGACTACCCCCTCACTAAGACGTTAAATTTGATTTGATTTACTACAGTAGCCTGCTATGCAGGCGTTTTTTGCGAGCAAGAGCATTTCGGTGTGGGAGCCATTTTGGAAAAGCAAAAACATACAGCCAGGGCTGAAAGATGGGTGAAAGAGACTTTCACTATGACTTCTACTCCTTTGGTCGCTGTGTTACTAGCACCAACATACCTCTATTCTCCAAATTCAAGATGGCGGATGGTAATACAAAGAAAAGCTCTGAGTTACCGACGGGAATCGAACCCATGATCTCCCCTACACCGGTCGAGTCCTCTAACCACTGAGCTGCTGGGATACTCGTGGCGACCGTCAGGTCATGTTTGCTAGAAAGGAATTTTGGCTTGGTCGCTTAAAATACACCGCTCTGCTATTTTTATAAAAGAATACGTATACCATTCGCCGCTTTATGGAGGAGCGATTGTGGCAAGTGTGATATGCGATGCATTGGCCTTTCCACCTTAACCTGGTCTCTGTAGTTTGGTGTTGTCCTTAGACGCCCCTTAAACGTGAAACTTAGCTTCAAACTGCATTTCCTCGCCCCGGTGTGTAAATGGGAGCCCGTGAACCTAAAAAATGCTGGGGTAACCATGCCTTGGACCAGCATCTCTAAACTGGAAGGATGTCATGAGCTCCCTACTCTCGTAACAAAGGAGTAATAATCATCCTAGTTGGTTCATGCTTCAAAATCCAGGTTAAACTCCCGTCATATTAACCACGTGTAAACCGAATGCTTCCCATAGATTATTAGTGCACTGAAATGTCTTTTACACCTTAAAATATCTTAAAATGTTTCTTAACAATCATTACCGGTGCATTAATTCGTTATTTATCTTTCTTCTGTGTTATCGCCCGTGTTCTCAACGCTTCTTTATATGTGTTCGTTTTAGATTATTACATGGAGTAACTTCGAGGTATATTCCCGCAGGAACATTTATGAACTTAACGGGTCTACAATACTTGTAAGTACATACAGACTCAAATAAAGAATCAGTGTACATTTCTGAATTTCGGTGAGAGCAAAACCTGTTTACGATTTAAATTTCTCGTTAATCCTTGGACAGATCGATGCAAAGAACATTGCTAAGCAGCTTGACGAAGAATGCCTTCCTTGGACTCAAAGGACTGAGGATTCTGTAAGTCAGAGATAATAAAACCAGTCGAGACCAGTTCTTTAAGGTACTTTTAAAGTTACTGAAGTATAAATAAAAGCGTTGTTAACAGTGGCATGAAAAACATACCTGTTAGCCAAAACCTCCTCCGGTTGACAGTGACGGGTGTACACATTCGTCTAACACGCATTTAAACTTGGTAAGTTTGCTGGGTGTCGCGCACGTTTGATGGCCAAATTATTTCGTGTTTTCGCACCACGTGTCCCCAAGTGAATGCCACGGACAATAAGAGGCTACAATAGCTACTCCAGTTCAACAGCCAAAAGGCCTCTAATTTCCCTCATAAGTATGATAAGGGAAAACATGTAAAGTGGCTTTTAACTTAAACTTTAGACTTGTTTTAAATTCATTCAATGATACTGCAGGAGAAACCAACCTAGTTTTCTAGCTTTGCTTTTACGTTTTCGTTAAAATTGTTATAAATATCTGTCACGGGAGAGGATAAATAGCGACGAGCGACGTTACTGTAATAGTAATACATACTTTATTAAAAATTTTTTTTTCATCTTCAGGGAAATAAACTATCATTATACTTATCCACGATTTAAAATCGAGGCTGGAGCATTTGACGGTCTGTTTTCCTTGGAATATCTGTAAGTTGTTATCAAGAATCACATTCTTCCATTTCTTTGTCTATTAATTAAGAAATAGGAAATGCCAGAGCGTACCTACACAACCTAATGCAAATAGGACAGGGAGTTTGGAAAAATTCAAAAGTTTATGCGAACTCGAGCTGCTGTCAAGGGCTTACGAAAGTACTTTCAAATGCTGCCAAACTCCCTCGAGTGCTTGTATGGCATGCTGCAAGATAAAACATTCAACTTCAGGTTGCCTTGAGCCGTCCTCAAAAACTTCTGTTCTTAATTTTCTTATATAACCTCATTTCAAACGGCTATGCAACCAATCAGAAATCTCTTACCAGATCATTTTGCGAGAATTACTGGAATATCTCCTCATAGGCCATTGGTTCGTATAATTTTCAAATTAGCATTTGTCAAAATAACCTGTTTTTCTCGAGTAAAATGGTTCCTTCAGCTGTTTCAAATCAGGGACAAAATAACACATTGTTTTTTAGAAGATAACTGAAATGTTTTTATGGTGTTCAAAAAAACGTAAGTTCAAACAGAAAGCAAAAAAACACGCATGTAAATTAACTGATATCTCCGTGTGTGCAGCCCTAAAGCTGTTGCGCACAACATTGTGTACATCAAATTCATAACTGAGCTTTGATATCATCTCAGGATAGGAATTTTCAGCGGATTATTTTTATTTTATACAGGGATGTGTCACAAAATAGTTTATTCACGCTGGATGGAAACAGTTTTCGAGGACCTAGAAATATAAAATATTTGTAAGTATTCAGCGTTTTTTATTCTTTAAGACCTTGAAAAAAATTAGGTTACTTAAAAGTTTGTATTTATCTATATTGCCATAGCTACCGTGTAACCTTGAGCAGAATTAAGGTGCACTCGTACGGTTTTACCGAATAAAAACAGTAAACCCGCACTTTCTATGATGTAATCAGTTGACTTTATTGGTAGTAAGGGGTCCGTAGTGATATTTATGGTGACGCTTATAGAACGAGTAATAGACATATTACCGCCTTCGATCTCGATTCGAACGTATGTCTTTCGTGTATCTCGCTCGCTTCGTACGTACGCTTAAAAAAACGAGGCAAAATCATAGTTGTCTTCCCTTGGACAGTTTCACGAGGCTTCAGCAGAAGCATTAATCGACATAACAGTTCGCTTTTAGAAATCTATTATCAGTTTGCGCGGCGCTTATAGAACGAGTGATAGACATATTACCGCCTTCTTTCTCGCTTCGAACGTATGTCTTTCGTGCATCTCGCTCGCTTCGTACGTACGCTTAAACAATGAGGCAAAATCATAGTTGTCTTTCGTTGGACAGTTTCACAAGGCTTCGAAAGAAGCAGTAATCGACGTAACATTCGCTTTTAGAAATCTATTATCAGTTTGCGCAACGCTTATAGAACGAGTAAAAGACATGTTATCGTCTTCTATTTCGTGTACCCGCGTATGTGCATGAGCTATGTGTTCAGTTCGTTTCATGCAACGAATGTTTTGGGGTCATACACTTAAAGAACGAGGCTCGTACGAGTTGACTGGGCCCCTGCCTTTCTTCATGAAATGCAGTTTCACCACTTGAACGAGTTGTACGACTCGTGCGAGTTGAGTGGGTCCCTGCCTTAATGAGATGCAACGACAATGAACACTTCATTTTATTTCACTGAAAAAAACCACATCACGACTTGAACAGATCGAACCAATTGTAACCACTGTTTTACGACTTGTACGACTGGTACGAGTTGAATCACCACTTTCATGACTTGAACAAGTGGTGAATATTTGACATGCTTGAATGAAAATTCACTTTCAGCAGAATCGCGATCATTAGGTGGAACACGACAATTAATCGCCCAGTTTTCGTCCAAGACAATAGTCTGAAACATCACTACTGGAGGCTACTGGGAAAAACATACAAACTCTATAGAGATTCCCAAGTTCCTCTTAGTGCTGTGTATTGTTTAAAACGGAGTTTTAATATGTAGAGATTGAGTTATTTGGGTATAACGTAGTTACTAATGTAAGTACGGCAGTTTGTATTTTAAGTAAGTATAAAAATTGAAGCAAGCGACTGTACAGTGTATAAAAATATTTTTAATTGCAAAAATAGAAAACAAACAAACAAACAAGCGGAAGATAAAATGTCAGCTGTGCGAAACCGAATCGATGTCGCGTACAGCTGTATAATTTTCACTCTGGTCGCATCACCGTTTGTTCCTTGTAATTGCCAACAGTTCGTGTTTGAAGTGACATTATTAGTCCTCTAGCTCACTTGTTTCTTCTCAAAATAAACCAAAATCAAGTTTGAAAGGGATGTTTGAAGACCAAGAGATAAAAGTAAACCTCAGCAGATGTTTTTTGTTTTCAGAAACTTAAAAAGCAGTAGACTGAACAAGATTTCAGAGGATGCATTGCTGCAGTTGCATGCTCTAAAGGATTTGTAAGTGAAAAGCTTAATGTTGGTTCTTTAGGTGATTTATGGGAGAGGTGTGTCTAGAGAACAGCCACCGGGCATATTCCTTCTTCTTCTGTCACTTTTGCAACCATCAAATGCAATTCCCACTTTGTTCTTTCCTTTGAAACTTCTGCATCATGTTTTACCTAAAGTTTGGCTATGAAATTCCTGATGCACTGTGTCTCAACTTTTTTGTACCCACTTAAGGGTTTCCTTTTCTGGAGTTATCCACTTATAAGACAAAAGCCTTGATGTTGATGGTATTAAAAACCTGCCTGGTTCCACTGGATTATCGTTAACTATCGGGTTTGAAAGCAAATATATCATTTCTCGTCTTCTAGAATTATTATCTTGGTGTATTGATTACTATCCAATTGAAAAATGACTGCTTCCTCACCGGTCTCCGGCCTCATACCCAGGCCTTCACTTGCTAATCGAGTGACGGTGGGAGGCTTGAGCTCTACTGGTGACCTTACATTTGTTTTCGGCCGAGGACGACTGGGAACGAGGCTGACCGGTCTGTTGAGCCATTTTCCAATTTGAGACGGATAGGTCTAACCAACTGCTAGTTTCATCTTGGTGTTGTTCAAACATGTAGTGGTGGGGAGAACTGCCTTTCAGAATTTAGGCTTGGGTTTATAGATTTATAGAAGTTTTTCAGCAAATAAAACTACAATAAGACTCAGAGTATATTCTTTTTTTTTTGTTTTTTGTCTTTCTTTTATTTTAGGGATCTTTCTCAGAATGAAATGAAAACTCTGCCGCCGGGGGTCTTTCGAGAACTCTATGATCTGCGGAATCTGTAAGTGAAACTGCCAAACTTTCAAAATATCCGGATGATTAAGGTTATTTAGTCCAATTTGCTTGGAGTTTAGGCATGGTGCTGGAAAGAAAACTGATAAAAGATGTAAAATTATCTATGGTTGTTTTCACATTAGAGACCGATAATTCGTCTATACGACCGTCTTGGATGGTTATCTCCTCCATGAAATCCATCTAAGTAGACGGACAAACGGACGGTTTATTTGCCTAAAAATTGTAACCGGCGCTTCACGCAAGTTTAACATTCAACGGGATTACCTGCCTGAGTTTCAACAGTTCGAAATCGTATCCTTTAATATACCAAAACACTGATATAAGGCACTGTAATTTAATGCCTTGCAACTCAACACTACGGTACATGTCATGTACATGAACGCCATACTTACTTGTTTTCATGTCATGAAATCTAAATTTTATGGATAGGTTATTTGAGCTGTTGATTTTTCGATTAGGACTCTGAAGACACAATCGAGATCCAGTATGAGAAATATTTATTGTTACATAACAAGCACCCAAAGCTCATGATGGGAAAGTCAGCTTTTTGTTGTACCGTATTAAATTTTGGTAATCGCTGGTCGGCATATAATAACAAACGGTACGCTAATGCGTGCAAGTGTGGCTTCAAATTACGACAAAACAAGAAGAAAATGAGATAAAATCTGTAAAATCTCTGACAACAGTCGAAAATTAGCGTTATTACCGAGTTAACCGGAGCAAAGGTGGACTTTTGGAGTAAGCGTGCCCGTGAGCACGGCTTGAATCACTTCCGTCATGTTGACATGATGATTTCTTGGAATATGGTCGCGAAACACGTTTTCTTGCTAAGTGTTCGGAAAGCGTGCACTTTGGCTGGTTAAGGAAACTTACGTAAGACGAAGCATGAATGTACTCACGTTACTCTCGTGCTGAAAGGGACAAACAAAATAATGACAAATCAGTCCCTTCTGAGACCCATTCTCGGTTGTTCCTCGCAAGCTAAATGGATTGAAATTAAATTTTGTGGCTTTTCTATTATCAAGATTTTTCCGTGACAAATATTTTAAATCTAGTAGGAAGGGTAACTTGTCAACAAAATTAATTCTGTAATGTTTAAACCAGAAGAGAATGGCCGATCTTGAAAGTTACGTCTTCCGTCATTGGTTCTTGCGTAATAAATGACGCCATGCTTAACGAATGTGGCAGACCCGTATCCAGGCAAATAAACATATAAACAATATAGGATCTCACAATGCGCGTGCTGGCAATGTGGGGTTCGAAGCCTCGGAAAACAGCACACACTGGTACATGGTCTGGAAAAAATCTGATGTGATCTGAGTTCAGCAGATGGTAACTCTTGTAAAGCATGTTGACGATTTCCAAAGCCAACAGAAGGCTTTTACGAGATCATAATTCCCAAAACTGTCACACGATTTCACTCCCTCAGTAAATAACTCGTCATGTGACTTTAACTTTCGTCACATAAACTTTCCGATTGAGAACTCTTGCCCTGCTGTTGACTACCTTTCTAACAGTCAATTCTACACCTAAAAGGAAAAAGAAATTATATTTATAGATGCTGTAAGCTACTAAATAGTCTAAGAAATCACTCGAAAGCTATTGAAAATTCTTTTAGTTTCTTCTGTTGTGTTTGTTCTTAAGATTTATTAAGTAATGATTTTTCGTCGGTACTCCAAGAATTAACTAGGATTACAGCTCTCAGTGACTTCAAGCAGACTTCCACTATAAGTAAGGCGATTTATGAGCAGAGCGTAGTATATATAATTTGAATTTGGCGGTATCTGTTAGCACAAAAAGAGTACTCTATGAATCATGTCATGAATCCAACTTTGACATATTTCCTGTTTTAATTTTTTTTTTGCCGAATCATACATGTACGTGACGAGGAAGTCATTCACTTGAAACGAGGAAGTAAAACGAAGAAAACGTGGAAGTAAAACGATGAAATATGGCTTTAATGTCTAACGGCAGCTTTGTTACTGGATTACACATGCAATAATTGTACGATTCTTTGGCTGTTTGATGCCATTCTTTTTGAATGACTGTGAGAAAAGGCTTAAAAATTGGGCATTTGAGATTTTACCATTTTGTCAATAAATCTATTTGACAAAGCTTGAATTGAGCTGTTTTAGCTGCATTTTCTTGCACGTTTTTACCCTCCAACTGATAAGGTCCTCAAAGTTTGCATTATTTTATTGTTGAAATTATCAATTCTCGAAAATATTGCTTGGAAATTTGTTTGAAAACTTACTTGCGAGCAACGATAACTTTGTGAGTCAATTTTCATCAATTATTTGGTAAGAGCAAGTTAATATAAACTTTAATTATTTTTCTATTTTCATTATCAAAAAAAGGGAGATAACGAAATTAAACATAATGTGTTATTTGCAATAAGCAACTGAGCAAACGGAAGACACAATTATCTGACAAGGGAGTCGAAACAAGTTCTCAAAATTATCCCGAAATTTAAACGACGATATTAATTTTTGCCACTAATCTCAGTTTGATAAAGTGTTTACTACGTATAAAACTAAGCCATTTTATCATTTATAAAAAAAGTGTATCAACTGAGCTGAACACGATTTTTATTTTCATTGCAAATCACATATAGCTAGTTGCCTTTGAAGGTCATCGAAATTTAAATTATTAATTAGTTCCTCAAATCATACAGATGCAAGTAGTGACACACCTATTTTTGTTAACGTTTTTTCAATCGCGTATTTGAGGTAAGAACGAAGTTGTAAAACGGTTTTTTCCTAAGCCAGTGTTAATTAACGTGATAAGACATGATCATTGATGGTCATTTTAAAGCATATTTGCCACCTATCTCTCAACCTGCTAAGTCATTGTTTGAATGGAAATTTTGAGAAGCAGGAAGACAAACAGGTGCCATGAACCATTTAAATATGCGTCAGTTATTACTGACGGCACCAGTTTTTCTTCCAATAGTCCGTTAGCCAAAATACCTTTCAAGCCGGAGTGAAAGGGATGAATAACTCCACCGCGGATATAAATCCAACAGAGTGTTCGTCTTCCGTCTCTACAGCATTAACGGGGGTTCTTTCAATTGTCAGTTTGTTGGCATTAACAGGGAATCTTCTTGTAATAATAACATTCATCAAGGATTTAAACCTAAAAATAAGTTCCAACTACTACATTGTGAACATGGCGTTTTCTGACCTGGTTTGTGTCATTCTCAACTGGCCGGTCTATGCCACCGAAGGGATGTTAAAACCTGGAGGAAGCCTCATCACAAACACTGTTCTTGCTTCATTTGCTTGCAAGCTGGGATTGTATTCACGAGCAGTTTCATACGTGGTGTCCATTCTGAGCTTGGTGCTCATAGCTGTAGACAGATTCATTGCAACTGCTTTTCCACTGAAAGTTTTACACAGCAACGGAAGGAGTCGAAAAATTCTATATCTATTTCTTAGTTGGTTTCTTCCGGCTATTGCTTTTGCCCCATTCATTGTTCATGCTGAAGTCATCGAGATAGAGAAACAGTCATTTTGTAGGAATATGATGAGTGTATTGTGGTTGAAAGTCTACTACTTCCTAGGTTTTGTCTTGTTTTACTGTACACCGCTAATTTTAATTGTCGTCCTCTACCCTCTCATAATGAAACATTTGCGAACAAACAGAGCACAGATGGACGATACCGAAAGAAGCGCAACGAGGACAAAAAGACTGAAACAAGACAAAAACATAATGAAAATCTTTGGATCAATCGTTTTTGGATTTTTTATATGCTGGACACCGCATTATATCTATTTATTTCTAAAAACGCTTCATCCTTCTATATTTCTGAGCGATAAATGTCTTTTACTGGTGGGTTTATTCTTTTATATATTCCCATTGCTTAGTTCAGCGTTAAATCCGTTTATTCTTATTGCCTTCAGTTCAAGCTATCGTGCAGCTGTAAAGAACTTAGTTTCCCGTTTGTTTCCAAAGTGTCGCTCAGCTCGTATTGAACCAAGAATAACTTCGCATCAGGGACAAACATTAGAAACTCTAGAACTTAATTAAACGTCCTAGGTAATATTTTATATATTTTGGAAAATCATAAGCACACATGTTGTACACAAATAATTTAAGTTTTAAGTTTTAAGAGCTCTGCCAGTGAAGGAAAAAGCTATACTTCGGTATAACCTGTGTAGATATATTATGTTGAGAAAATTAAAACATTCTCACTTCCTTTGAGAAATAATAATGGGTAATACTGAATGAAGTTAAAGCACAAGTCCTCATTGAATATTCAACATCAGACGTGCGAGTTAAACGATTAATATTCTACAAATGGGAAAATATATAATATGGAATACCTAAGACTGTAAATTACCACTAAAACAATGAGTAATAAATAGACTCCGTTCTGTCTTCGCTCGCTCCAGGAAATTGAAAAGAAGTCAAAATGTCATTTGGGTACGTTTAAATGAAATTTGAAATAAGTTCAAATGAAATCTGAACAAATTTTAAACGAAAGTTCAACTAATCTTAAATTTTATTTAAAACGAAGTTAATGAACTTTGAGCTTTAATTTAAGTTTAAATGAAACTTTATTCTAAAGTCTAAATTCTCAGGCAAAGGATTAAATATTGCTACATGTATCTGGACAGTCATAGCTAAGTTGGAAGTATACGAAATCAGCTGACGAGATCTAAACCATATTTTAAAACCACTCGCAGGAAATTTCTCAATGCAAGTTGGATTGACTGAAATCTGTTTTTGTAAATAAGAGGTCTTTCTTCGCGACATTAAATTCCCTGTTATAATCTACACGTTGTACTCGTTCTAACTGTCCAGAATGTAATTATAGGCAACGCAATATAATTAGGGAGGAAGTATACGAATACGAAGTCAAATTACCCATTCATACTAGAAATTTTTGGCGGTAATTTGATTTCACGTTGAGCTTTCACGATATTAAATTTTCGCGAATTTGAAGAATTTGCCAAAAAATATGTATTTTTTACTAAAAAAGACTTCTTTTCTTGCGATATTTAGCTTCCTGTTATGAGCTTATACGTTCAAACCGTCCATGATGTAAATGTAAGCAAGGAGATGAATTAAATCGACGAATTAAACAGCGTTAAAAAGACATCTGTCAATAACTTTTTCGGATGCATTTGGTGCCAACCTGCGCCAGAAGGTACAATCAGGAATGTACTATCACTCAGCCGTATTCTTCTTCTTTTTCTTTTGTTCTTTGAATAATTTCACATAAATGGTCGAGTCACCTTACCCAAGGGAGTTACTTTACCAAGCAGGGGAGATAATCTTTGATTTCGGCACAAGTGAGGGGACAAGTAGCATATACTTGTCCCTGGGATGAGCAGCCTCTTTCCTGGACGGGCCCTCTCTCTTCATGATCTGATGAGGAGAAGGGGCCCTGGGAACGAGGCCCTTGTGAACTACTCATGTTCGTGAAAAAACGAGTCGCCGGAACCAAACTGTGGTCTCTAGGAATTGTCCCATGAATTTAAACTGGTTTCGTGTCCCATCAATTTGTGCTTGTTCCCTTTTGTGTACTGTTCGTACGCCAATTCAAGACCAAATCAATTTACGAAGAAAATACAACTTCGTTGAGTGGCCAACAGACGCTCAAGCAGAAGGAAGATCTTTATACGCAAATGTAAAAAAAGCATTTCAATGCAGCCCTACCAAATAAAGCGAGTAAAAGCAACTTGCGCCAAACAAAGAAAAACGTGCGCCATCTTGCGTTTGAATTTGAGCTTGATCAAAGTAAACGCAAGTTATCGCAAGTCCTGCCCAAACGGATTCTCAAGCCGAAGCAAATTGGAAAATTGCGATAGATTGTAACTCCGTTTGACCTTGGTTGCAGAGTACTCTTGGTTAAAGGTGTTGGAATTCTGGCAACTTTCTGTCCACAAAGGATTCTTTCCCCCGCTATGTCATTTTACCATACAAGGAAGAAATACCCAAAATATGAAAGCGTATTGCACTGTAACATACCGTTTTTCCGTCACTTATTGAATAAAACAGCTAAAATGTCCGGCAAATAATTCAATGGAATAATAAACATGACCCATCACTACATAATAAACATCGATCTGTGCGTTTTACTGTAAGACCACCGGATAAGGTGTGTTCATTCAGAGACAATCGATCTTTATCTGGAATACAGTATTAACATTCATATCTGCAGCAACCAACATGCTTTTACTTATGTTATTTCAATTTATGACTTTTTATGACCTCCATTTTTTTAGTGACCTCTCTGGGAACAATTTTGGTCCTCAGTTACCTGACACCATATTTGAACGGTTAAAAGAACTGATATCTCTGTAAGTTTGATTTCTATTTACTATTTGATGAAATGACTGTTTGTTTTCATTTTCCACTGAATGAGATAACTCAGAGTATACAAGACAGAAGCGTAAACAGCGTAAAGAGAGTGTCGAATACGTATCCGTTTATTCAGCTAGTTTGCTCTGCAGATAATCTGTTTATTCAGCTAGTTCGCTCTGCATAATCTGTGGTGATGTTTTCCTCTCAAGAATTTGACTCCGAAGTCAGTCAAGACCCTGTTTATTATTTGTTGCCAGCCACTGAGAGCATTTCTATTGTCTCTTCAGACAAAAGTGCTTCCACAAAATGTCGGACGTTTAAGTCTCGGAGAAGTCACCAGACATTGAAAATAATATCCCGACCTTTGTATCAGAGGCTATTGGCAAAGAGATTTAGTAAACATTGAAGAAAACATTAACATTAATGTTAATTGATGGTATTAATCTATATGTGTCAAGGTTTACTGCAGTTTGGTTTTACTGTAGTGCATGTAAAAATGTCCGAAAGGTATATGTCCAAAGTTTTTTGTTTGAGAAAGATAAAGTATATATTTAAATGAAGTCCTACTACTTTCAAGATATCTAAACAATAGTTAGACTGATAACAAGTATCTTACTCAGTGTATTTTTAAAACATTTTTTTTAGATTTCAGTAAGATAATAGAGTTTTTCTGTACTAATCCACGTCATATTTTCCATATTTTGATTTACTTTTAGTGATCTCTCAGAGAATGAACTAACCACGTTTTCCTATCGATTTATCTTCGACAAGTTGAAAAACCTACAATCCCTGTAAGTTGGACGAGTCAGTAATTGTTGCTATGATATAAATGCACTAGATAAGTAATTCGGTTTGTGTATTAGACCCAATAATTGATGAATTTATTGCATCCCTTTCTTGTCGTTAGTCTTTTCATATCTTAAATAAATTAAAGCCATGTTACCACTTTGCTTCCAGAGTGAGGCCAGCCTACAGTAATAGGTTTCTAACTGTTGAGTCTGTGGATGCAAATTCAAAGTGTTAGCATTCAAAAGGAAGCTCTTAAGCAGTATTCTCCTTTAGTGCTGTTGATTATTGTGCGAAGTGGTTCTAACGTTTGTGTTTGGGGATGATATCGTAAACTTACAGCATGCAAATGAGAGGTGCTAAACGGTAATCTCCTATGGTACTGTTTATCATACTGTACAATGGTTCCAATTTCCTACAGTGTGAACCATACAAATACAATCTCTTAAAGCCGCCTTTTCGCAATATTTTCCTGGATACTTTTGGGAAGAGGGTAGTTTGAAAATTGGGGATTTAAAATTATTCAAGCAAGATTAAATAAGACACCTTCGTCCATGTAAAGGTGGGAGATTTAGTCACTTCCACTGGTATTTAAATAGGCGTAAGCTTCAAGTAAGTTCCATTAAAATCACGCGAACTGCATTGCCTTTCTTATGTGTCGCTGCTAAGCATGATGATGATTTGCATTCACCACTGAGTATTTTTATTTTATGATTTATTTTTAGTGATCTTTCTAGTAACAAAATATCTGAGTTACCTGTATCCATCTTCAAGGAGTTAAAAAGCCTAAGAATTCTGTAAGTTATTAAGTATTTAGTATTTGTCAGTATACTTTCTTTCCTCTACCGGTGTTTTCGTCTACATATTTTATATTCATACTTTTCCTTATTTTATGGAGTTTACAGCTGTAACTTTTATTTCCATCAAGATATCTGGACAACAACAAGATTAAGTTTCTCCATGCTGATGTCTTTAAGGGACTTGACAGCCTGGAAAAGCTGTAAGTATAAATTAAGTGTTATTGTGGCATATTTCCTGTGTCTTTTTTCTGTATGGGACTAATGAGAGATATAGTTAACATTTTAACAGAACTTTTTCAATGCTGTGTAGTTCTGAGAAATGTTGGAAAAAAAAAACAAAAGTGGACAAAGATCTGAATGTAGCAGATTGTTCCTGTCGGTCAGTTGCCACTTAAATACCATTGATCGAGGTTTCAGCTGATCATTTGTCAGTAAGAAAGTGATATTAATTCTGAGTTCGATTGCTTTGTTAAAATATCGATTCGAGCCCTTAGACAGCTGTTATTTAACTCCATGGCAAAAACTGTACAACAGGTTCTCCAGTTTCCGGCCACAAAAGACAAATTAGTATTTCTCAACTCAGAAGTACTCTAGTAAATTGAAACTACCTTTAAAACTAACCTTGTCATTCCGGGAACAGTTGTTAATCTGACAGCTGCTTAACACTTTCTTCAGTGGAGTTACACCAAAAATTGTGGCTGTTTTTGCAGTCCCTCAGTTTCCGGCCAGCATTACCTCTTTCCGGCCACAAAAGAGGTAGCCCAACTCTCCGCATTAACCAAGTTCGAAGTACTTCCTATTACTTTAAATAATTTTTTTTTAAAACTTATTTTTGATTACGAGATAAAAATTATGTAAAGAGAGAAAGATTTGTTTCGTTTTATACAAAGATGTATTTAAAGCGCCTATTAACCTATTATGTAACCTATTAGCCTATTATGTATTTAAAGCGCCTATTAACGTGTGTTAAGGCGTGAAAATAATCGTTCCTGTTCAAGTCCAGCTGTTTTCAAAGGCGATGCGCGGTACATTCGTTCTAAATATGATTGATCAAAGATAAGCAAAGAAATTTCTTTTGGCTGAACAGTGTTCCAGTTACGAATTAAAAGCCACTCAACCCAATAAATTTGTCACAACGACGTTCAACACAGGTGGGGAAAATTTTTGCGCCTTTTTCAGGCAACTTTACTTCAAAACTCTTTTATTTACATTGTGAGAGGTTGTTTGCTCTTCAGGTTGTCTGGTGCAAAAACTGAAATACTACGGACTTGCTTCAAAAGTTGCTACACAATCTCTAACTGTGACTTTTAAGTTCATTTCTCCACCAGAAAAACTAAAATATTTTTTCTTAGCCAATCATGTATCGTTGTATAATCTTGTGAGTCGTTTGGCCCCGCCAGAATTGGCAAATAACATAAACTCGGATTGAAATATTACGGCCTTTGTTTCCGCTGAACAGTGTAACAGTATTAATTTTTCGGTGGACAGAAAGCTAGTTCACTTTACGATCACTTTGCCAAAAACAGGCTCTTTTAGTCCAAGCAATGAGAAGCAGATAAACCAAAAATTTCGATGAAACCATGCTATTAGACGCGCCTTAAACAAAGACGTTTTCGGAAAGCAATGCACATACCATCGTGTTATCTAAAAAATCTAGCCTCCAACAAAAACAGGAACCTAAGGTTTATACTATAGAAAACACGAGAGAAATACAAGTAAGGCCAAAGGAGCATGGAGTATAGTCAAGATTGAAACTGATTGTACTGATCCCAGACAGATATAAAGTGTGCACCACTGATGTATTCAAAACTATACGATAGGTTGAAAGCACGTCCTAAAATGCCCATAAATCATCTAGAGGCTTCTATACGTTGGGTATATGGCTTTGTAAAATGTATTTTATATTCAAGTTTTCAGCCTGTAACTAAAACAAGTTTGTGAACAAGAATAATAGGTCTTCTCGCAGGTCTTCTTTCAATAGGTCTTCTCCCAATCTTAGAATAATTATCTTTCTCTTGATAATGGCGTCATGACTACGTCGTAAAGTCGAGGTTTTTACGTTTGTCTTTACTATTTACTCAATAAGAATGACCCAAAATATTTATATTCGTGAATACGTTTTTTTCCCAGATATCTACAGAAAAACTTACTTAAAGCGCTGCCTTTGGACATATTCAAAGGTCTCCGACAGCTAAAGACTTTGTAAGTTGTTGCTTGAGATGTATATTCGTTCGAAAAAGACACCGTTTGATCTGTCATGAAGTCTCTTTTGCATGTTTTATGAGTCCAGAACTTCGGTCTCTTCAAGGCCGGGTGTTGAACTCGGCGATGCAAATTTCAAGTTGTGTTTCCTTATTGTATAACCCATTTCCAACTACTACTTTTGAACAATCGAGGTAACAAAATGTACCCTTGCTGGAAAGACAAATAGACGTCTGCAGAGTTTAGCAAATTGCTCAGTCCTTTTTGAATGGCCATCATTAGGCAAAATACTAATGTCTTGTATCATGTACGTTTCGTTCTCATTTTAGGAAGTTAGACAGCTTTTCCTTGTGCTGTTACGCTACTAGAGTACTAAAAAACGTCAACTGTGAATACCCATCATCGGAGCGAGATTCATTTTCAAGTTGCAATCGAATGATCGAAGCCCCAGGCCCCAGAAAGATCATTTGGCTGCTCGGTATTCTTGCGGTGCTTGGAAACCTGGCAGTGATTGCTTGGCGTCTGATTAGACGTGACGATCACCCGGTTCAAACCTGTCTTCTAACAAACCTCGCGGTGTCTGACTTCCTCATGGGAGTTTATCTTATGATCATCGCCATTCAAGACCAAAAATGGTCAGGTAAGATTGTTGCAAACTAAAACAACTTTCGATTAACTTGACATCGAGACGTAGCTAGAGGACTGACAATGTTTTTTAGACTGATTTAGGAGCTTAAACTGCATAAAATCAAAATCAAAATTCAAAAAAGGAGAAGGAAAAAAACCCCCTTCATTTCCGTGTAAGGTAATTGGGAATTCAAAATCCAGGCTGCTAGATACTACCGTCCAATGAAGATTCAATATAGATTCAATATAGATTCTATTGTCCACTGGGGTTGTCCTATAACGTATTAAATTTTAATCATTTACCTTTATTTACCCTTTCCATTACATATTTCATAATGGTAAGAAGACTCGACGTGTCATAAAGGTATTTTTATAGACGTTTCATCTCGTTAGCACTTTTTTGATTCCATTAAGTGAGATGTATGAAGTTCTTAGATCGAACATAGCAGTTGATTGATACCTATGAACGCCCTGCTTCATAGGATAATTTAAATTCATTCCTTCTATGAAAAAGAGTTATATTACGAACTGAATATTAATGAAATGGGTACTTTTATGCTATCGCGGTAATTTTTTTCAAGACCTTTTTTATTAACATGACGTCCTGGGGATAACGGTTGATGCAAGAAAGACAGAATAGCAAAAACTTACATTAATTGCTGAAAAACTCTTGAATTCCAGGAGCCTACTTCAACTTCGATCTAACATGGCGGTCAGGAACGCTCTGTAAACTCGCTGGTGCCTTGTCAGTGCTGTCGAGCGAGGTCTCAGTACTAATGCTTACTGTCATCACCGCTGACCGGTTGATCAGTATCGTCTTCACATTCCGCTGTCCTCGTTTGACATTGAAAGGAACTTATATCATCTGTGCAGTGGTTTGGATCTCTGGGGCCGTCATTGCCGGTGTACCAACAAATGATACAGCGTACTTTTACAACGAGGAGAGACGATATGGATTTTATGGTATTTTAAAGGCCATTATTATCCAACTGCATTAGTTATTGTACAGAAAGCGCGCGAAACGAGTACAAATATCCCACGATATTGTACAGTTGGTTACTGTACAGTACCGTGCGCGCGCTCATCCTTTTGTCCTTGTAGTTTTCTTTCAAGTTGCTGAAAAAAGTTGAAAAAAGTTAACTTGGTTAATAGATCTCCTATTAGATGTTCCAGTGTGTAGTATCGCCGTATATTTTTACTCGTTGTTTGCATTTTGACTCGTCCTGCGAGCTTGTCAAAATAGAGCACACTTCACACCGAAACATCTAATAAGATATATATCTTACTACTTTACAATAATGCACCAGGGCCCGGTTGTTCGAAACCGATAAGTACTAACCCTGGGTTAAAAGTAGTGCAAGGTTTCTGATTCTCTTGTTTAAAACCATTACCGCTGCTAACTTTACGTGACAATTTAAAAGCAGCCAAAGTCAAATTGTCAACTGAAAATAATTTACTGTGAATCCACATCGTTATGGATTAAAAGTGAATAAAAAATTGACGCTAATCCTGGGTTAGCTTAACCCTGCTTTGAACAACCGGGCCCAGGATAATTGTTTAGAACGGTTTTTAACTGAGTGTCCTAAAACTTCGTGTCGATTTTCACGCGTTCTGGGTCCTCTTGTGCGTTAGTGCGCAGAGAAACGCGGGCACTCAAAAGGAAGGAATTAAGTCTAACACATAAAACCAGAACTGCAGTAATCACTCTGTACCAATCACAACAGTCGCAAAACAAGGCAATGAACCAATCAGAAGTTAAAACTAGTACAGTGGAAACCCGCCATAACGAACATTCCGTCAATACGACCACCTTGCTATTGCTGCTGCATGCTGCTTCTTTGTTCTAAACGAAAGCTCAGTTAGTTTCTTTCATGAAAACCATGTTTATCCAGCCAATGGCTACCCTCTGAATTCCCAAACGGTTATCTTTCCTACAAATTTACCCCGTTAACAAGGCCACTTCAAATTTCTGATGGCTCAAATGACTAATTAAAGCAAAGGAAAGTAGAAAAAGAAAAACTGGTCTTGAGTCTCTTTTTTTAAAAACGTTTAAAAACTGATTTGATAGCCAGTTACAAAGTAATTTTCCCTTATAAATTATGCCGTTTCTCTGTTGTTTTTCTCGCTGCTCGTCCTTCCGTGCTGTAGGCTTTTTTATTTGGCCGTCAAATAAAGAAAGCCTACAGCACGGAAGGAAGAGCAGCGAGAAAAACAACAGAGAAACGGCAGGGGCTCCACCTGTAAATACAGCCAGCATTCACAGATCGTCGGAATGCAATGCCAAAGCAAAATTTGGACCACTTTCTATCTTAAATTAGGCTCTAATAGAGCGAGTTTTATTTCGGCCAAGTCATTTTGGTCTTCCCTAAAATTAGTTTTATTCAGTTTTACCAAGCTCAAATCTCTAAAAGAGACTTTGGTAGGATTTAGTGTTTTTCCCCTATTTTTTTGTTATTTATGTTAATGCATTTGCCACAACAATTACAATGAGAGATTCTCAACAAAAAGAATTCAATAAATTACAAATAGCAAAAAAAGAAAAAAAGCCAAAGGTGAGTTGGGGGGAGGGGGGGGGGGGGGCAGGAGAAAGGAACAGAACTTTCGCCTTTTTACGTCATTTTTGTGATAACGTTGCAAATAACATTCAAAGACTACCTACGCTATTTCCTTTTCCAAGGTCGTTCCTCGGTGTGTCTTCCTCTCCAGTTGTCCCCAGAAAGGCTGGCTGGTTGGGAGTATTCAGTTGCTGTGTTTGTCGTTTTAAACCTCGCAGCATTTCTCTTCATCATGGTAGCTTATATCGCCATTATCCTCAAAGTCTTCAAGTCGCAGAGGAGGGTAAAAGCTCATGGAGAATCACAAACACAGTCCACAAACCTCAAACGAGAGTCCGCCCTGGCAAGGAGAGTGTTCGCTATCATCTTAACTGATTTCAGTTGCTGGGTGCCTGTGATAATTTTAAGCATACTCGCTCTCGTCGGGAAATTCCACGATCCTGAAGGAGTGGTTTATGTATGGTTTGCAGCGTTTGTCCTGCCGGTAAATTCTTCTGTCAATCCTGTGCTCTACACCTTTTCTACACCCAAGGTAGGATGGCAAAAAAATGCCCATGTATTAACGTTGCCTGAAGCAAACATCAGAGCAACAATCCCAAATCATACTTTAACAATTGTTCACACAAGGCTGCAGTTTAGCATCATCATGACTGCTTTCGAGTATCGCCATATTTTATGATATAGAGAATTTGGTATCCGATCGCCCCACCCTTAATGCAGTTTTAAATTTAACCACTGGCTTCAGTGAAGCCGGTGAATATCATAACACAAATGTGAAATTTATAAGTTATCAGACAAATTCAGCTAGCACGGAATTAATGAGATTGCTTCATTAGCATATTACTGCCACTTTAAGCTTGAAGGCTGTCCTCTTTAAATCTTCATTTGCTAGGTGAGAAGCGTCCTTAAAGGTTGGCTGAGTCACCTTTTTTACTGCGCTCGATGCAGAATCAGATCTACGAGGCTTAACGTCTCCGGCAACGACAACTTGGGTGAGTATAGAGTACTACAAGAGTCTTACCCAATAATTCTACCTGGTTACCCTAGTTTCTGGCAAAAGATGTCAACCAAGCTTCCCAGACTATCCTGGTTGACCCAGACTTCTACAGCAGAATTAAACGCTAGTAACGCTGTTATTAAGAAGACATGGGTTACCAGAAAATCCATCGTGCTTGTAAGTTATGCATTAGGATGTCAGTGAGACAGAGACGCTGAAGGTAAAGGTAAGGGTTAAGCGCTAGCCTGATAACCTCCTTTAACATCAAAGCCGTACAGTGGTCCGTTGAACCAGATTACGACAAGGGCAAACCTGTTTTTATCAGCCTGTTAGATCAAGAAATAAATGTAAATCGTAATTTAGATTATCCGATTTTTACCGTGCGTGGGTTGCTTGGCTGTTGCTTTACATTTTTGGCATTTTTGCATGCTACAAGACGTTTTTGCTGGCTTCTCTGGCCCTGTAGAAAGATCACATAAGAATGATTATTTGGCCTTGTTTAAAGACTATTGGCTGTTTATATCCCCTCAGGAACTGAAGAAGGAATCACAGAACAGGAAACAATGGATCGCAACACAATCTGTCTTACAGTGGCTTCCCCGCAATCTCCACACTAATAGTCTACCAGAATAAAAAGCACCCTAGATCATACCGAGAATGATCCCATGAAGTAACCCTCTTCCTGTCCTGGATTACCCCTGCATTTACAATTTAACGAAATATTCATCCAGCTTTTCTTTTTTAAGATAGCAATGACGATTGAGCGTTTCTTGAAAGTCGTGAAAAAGTCGCACACACCGTCCATACAAAGGGACCAGTCAGAGGGACAAGTCCCTTGTAGTGTTTACATGAGGGGACTAGTCACGGGAACAGTCCTACTTGATTTTTGATTGGTTGAACTTCTCAACCGGTCGCAGGGACTTGTCGCACGGACAATACACAGGAAGGGACAAGCACAATTTGAAGGGGCTTGTCTCACGAACGCAAACCAGTTTGAATTCGCGGGACAGGCCGCAGGGAAGACACTTTGGTCCCAATGACTACACCTTTTCACGGAAATGGGCAGTTCACGCGAATGGTTTTTGTGCCTAATCGTCTCGAGTGTACCGACCTTCAGAAGAACCATATACCAAGAAACCGACGAAAGCACAAGGCCACACGTGGCAGTGATAAAACAGAACAGATAACACAGCCATTCGTGAAAGCGATGATAATTCAGTCGTAGTCTCATAGATGCTAAGGTAGTCAGCGTAGCCACTTGTATCGATTTGCAACACGTTTTGGAGAATAAGTTTTTACTCAGAGCATTTGTTAATAATTTTAAACAAATACTTCATACGTCGGCATCGGAATATTTAACAATTATCCTGCGAAATCGCGCGGAATATCACCTGACACTTAGCCGACGAGGCCGTAGGCCGAGTTGGCTAAATCAGGGGATATTCCGCAAGATTGAGCAGGATAATTGTTTTATTATTCAACAAATTCCCATCGACTACCATTTTCAGAACGAGAAAAACTACGGCTCTATGATAAAAACGCTAAAAGCTAGCAACACATAAAGCTTAATAAAAATCAAAATAGAACTTCAAGAAATCGAAGTTTACTGCCGTTCACTTAAAAAGACTTATTTACAAACTCATGTTTGGAAATGACAAGACAAAGGAAAAAAAATATTGCTACCTTACCGAGAATAAGTCCTCTTCCTGTGAATTAAAATCTTTTCAACTTAGTCTTTACAACTTTCCGTGAGCAAGTGTTCTGCTTCGTTCGCAATAGCATTTTCTTGGTTGAGTTCTCACTATGAAAATTCCAAGTCAACCTCTGGATATCTTTGTGAGCTGAAGCAAACACTTGTTGACATTTTGAGAGCATTTAATTGTGGAAAGTTTCTTCCAGAGAGTTAAAATTAACGGAGAACACTGCTAAAACTGCCTCGCTTTTCAAAATGGCCACCAAACAAGCAATGAAAGAAAATCTGCAATGCACTTCCAAATATGGTAATTTACGTATATCGCAGGATATCTGTCATGTAGGGTGACAGATATTGAGGGCTTCCTTACCATATATGGGCATAGTGACAATTTGTTGAATAATAAATATGTATATGACGCATTTGCGCATTGATAACTGTAATTGTCTGCTGCGTGGGATATTGCTGATTGGATGCAAACTGATTGATGTGTGTAATAAATAAATACACAACTACTCAAACAATCAACTCTGTTTTTTCTTCAAGGACTGAATTTAACAGATCATATGACATCGTAGACATTTCTTTCAGCTACTGTAAAAAGACTTTTTCTCTAAATTTAAAAGAATTTGCGCCGCATCTTAACTTCGCAATTCATTTGTGGAGGGGCGACATTTTGTGACACTAAATTTAAGCGATGTTGGGGGACTTATGCAAGTTCCTTCTAATAAAGACTAATAAATAAATGGCTTTTCTTTCTCGCAACATCAAATTCTCGCAATTTCAAAAAAATCACGAAAAGCGCCAACATTTCCTGTATCATGGCACTACACATTTAATAACCTGAACATGATGCCGGACAGTTGCAAAATTGTATTTTTTGGCTCTACAGAAATGCTTCGAGAAATTCTGTATTAACTCTGTCGAATAAAAAACTGCCTTTTATAAATTAACAACACCAGTAATGTTCAGACTTTAGAGTGCTTTGCACTAAAGAAGCTTAGCCACTGCTAAGATTTCTCTAAAGGTACACCACTGGTCTGCTTGTCAGTGGGCTCATGCTTTGTCTCACTAACATCTTCATGGCTGGCTGTTTTACTATCATTAGTTTCTGAGTTTTCGCAGTTCAAAGTCTCTTCAGCTTCTCCATTGACCGCAGATTTATTTTCGCCATTAATCTGACTCGGGTTTTCCTTTTCAATGTTATTCATTTCTTCGAGTTTTTCTTCCTCCAGCTTTGCGGCAAGTTGTTTCTCGTAATCTTTCGCCAACTGCTTGCAAAACTTTTTGTGTGTATGCCAGTGCAACTTCTGACAGCTAACGCCACAATAACCGACCTGTTGAATAACAGTAAGATACGGGTGCTTATTCACTAAGGTTTGGTTTCATACAGGTATGATCGTAAGATAGCTAGTTACTGGTGACTGGCTCTATCGCAAACGATCGGAAAGAGTTGTGTTTTCACAAAGGATTGTAAAACAAAGTTATCTGTTCTCCCTGGACACATTAAGGTCGGTGTAGTCGACCAAGTATCATTGGATGAATTTCGATCGCAATCAGTTTCCATACGATCGCAATCGGTTGCAATGGATCGCGGACTACCGAAAAAGATAGAACATTGTTCTACGATTCTACGATCACGATCGCAGAATCGCAGACGATTTTGCAACCGTCTTCAATCACATGGAGGCCCGCGTTAACAAGGAGAAGCGTAGGGATGACATAGGATCTAAGGGGGCGACATCTCGGCGGGAGGGCCGAGTGAAAAGCGCTGTTACGTAATGGATTTGTAGCGTTTGGAGAAAGAAAACTTCTGAGTCCGTATAATCGCAACTATGACGTAACTATGATGTACTTGTCCAGATTTGGCAGACTCGACTTTTCCCTGACTGTGATAACCCTGAATTTCAACATAAATACGTTGTCTAGCAGACTCTACTATGATAGGACTGGAGATGAAAAATATCACTCTAGGAGGCTATCATGATGAACAACTGAATTCTTATAACTGACATTACAGAAATGCATTGCTAACTGTGGCAACCCTGAAATTCGATATCAATATCAGACTCTATTATGATTGGAGAAGAGAAATACAGAAGGTTATCACTCTGGAGAGGTTATCATGATGAACAACCGAATTCCTATAAGAAACGCATTGCAGTCATTAGGAAGATCTAGAATTACAGTAAGTTATCGAGCTCGGGTTAGTAAAGTTCCATATACTAAAACCACTCACCATTTTACAAGCGGAGCATTTCTTTACATTCCGGTTTTCAGTGCACACACCACAACAATCGCTAAAATCCGCGCTAAAAAATAGAAATAAAGGACAACTCGTAGTCTTACTTCTTTATTACAGTTACAATGAGAAACACTAAAGTTTTCCCAGGAATGTCCACTGTGTCACGAGAGGGAAAAAATAAGATGTGAGGTGAACAAAACCCAAACCGTAATTTTCCTAATTGTTGATCTGCCGTGTCGGATTGGTTCAGTGCTTTAATGGTTTTGTTCGTGTTTTTACTGGGACAACTTTTGACTAGTCGGGAAATACGAAGAAAGCACTTTGTCTTGCGTTTAGCTAGTCACAGATGCAGGTTGTTTTCGTTATTGAAACAACAGATTATCGCTTCTTTCTCATCAGAAATGCCTACTAAGTTAGACTACCGGGCGGGATGGCATATAATCCCTCCCCGCTATTGGCCGTAGCCAATATACCACAAAAAGATCATAATGACAAATGCCTGACAGATTATTGATTGCGCCACCAGTACTTGCAAGAGGTTCTAACAAGCGCTTTGTTTCCCACAACAAGGGTACAACTTTTTAAAAGGTGGACTATCTGTAATTTGATCAGTTGTAATTACATTAAGTAGCTTAAATTTCACCGTGAAAACAGAAAGGCACATTTGGCTCGAAGTCAGATTGAAGATAAAACACCTTAAAGAATGTTTAGCTAGAACAAACGGTGTTATCTGAAGTTTAATTCATCATGATTTTGCTGATGTGTTGGCCCCCTAAACGAGGCAAGGTTTCCTTTACAGTGTGAACACGAAACCGTGTCTCATTCACACCTAAGGGGGGGGTAGGGTACTCCCTATAGTGGGCTATACGGGGAGGTTCCGCCCGAAAGGGGGGCCTCTTTTAAGCTCGCAGTATATAAAAGGGTAGGGAATATTGCCATTTTTAGTATACGAAAGGTCACAAAATCGGCTGGTAAGTGGAAGAAATGGTGGCTAAGCGAACTGTATCAAAGGGTGCCACATTTTGGCAGAAATGACTAAGCAACTGAATCAGAGCGATTGAAAACCCGGGAAAAACGTGGCAATTACAGGAAATTCTATTGTTTTGGCTTATCCTTGAGGTATAAGAAAGGGGTGCAGTTTTGCTCTAGGTATATGAAAGGGGTACCATTTTGGTAGCCTCCCCGTACAAAACTTTATTGAGTAGACCCCCCCCCCCCGGGCATTCACACTGCAAATGGTATTTCCTTACACTATTTAGGACTGAAGGCGCTAATAAGTAATTTTGTAGTACCATGGCAGCACTGCTGTTAACCCCAAGAGAAGTACTTGACGTGACATTTCACTAACTAAAATCAAGATCCTGCCAGCACTTGACGATGGAGACTTACCCTAATTCCAGAGGTTTTTCTTTCTCCTTCTTAAACGAAATGGAGCCGCGAAGCGACAAGATCTTAAAAGCTCTTTTCTTCCCTCTCATCGCTTTGCGGCTCAGTTTCGTTTGAGAAGAAGAAAGTAAAACGTCTGCGACCAGGATACGGGAGACTGAAATCAAATCTCGTAAACTAGACCATCTTTCCTCGGGATAGTATATCAACATACCAGCGGAGCCCGTTTATACTCTGAGTGAGTACAGCGAGAGCTGTTGGATCAAATCCCTAAAAACAAACAAATAAACAGAAATTAATGAAAAATAAGCAAACAAATAAACAATCAAACAAACACCAGCTACTTCAAAGTTGTGAGAATATGTCTAGTTTCATTTCTTTGGTAAAATGAAGGTTCAAAACATCAAAGTAAAATGCATCAAAAGATATAACAAAAAAATAGCGGACAAAGTGAAGAAGCCTACCTTTGCTACCGGTGCTATCGTCTGAACTAGTTGTTTAAATATAGTGCAATCAGGATACTCAAACTCCTTTATGGCTTGCCGTATGAGATCCTCAACGTTAAGGAAAAACCCATCCGATGGACGGCCTTTTGTTAGACTGCAAGGGAAAGAAGGAGAAAGAAAAGAACGTATTTTGATCAAACAAGGTTTTTTTTTTCACATCAGGTGTACTTATACTGTTGCTCTCGCGAACCATACAAACACGAGTAAGCGTTCTTTACCACAACCGTGCGTACTTGAACAAAAATAACACGAACGTGAATACCGTATTTTTCCCTTGCAACGATCCCACTCCTCAGAACCAAAAACATACAAAAAATAAACTGGGTTAAAACGTCAAATTTGCCAACACGTCAGTTGAAAGAAATATATTCGCGGGAAGTTTAGGATCCTGCCGAACGCGGTAACGACCTCAAATATAGAACAATAGAGCGACTGGGGCAGAAGACCTGTTTGGCGTCTGAAAATATTAACTAATGATAATCATTAAGTAATCAATTTAGATCATTACTCCGCGTCTAAGTTTTTCTCGCACAACTAGCCCTAATGTTGAGTGTAAACGGGAAACGACCTGGACAAACAGTGACCTGTCATAGTTTAATGTTTAAGTGTTCCTTAACATGATTTTACTGACGGTTTCCCCTATCTAACCGAAAGTAGGAACTAAACAAACGCAGTGTCTCATCAAAAATCATTACAGTAGATATTAGTTATTCCAAGAGAGCGCGTTGGATGTTAAGCAATAAATAACCATTAAAGCGTGTTTACTAGCACCGAGTCGGGCATAACCAACTCACACCCAACAAGCGCAATCAAATAATTAAATGTTTTTTAAAACATTTTTATTAAATTCTCAAACTCGGCAATCGTGGCTGAATTTTTTGCCATATTTTTGGACAAAACTTTGGCTTCACTGTGAAAAATTTGAACACGGTCCTTAACATCGCATCCAATTTCCTAACCTCTATGTGGTAAACCAGTGAGAAAGCTAGAAATCCAATTGTCCAGACTGAGAATTTAATAAAAGTACCGAAAGTAATGACCCATTTCACTTTAGCATCTATAGGATACTTGCAAAACTTTACTCACAATTTTATGAAGCCATCAATTCCGTCTTTTCCTTCCAAACCCTCGTGCCAGCGTACGCACTTCTTCAACATGAATGCAAGGTAGTGTAACTTCATCGCTAACACCTCATTCATCTCTGATGATTTCACATTCGACTCTACCAAGAGCTCCATTACTTTTACCAGACTTTTGGAATTTTCCACAAGCTTTAGGTTATCCTGAAGGTACATTGCTATCTGATGATCGAATAAAAAAACAGTTTTACCCCACCTCCACAACTTTTACATGTACTTGCAAAATGTTGACAAAGAAACATTTGTCATAATGATGGACACACTAGAGGATTTACAAAGTAACCCACATTTCGCGACCCAAGACAGAGAACAGCTAATAAAATAAACTCTGCATTCAGGGTGAATGCAATATAAATAAATAAATAAATAAATAAATAAATAAATAAATAAATAAATCGGCTCTTCTTCTTTAATACGGACTCATACATAGCCATAACATAAATGAAAGGCAAGCTGCGGTCTTTAATGCTGTGTTTTACAATTTATACCTGTAACGGAACATTAAAAATTCAGTACTTTTTTTTAAGTTTTGCAAAAATCGTGTTCATTTTTGTGTGTGATTGAACGCACATTATTTTTCCTGCGAAGCTCAACTGTCTTGTAACTTTTTTGGGGTTATTTTATGAACTGATTTAGAGTTTTTGATCTTAAGGAGACAACGACACTGGCACTTGGGCCTCGCCACACGTATCTGTTTTCAATTTGTTTTAATTTTCGCGTTTTCATAAAGTTTTCTGTCCACACGGATACGTTTGCAATCATTTTTATTTGAAAACGGAGATTTTTGAAAACGCGTTTTCCACACGTTTTCCGTCTATACGTATACATTTTTGTCCATTTTTACCGTTTACACATAAACGATTGAATACAATCGAGTAGGGATTTGTCCAATGTTGTTAAGTCCTCCATTCGTTTACTTGTGGACGGAACGAAAAACCGTATTTAGAAAAAGAAGTTGATATTATCAACTTTTGTCCGTTTTTGCCGTCTACATAAATGAAAAATCTCCATTTTAAAAAATCTCCACTTTGAACACCGTTTTCGAAAATCTCCCTTTTCAGAGCGGTTTCAATCACATTTGTTCGTGGACGGGAGGCCTGACTGCATTAAAAAAACGTCCCTTTTCAAATAAAAACGATCGAAAACAGACACGCGTGGACATGATCTTGGTTTAATATCACCTTGATGGGGCTGAGTTTTTGAGTAACAACAAACTTGTGTAGAACAGGAACCAAAGCAGCTGTTAGCTTGGGCTCTTTCTCCAAACCTACCAATTAAAATATCATTAATTGATGTCTTAATACTTTGGTTACACATTATTGTACACAACTAATAATACACAATAAATGCAAAATTATTTTAGTTGCTAAAAAGGAACCAGGTGTGATGGCCGAGATCTTGTGTTTGACAAGATTGAGAACTGAGAGTCAACTCTCCCAAACTACGGTTTAATTCTCGTCTTTTACATGTATGCGCTAACATTACTTGTCAACTTTCCTGTAGTCTCCGACAATATTTTGAATTAGAAAATCTACCAAACTCAACAAGGAGAGTGCCCAACAAGATATAACCAAATGCATACTGTTAAAATGATGATAATGATACAATGTACTCAATAGTAGTTTCTGGGATAGGAATACACCCCTGTTCAAATTCTTCACAGTGGGACTCCAAGGAAAAACTTTGCACAATTTATTAACAGTTACATCCAGAGCCATCTGATGTGAGGTCATCTAAGAGCCATCTAAGTAATTGTAATCATCTGTAAATCTGCCTAACGGCTGTTAGTATTACTATATAAGCTGTCTACTTGTGATATTTCTTCACAAAACTACATGTATGACTCTGGAAAAGAGCCGAAATTAATATTGTATTAATCTATCACTATCTTGTAATAAACCAAAAATTGGTTTCACAAAGTTGGTCACAGTTCTTGGTCTTGCCTTTTTCATGGTGTATCAGTTACATGTCGCAATTACCTTGTGGTTTTGTATAGTACTCCAAGTCTTCCACTGACAAGAAGTTGTTAATGAGGCTAACACAGTCAGTCTGACCTAAAGAAGAAATTCACGTAAAATGCCAGTTAGTAAACACTCTACTGCAAATTTGTTCTGATCTCAATGTCGACAACTAAACTCCTTGTATTCATTTTTAATCACAAGTTTCAAATTTCATGTTCTGGCTATGTATAAGGCACGTTTCTTTTCATTCTTGCCATCTTTGAATGGGAAAAAAGAAAAAGTTTCAAAATGTAGAGAGATTGAACAGCACACCCCTTTCATGACCTGTCTCTTTGTACATGTATCACCATACTGTAAAATACACGACCAAAACTGGCATGAAAACATCACTTCCAGAACCACAAGTCCTTTAGCTCACAAACCCATACAACATAGACACTTCTTTTCTCAGTCTAAAGGAGACAAAACTTTACTCTATATGGATTGTCAAAATGTGAAACAAACAAGTCAAAGTTGGGGTCAAACTTTTAATTTTGCATGGAAGACAAAAAAAATCGTTTTGCAGAAACCAGTAATGGTAAAATCCCCAATTACGCCATGATCATCAATGGCTTCTTCATTAACTTGATGAATTAGAAGTTGGATTGTGAAAATTAATCAGAGGGTTATAAAAGAGATAAACCCCAACCTGGCTTGCTTGTGTATAGGAGGATTAAATGCCCTTGGCTAAAACATTCCTCAGAATTTTACAGTTGCCTTTGAAGCTTTGCTTCGCACCCACTGTTCCTTTTTCAGACAATCTGTCGGCTTTGGGCATTATCCTCGGATATACCAGCTGCTGGAAGGCTAGGGGTAGATATGGGTTACACAGGGAGAAAGAGAAGGATACTCTATAGGCATCTTATTCTTCAAAATAAAGGTACTCTACTCATGATCGTTTCGTGCCCATAATAAGGATGTTAAGCTGTGCAGTATTTTTCCACCAAATGAAGATACCAATGTACTTACTAACCAGCTATCATAAAACGTTTCTTTACATTTGGTAAACTTTATTTAGCCTTAGATTTTGACTTGTGTCTCACCAACAAATGCTCCAAGTTGAGCAGCTGTTCTTCCAATATTGTTCTCTGCAGATACTCTGGCCCCTGCTTCAAGTAACACTCTTGTAGTTTCCACAGATCCTAACATTTCAAACAGCAACAAAACATGATACAGAAATGATAAAGTGACTCACCCCAGCTAATGCACTGTATGTGTTTATACTTGAGGCAATGTTTAACTGCTCATATTCACTGCATATACATGTACATGTAGAATAGTGATAAAATTTGTCTTACGTTGAAGTGAGTTAAGATATGTAGACCACAATGTTGGTTTGAATGGTCAATATACTGCTTAAGTGTTCATCCCGTGATGAAGTTAATCAGCTGTAATGGGTGGATTTTCTGGATTCCTGGTTATTCCAGCAAGAAGCTACATGTAGTGCATGCCCAGTTGACTTATACATGTAGGTCTGCTGCAGTACAATTCTCCAGTTTCTTGAAAATGTGTTTTTTGGTCATGTGCATTTCCATGCTTTACATGCAGGATACATAACATGACCACCTAAAGTGATTCACATAGATTTGCTCATTTCATTACTGTAGTGCTCAGCGCTTGTCAGCCTTCTGCCCATCAGGAAGCTTCCCTAAATTTATTTATTTATTTATTTAAACAATATTTAGTACAAGATTTTGTGACAAAAGTTGCAAAGACCACTACAAGCCATCAGGCCTGACCAAACAGCTTCAACATCATTCAACACCGCTGATTACAACTTTGTTTTACCACATCTAATGTTGAATGGGAATGACAAAAGTTGAATCCACTTGACCAAGGGCTTAGCTGTCTAAGGATGTTTTAGTCAGGGAAAAACAAGCAACCACTAAATTCTTGCAGGGAAGCACCAAATTTGGTGAGACAATTTGCTTGAATTGTTACCTAAAATAAATTTACAGAATTTTATTTTAATGACAAATTACCTACCTGAAAGGCAGGCAAACATGAGTGCTGTATACTGAGATGGAAAGAAATAAGAAAAAAATTAAGAAATTTCATTTACACTGAATGGTATAGCCAGTATCTATAGAGTAGAGAATGAATTTCTTAGTTTGGAGCAGTACGCTAGTCAAAATATAGTCATTAAATTACTTGTGAGTCAATTGATTTTAACTTTCTTAACAAAATCCAAGCTACATGTACAATAGTATTTGTCATGCCTCTGCAAGTAGTACCAGTAGTTGTAATAAAATGTTGAGAGGAATATGTTGGAAGAACATCATGGGCATTGTTATCATCATAGCTATTGACAAACATTACATTGAGACATGACATATTCCCTTTCACCCTAACACATGACAGCAATTTAATGTCCTGCACAAAAGGTAAACCTGTATATAAAAACCACATGTAAAAGCCTTAGGATAAATCAGGTTGTTTTAATAGTTACAATGCATAAAATGTCAATTACTTTAAATATAATTTTACTATACCTGGTGTTCATGGTAATTTGAATTGACATTTGCTCCTTGAGCCAGTAACAACTCACACATTTCTGGTTTGCCTTTATATGCAGCACTCATTAATGGAGTCATTCCATGCTACGGCAAGAAAAATAATATGGTAAGCTAGAACAATATTAAACGTTTACAGTGTACATTAGCACTGTCATTATTTTTGTCGATTTTGAAGGGAAAAAAAATGCTGTTCTTATGGGATAAAAATTCTATCCAAAAATATGAAATAAAATAAATCAGAATTAATGAGATAAAACTAATATTGCAATAAATAATGCTGTCAAACTTAATTTATTTAAAATAGTATTATGCAATGTAAGACTGTAATGTACCGGTCAAATTGAAGCTTAAACATCCACCCCCCGGGCATACCGCGGGCATTTGACCGTGCATCGTGCCCGGGAAGGGGGGAATTTGAACGTTGCCTTGGAAGGGTGGGGAATTTGAACTGGATTTATCTCTCGATCTAGTGTCATATGCCTGTGAGTTTTTTGGTTTTTGCAGGGTTTGATGGATTTGCAAGATAGAATTTCCCCTTTGTTAGAGAATAACTCTTTCAAAAGGGTCTTCAAAAGAAGTCTGAAGGTGTCATCATGGCACATCTCTCTCTGAAAAGCGTGAACAGTGTTTGATTGAAGACAAAATTTGTCTCTGAGGAGAGTTATTTCAGAACTTATTGGTGGGGCATTTGAACGGCTTTTTTTGCCCCGAGGGGAGGGAATTTGAACAAGCTAATCTTAAATAGTTCAAATGCCCAGGGGGTTGCCCGGGGGGTGGATGTTGAAGCTTCGATTTGACTAGTACATACATTGTAACTCAATGGATTATCGGTAAGCAAAGTGAAACACCAGTCTTAGTCAAGAACTGGTTTAACAAAAGCTGTGCAAAAGAAGGAACTAGATGACCGTAGAGCTTAAGCAATAAAATTTTACTGAGTAATAATCGTCTATATCTCAATTTGAAAAAAATTCTCATTCTCTAACTCAAACAAAAGCTGATTGAAAATGGAGAAATATCATGTTTTTTTGGCTACCATTTTTTGTAGAGTAAAAGGCTCTAAAAGGAAACTGTCGATTACAAAAAAGTACGCCGCAGTTTATAGTAATGACAGCAGATGCAGAAACAGATTAATTAAAGCAGTAAAAAAGGAAAAAATTCACTAAGCTTACCTCGTCCAGACAGTCCACTCTGACATCCCCAGAGCTCAAAAGCTTTATCACCTCTTGGTCATTCCCTTAAGAATGTCAAAAATGGAGAATATTGATAAAAAAATCAAAGTGAAAATATGAAGTTGCCAACAAAATATCCCTTTACCTTTGTTAAGATGCGAAAACAGCAATTTCTCGTTTTCTGACAGGTCACCCAACTTCTTTGCCATTTTGTTGATTTTGTGAATGGAGCGGACGCATTTGGATACTTCATTTATGCACCCCTCAAACGTCTCTATACCGCTTGTAAGTCGATCTGTGGGCTCAATCCTCAATATGGCGGACGAAATCGACTCCAGAAGCAACGAAGGTTTGTATTTTAGTTTATGTTTTCTAAAATTGCTCTTTAGTTCAGGAAAAGGCTGATAATTTTGACAAATTTATGATTAAAAATTGAGGAAAAGAGTACTCAGTACGTAAAAAATTTGGTTAAAACTTTGAGCGAAGGAGTAGCAGTGGAGTACGTAGTAGCTGGTCTAGCTACACGCTATATACTCATTGACCACGTGAATTTTCAAACTCTAAACTGTAATCGTCTTCATAATAAAATATCATAATTTTTAGAAGGTCACTGAATTTAGACGATGACCTGCAGCTGGTGTTTAAAAACTCAGAGTAAGGAGCTTTGTGAAGACACAGTGTAATAATAAACTACGTTAACTACACTGTATGCGGCAATAGAAACCCTTCCACCATTTTTTTCAACTTTTGACGGGGACCAGTTAGCGAAAACTTGTCGACAATGCTAGAAATAGCGCCTTAAAGTTAGTAAACTTGCCGAGTTTGAGAGTGAATTATGTCAGAAACGAGCGAAGATATAGCTCCGCAAAGTCGCCAAATTTTACAGACTTTTGTATGGTGGGGGGGCACAAACTTGCCCCCACCATACAACGTCTATAAAATTTTGTGACTTTGCGGAGCTATATCTTTGTTAGTGTTCATCCTATCACTCTCAAACTTGGCAATTCTACTGATTTTAAAGCACTCTTTTCAGTGGTGTTGATGGTTCTTTTGATATCTTGTCCATGTGAAAAGTTGAAACAACTGTGGAAGGGTCTCTCAAGGGCAGAAGGTCTTAACATACTGTACATCCATGTACGATTAAGATTGATATTGTTGTGTACCAATTGATATATAAAAGTAGAAATCAGATTAAGCCTAACAAGCTGTCAAAATTAAGGCCTTAATACATGCATGAAATTATTTTGGATGTCATCAGCTCTTGGGACTTATATGTAATTAGAGCATTCTAAAGCTAGAGATTTCTTGAATTTAAATTCCATTCCAGAAAGTGAGAGTGAAAATGAGGATGACTGGGAGGAGATGGCAGAGGAGGAACAGGACAGTTCCATCATTTGCCTGTTTTGTGAGGAGTGTTTTAGAAATGCTGAAAATGTCTGGATTCACTGTGTCTCAACACATGGAGTTAACGTTCTCAAGATAATGAGGATGCACAGTAAGTTGGATCAGATGTGTAAAGATTTGTAACAAAAATGAAAATAGAAATCATTATCATTATGTGATGGTAACAGTGTAATACAAAATAACAGCTGGCCATAATATACAGCTAGTCTGGAAATAGCAGCCGTGGCCATCACACAACTGGTAATTTTTACTGACTGTGGGAAATTTCGTAGAATATAGTAAGGTCCGTGTTTCTGGCAAAACAAAGAATTTAGGGTTGACTCCAAGATGCTAAAGGACAATCCTTATTATCCATTAGGTTTAAGACAGCATGTCCAAAAAATAAATAAATGCAAGAACAGCATTTTGTTATTTTCTCTCTATTTTAGGACTAGACTTCTATGGATGCATCAAGCTAATAAATTACATCAGGAAAATGGTAATTGTCTTTGTCAACTGTTGTTTTGAACGTGTTGCTTGTGAAAGGTGCATTAAGACTATATATCAACCACTACTAAAATGTTCAGTAGTTCATCGTCATTATTGTTTTTAAAATTATCTGCAATAAATTATTATTTTCATTTTATAAAATTTAATTTATCTCATACACAATAATCATGCGAGATCAATGTCCTGTTTGGGCAATATCCGGGCAGTTTAATGCACTACCATTTGGGGAAAATACAGCTGCCATAGGAGGGTTGGATGGGAAAGCAATACAGAGTGCTGACACATAGTATAGAAATGCTAAATGGCAAGATCGAACAATACAAAACGTGATTTTGTAATCCAAGACGTAATATTATACAATGAATAAATCAATAGTATTAACATGTATTAAATAAATATTACATAAATAAATCAAAAACATTGCAATGCAGTTGCGTGTTGGGAAGAGTCAGGATCAGACAATAATTGTGTTGCAGTTTAATTAAGAACGTTCGCGCCAATTGTTTCTGCTCATCCTTACTGTGCACGAAATTCACCTCGTGATGTCATGCCATGTCATGCATTGAGTGCGCGCGCTGTTGAAGAAATGTGCAGATACCGTATTTACTCGATTAAACGCCTCCCTCGAATAAATGCCGCCCTGGATTAAACGCCGCAGATGGAAGCAAAATTACCAATAAACACCGCCCTCGAATAAACGCCGCACCCAATCAGAAGAATGCGGCGTTTATTCGAGGATTATAAGAAAAAAAAATAACAAGAACGGTAAAACTCGGTAATCTACACATGAACGTTGTACATATCACAAGCCAGAGAATTATGATTCTATCTCAGCAAAAAAGCGAGACATTGGAACTTTAAACATGTTTCTGTTTTACATAGTATTTACGAATGATTTACCGTAATTATTATCAGTGATTTAAGAAATATGATTTTGAAATAAATGCCGCCCTCGAATAAACACCGCCCTTGAATAAACGCCGCATCGGAAACGCTAAAAATTTAATAAACGCCGCGGCGTTTAATCGAGTAAATACGGTATATAGTGCTAGTGGGCACTTTAATATCTATGCACGGGTTTAACTCTCTTAAATGTTCGGTGACCCCATATTTTCTTTTGATGGATCACTTTCTTTGTCGATTATCTACATTTTGTGAAAAATTAAAGAAAATCTGTGTTGCAGAAGTTTGATTTTTTTCAACGTTTCTGCCCTCGCATCACCGAATTCTACAGTAACTATTATTGAAGCTGCACTGTGTTCGTTAAAGTCCATCTTAGAGGTTGAGTTTAACTAAAAGGATGACACCGATTCAAATTATTCACTTAACAGACCCACTTAAGTAAAATTTGACTAAGAAAGTGGGTCTACAGCAAATCATTTTTAATATTTTTCAACTAACAAGCACTGAGGCCATGTCGAGTTGCGAGGGCCGATTTGTCAAAATTGGGGTAGTTTTCGACGTGCTTTATTTCGAAAACGAAGTCAGTGACCCTCCAATTTTTTTCCATTTCTGACATAGGTAACTCATTATCTGACTGTATTCAAAGTATGAAAAGAATCTGTATTGTAGAAGTTTTTTGCGCGAACATCCTTAAGTGCTGGCAGAGTTTTCACCCACTCTTTGTTTAAAGCCCTTCAAATTTTGCTGTCAAATCATAATTGTCTAAGTATGGTAATTGTGTTGGTCGACATGTTGATGAGGTTGACTATATATCTTTTTATATGCACAAGAAACCATCCCCTGAAAGCCTCGGAACTGTTACTCCACCTCTTCCTTGGGAAAGCAATGAGTTTTTACAGCCAACTTTTCCAAATGATGGTCTTTTACAGTATGGTAAGTAGGTCACTTCCCCGCAGGTCACAGGGGCCCTCATATCAAATGTGTAAACATGAATCAAGAATAAAAGTTTGATTACTTTTGTTTATTTATTTCTTTACAGATTTAGTATATAAACAAACAAGTAAGCTATATATAGCTACATGGTGTACTTACAAGTACATGTATCATTGTATGAAGTAGGGAAACAATAGGACACGAAGTCCCCTACAAGGTTACTCCACTGGCCCATTCCTCAAGTCCCAATTAGAAAAATGCAGAAAATATGAACAATCTTATAAAGTAAGTATATTAACCTAATAAGTTATGACATTGTATCACAAAAAAAGAAAAAAAAGGATTCAGCACAAACACAAAGATAGGGTATTTATCCTACGACATTTGGGGCAGATGATCTTATGTGATCTTATGATATTATCCTGATTGAAGACCAGCCTTAGTCTATCAAAAAAGAAGGCCTTGAGTTTGCCTTTAAAGGAACTGAGAGAAATACTGTACTTAATGTTGTTTGGTATGGCATTCCAGATGTTGACAGTACATATAAAGTGTAGGTTGTTTAAGTCTTTGATTATGTGTCGGCCATTTTGTATAATTTATCTACGATCATCTTGTTGAAGTCTGGGACCAAGAAACCTTTGAAACTGTTTGTAAACTCTAAGAAAAAGTCCCGTTTTTCATTTCTTGGTCCCAGACCTCAAAAAGAGGAATGTGGCTGAATTATTCGAAATGGCTCTGACTTCAGCAAAGACACAAACGACAAAGATAATCAAACTTTTGTCTTTCGTTCATGTTTACATATTTGATGTGGGGGTCCCCTGTGGCCTAATATGTTCTTCTATGTTTACTTTAAATATTAACAAATCAATTGTTTCTCTCTCTAGAAGCTTCTAGAGAACTTTTGATGTAAACTAGTTAAAATTGATTGGTCCAATTGGTTGTGCACAATAATTGTGCACAACCACAATCTTAAATTTAAAGTTTATTAAGTACTGCCTTGCCTCGTAATATGTGTTTTTATGGACTGGAACAATTTATGATTCCTGTTTGAAGATTTTGATGACGACTCTGATGTAGAAGTTGACAAGAACATGGATGAAAGCAACCAACAAGAAGGTATCAGTCCTAGAATACATGAAAGTTGCACATAAGGGCTATGTATGAGCCAACAGGTGTTATTTGATTCAAGTTAATTTTTCAAACATTTTTAATATGTTATTAATTTTTGCAATGAGTAGGGGTTTCAATAAAAGCTGGTTACCGGTGGTCTACTGCCACTTATAAGGCGTCTTATTGCTGTCTGTTAAGAGTTTATTTATAAGAGAGGAAAGGGACCTTTTCGTGGTCACGTCCACCTATTCCACCTTCAGCAGCCACTTACGAAAAAAGTTATTGAAACCCCTGAATATGGATATTTTAAACAATGAGGAAGCCTTATAGCAAGACCAAAAAGATTTAAATGGGATTAGGCTTTCTTGGGCCATAAAATACAGTACTATATGTACTTGTAACTTTGTAGTGCTTCTTTGGAATTTAAATACAATTAAAGTAAAACAGATAATATTGTCTGAGTTAAAGAGTACTTGTACATTTACAGGGTTCTTAAAATTTTTACTGTTGTTGGTGACTGAGAGTTTGGACAACCTAAGTGTAAATTATCTTGAGTGTTGAAGGAACATGGTCAGTTAAGCTCTACTGTTATTAGCTATTTAATAAGGCTCAGAAATTATTCTACTATACATTTTGTAGATCAGTGATACTTTTGGGTCCAAACCATTTGCTAACATGTAACAACAAAACATTCATGGAAAGGCAACATAGGACCACATTTAGTATTACTGACTGAATACAATATGTAAAAGCCCTTTGGTGCTGAATATTAGGAATTATTAGATTGTCAGTCTCAGTTTTTGAATTTCTAGCTTTCTCATTGGCTCACCGTACACAGGTTATGATCACCCTGCCTTAAAGTCGCACTCGGGCCAAGGAGGCCCAGATGGCTATAGCTTACCCTGGTTTCCTAGCATGAAGCAACTGAGAGCATTGCTACTCCCTCTGCTCAGGAAGCTAGTCCAACGCAGGGTTACACCCCAGCAGTATGTCACTGGTACCCATTTATACACCTGGATGGAGAGAGGCAATGTGGGGCAAAGTATCCCTTTCACTCCCAAGAGTGCCTAAATTAAAAATTCAAGAAAATCCCAAATTTCATCATGTAAAGTATTTAAATATAAATAGTACCATGTGAAAGTACTGCTAAAGAGGTTTCATTTGAATGCTCTCACCTCAGGATTTCGTCCACAGACTCAGAAGTTAGAATCACCTCAATGTCTCCATGACTGACTCTGGGAGTGAAAGGGGTATCTTGTCAAAGGAAAGAACACGATGGCAAGGACTGGACGTCAAACCACTGACCATCAGATCTGAAGTCCAATGCACTAATCACTACACCACTGCACCCCCCCACACCCTGCCTTACCTTATGATGAAACTGGAAGCCATGCTAAGCGCTGCAAAATTCAAAAGTTTTCACTGTGAAGGAAACATTTTTATCCAAAAATCTGACTAAGAAATCCAGAAGTGATTACTGAGTTATTCCATTCACCCTGTTGGGATATGAGGTAACTATAACCAACTTGGCACATTATTTATCACCTCATATCCAACAAGTGCTCATGAAATAACTGTTAAATATCTTTGACAAGTGAGTTAGTGAACTTGTTAGTTAGTTGCTACATGTATATTTAAGAAAATACCATACATAGCTATGAGGCATTCAGAAGGGTTGCAACCTTACTTGAACTACATAATGTCAGTAATTTTTTTTTCAAATCATACAGCAAGCATACCATATTCACAATATCTGGACATGAGGCAAAGGTATGTATCATAAACGAATATAGCACTATTATTTTTCATACTGGGCTTAAAAGTTGCATTCCTTGCTTACATGTAGTACCAATATTTTCTTAAGCACCATAAATTTCTGTAGTTCGTAGTAGTTTTTTTATTGCAGATTTTTAAAGTGTTTTAAAGAGTCACTTCTTTGGTTGATTTTTAAATTCTTTGCCCTTTTGAGGCTTCAACAGCTGGAAGACCGTGCTCATTGTGCAGAAGCAAATCTAGCTAGAGCTGTAGAGGACATTCATCAGTTAAGGTACAAGAACTTTGAAATACATGTACTATGCAACTTAGAAAATCTGAATTTATCAAATTATGCTGGATGAAGAAAATTTTGTTCAAAATTGCATCATTTTTGGGAAATGGACTTTTTTCACTTGACATTTCCAGGTGCTTATTACTGCCTGACAAAAACAATGATAACAAAGTAAGGGGAATTTATGGCATCATCAGATTCAAATTAAAATTATGTTGTTTTTCGTTGATGGTATAAATTGGATTAATTTAAATGATGAGTAACTTTTCATGCACCATCAGTTCAATCCTGACAGTCACTGTGTGTTATACACGATTGTATCTTTTAGATCTGTTGCACAGAGTACATTGCTTGAAGAGCAGCAAGGCCAGGACAGGTAAGAATGGTCACAGGTGCAATAAAAGCAAAAACAATGATGAGATTATTCGACCATCAACTTTTTAAAGGAAGCACTGCACCGTCAGCCCTTTTTTGGCCCATGGAATGCCGATGGATAAATTCTGCAGTGCAGGTGGTCTCAGCGTGGGTTTATTATTTTAACAGTGATTGTACGTGTTACATGTTACATTCATCAGAGAAAAGGCTGCCTTTCCTACGTGGAAGCGCCTGATGGTCTAATCAGTTGAGATGTCTTGGCAAAGATAGCACCCACAGGGTGACGTAATGAGAAAATTTAAGCAAAATACTTGAAATGTCATCTCCTGTTTTCTACGATTGTTTTAGGGCCTTTCAGAGGGATGTTATAATTTGTGTTAGCTAAGGCAGGTTGATCTGCTCGGATTCTGTGGCAGCAAATTTTGCAGGGTGGAGCCTATTCCATGAATTTTCACAATCTAAACAACATATTTGCCCCTCCAAAAACAGAGGAATCAATTTTCCCACTTTAGGCGAGTTTGAAGTGATATTTCGTCTACGAAAAATCTAGTTTTTCGTCACAATTCACTCCGAATCTCTAAGGTGGTTTATGTCTTCCGGACAGATTCTCCACCGAGACGATCCATTAGGTGCCCCTTCACCTTCTCCATTGACTATTTTAAGACCCTGATTGTTCGTCTGTCTATAAGTCGAAACTTGGTGTCCTAGCGGAGTTTATTCCCTCCTTCAAATCCTCTAGCAAATATTGGTCCTCCGGTTCAAATCTGCTAGCATGTATGGGCCCCTACCCTGCATTCTTGCATCCCGCCAACAGCACTAACCTGGCAATGACGGCCCCTTTGTAGAGGAACGTTCAATCTTTGCATTGTGCTTTGCTTTACTAAGGGCTGTTTTGTGTAATAAATTCCAGGTCAAAAACAACCTGCAATGATGATGGTGATGATGATGATGATGATGCGTATTTCAGCTCGTATGCGCATTTTGGTATTCATGAGGAGATGCTTAAGGTTAGAACGTGGAAAAGTATACGTGGTGAACTTCATCGAGAACGCTACAAACAATGTTAACTATTTCTTAAAGTCTCCCTTCTAGTGTTTTATCTGACCGTTTTGCCTTTGCTCAAAGTCGATTTGCACCAAGTTCTTTTAAAGTGGTACTATGATCAAAAAATCACGTTTATTTTTTCTTCGGATTTCGAAACTATGTTTGTTAAACACTCCCCAAGCGAAACTATAGGCCTCAATTTTGAGAAGAAGACCGTTAATTTAAACTGCAATTTTCCGTTTTAATGGTCCGCCATTATTACGCCAGAAAGGATACAATGACGTCATACACTCAAGAGCTGTAGAATGTAGTGTGTGAACGCGGCTTACAAATTATGCAAAACACGAGTCTCAGAGTGTGAAAGCTCAAAACTCCCGTGCTGCATACTAAATAAGGCACTTTCACACACACTGCATTCTAAAGCTCGTGAGTGAATGATGTCATTCTGTCCTTTCTGGTGTAATAATGGCGGACTATTAAATCGGAAAATTGCAGTTTAAATAAACAGTCTTCTTGTCGAAATTAAGGCTTAAAATTTCGCTTGGGGAGTGTTTGGTAAACAAAGTTTCGAAATTCGAAGAAAAAATAAAAGTGATTTTTTGATCGTAGTACCACTTTAACGTTCACATGAAAAACACGGCTTGGTGACAGCCACTGTGATGTACACGTGCCCCTTGAGTTGTTTGACACTAGTTACAGTACAGCTCAGAGATAAGCGTCGATAAAAACGCGCTTAAAGCGCGCTTGTTCGAAACGCGTTAACGCGAGTGCGTTATTGACATGTACATACAATACTGCTGTATTTGTATGTGTATTACTGTATTACTGAACGTTCTATATTTGTATCCTTGTATTTGTATTTTTTTGTGGTCAGGATACAACAAGAACAGAACGCTACAGGGATTTCATTCTCAACAACCCGGGAGTTTTTAAGGACAAGGTACTCTACAACAGACTTCTAGGTTTTACTCTTACTTACATTGTGTAGTATTTCACTGAATTATGCTACATGTAGTGGATTGCTTTAGTACACAAACTAGGAAAGAACAATTTGGGAACAGTCAGGAGAATGGGCGTGGTTTTAGGAAATCTTGGTTTAGTCTGAAAAAGCAGACGCGGTTTCTATCTGCTCAAACATTGCCGACGCTATCCCAGCTTTATCTGGACTTCTGTTAGTTCAGAAATCACGGTAAAACTTCTGTTATCCCAGCTTTATCGGGACTTCTGTTAGTTCAAACAGAATCCCGTTTCCCTTGGATACTGTGGTATTTTTATTTTTATTTGTTGAAATAGTGGGAATTGACTGTATTATAGTGCCGGAGGTAGTTGCGTAAGTTTCTAGTCACCTGCCTCATGCGAAGTGTACTTCTGACACTATTTCAGCAATAAAAATCTATATCTGGGGAAAAGCGTGGAATAGTTTTGTTTTAAACTCCTCTAGTGGTCGTCTATGGCATAAACCCTCACGTTTCCTGTCCAACTTATGAAATCGATAACTGCCTCATGTAAGGTTCTCATATTGCAAGTCAGTTATAACTGTTTATAACTCGCTGTTAAGGTTGTTCTAGACATTGGATGTGGTACGGGAATACTCTCCATGTTCGCTGCTAGGGCTGGCGCGAGACACGTGATAGGAATTGACCAATCAGAGATAATTTATCAAGCTATGGACATTGTCCGGTAAGCCTTCAGATGATCCCTGCAATGTTTTCAATGTTTATCAAGTTACCTTCGAAAAAAGCGTTATCCTCATGCAAATGCGTTTATGTAACCTAACAATGAACAGGCTTTTTCTTCACAATTAAGACTTGTTTTGTAGCAGAGGCAACATTAACTTTAGAAGTAGTCCTTTGCTGTCAGTCATAGACTGTCCACCGCAATCGGTCATTACAGCAAAGGTGTATGAAAAACAACTGAGCAAAAACAACAACAACAGCATTAGCGAAAACAAGATATTTGTCATACCTGCTGTTGTTAACCAGAATGTCATATCCACTCCAAAGTTTATGGTGACAGCTTGTATTTTTAAAGTTTCGTTTTGTTTTGTCTTACTTTTCAGGGAAAATGGGTTAGAAAATGTGATTACATTGGTAAAAGGAAAAGCAGAGAGAGTTACGTTACCGGTTGACAAGGTAATTGACAAATAAATGAAGGGTTTTTGCCAGGTGTACAATTGGCCAACAATTCTGTAGCACAGGCAAACTTCCCGATCTCGTTTGCGCCGCATACCCTATGCGTAGATGTCTGCGCTAAGGCTAATGACGAACTGAGAATGAGACCTGTGCGTGACAAGAGTTCTCGTTCATGGTAACAAAATCCGTAATTCACACGCGGTAATAGTGTACAGTAAACACCCATTTTCATTGTTCCCCTGACCTGTTTTTCGTTTTCATGTTTACTTGTAGGTAGATGTTATCATATCAGAGTGGATGGTAAGTTTAAAAACCTTCTACATTGTTTGTACTTCGTTTAACATTCTGATGTGTGATTGATGCAAAAGTACAGGATAATTAGCTGAACAATCAGAATGCTCCAAACGTGAGGCGTTAGTTAAAAAGATAATATACAGCTACAGTTACTTTTTTTTTACATACTGCCAATGAAAATCAAAACGCCAAGGTTATAATGGTCAGAAGAATCTTTAAAATTCGTAAGGACAACACCTTAGCATTTGAATTAAGAAGAAAACAATTTTTTTGTTGAACATATTTGAATTTCAGTAAGTAACATCGCTTCGTTAATTTAACTTTAGCCATTCGTCTGAAGAATTCAAAAGTAGGCTTATTCTGCGTTTTTCGCATTTCTCAAAATTGGGGTATTTTCCCACATGCTTTTTTATCTCACTCATTATCTGACTGCAGCAAAAGTGCTATGGGGAAAAACTTTGTTGTAGAAGATTTTCGCGCGAACGTCCCAAGAGGACGCGCGTGTGGTAAACTCACCACATAATTTGAGCGTTTTGTTATTAACGCTGACGATTGTACGTTGCAATAATCGTATGTTTTATGACGTTATTCTTCACTGATATATGTCACATTCTTAACAACTTGTTGAAATCATAAGTGTTTGTGTCAGTAGGTGCAGGGCCCCACTACTGGTGAGGTGGGCTCCCTGCTAAAATATTATTATTATTATTATTATTATTATTATTATTATTATTATTATTATTTTGTGTCACTGTTAAGTTACTTTCATTTCCTTTAAAGTCGTTTTGCTTTGAAATTTTTTTGTGTTCTTGAATGGTTGTATTCCTAGAAATTTCTAATGTCTCGTCCATCTCTGTTGTCTAATTAGCTGGTCAGTCTGATATTTTATGCGCTTGTCGTGAAAAGGTAGTTTAAATGTTTTTGAAATTTGTCATTTACTTCTTATCAACCGAGCGCGATGGCCGTACTGGGATAATATTGCCCGAGGTCTTTCTGGTACGGACCGAACGAAGCGAGTTCAGTACAAGAAAGACTAAGGGCAATATTCCCCAGTGCAGTCCCGAGCTAGTGAGAGTTAATAAAAAGTTTATTGTATGGCTGCGCCTAACACTTTATTACTTGAAATTGGAGCCATGGCGGATTGGGATGAATGAAACAGTTGAGTAGCCCTGCAGCTCTTAACAACCTCTAATTTCATTGGACCTTGGTAGCACGCAGCTCTATTGTTTTCGGGGCTAGGGTCCATTGTTTTGTTGTTTGGTGTATTGTTTTCTCAGCAAATCAGAGAAGACCTTGTAAGAGTTGCGACATCGCCCAAACAGTTTACCGGAAAGCATTCAAAACGCAGCACTTTTATTTCACACAAAAGAATTATATCGCACAAGAAAAAGTGAAGACTTTCAGAGAAACTGTCTCTGTTCATTTAACTTCAAATCATTTGAACTATTTGAATCAAATGTACTTTCACATTTTCTATATTCCCACTTCTCCAACTTGGCATTAATATCGCTCACAATGCCCGTGGACATTACGGGAAAACCCGGCACCGAGTATTGGCCAATCACAGCGCGCGTTATATATTTAGAAGCTCTAGCCATATAATAATGCATCATAATACTTGTAAACTAAATTTCAACTCGGTGTTCGAAAATGCGGAAAATTGATTCGTCTTAAAGCTTTCCTACGATAAATGAAATCGTTCACTTTTGCTTTACACGACTGCAGAATAAGTTATTTTTGTTCAAATATATAATATATGATTATAATATATGTTATATATGTTATATAATATATGTTATGATTATAATATATGTTATAATATATGATTTTATTTTTATTTTTATTATTAATACTATTTTATTTATTTATTTATTTATTTATTTTTCTTCGTCTTTTCTTTCTCGGAGAAATTAGCTATACAGCTACCCTTGTAAATCCGAGGTGAAATAAATAGAGGTGATGTTGTTGAGGTATGACTTTCGTTACAGTAAAAGATCTATAATACGAAATTTTGGTTCCTATAACTGGTTATAAACTCTCTATGAAAAAGGGCTGCTGTGTTACCACAAAACGAAAAAATATTAAGCTTAAAGTTATAAAGAAAAATTTGTAAGTTCAAATCTCCGTAATCTCCCTAATCTCATGCAAGATCATGTACCGCACACTTGGAATGCACTTCAAATAAGATTGAGACCGCACGGTTTAGCCTTTTCCATTGTCTGTCTTTTTGCGAAATGCAGCTCTACTAGCATTGCTTTGTTTCAATGAATTGTAGTTTCTCATGTTAGACGTGTCAGTAAAGTAACATGCAATAAAATTTTGGAAGTCAAATCCAGTTTATAAATCTGTTGGGTAGATTTCTGTCTGGCCGGCAGAGTTAGGTATTCCCTTCTGTCTTTGCGATGGGCAATTGTCATTGGTTGATTGAAAACGATGCGCTTGTTCGTGAAGGCTTAGTTGGGTTAAACGTTCTAATCATCCCGGTTTTGCTCAAGGAAAATCAGGTGTTACGTTCTCACACAAGGAGAGAACAACCTAACACAAGATATATAAGATATTAAACGGACAGGAAACTTTTTTGAGCGGATTTGCTATGTACGCCTTCGAGGGTAGGGGTGAAGAAAAAATTCGATTACAATACTAAAGGAAAGCGCTGTTGCTCAACGAAAATGCTGCTCTATGCTTAGTTAAGATGTCTAAGTTAGAACCAATTAATCAAGGCACAGATTTTGAGGAACACGTTGCAGAATTAACCGGTGGCCCTTCAACTAAAAATCAACTATTTATTTCTTTTTTATAACTGTGTAAAAAACTAAAAGACTCAAAAAAAAAAAATACCGAACCAATTATGTTGGTCTTTTCGATCTTCACTGTCTATGTTTATGGAAGGCGCAACTGTATATTACATATTTAGCATTTAGAATTCTCGTCGCAAGGCGACAATAATATAACTAACAATAAAAAGTTTATTCACTACTGCTTTGAAAGACTACCGAATTATCATCATTTTTGCTGGCGATATGCTTTATTAAGCGTGAACTTATTACGAGTCCAGTCGTACGTTTTCCATAATCTTAAAAATCTTGAAAAAAGCCGATATGTTAATGATTGGACAGCCCACATGAATTGCTGTTACAATAAGATCGTGGTACGTTTGATTCATCAGTTTGGAGGAAACAATGACTGTTTTTTCTCTGCCATTATTTCGGTTCTGTGTTATACAAACAAATTTTCGGAGCAGCTTTCTGCGAACAAGGACCGCTGTGTTACAAAAAAGCGAAAAATATAATAATTAAGCATGAACTTATTAGGAGTCCAGTCGTACGTTCTCCATAATCTTAAAAATCTTTAAAAAGCCCATATATTAATGATTGGACAGCCCACATGAATTGCTATTACAATAGGATCGTGGTACTTTTGATTCGTCAGTTTGAGGGAAACGATTTTTTTTTCTGCCATTCTGTTTTTTTACGAAATACGGTTCTGCTGGCAATATTTTTGTTTCAATAGATGCAGTACAGCAAAATACATGTGCGATATATGTCTCAAGATATCGGAAATCAAATCCAGGATTTCTGCGAGGCCGACAGAATTGGGTGTGCCTTTTATCGTTGCGATAGGGAATTATCTTGTCTTGATTAAAAACGATGAGCTTATTCGTGTAGGCTTAGCATCTTGAAACTTTCCCCTCGTTGCACAATTTTGTTGAAGGAAAGTCAGGTGTTTCGTTTTTGTACAAAAGGCACAAGATTTGGCGACGTTATATGACATTTAAAGATTGGGCAATCAGGTGTTTGGTTCTTACTGGAGAAGCATAAAATAGCACGAGCCGACCCGACGGCTTATCGCTTTTAGCTGCCTGTAAGTGACTGGACAACTGCTTCAGTGTCGAGAAAAAGGCCACCACAAAATTGACAAGCAAGGCCGCCTACATTGGTTTCAACCGGTAGATTACGCTTCTTGTAAGTCGTGTCATCGTTTTACACAATCGAAAGCGTCGAAATGAATGCAAGCAACCATTCCTTCAGCAACTCAAAAGTTGTTTGCTCCCGTTCAATTATTGATGACGATTACGTCGCTGTAGACCACTTCTTTATAGTTCTGTCAATCATCGTAAACATGCTAACCTGTCCTCTGACGATCCTTTTGAACGCGCTCACCATAATTGCAATCAGGACAAAACGAAGAATTCAGACCAAGCAAAACATTCTGCTGGCCTGTTTGGCGGGAACAGATGTAGTGGTAGGAATAGCTTCCCAGCCAGTGTTCATCGCACAAGAGATCATCCTCATTTCCAGTGGATCACTCTCGGTGTATTGCAAGTTATATGAAGTAACACATGCTGTATCCGTCTGCCTCTTTCTTGTATCACTTTTTCATCTGGCGTTCATCGCCGTTGAACGTTTTGTGGCTATGAAATATTCCCTGCGATACGAAAGCGTAGTGACCAAATCCCGTTTAGCTGTAAAAGTTGCATTTAGTTGGCTTTTTGTAATGATTTATTGTGTAGCTTGGATCCTTTCAAACAAAATGCCATTTGCAGCGACCACAATTGTAATTCCGAATTTTCTAGTGATTATTTTCTGTCATACATCGGTTTACTTCGTATGCCGTCGTCACATAATTCAGATTAAATCTGAGCAAGTCTCCATCGAGGCCAAAACGAAGTTTATGGAGGAAAGAAAAGCTTGGACAACAACCACTGTTATCATAGGTGGTCTTTTTTTGTTTTATTTACCCGGATTTTTAAGTTCTATGGCATACCAAGTTTCTCCAGATCCAGCTTCTTTACTCCACAGAATTACCCGTAGCTCACGGCCTATGCGTTTTACCAGTTTCATGTTAAACTCGCTACTTAATCCCATCATTTATTGCTGGAGAAGTAGGGTGATTCGTGAGGCATTACTGCAGCTGCTAAAAAAGCAAGGTACCTGACCGAGGCCAAAAAAAGGGTATAACATTTTCTGAGCTGACTAAGCATCATAAATGGTTGAATAAAATTGCATTAAACCTGAAAATGTGTTTTTTGTCTACCGTTTACAATTTAGCCTGATCCTGACCAATTTTCCCACAAAAATGGCAGTTTCCAAACGTTGTTTCACATTATCGAGAGGTTTGATCTCAATAAACCTCTGTGGCGTCTCATGGAGTACCCACTTTTAATTACAACTTTCAGTTTAATTTCTGTGGCTTGTTTTTCCAAATACTTTACCTTCATATCGGACATTCGATTGAATTTGTCGTATTTTATTGTTCGTTCTGTATTTATTCATCTAGGTAAGTATTGCTTTCCGTAATTTCCCTCCAAATTCATCCCTTCTGTCACTTTAACCAATCTTAAAGAAGATTTATTCAGCGGGGCCCTTTCACCATTCGACCACATATCGGCCTAAGCAGAAAGAGGGACTGCTCGCGGTCAAGAGAATATGAGAGGACTGTTAAAATTGGGCCTGGTCTCAGATTATAGATAAAGGAGTCCTCTCCAATATCAGTCTGCCGACCTCGGCACTCCATCTATAGTAACGAATGTGATAGCTGACTTAAGGCCGTGATAGTGACTGACTCAAGGCCGTAATAGTTACCTTACGATCAATTATAACGAAGTTCTTTCGAAAACAAAGAAAATGAACTGAACTGAATTGAACAACTTGTCTTCTAGCCGGCTACATGTAGCCTACTAATCGGGGACACCTAATAGTTAAAATTTAAGTATAAGGGGCGGCTAACATGGAGGGAGGAAGATCCTAGCGCTAGGAAGATCCTAGAAGGCGGATCATCCTAGCGCCATATGTTTTCTGTATTCAGTTTACATGCAAAATGTTGTACTTGGCCCTAGCACTAGGATCTTTCTAGTGCTAGGATCTTCCTAGCTGAGAGATAGGAAGATCCTAGCGCTAGGAAGATCCTAGCACCATGTAAACTACCTTCGCCCGGAAGATCCTAGTTCTAGGGACAGAAAAACAAATATGGCGGCGGCCGGGCGTTCAGCTACTAAAGGCCGACAGTTTTATTTGACTTCCAGCAACCAACCCGACCGAAATTTCTGCATGTAAACCAAACGAAAATTTGTTTCGCCTTCTAGGATCTTCCTAGTGCTAGGATCTTCCTCCCTCCATGTAAACAGCCCCTAAGATTACATTCAGTGTTTTAAAAATGGTAATTACAATTTTCCTACCTAAATAACATTAATAAAAGACCAGCCTATGTAAAAGATTAAATAAGAATTTAAATGCAAATGAAACTACATTAATAGTGACAAAACTTTGAATGATTGTTACAATAAAATAGTATTTACTCTGATCAATCTGCAAGTAAGCAAAAGCTTTAATTCAGTACTAAGGAGGGCCTCAAGTATTGCACAAGTGGCAATTTGTACATTTGTTGCCATCTCAGGTGATAAGACTGGAAAGGCCCTTCTTCCTAATATTTGTTTTAAAAGCGGATAATGAGGCTAGGCCCCTGTCCTTGTTAGACAATTTGGACCATAAGAGCGGTCCGAAGTATCTAAGAGAGAGTTTGCCATAACGTACAGTGCTAAACCTGGGAATAAAAAAGTCTGAGTTTCGTACCATGATAACAAATGGAAAGTAAATACTAACAAAAATTTTCTTTGAAATTCAGATGAGATCTATTGAGCTGAAAATCAACAAACCGGTGGTGGAAAATACATTTGTGTAAATTTTAATTCTGTTCGTCGTTTGCAAGTCTGTGACCCTGGTCACATCCTGGGGTTCACATCAGACACGTAGCTCTGTTCAGTATTATAGAAATGTTACGGGTTAGTGGAATTTGGCCGAGAAACGTAGCATTTTGCGATTTATCAAGGGATGAAATTGGGTGACGTTATCTCTCCAAACATTAGAAAGCACGGCTTACTTTGGGCTTAGTTCAAACTTCGAACTTTTCTTGTGCCAAATCTAATGAAAATTAGCAAAAAACAGTAGCTTTGACTTACTTGCGTTGGATTCGGCACAAGAAAAGTCCAGCGTTTGAACTAGGCCTCAGAAACCTTTGTGAAAGTGAGTTAGGAAGAGTTTTTTAAGTTAACACTTCATCTATCTTGAATCGTTCCAGGGCTATTTTCTTCTTTTTGAGTCAATGCTTGACACTGTTTTGTTGGCGAGGGACAAGTGGCTGAAACCAAAAGGCTGTGGTAAGTTCTCGCTGAATTTTCAACAGATTTCCTTTCTTTTTACGCCGCCCTCGATGAGTCTTGTGGCTCGGTCCATTCAGCTAGTAGATTGGACACGACTTTTTCTCTACTTTTGTGTTCAATTATGAAAAAGAGACCTTGTGCTCTAATTATTAAAAATCCTCTTTGTTATGCATCCAATATTAGCTATTGCAGTGGATCCCTATCTCACGACCAGCTCGTCACTTAGCACAATCACTTTGTTTTTACAGTCACCTTTTGAACCCAAACAAGAGTTCATGCAGTCATTTTTTTGTCTAGAAAACCTTGTTTATCCGACCACTTCTTCAACAGGAACAATTGTTTTGGCCCTTTGGTTGTCACACTGGCGGGTTTCCACTGTGAACGAAAATTTCATTTAGTTCGCATTAAATTTTAGAACTCGCAATAACGATATTGAGAGCCACGTGGACATGTGTTTGACGTGAGGCAGTAATGGCAGAAATTGAAAATTCCGTGACCTAAGCCATTGCTCGCAAGTGGCAACTACTGAAATACGTGGAAAAAAGAAACAATTATCGAGAAAAAGGGTAAAATACGATTAAAGTGACTTTCAGAATTGGTTGAGCTGACGTAGTTGGTCGCGTAAAAACTGTTCTAGCTTGTGCATAGAAACAGTAGTTTCTCAATCATGTGCTTTGTTTTCACCTAATTCAATAAAGGTTGCTTTGGCAATTGGTGGGCGTTTGGGCATACGGAACACAATGCAATGCTTTGCTTGAGTGACCGCCAAATAATAGCTTCCTAATGCGCAATGCCCAATGCCCAAAGCAACCTTTATTGAATTAGGTATATCAATTTTGGTATATTGTTGAGTCTTGAAAACTCGAACCGTTAAGGGAACCATCTGATACAGAACTGTTAGAGTTAAAACCTGGAGTTCGAGTAATCGGCGTTCTACTATCATTCACAACGATTTTTACTTTTGATTACTACATAACTGGAAATTTGGTATACCGAGGTTCGTAAAATACACAAATCGTTCAGTCAGTGATTTTATGAATGAGTCATTCCTTGAGGTGTATTCTTTATGGTGTATGCTTCTTACATTTGAGTTGATTAACGTTATGTAGCAGTTACTCACCAAAGAGGAGGTGATTAATTGTTTAACAAGTAGATTCCATTTGGCCGAAGTGTGTACTCCGATAACGCACAGATGACGTCATAACGTGGGCCGGTAAGAACAAAAGTACGCTACAAGCCGCAGGCTAGTATCGAGACTGATGTTATTACCACGCTTTGACGTCCTCTGTGCGTTAGGAGAGTACACACGCACGGCCAAATGGAATCTATTTGTTTTATACATTGTTTTGATATCGGTTATACCGCACAAAATCAGAATGTTTTTGAAAATCATCCGTACCCAAATTAATTTGTTTCCTGATAAATGGCCAAAAATTTGCTCAAGGCGACCGCTGTTTCGCCCGGGGGGAATGGCAAATTCTATCCGGCCCGAGATTGAATAGCCAATCAGACCGCGCGAAAAACTCCCAAATCGTTTAACTTCGCAAACAGCCGAGAGTGTGAGAACTACGCCATATTTTCTTTTCAGTAGTGGGTAAAGATATAATATTGACCGTAGATTCCATTTTCCGTGTTTCTTTTGCAGTTTATCCCGATCGGTGTACGATATGCGTCGCCGCGCTGGGGAATAGTGAAAAAGTACAACAGAAACTTGGCTTTTGGGATGACGTTTATGGTAAGGACTTATTTGTGTGTAACCACCCCATTTGTCTTTGGTCATTTACGTTGATGTAACATAGAGTGAATAACGTTCGAAACCCTGTGAAGAACTAATTACGTGGTTTTAAACGCACGATTTCTTCTTTTTCTTTGTTATTAGGTTTTAAAATGAGCTGTATGAAAAAGTCTGTTTGCACGGAACCCTCTGTAGAAATCGTGAATCCTAAAGACGAGGTTTCTTCGCGATGTACAGTCAAGGTAAGTTGTGGTAAAGCACTCGTCTGAACCAAATCTATTAAATTTGGTACGCTCTATCGGCGTCATCAGATAAGATATACCCTTTTGAGGTGGAATTAAAGTGAATGAAAATCCACGGCATCTCCAGATCTAACTGGAATTTAGAAAGGTCAGAGAAAACCTTATTAGCATTATGGACACCGACATCACTTATGACACCGCACCGCGTCTGCGTGGAATTCGTCTTTTTCTGCCAAATTTCGGACTTCCTCCAAAGTGCACAATTTCACCACATAACCGCCTGAATATTATAGTGGCCAAGGATTGCTCTATCGCTGATCGTAGCGTTCATGTGGAAAAGCGACTCTCAGCGATTCAGCCATCGAGTGATCAAATATACTGCAAGAATGAAACTCCATGTGATCGCTCTGTTGGTAAATGCAATGATGGATGGTGATCTTTGGCTATCCTCTGCAGGAAACCAGGGTTTAGATAACCTAACGCTAGGCGTAACTGCTAACATTAGACGTTACAATAGTGACTTTGACTTGACTGAATGTCTGACGTTAGAAGTTACGCCAGCCGTTGTGACCAGCTATATTTACAAGCCTTGTTGTTTTGTTTCTAGGATCTGGATGTAACGAGCTGTAAACAATCTGATTTACAGTTCAAGTCACCGTTTTACGTTAAAATAAACAAAGACAGCCAGTGCTCGGTAAGGTTACCAGCCGTAAATACAAGAGAACCTTTTATAATCGATAGTGTATATCGCTTGTCTTCCTTGCACGTGTACGTCTACTAATTTGCTTCATTCGTGGCTATTGCGCTTCAATGCGACGCTGATACGTGAATTTGTGAAGCTGATATGTTTTACAAAAACCACTTCATTCGTTTCTTGTTGGTGGGTCAAAAGCTTATCTTTATCCAGGTCTTTATCCAGTGTTTGACGTTGGATTGTCATTTGTCACTTTAGGCTTTTGTGGCGTACTTTGATATCTTCTTTGAGAAGAACTGTGATGACAAGGTACGATTTGCATTTAAAAATAGTTTTTACATGGCAATGTAGGTTTGGAACTCGCTACTCGCAACAGAAAATGAACTAAAACGCTTGTTCAATGTTGTCTGCTAAGTCGTGGACACGATATTGGATATAGACTGAACGTTTGCTGCTATGAATATATGATATATGAGCCGAGGTTCATATATCATAGGCTTGAACGACAATAACGTGAGTTCAATTCCGTACTTGTTTCTTGTTGTCAATGTACCTATTTTCTCAATTTAGGTCAGTTTCAGCACCAGTCCCTCTAACTCACCCACTCATTGGAAGCAAACCGTGTTTTACCTCGAAAAGCCAATCGACGTCACTCAAGGTAGGAAAAAGTAGCTGAGCTACATTGGTCTTACAAACCTAAAGGATACAGACCACCTTACCGTTTGTCAATTGAAGATATTATGTAAAATCGGCTCAGCTTGCAGTTCTTCATCTTCGATGATTGAGTCCAGTAAGGGATGGATCTTTAGAAAAGTTATGGGGGAGGGGGGGGGGGGGGGCGAAGTACAAAAAAAAGATTCATGCATGGGACAATTGAGAGAAAAAACGCGAGCAGCCCAGAAAAAATGTTCTTGCATACGGAAAAAAAAATATTCCTGCCAGGAAAATGTTAACGAACAAAAATTCGTGCAGCTCGAAAATTCCCCACGACCCATAACTTTCCCCTCCCTCCTATAACTTTTCTAGTGGTCCGTCCCTAAGATCATTTACCTCGTGAACATTTGGTTCCTTCATACATTTTATTATTCTACTATCTTCAGTTATTCTTATATTTTTATTCTTTTTCTAATCACTCAAAATTATTTTGCTTTTGTAAAAAATGGTCATAACAGCTAAAGCCCTACACTTCATGGCAAGTGCAAAACGGTAGCTTGTCGTTTCTCGTTTAAACGTTAACTCTTAGTAGAAAATTTCAATTATCGATGTTTGTGCACGAAACTGATTACGCATTGAGTAACCAGGCATTGTTGATTCTGTTTACGACAATGCATACGAAAGCCGGTGAGACGAAGAGAAAGGATATCACGTTCACTACAAACGCAAAACTACCAACTTCTCGCAGAAACTACAAACCCTTGATGCAATGGTCATAGAAAATCGTGCTCACGTGGTCGTATTTGTCATCGTCAAATTTTACGACACCGCGGAGTCGCGCATTGATACACTGATTGATCAGGTTGCCCCATAAATATCATAAAACTCAAATCTACAGAACCTATGCCCTACTTTTTAAATGAGGTAAAACCATACGAAGTCGTCATTACATGCAGTAACCTGACGTCCACGTCTCGTGGCGGTTAAATTGTCGGTTCACATAAAACTAAATCTTTCATCATCTGTTTTTTGGTAAGCTATCTAAATAAGGCTGGTCGTGTTGCCTTATCATCATGCTCGACTGTGAACAGAGCAAGTGTAACTAATTAATATATGATAATTTTGAATTTAATTCAATCGCAACTGTACACCACCAACATTCAGAAAGAAACAAACAAACAAAAAACAAACGAACAAAGAGTCCTTATTTCACACATCGGTATGACTTACTGTATATGCATTGAGTTTGGCACGAGTTTAGCGCGACATTTGAAACAACGCCGCGTTGACTTGACGATAACGCGGCGTTTGAAACTTCAGCCTTAAAAGAGCCGAGGTTTAAAAATATATTTTTTATCATGCACAGGACAAGTATTAGAGGGATTCCTATCCTGCACCAAGAGTGTCAAAGATCCGCGATCTCTGGATATTGCCATAGAAGTCTCCGACGCGAAAACACAGAAAAGGCTGTGCCGCCAGTCGTACCTACTTCAATAATAAAACACATTTCGAGTGCCTGCTTTCTGTATACGTGTTCATATTGGTTTCCTCTTTGTTTGAATTAAGTATTCAGTTCTTCTAAGGGCATTAAATAATTGTATGAATCATTCGAGCTTTTTCTACCGGGGAATACTGCTATATCGTACACTCCGGCACTGGGAACGGAAACGTTAGAAGAAAACTCTTCGTAAATTACTATACAACAGTATCCAAAACAACGGGTTTCTGAAGCCGGGAGAGGTTTCAGATAATCTTCTACCATCTAATTCCAAGCACTTTGCTCCTGGTGATTCTGGTCAATCTGTGCACTGTTTAATATAAATAGCACGCAAGCGCTCTTCGCTGCTACTTATTGCGCCGTCCACGAGAAGACGTCTGAGCGAGTTGGCAAATTTCATACTGTTGACGTAGCGTTTTCCAGATCCTTGTGGATTTATTACTGTTGACGTAGCGTTTTCCAGATCCTTGTGGATTTTTTGTAGCTAGCCAGAAACACTCTTCATATCCGCCATCTGTCTTCTTCGCGGGGAAAGCATCGGGGACCGCAAGAGGGCATCCTTTTTTGTCACGCTACTGACTGGAAATAACTTCGTGGTACGCACTGTTAGTGTTCAAAGGTAATTGACAGTATTGCGTAGATCAGTTACAATCGTGATCTGTCAGACATTTTGCCTTAAAATGTCCCCTGTCGAAACGACTTCATGAGCCTGGATTGTCCGTCACTTTAATATACAAAAAGTAGGCAACAACATGACTGCCTAACTGATCATGAAGGCGAAGGTCTTTTCATATCTACAGGTAGGGTTTAATGTTTTAGTTGCTTTTCTCTTTCAGCGACCGTCTGTTCCTCCAAACGAGATCGTTTCTAGAACCACTATCATCAAAGTTGTACTCTTCATTTCCTTCCTCCTCGCCGTTGTTTTCAGTCGTTTTCTTGGGTTTTACTTTATTTTTCTTCACAGAAGAACTTTTCTTTGGTTTCGTTAGAAGCTCTGCCTCATCTACATCTTTCCAGTTGGCCTTGACGTTAATTTGTCCATTCCACTTGGCTTCAACATGCAGAACTTTGTTTGGTATTCGTTTATGTGCAACTGTCTTGGTAATCCTTTTCGAATCTTTAAGAACATTTTTCTTAGTATCCTTCTTATCTTTTTCAAAGGAGGTATTATTTGAAGGTGTGTCGAATGTCTCGAATACTTCCTCGATATCTGTCGCAGATACTGAAGATTTGACGGTTGGCATCACCGTTTGGAAATTTGTTTGGTTTTCGTGATTCGTGGCATTCTCTATCGTCCTGTTGCTAACGCTGGACACATCTTTCTCCTTGGATTGAGAGACAGTTTTGTTTTCATTCCTCTCCGTTTCATTGAATTTTGTTTTGTTATTTGGTGATTCGATTTTAATTTTCGGAATTTTAGTTTTCTTGTCGTCATTTTCAGTTATAACAAAGTGCACGAAATTTCGCTTATTTGATTGAACGTCTGACATGGCGATTTCGCTGGGAGGTGTGTCAATTTGTTTACTAATGTTCCCTTTCTTGTGTGATTGGTGACCTGCCCTTGTTTTGCCCTTTGACTTGTGTTTTCTTCCTTTGTCAGCTATCGGAATAAGTGACGGAAGTTTGGGAGCCTTGTTACCATCTACGGTTTGAACCTTGGAAACTGCATGTGCTGCGTATTTCATGGATACCTTAGTTCCATCACTAGAAGGAGTTTTTTCAGTACCATTTTCTTTGGTCGCCACACCGTTCTTACTGGCGTTCATAGTTTTAGCGTCTTCTTCTAAAATAGCATCCTCTTTGTGTGTTTGTTTATTGCCTTTTTGACTCCAGTTCTTATAGTTTGAATTGTTGACCTTTACCCGTTTGAACCCGGTATCTTTATCTTTTGTAGTCTTAGCTGCCGCCAGATTCACCTCCAAGCTATGGACAGCCTTCAGGGGCTTCATGTCGCTCAGTCTTGTTCTGTTCATGTCTCCAGCAATTATTTTATTGGCAATTTTTTTCACGATTTCCGGAGTCATGTCTTCCAGTACCTTCTTGAGCTCTTTGTAGCTCGGAATTGGTTTCTCACCAAGTTCATCGCTGTTATGGCGCAACTCGTGTGGCTGTCGCTGCCATCTTGAAAGAGATTGAAGTATCTTTCTTAACTTGCCGTAATCTTCTATAGTTAAGGGTCTGCTGCGATCTTTGTGCTTCAGTTGCGTTGGTTTCTTCGCTTTGTTCTTTACAGTTGTATCTTTACTTTTGGTCGCCTTAGAGTTTGTCTTATGCAGAGGGGCTTTGAGTAACGTTGATGGTTTTGGTTTTCTTATAGGTTTTCCATCTGCATGAGAGCTTGGCGGATTATTTTTAATAAAGGTGATCTTTTGCATCCTTGGGTCTGTTGATAAAATAAAATGTCCGAAAATAAGTATTACCTTACAGCTTGTTGGAAGATCTTAGAAAAATCAGTTTGGGAGGAAACAAATAACAAACAATACATGTAACGTTACTTCAATTCAGCTCTATGTTCTTCAGTCAAGTAGATTATGAAAGATTACTACGGGAATAGGAAAAGCGTGGACGCTTTGACTTGACTTTGTCCTGTTCACTGTGCTGCGACCAACGAGACGCGGGAAATTATATCCGTAAAAAGAAGGGTAGATGGTTTACCTTTATGACTTGCGACTCGTTTGTTTCGCATGTGAATAGTTTCCCTCGCGACACCATAGCACTTCAGAAACAATTCGAATGCTCACTTTTTAATTTACGCCATAAAAATTGTAGACAATTTTAATTCTCTCTCGTTGTTACTCAAAAGCGACTTTTCTTGGAGTAGTTGGCCACCAAAAGAACTAGTTGAAGACAAGTTATCAAATGCAACAAGGACATTGCCGAGTTCTCTTAGGCTGTTCGTGTTTGATTATTAGGCAACCACGTCTTTGTTACTTTTCCAGAATCGTGCTCAAGATTTAGTGCAAAACTCACCGTATGGTGTCGCGTATGGAATGGCCTGGCCAACACCTGGAAAAAAAATTATGATCGTTTATTATGGGAGATTTAATAGTGTACTATGTAGAAAAGCGAATTAAGTGTATGGAGTTGGTGACACCGTAAGGTTAAGGGGTTATTATCGCCTACGGCATGACATTGGGGACAGGGGTGGGGTGGGTGGGGTTTCGACAGTTCCCCCGAGGAGCTCATATCTTGTTAGTCAGTGGCCAAATTTCTATAGAAAGGAGGACACCCTCGTTTCCGTTCAGGCCACACGCGAATGTGAAAGTGAATCACAGTGCTGAGCGCCTGCTCAGTGTGTTACCTACTATACACGGCGGTCAAACGCACGACGCGTGCGCAGTTCCCGTCACAATTTTACAAAAGAAAATACAGACAAATGTCGAAAGTTTCACTTAAACCGAAAAACGTAACGCCATTTCTCAAAACTTAAGCCTCTTACTTTGAGCATGTGTTCAGAAAGAAGTAACTGGCATCCACAAATTTTATCGGCATGAAATTTGGTTTATCGGGACATTTTATGCATCGTTTTCATACGAACTTCGCGCTCGTAAAAGTCTGGACTGATTCAAACTTCAAGGCTCTGAAAAACCGGAAGTGACGTGGTTTTTCCGTTTGACCGCTGTGAAACAAAAGACTGCCAACTACTTTTACTAACATAGGACAAACGCCGCTGACCCGATGCCAACATCTACCTGAACCTTACAGACGACTTATAGACGAAATCAACAAAACAGGCAACAAACCTACTGGATTGAACAAACAGACAAATTAAAAGAACACCAGACCGACAGATGTTATAATATTAGTAACTATGAAGGATTCGAAACGACAAATCACGTTTTAGAGTCTTCACAGCCAAAACTATCACGACTTAACTGAAAGACCTCCAATAACATCGCGACTTAATCAACCAATCAGGTGAACCAATTTAAATACCGTCGACTGATACACTTTCTTGTCTTTGATGATGGCTTCCGCACTGGTCTTCGAAAAGTCGGTCACTGTGACCGACAGCAATCGTTTTCAAGACTACCCGCACGACCTTGCTCAGTATTCATATGGCCGATAACGGAGAACTGAAAACAGCCGAGGGTTTTACCAACAAATGACAGATGATCCGCAATTTAAATTGATAAGCAACGTTTGGGTCACTCACACACCTCCATTCAGCGATAGGAGCACTAAGTTTGATACATTTAGAAACCCGTAAGTAGCAAAGGCTAATCGAGGCGAGTTGCTAATAAGTGAAACAATAGACGTTTTTACCGATACAGCAGCCGTATTGATTTTGCCCCCTGGGCATCCCATAATATTGGATTGATTCTATTATTGTGATAATGCTGCATCATCACTACAAAAGAATAAATAAATTTCAGAGAGTACTATGGGATGCCTAGGGGGCAAAATCAATGTGGCTGCTGTATTGGTAAAAAGGTCTATTAACATTAAGCTCTATCGAAAGAGAAAGATTTCCAGTATTAATAAGTATAAGTAGTAAGTTAAATGACAGAAGTTAAGCTGAGCAAAAGTACAAGGAGAAAAACGTTGGTCTTTCCAGTAAAACAATCCAAAAAGTTCGTCTATGTAGTGAAACAATCTACAAAGCAACATCAGACAACATTTTAACAGACAGCTGACAAATACCACTATCATCACAACATGTGGTCCTTCATGAACTTTGGCTTCCATTATGGCTAGCAGTCTCACCTGTGTAGTACATTGAATTCATCATATATCCACCGCAGATCTCTTTATAATTCCCAATACAACGCATGGTACACTGTTCATCCCTGAGCCTGCCGTATTTACTGTACGTCGTACCGCAGAAACATTGCCTGGAGGACTGGAGACCAGCCATGGAGAAGCCTGATTTAGCGCATTTTGAAACGCAGCCTTCAACAGTCAGCGGTCTCACGTCAACTGCTGTCGGGAGATCACGTGCTTCGGAATCTTGAAAGCATCCCATAAATCTGGGGGCGCTTGGAACTGTGGGAATAAAATACTCCATCGTTAAGCTTGGGTTTATTTGACTGGTGAATGATTATTTACGCAGTAAAGAATAACTCGAGGCCAAAACATATGTTCTGCATCTCACAACAATGTAAATGAAATATTAATTTAACGTTTAGTCCTTGCCATACAACTAGGAAATAGCCAGAAATAGAAATTAGCGAACCTAGCGCCGATATTGGAGTGGGAATCGGTGCTGATACGGGCAATAATCGAGTTCCATTTGGCCTGGCTGCAAAACGAATCTGAGGTCCTGTCCGAACAGGTTCAACATTTTTATTCAACACCGCCGTTCAACACTGTTGAATTCAGCAACTTAAACGCGTTTGGGCACCCTGTTGAATGATGGCAAATGTTTCTGAAGGATGTCGAATGATGCCGTGTGGTGTTGAACAAAGTTTGATTGCCATCGTCAAACATAAGTATACCAACAAAGTTGTATTCAGCAATGTTGAATCCGTTGACCGAGGCCTTACAGAGAACCCGACTGACTTATTTACCTGTTGATTCATTTGTGTGGAACAGGTTTTGCACATAAATTTTGTTGAGAAAAAGGGGCAAAATGACTTTTTGTTTGAAGCATGGGTTCGCTTGTCAGTATAAGTTTCTGTCTTTTCACAGTCGTACCTACAGAGGGTGTTCCCGTGATGTGCCTGAATAGTTGTCGACTGACTTTTTTCAACATACCTTGGTAGAAAGAAAGCATGCATTTTTTATACAGAGTTCACTAACATGCATTTATGGTTACGTATCATCATAGTCAACAGAAGAAAATGGTTTAAGTACCCGTCAAACCCCAAAGAGGAAAACAAATGAGCTGAGACTTAAGTTGGAGCTGCTGGGATCGTGCACACTCTTTTGTTTTACGCCCAAGTTGCGACTGAGTGCTGACTGGACACGTACGATTCTATTGTCTAGCTGTTCGGAAACCAAAACTTTTAAGTTTTTGCATTGTCACGGTTGAAATAGCAAGACCCCAACATATAACATAGCAGGACGACATGCTTCCAAACCATATGCATCTACTAACTGTGAAAATATGCTCTCGTAATGATGTTTCACATTTTATTTCATCACCAACAGTGAAGAGGTGTTAGTATTGTTGTTTTTTTCTATTTTCTTCACTCGATTTTATCAGTCCTTTCGTTACGTCATAGACAAGCCATAATTCTGGTTTTATTTTCTCCTATTGTCTGGTTTATGTTGTTAAACGATTTCAGTGTCTCAGATCATGTTCAATAAAAGTTCCACGAAAGACAATCTTACTCATTAACTTGGCTTTTTCCTGAGGAGAAGGTTTTGGGGCAGGTCTCCTCTGGTAGACGTTTTGATAACCTATCAAATAAAAAAGAGATGCAATGTATTTGAAAACTACTGACTCCCCTCAACATGAAAAAGCGAACCATTCTTAAGCGATGAATAACGAAGCCATCGATTTGTTGCTTGATCAAGTGCATGTCTGCATGCATGGATTGCTTTTGTAAACTTCAAAACACAGTCAAGGGTTACAAAAGACGTAATAGCACTTGACAAATCCTTGTAAAGATCAGTCAGGTGACGAGGACGTAGTTCAATATCTCGATCAGCATTCTCGACATTCACTTACAGCTCGAACTGGGACGACAGTTCGATGGGTAATCTTGTGGCTAGAAGAAAACTTCTTGGTAACTTGAACAATTCGACGTGTTTTTTGAAAGTACGTTGATAGAAAAAAAGAGAGAAATCGGACAAAAACGAAGTAAGAAGATGGTCAAGAAGAGCGTTTTTACTTACCATTGTAAGGCCTGTTTGGGACTCTATTCTGATAGTTATAGTTTCTGTATTTGTAGCTATAATTGTAGGGCCACCGATAAGCTTGCCTCTGATAAGCGCTATATGCTATGGGTTGAGAATTTGCAGCTGAGAGAAAAAATAAGATTGATGATGAGCCTGATAAGTAATGCGTAAAAAAACCCTGTACTGCTTTGGCGGATAACGGCACAAAAGTGACCGGCACACTTTACTTAAAGTTGGTCATAAACAAACATTCAGAGATTTAAGTGGTTTTGTCTAATGTGATTTAGTGCCTATTTTGATTCAAAGAGAGGGTAGTCAAGATGCCATCAGTTTTCAAAGTCATAATTTAAGAAGGCTTGGGAGAAAATTGGAGGAGGGGAAAATGTTAATAAGATGTCTTTGAGCGCAAGCGACAACCTCGAAGACATCAATGAAAATGTCTTTTCTTCAGTTAGGCAATGTGAGACCTTCCACTTTACAGAAAGCAGTTGTAATCTCTGCTTAAGGTATAATGCTGGTCATAGATCAGACTTCCCCCCCCCCCCCCCCCAAGCATTAGTAAATGTTGAGGAAGGAAAACAGGTCTTCAACCACAGACCACCCAATAGTCAAGGTGCGCCATGCTAACTACGGGACCACTGCACCCCAGCTGTTGTAAATAAAACCAACCTGCCGTTTGGTAATTGTATCTTGAAGATATCTGTTGAAGCTGATGTCCATTGTAGTTTACAGGATCTGAATAAAAGGAACAAAATCCAATAAAGGTTATGTTGGGAACTTTTTCATTGAGGATGTCCACGCATGTCAAGGTATGATAGAAATTCTCTCACATGATTTTGTTCCATAATACTGTTGATAATGCTGATATGTAGCCGGCGAGTAGAAGGGTTTACCTGAAGAAAAAATAAGGAAGGTGTGAACGAAAGCTTAGAAACTGAGCTTCGATAAGAGTAAATTATTTTGACGGCAGTCAGAGAAATAAATATCAGTTAGTGCTCAGGCTGTACAAAGGAGTGATGCATTTTAGAAGCCTACCCTGATATGCTGAGGGATAACTTGTGTATGCGCTTGTTGGCTGCCGTTGGAAGGGCACAACACTGTTTCCTGGTAAAAGAATAGTATCATAATCGGCTTTTACCATTATTTTTAAATTACTATAAGTTAATAGCATTTAACTGGTCCTCATAGAGAGGATTTCATTTTATTACTTAACGTGCCTATTCCAGCTATCTCATTAGCTCACTTGTACTGGGACTCCTTTCAATTGTAGTTTTGCTCAAACTTTTTCAACCGTCGAGGTATTTGAATTTGAAGGAGTGGTAGCTTGTGCTGGTGAAACTAAAGGTAAGCTCAAGAAAATACAAGTATGAAAACAGCCTAATCCTTATCGTAGAAGCTATTTTTTTCCTCTCAGATGACTGAGAAGATTGCTGCGGTGTAATAATGCTGTTGCCATCCATACCCTCACAGTAGTACTAGGATAAGGTAATCGATATCAAATTCCCTCCCACGCAGCCCGCCAAAAAGGATGAAGGACAAACTATTTGCACACCTTGCCATGGGTATGCTCGATACCAGGCCGCGCTGCGTGCTGATCCTGCCATGTACCGTGATGGGTATTTTGAACGCGCTATGAGTAACAAAAAAAAGTGTAGTCATTATATTGATGTTCCAGATTGTTTTGGACATTCTATGATCAGTATGTTTCAGTCAAGTTGACTTTATGTAAGTGACCATGAAATTTAACCGAACAAAGCTTATGGTCAATTTAGGTGAAAAAATTTCTATGGGGTGTGTATGTTGTTTCACAACAAAACGAGACATGGTGTCGGTGCCAAGTCACTGAATTATTTCAGCGGATGTGTCCCTTAATGAGCTTGAAACCAATATACATCTGGAAGCTCAGCAATCTACTAGAAAAAGACAAACAAACAAACCACTGTTACCGTGCGTTAGGAGCTCCCATGGTATTGGATGGTTTGAAGGGATGAAATGTTTCTGCATTCCTGTTTGAAAGGAAAAGATAAAGAACATGATTAATCGTAAACACGCTTATTCTTCGGCCATCTCAACTTCAATAGGAATAAAAAGCAAAAGGCGGAGGCAAACATGACAAAACAACGCATGCCGTAAAAGACACTGATTTTAAGAACTTAATGTTTCTTATGCCGAATAAACGCCGGGTCTACGAGGCTGAGTTTTAAATAAACGCCCCCGTTTATTTAAAACGCCGCCGTTTAATCAAGAAAATACGGTATTTCTACTACAATAGGAAGAGAGACATTGAGATGTGCAGCACAAGGGTTGCCTTCGAATCCTGGCTGATCAGCGCCCTCGGCAAGTTTGTAACCACCCAACTCACTGTAATAAGTGCAACGAATTCTTTTTTGTCGTCGTCGTCGTCGTTGTTGTTTTTTTTTTTCTTACCGGGCTTAGGTTGAGCTCCAATTGCAGACTCCACAATACCTGAAAGACAGAATGAAATGAAAGAAACAGTTGTGATGTAGCAGGCCAAAAAACATTTTATAATAGATCTAAGACTGACATAAGTTTTAACGATTGTCAACATGGAGAAACTGGTTGAGGGATAAGACGGCTGGAGGGGCCGAGAGCCGTTATTACAAAATGTGCACTATGGAGCCTACACTCTTACCCGTCCAATACTGTGAAAATGTCATAAATCCACCGCAAACTTCATATGAGTTGTCGTAACAAGGCATATCACACTCTTTCTCTGTAACTTGATTAGATTTTCTGTACGAATTTCCGCAAAAACACAGATCTGAATTACGTAATGCTGCAATACTGAAGCTCTGCGACTTGCACGTGTCCACGCATGCGCCGATGGTGGCAGGATGAGTGGGAATGTACACCTGAAGATCTCTGGGAAGGTTGTCACGGAAACAGCCCAGGTACGCAGGTTCATCTGCCCAAAAAACAGGAAAAAAAATTGCGATGCGTGCAAATTCCTCACAAATTAATTTAAATAGACAAAAATGTAGAATCCTCCACATTAAACCCAAGACTTTAAGCAAAGAAGTGATAGTCGCGGTCTGTTTGTCTTTTTAACGATTATGATTAATTAACAGCTGGATCACAGAATTTTCATTACATACAAATTTGCACTCACCACATACACGCGACTTATTAAACGCTCTCAACTGGTCCAAGGTGTGCAGTATTTCATCCCCATTCTCATACAGAATCACGAATCTTCCATTATTAATGTCCCGTATATATCCAATCTCGAACGCGCGAGACCTGGGTCGATTAACGAGAATCTGGCTTCCCCATGGTAGTTCATTATGGTCAGGAATTCTGTCCACTACAATGTCCACACTATCCCGCGGGTTATAAGCTAGCCGGGCGCCGTTATCAAACAGCACGTTTACTCTATTGGTTATTGAATCAATCTCGCCCTTGTAGTAGTTCCCATTCTTCCAGCGGCTGATTACTCTGGATGCGGGCTCCAGGCACTCTGGGAAGGAATTCAAAGTCGTATTGTAATGGATCATGTTAGAAACAGTTGCCTTTTGTTCGACAATCTTTGCTTGAGAGAGATATGTTACCCAGTTTAGCCTTAGAGTATGTCTTAGAGATTTTAGCCCATTAACGACGGTGCCACCTTTTGTCACTGCGCATAGGTTCTGCGCATCTCAGGATATTCGGGTTTCTTAAGGAATTTGCCACCTAACACAACAATATTTTTGCGCGGTGTATGACTATGTGGAAAAAGCAGATCCTAGTAAGGGCTATCAGAATCCAAAAAGAAAATTGGGGGCAACCACGCATTGTTCAGAGATAATTGAGCTAAAATGTGGGAAGAAATTGCCATACATTCTTTGTATTTTAACGCTTGTTTAGAATTATGGTTGCTTAATTATCTCTGAAAAATGCGTGGTTACCCACATTTTTCTTTTTGGATTCCAATAACTCTTGCTAAGATCTGCTTTTCCCCCATAGTCGTAACCTTTGCAAAATTACGTCTGTATTAGGAGGCACCGTCCTTAAAGAGAGCACAGCTTGTCATCTATATACAAACACCAAAGCACAACACTAACAGTGCTTTCAGAAGAACAATTGCAGAAGACCAATGGTTACACTTTAATAGAGAAACCATCCACTTATTGATTTAAAGGTGGACTGTGAGAAAGAAAGCGTTAATCAGTTTTAATCACAGCATCTTTCAAATTGTAGCTGCCTCACAAAAAATGTAATTAGTGTAAAAAACAAACAACTGGATCAACTGTCTGTATGATTCATAAATGCTTATCAATTGTGGTATATAAAGTTAGGTCGTAGTTTCTTTCTACGGGCATTGACTTTAGCCAGCATAATACCCTCCACCGATGGTTGAATTATAGGTTTAGCAGTGCGTGCTAATTGGAGCACCATCAATGAATAGACAAATATGGTGGGAAAGGCGGAATTTAAAATTGTGAGCGTTTTGAATATGAAATTAATTATAATGATAGTTGGCTATTTGCATTGGCCTAATCAAAAAATTGAAAAAGGAGGGTCTGCTGTCTTTCGGCTTTAGTTAGTTAAGCGTGGAAAATTTTAGATTGTAGCGGATTTCAATTCCAGCGCTTTCGAGCCTGTAATTAAAGAAAATTAAAGAAACATGTTAGTGGATATATTTTTAAGTGTTATAGAACTTGTTTTTCATGACAGGAAACAAGAATTTTGTCTTTTCTTACTCATATCTCATTGAAATATATTTTTTGTTTGATTTTAAAATTTGTTGGATCTTTTGCAACCGGTTCACAAGATGTCAATCTCTTTATGACTGGGGTATGTTCAATACTTAAAAATATGAAGTGGGTTAAAGTTTAAAATAGGAATCCGATAGATCCATTTGTTTTGTTAACTTACCAACCGCTTGCGTTCCTCGGGCTGTTAGAGACAAAAGCACCAGGAAAACCAAAGCGGGTCTCATAGCATTCTCTAACCAAAATAACACCAAGATTGTTAAGTTCAAAAACGAAGATGTGTCCTATGAAATAAAATGGTAACTCCTTGGAGTCGAAACGACCATAAAACTTCGTGTTTCCAAAGAAATTCCCTTCGCTGAAGACTCAAATTCAGCGTTAAGTGCTCATCTTGCAACAGACATATCGTAAGTGTAGGTTATAGCCATCAAAATTCTTGCGTTGGTCGATGACCAAACCCATCCAAATTTGCTTTGGGTTTTACGGAAGAAGGATGAGATCAAAAGCTCATTTGAAGCGGGAAGCCATTTTCGATTCAAATCGCTTGATATCTTTTTCTTTCGCCTACACTGTAATTGATCGACAATTCTACCATTCTTTGGTACAGCTTATGATTAATGGATAACTGTTTTTGGAAGGCGCTGTGTGAAGCGGGTAGCCGGTTAATTTCATAACAGAACAAACCAGTCACAGCAAGTGTTATATTCTTTTAAATATTACCACCAGCAACTTGACTCGACATGTGGCGGGAGAAAAATCCCAGAACCCGGATAATGTCACTAATTTCCACGAATAAAACCATACTGGGAAAACAACTGTGTAAACAAATTGCTATACAGGCAGCTATTATTCTTCAACCCATGAACCTTTCAGTCAGTTCCAAAAATCAAAAATTGAAAAATCTCAAATCCAATTTTGTAAAACATGGAGAAGGCAGGACTACAGGAAAGTTTTTTTTCATGCTCGATAGTTTTACTGGTGGCATTTTGAGACTTTGATAAACGTCGCTGTTTATGTTCTTCACCTTAATTGTAACATTTGTTTTGCCTGTAGCAACATATACGTGAAATAAAATCATCCTATGTCTCGGTTATATAAACCTAATTCGAGAAGATGTAGTTAGGTCGAATTAATCACGTGATGCACATCACGTGGTCATTGAAGCGTGTGAAATACAATTCAAGCCAATGGAGTGTGAAATAATAGTATTAAAAAACAAAGGAACATTTATCCTTTACATTTTCATATTGAACTAAGACAGAAATCACCCCAAAATCTATTTAGCACCTTGAAATCAGAATTTTTAAATTTAAGTGTTACTTGTTTTTTATTGATCACTAAACTTTGCACTTAACGGGCTCTTTACGGATTTCTTGTTTACGTAGTGAATGAGTAAGAAATGAGTTGTCAAAATAATGAAAAACAGAACGGTACAAGCGATGGCTTTTATGAAAAATTCGTAAAGCAAAATATGGATTAACATACTGGATTTAGGTTGTTGTAGGATTCATTATTGTGAAGAACTGTGTAAAAAACGAACAAAAGATGCAAGCAAAACAACAACAACGACAACAGATCTTGCCTTTCTACATTAAAACGATTCCAAACACCTGAAACACGAATTAAGAATCCATAAAATCCATGCTGAAGATGGATACATCCGATCTATTCAGATTTACATCCTGATTTTTGAGGCTCCAATGATCTTAACTTTTTAATGGGTACCGAAGGATCCGAAAGAGTACATCTGGCGAGAGGCAATGATTCTGTAGAAATTTACCACCTCTGCCCGCCATTTTTCCCACGGCATTAAATCGTAGACAGTTATAACAAAGATTTTAGCGCTGTGTGTTTGGAGCGTTTCTGATTATCTCTAGAAGGGACCGCAGCACCTGTTTTTTTAACGATTATAAACAACATGACGAAAAATCAAACATTGCGAAATATTCGGTTAATGAAAGCGAAAATAAACACGTGGTATTAAAATATCTCCAGGAGGGTACCCAAATTATGCATGAAATGATTAGAAACTCTTCAGAAACAAGGATAGCAGAAGAGAAGTTAGTGTGGAAAATCAGTTAAAGATGCTTTTCGATTTGTTTTCCCACTTTCTCAAACTATAAAAACGTTCCAGTTTGCTTTTTTGTTTAACACATATGCAAGAAATTTGCAAGAAAAATGTCCATGAATAAAACGGCAGATTTTTAATCAACAATCTGAATCTTATATTCCAGCTGAAAGAAACAACGGCTTTTCTGTACTTAGGAGTGTCCATCTGGTCAAAGTTTTACTCCAACCGTTTTGGTGATGCAAATAACACTTTTTCCTCTCATTTTATTTGACCTTATTTTTTTATAATCCTACATGTATACAGCAGTTCGATTAATGCTAGTGAAATTTCACTTCTTGTTCATCGACTTCTGAATCAATTTCAAACGCACCCTCATTATGAAGAGCAAATAACGAAACAAAAAAAACTGAATCGCAGGGAGTGACCTAAACCAATAAAATGATTCTCAATAAGCGCCATAACACACATAGAGTAGAACCCTAACAACAAACAGAACAATGCACAAAAAAAAACAACAACAAAAAAAACAGCAAAACGTTTTTCAACACACAACATTCCTATTCCCTGTATGCGCAACAGTTGCACCATAAATTAACACTATAACCACCCACTCCAACAAAACTATGTTAGATTTAACATAACAAAAAAAAATTCCATAAGGAGGCTGTATAGTGACACAATCCTACCCTTTTATGGCTCTAATTTCTGTCTCTAATCTGGACACGACGTAGCCCAGATGGTCGTAAGTTTTCAAAACCTACAAATTGATGAATTGATTGTAGCACGCTTCGCTTTTTAAAATTAATTGGAAAGAGCCTTGTCAATATAAAAGTATCTTTGAATTTTTTCAACGACCAATGAACTCACTTCGTTTACATTTTGGAAAATAAAGAAATTGACTTAAAAAAAAACGTTTTGATGAAGTAAAAACAGACAACATCAACAACAACAACAAAATCTCTATAAAGACTTGCTTCTTTTACTGAGACGCTTTTTTCGAAAAAAGAAAAACAAAACTGAGTGATTGGCAGCGAAGCAACCAAATAAGCGTGTTTATTACATTACAATTTACGCGGTAAATTCTTCCAATGAAAGGTCAACACTTAAGATTTTATTTTTTCACAAGATCAATACTTGTTAGCTCTCGCTTTTTTTCCAAGCAAAAGGAGTTACACAATACACACGTTATTCAGTTATTCAGTGTTCGCGAAAACAATGGTGGAGCGCTAGTGCAAGCAGATAACTGATCACCAAAACTGCGATGTTTTAAGTTCTAAAACAGTTTTCATTTATCTGCGAAAAAGGTGAATTGAACTGAAGCTATTTGAAATTTCTGTTTTCTATCACTTTGGAGAAAACAGAGGATTAAAAGATCGATTAATATTAGAGAATTACACTGATCTAATCTAATGTGCGTGGATCCAAGTCAATAGTAACTATAATACACGCAGTTTGTCATTTTCGGTTTTAGAGAGCAGTTTCTGAGGCCGTGTTTTCACAAGAAGGGCTTACTGCGGTCATCGGTAACCGCAGGTGACGAGACAGATTGTAGCTAAACGACAACAACCACTTCAGCGCCCAAAAGCTTTAATGCTCTGAGTAAGCTCAGATTTTGCAAGTTAATTCGCTTACAATCCATTGCACTGTCCACTGTCAAAAGCTAACTAATTACATTTCGCAAGTTATATGTAAAAACAAAAAAACAAAAACAAACAAACAAAAAAAAACAAAGAAGACAAAACAAAAAACAGTATTATTATGTCGCAAATGGATGATCTCAGCTGCTTAGTGAACAAAATAATGTTAGTTGAAGTTCGATTTACTTGTGCAAAATTTTGTGATCTTTGGATTTTTGTAGCTTGGAATATCCTTCAGATTAAAATAAACGGTTAGCTTGGCATAGTTTAGGTTTGTTTCTGTTTGTATCCAAAGAAATTTGAGTCTCTTGGAAGGTGTAAGAACGGGCGAACGAAACCAGATTTCAATGTCCATCCTAGAACTTATTACTTTGCGAACTCTGCCTGGAAAATACGAACGAGCGGGAGCCTAGAACAAAACTCCTCTTTTAGGGGCCGATTACATGAGGCGGGCTGGCCCGGTTAGCTGGGCTGGCTCGGTTTGCCGATTCAGAGCAAAATGGCTCACCAGAAGATCGATATTTCTCTTTCTATATGACAAATAAAGGTTTATCAGACCACAAAGCTACGTAAAACTGAAAATGATACGCCAAAATAATGGATTAGCGAGAATAAAAACACTTGATTCATGCTCTTTGATGTAGCCATCTTTTCACACGACAGCTTCTAAATTTAGCCGCAGGCGGGCTGGCCCGCCTCATGTAATACCGGACTGAACAGTCACCTCGGCAGACAGAGCCAGCCCTTCTACCGAGCCAGCCCGGCTCATGTAATCGGCCCCTTAGAGGAAATTACTTGTTTGAAGGACTGAGCAGCTGAAATCTTTTCTCTAACATTAAAAAGACAGCTTGATTTGCATAGTGTTTGTCAGGACAAGTGAACTAAAATTTTGTTTTGCGATATAGAAGAAAGCTTAATTACAGCTTAGGACACTCTTGTTCTTACAATAACAGCGTTGGCTATATTTTCCTAGCAGCAAGGTTAATCTTCAGTTAAAGCCCAAATAAAACCCAAAATGTATGCTTATATATTTTTCCCATCACCAGACGGTGCGTACTTCTTAACGCCAAAAGATATATTAGGAAAATTAGAAGTGTCGCGAAAAGGAAACGAAAAGCAAGTTCAGCTAGTGATCTTTTAACTGTTACCTGTTCAATAGGATAGCTGAAAATTGAGTGAATCGAAATTGCGGAATTAATTTCCTTTTAATAAGCAGCACTTATTACTTTAGTTGAATAAATAGCCCAAAATATCCCAAAAATAGACGCCTACACGCACTTTGGTAACCTAACCGCAGTTATCGGTTCAGCTGTTTACACGGAACTAAATAACCAAGGTAACAACACTAGACAACTGTCAGGAAAGAAAGTCTTTTTTTTTTGCTAAAAGCGTACCAAAGCAATTGCTTTGATGGCGTTAAAAACGATAGTTGGAATATCCACCGTTAGTTGATTGTTGACGTTTTTTGTAGCCTTGCATCCGGAAGTACCGTCAAGTGCTTATAAGACTTTCATTGAAAATTTTTCTCTATATTGCTCTGTTTCCGACTAACGGATCTTTTTTCCTTTTGGAGCCTGAAAAGTTGTCGTAGCAGCGTCCTCCGCAGAGTTTAACGGAGCTGCCGATGGTAAAGAAACTCTTACTGACGCTTGATGAGGGAAGAAAAACCTTTTACAAAGTTTTTTTGGAATTGATATAAATCCTTGTAGTCGCGGTCGACTTTGCCTTGGTTACTTTAGCTCGGTTACTAAGCTAAACTACGATAAGGCGAACAGCTGTTGACAAACCTGAGTTGGTTTTCGTTTGAACTTGCAGCTGTTTACTTAGCAGGGGCACCCAACAGTTCGTTTCGGCGGAATATCTGTTTGGAAGGCCCAAATCGCCTGAGATATTCGGATTTAATTGTGATGAAAAACTGGAGTTTTCCTCGGCGAATCGTCTCCTCAAACTTTCGTAACGTGGGGCTCGTTTATTGCTATTGTTTTCGGAGGAGAAAAAAGGCCTTTACAATGCAGAATAAGGTTAGCTAGCATTTTCGGAAACAACAGCTAGGAAATTCGGGGAGAGAGACCCCTTTTCCCTGAAATTTTCCGCGTCCTAAACTTTCAGTTAACAAATCGAAAAAACCAACCTGTATTTGCCTTTATAGATATTCCTTTAGAAAGCCTTGAAACACTCTGAGGAAGCAGAAAATGACATTTGGAGTTTTTCTTTAAATTTTCTGTTTGGGTGCCCCTGACTTCGGTGTACGTTCCGTTTACACGATTGCAAGTTTGACTTAGGCTAAGTTAAAACAAAACCTTCGTCAACACTTCGTGAAAGCACGGGGCGAGAAACGAAAAAAAAAACATAACCGAAGTAAGGACTCCGACCAATCAAAACAGACACAAACTACACAATAAGCCAATCAGATCTCAAAGTAACTACACGCAAGGGGCGTTAAGCGCGGCAAATGCGTGTAAGTAAGTCACTATTGGTTTTGGTTTTAGAAGTGATTGGTTAAGAAAGTGACGCGGATGCTTTTTTTTATAATTTTGAACCAATCACAGGGCACAGCAAATGTACTCAAAACCAAAGCAAAATAAAACTTTTTTGCTAGTTAGTTGGTCAATACTTATGAGTTGCTGGGTTAAGCATGAGTGGTTTGTAGTCATTCTTGATGGCCGGTGCCCCTTCGGTTAAGATGGTTGAAACAATTTAACGTATTAAGCTTATTTATATGAGACGACTGATAATGATACTTATGTTACCCTTAAGAATCATTTAAAAAAAGACAATGTGCTATTACAACTTAGGACAGCTCGAACTATCACAAATTGCGAAAACGTGTCACCTCAGTTCCCAATAGGTACGTTGTTACAACATGCTTCATCATTATTTCAATCTACGAACGGTATTACAAATCACGAGAACTACTCTTACAATTTAGAGCAGGCATTACAAACCACAACTTGTTGTAATTCGCGAAAGCACTCGTGCTCTGGCGATAATAGTATTTTAGAAATTCAATGTAAAACAAGGTCATGGTCTTATGATACCAACCACCTCAGTCTCGTAGGCGCAACGTTACAGCAGTTTTCGGTGGGAATGATCGGCAGTTATTGAACTAAGATTTGTTAAACCATTTCAACCGTGTACAGTTCCAGGTCTGACCACTCTACAGACTCTTCCGTCCTTGTCTAAAATCTTGTGGATAAATGTGTGCGAGAAATAGCAGCGAGAAGGGCGAGCGAGGCCCCGTTTTCCCTCGCTCTTGTTAACCCGCATAAAAAGAAAAAGAGCTAGTAAGAGTGAGGCAGGTTTTTCACTGGAACATGAAAGGAATATCTAAAAACACAAACAAACAAACAAACAATTGAAAACAGTTGATGCAGCCACACATGAGGACTCCCTTGCTACGATGTAACTGCTTCATTATAGCTTTGAGTCCACAACCATGATGGAATTTATGTGGTTTCCAAGAAGAAAACATCTTTTTACGATTTTAAAAGGAAAAAGAAGGAAACGAAATGTTCCAAACAAGTTTTCTGAGAACCTGAAGTCAATTATTACGTCACGCAATATCACTGTGAAGAAATCACTGGCCAAGTGAGCCTGCGTGGACGCATAATTGAATTTTCCGTTGTTGTGTGCAAATCCTTTCCAACCCCCAAAGTTTTATTTTTAACACCACAATTACGTCTTATATAAAAGGGCCACAATATAAACATAATTCTAATTAGCACAAGGTTGCCACTTTGTGGGCAAAGATTTGGTCAAATCTGGGATTGTCTATTGTGGCCCTCTGCATTCAACCATCTTGGTCATTCGAAGCGACTTTCTGTAATGATCTGCAAAATCTTGATTTAGCGACAGGAGTTGAAAAATCGATTTCTTTCGTCTTTTTGCTTATATATATGCACTGGTAAAACTAGAAACGTGATATGGTTCATTTCCACCAGAAGCGTTTTGTCATGGGGCAAACGGCATTCCAAAGTAACAAAAAGTTTTTGGCGATTGGATAAACAGTTCATTTGATATAAAAGCCAACTGCTATGAAATAACGTAACATTCATCTTCTTCATCTTTATTAACCAATTTTAATTTACATAGAGTTTAGCTCTACCCGCAAATAGCAAAGGCTAATCGAGGCGGGTAGAGCTACAGTATTTCAAAGTCCATTGTTAATGTGCCATAACTCCAAATAAAGTCAATCCTCGCTAAAACAACAGTTCAATCATTAGAATAAAACATACCTGGGAATAGGCCATTTCCGAGTTGCCTTTTGCCTCTGTTTGAAAGCGAGGTCAAGTGCAAAAGGTTTGATATGAAAATAAGTTTTATTTTACAAGTGAATGAAAACTCATTTTCATATGAAAGGTTTTGCACTTGACCTCACTTTAAAAGAGAGGCTAAATGCAACTCGGAAATGGCCTATTGGCTTGGGTTATGTATCCTAGTCGCATCAGGAAATCGTCAAACACACCAAATTTTGACAAATGGCGATTGATGAACTTAAAGTTTTCCGTATTCCAAAACACGGCAAAATTTGCTTGTTTTACCAGACGTGCTCACTTTTTGATTAACTTTATTTGCTGTTTTCTATCTTTGACATTTCGTTTGTCTTCTAAAACGATGGGAAGGAAAGCGCCAAATGCGCGATCTTTACCCTTGCAAACTGTCCTGTATACAATACAATTACTCCCATTGCGCGTGTTACCAGATACCTTGACTGAGTCATCTAATCTGCATATTCTATGTCACATGCCGTGCGAGTACTATCGAAAAGACAACGCAAATGTCGTTCGATTCTTTTCTTTTCCCTCTACTGATGATCTTTTTTGTAATTTACCCGGAGAAGAGAGAGAATGTATTTCGGAAATGTATTTCGGGATCCGGTAAAGTTCAACATAAATAAGCGCATTTGTCAAAATTTAGTGTCTTCGAACATGTCTCGAAGACACTTAAAAAAATAACCAAAGCCAGTTCCCAGGTATGTTTTGAACAAAAGCTTTAACTTTCGATCTATCGAGGAATAAATATCATTTCGAGTTATGGCACATGTTAAATTATTGCCTAGAAGCTGACTTCCATATCAATGCTTTTAGCTTATTCCATCATCTAACATTATGAGAAAGAGTTGTTCTATTCATAAAAAGTGTCTATTTTATGTGTTCCTTAGTTTACCAAGGCGACGCAAGTTTTTAGCGCCGATTTTCGGAGAGTTAATTCCTGCCATGTTTGGAGGGTATTCCTCAGGTTAACCGTAAGCCGTAAAACGGCCAAAAATTTAGTCGTTAGGCGTAGAAATTGAAAAATTTTTACCGCTAGTCGTAAAAAAGTTAACCGTAAAAATTTTTCTAGGCACGATTTGTGATTTTGAAAGTGTCAAGATCTTTTGTTAAGCCTGTTATGTGTCTTGCCTCGTGTTCAATGCGGCTAAGACGGCTACTCATTCTGCCGGCTGTACCTGACCGAAAAGAAAAGCAGTTTGTCCACGTGAGGCCCCCTTGGACTTGCGACTCGAGAGTCTTATAACGCTGTTTTCATCCCGGAATCGGTGCTATGATCTTAACTGCGTTTATGACAATGGTAATCAATGTTTAACTTCTTAAAACAATGGAAATTAATTTTTAAGTTAGCCGTAAAAATTAGCACAAAATTTAACCGTTAACGGTAAAATCCCCACCCGTTTTTGCCTTCCGAGCACGAGGATCGATTTCCTCGTTTTCTTCAAACTAAAGCGCTCTTCGCCAAAAAGAACCACATAAGGTTTATAGTTTTATCAATACCTATCTTTGTACATCTGTCGACGTATACTTGATTCTTTCAGAAAGTCGCTCTTAAATTTTGGCGTGATACATTTCCACATCAGAATTTTGTGCATGGCGATCGTAGTACGGTAGAATAGGCAGATACTTAGCAAATTTGTAGTAACTGAGGCGTTTGAGACCAAATGGTAGATCATAAATATCCATGGAAGCTGTATAATACTCATCGTCGTCGTCCTCGTCTGCTGGATGGTACATCCACGCCTTGATTCCACGCTCCTCAACAGTACCAGGGATGGTGTTGTCCAGGATCAGTGCCACTAAACATCCCACCGCCATGGTTGTTGTCAGCAGTACAGTCACTACCTGGTCAATTTCTGTAACACCTAAGAAGATTAAAGCAGTGATACCGGTTAAGTCTTCTTGATTACTGACCCGCCCGCAAACGTATTATTAGTATGAAAAAGAGAGAGCTGCAAGTCTCCGTGAAGATAGGTAGAGTCGCACACGGCCGGCGCTTATCCCGTTTTCTTTAACATGAAGCAACTGAGAGTATTGCTACTGGATGGGATGTTAGTCCATCGCAGGGTTACCCCCCAGCAGTATGTCGCCGGTACCCATTTTATACACCTGGGTGGAGAGAGACAATGTGGGGTAAAGTTTCTTGTCTAAGGAAACAACACGATGGCATGGACTGAGTGTCGAACCACCGACCTTCAGATCTGAAGTCCAACGCGCTAACCACTACACCACCGCGCCCCTACGAAGATAGTGATCAAATAATTTTACTTGATTAAAAGTTTGTGATCGCCAAAAACGTTTTAAGACTCGTTCTAACTAAAAAGCGGTTTGTAACCGGTATACAGAACAAAAGAATTAATGTCTGAAGGGAATAGAACACTTTTCTAAAAGTTGTATTTCTTAACCGGGAATAAGACTTCAGCGTGCAAGAAAACTTGGACCTCATCATGAAAAAACAGTGGGCAGATCTCTAGACACGAACTCTTGAACAAGTCGATCCAAACAGGTTTTTTGCAAGGAAAGACAATTCAGCAAAGCTATCCGATCACTCAAAATTCCGTGGCCCTGGCTAACGTATAGTCATTGAGATCTGAAATATACCCCACCTGTGTTAATTGCGTTTGGATGTTGATTCATGTAGTGCGGAACGGCCAATGCAAACACAATGGAAAATCCAACAATGAACAAGTTTCTGGAGGAATTCATATCAGCAAACTGCAGATTGGAGATTCCAACAGAGGTGATCATTCCAAACATGACCATGAAAACTCCTCCAATTATTGGCTCCGGGATTGTTACAAATAAGGCGCCAAATTTACCAAGAACACCAAATACCATCATCACCAGCCCAGCATACTGGATCACCCGGAGGCTTCCAACCTAATATGAAAAAGGTGGGTGGGAGCACACGTTAGATGCTTACAATGGATAATTCTTCAAAAGGCCAGCAAGTGAGAGATTAGGTTTATATATATGATTGTTTCAGACATTCACACCAGGAGTAGTTTTAGCTATACTGAACAGTTTTTCGCCTTATTGTTCTTGTTGTTGTTATTTTGATGTCTTGATTTGTTATGGTTAACTTGTGATTTGCCTTCTTGGAACCTGACTTGGTGAAGGCTCGGCAGTCGAGATAAAAATCCCTCAAACTTTCGACCCGGAAGTCAGCGGCTCGAAATCGTATTGTGTTCTTGACTAAGCTATCTACGTTGTTACTCCATACTGGACTGGTAGAAGTATTAAAGGGACACTGTCACCAATTTTTAGGATAACTTTGAAAAGCTAAAAGACATATTCCAATCAGAGGATACCCAAAAATAGTGTTTGAGTTTCGTTTAAACTTCTCTATCAGGTCTCTGAGACTATAATTAAGTGTGTTTGGCAGCGGATCGCTAGGATGCTCCATTTGGGCCGATGTTTTCCAGTTTTTCCTTTGTTTCTTTGAGAAAACGCCAGCAACTGACTAGAATTTGTTCTTCCTTTAAGAAATCATATGATTTCCCTCCCTTGATGTCCCAAGAGTATTCTGTGTACGTAAAAAGACACTTTTCAATTCAAATTTCAGCACATTTTCACCCCAAAACGTAAACATCCCCGTGACAGTGCCCCTTTAGCTAAATTGGGGAAACAAACAAAATGCGCCAGAGGAACATGGGACAAGAGTAGGGTTAACCGGGTAGCTTTGTGATAAGCAACTCATCCATGCACGGTGGGCTAGTCATGTACCTAGTTTCTTCCTACTAAAAAACCCGAATTTAAACAACAAAGACGTTCACGCCGTTGGATTGTGCCCGAGCCTTTCTCCTGTACTCCTAACCCTGAGCTGCAAAGATATCGTGTTTCGCAAGCAATACTCCAAAATCTGCAAAAATGTAGAAAACAATGAAAATTGCTTTTAACCTTGGTGATACCGATTGCCCCAATGTTTTCTCCGTAAGCGGTTGTATCAATTCCGCAACCAAAAGCTCCCGCCAAAAGACATCCGACACCCTCGGCACCAATTCCGCGGTCCATTGCATGTCTTGGAGGTGGAGGAGCTCCAGACATTCTCGCGCAGGCGTAGTAATCGCCCACGGACTCTAAAAGTGAGGCCAACAACCCGCAAAGCATCCCAAACGTCCCCGCAAAACTAACGGTTGGCGTTCCCCACTGACCTAAGGATGATCATAAGTTAACAGCCATAATGAGTTAGAATGTCAAAACTGCTAAATAAAAGAAAACAGCTTAATCAACTTCCCCTTGCTTTTTCTTAAAATAAGGACAACAACAACTAACCCTGACAAAATGTCGCACTGTTGCTTATCTCATGTGAGAGCAAAAGACAGCGATCGAATTTAGCAAGCAAGTATGAAGACGCTAAAGTGCATTCTGATTGGCTGGTTTTCAGGATTCTCACGTGAGGTCATCCAAGGTCATTGAAAGGATAATTTGACAAAGCCCATAGCTCAAAATAGAAATGAGGGTTGTCGATTAACTGAAATTTTTTTCCTATATTCAATAAATTGTGATAACAACGGAAGTGACGTAAACCAACGCTCAGCTCATCACCTGGGTATGGTACTCTAAACCAACTGGCTTCTTTCAACACTTCAATCCTGGCGTCAGTTCTTGCCTTGTACTGGGGATTGCTGGGATCAGATGGAAAACCTCCCGCTGCAGTGACTATAGCACAGATCATCCACGATACCAAGATCGCCAGAATAACCTGTTGAATATTATGTCGCAAATTTATACAAAAACTATCAGTATTTTGACTGCAAATCAGTAGTTATACAATAAAAATTGGGACATGCAGGAAGTAATGATAAAAAGTAAATAGCAATCGCCAAGTCAGATTTCTATCTTCAAGACAGAAATCATTTAAAATAACTGATTTCGAAACACTTCGCCACTAGCCACGTCTAATTGACTTCTACTATGTTTCCAACGAATGGCAGGAAATTTAAAATTTCCTGGAGGCAAAATACCTAAGTTTAATAGTTTTTCACTTTTTCAATAGCACCAAAGGAATCCTAGAAAGCCACATAGGGGTAAGGGTGGTCAAATATTACACGAATTGCATTGAGCGGTCGACAGAAATAAATATTGGTTTGGAAGCGTAATCTTGCAGCTCGTAACAATGGCCACATATAGTCTTAACTACACCCCTAACTAAATATTCTGTGCAGATAGCATTAGAGATATTATTGTGCTTAGTTCGTTGACAATTCAAGTTGACGTAGCATCATTGATCATTCAAACAAACTCACTGGAAATGATGTGAACAATGGGTAGCGAGTGATATAGAAGCCTCGTTCTTTACTATAAGCAGGCATTGGAACGTCATACTTGTTCAGGAATTGTGAAAACAACACCAACAACACAATAGTCCTAAAATGAAAAATACGTTAAAGACAGTGTTAATACGATGTTTCTTCATTAATGGTCCAGGACATTTGGACCTCGCTTATGTGGCTAGTATCATTGGTGTTGCGTATGTGGATGGTTTGTAATCACCAATCCTTTCCTCAAGAAAGTAAGAGTAGGAGAACGAAAGAGTAAGAACTCTGCGTCGCCAAGCTAGGTTTAGATCTGAGACCTATCTGTTAAGGGATAGAAGAATTAAGTGGATATTCTTCTATCCCTGAACAGATAGGTTTCAGATCTAATCCTTGGCGACGCAGAGTTCTTGCTTGTTTGTGCTCTAGCATCTAACTACTACTCTCGCTTTCTTGAGATCAAACGGGCTATGAGCCAACTAGTGAATGTATTAAGTAACGCTAAGGATGATCCCGAACACAGAAGGAATCTGACTGTTATGTTGTAGCTTCGATCCCATGCATTGTTGTGTGGGGTAGTGGATTAAGGTGGTTCGAATCCCGGAGTCGGCAGTAAGGTCATTTTTGTCCCTCCCCCCTTTTTTTCTGAATGCTTTATGTTTATATCCTTTTGTTCTGTGTATCCAGTGATAAACAGGGGTTAACGAATGGTAAATTGGAGACTTTACGAGAATCTAAAACGATCTAGCACAAAAAATGAACACTGCAAGACCCCTTTCGATTTCCCATGGACCCTAACAAACAGGCAAGAACGTCGATTCGAGATTAATCAGTGGTTCTGTGGAGTGTTTTGGTCGTAAACGAATCCAGTCGAAAGTTTCTCGATCGCGCTGTCCGGTTGGAGTGCAACTTAATTGGCGTGGCAGACGATTTCTATGCTTCGCTTCACTTGAAAAAGGATTCGAACGTGTTTTTTTTAAATCCTCTTTGGTGCACTATTTTGTCAAGGAATACTCCTTGGGGTTATTAGCTGCCTCTCTATTTCGAGGATGGCGAACCGGTCCATGCAGTAATAAAGGTTGCAGCACCTTTCGTGGTTTCTACTGTTTCCATAGAGTACTTTTCCGATAAATATTTAGATAGATTTTAGTGTATTGGTTAGGACAGAACCTTTAAGGACGTGGATAGTCCTTAAGGGTTCTGTCCTAACAGACTATAAGCACCTAACTATTAAGTGATAACTGACAAACCTCTTCTAATAACGAAAACAAGTAAAATGATTTTCAATAAGCGCCACAACTATTTTTCACATAAAGTAGAACCCTAACAACAAGCAGAGCAATGCGGACAAACCAGCAAGTATTTTTTCAACACACAACATATCATGCTCCCTATATGCACAACAATTGCACCAGAAACACTTAAACTACCCACTCCGACAAAAGTTTGTTTGACCCAATTGAACAAAAAATTCCAGAAATAGCCTGTATACTGACGTACCCCACCCTAGTATACAGTCGAACCTATCCTAAAGGACACCTCTCTAATGTGGACACCTCTCTATCACGAACAATTTTTCCCGACAAAATTCTCACATATTTTCTTTAAAAAGAAAAAACTATATAATACGGACCCTCTCTAATACGGAAGACTGACACTAAATCTCGGCCCCAGACGGCAAATTCATATAAACTTAACTTCTTTATTATGGAAATTCCGGGGCTTAGATAATGATATTTTGTGTATGTAATACAAATTCTTGCTTGTAGTTACAAAAACAATAGATCTTCAACTGGATGAAATACCACAACACGTAACGTTTGAGCAAAGAAGACATTTTCACCACACTGAGCAATTGGTGGGCACACCAAATATTACTGCAATTTTGCTGTAAAAAGATCCTTTGTTTTTCGAGCGTAAATCGAAGAAATGTAATTCGATTTTCGTCATTCAGCTGCAGGCGTGCATGCTAAGATCTCACTGCACCAGCTGATTGTCAAAGTCAGCGCGAAAGTTGATGACGTCACAAGTGGTACAACTGCCTTTCCCCAAGGCGCGCTTAAATCTTCGCTCAGTATGTGTTTTGTATACAAATTTTAGAAGACATATATACTTACGTCATTGAAATTATCCAGTGTGTGCCTAAAAAACGAAAAAAAAAATGTAGTAATGTGATAAAGAAGAGAGCTCTCAATTTTTAAATGAACAATGATCATATTTACCAGCACTCTCCGCTGCTACGTCAAACAGTGAAATGCCCATCAAGGTAATCGTTGGAGCGATGGTAAGAGGTCCAATGAAACGAAGAAGAAATCCAATCATACCAGTAAGAGAGACTGTGATTTGAACCAACGATGTCATCATTACGGCACCTTGCATCTAGTAAAAGGAGAAAAAAAATGAATGTTAGGGCTGTTATGCTTTAGAGAAGTGGTACGAAAGCGTCAACGGAGTAATCGTTTAGTTCATGGGTAAGTTCCGATGAAGCGCGATATGAAAGCGTCAAAGGAGTAATCGTTTAGTTCACTCCCACTTAAGTAAGCCATGATGATTTGTATGTCGCGTGGTAGGAGGAGGTATATTACACTGATAATACGTGGAAGGCTGCAGCAGTCTCACCACATATAGTGTAGTGATGATCATAGCGTGTCTATCCAACAGTTACCCCGCATTTCCTAAGAACCTCTCCTTCACTGAACCTTGTCATCACGGAGCTCTACTGTTTTCTGAGCAAGGAATTATTGTTCTCAGTCACTAGTTTGCTTAACATTGTTCTCCCAGAGAATCCCGTGAGGCGTTCCAGTTAGATTTTTGCTGCGATTGCAGCTTCTAAAACATGGAATTCACGTCCAAATTTAGTTAAGCCAATCTTCATTTGTTTTCCTGCAAAATGGAGGGGAATACCTAATAATTTGTCTGTCCAGTTTGAATGCTTTCTACACCATCCTGACCTTTTTAGATATTGTCACAAAGAGGACCATGCATTGACTTACAAGTCGATTGAAACAAAGAAGCTAATAAAATATAGGTCTTCAGTGTGTTTTTACTGATTGTTTCATTTTGGGCGCGTGCATAAAACTGAAACCAATCTGGGCGATCGCGATTTGCTTTTAAAAGTTACTTGCCTGGATGGCCAGTGTTTTTAAAATAAAGATTCCAACTCTGTGGACAGCCGGACAGACGGATCGACGGAGTTAAATTTTTTTTTGACACATGTCTAGACAATTGTTTTAGCTTACCTCCCTCATGCGAATCTTCCAGATTTCATCATCATACTTTAATGGTGTGCTTTCAGTCGAGTTCCCAATACCTTGGAAGGAAAAAGCATCATTGTGTATTGGGGTGAAGAGTTATGCATTTCAATATGTTTTAAACCTAAGGGACAATTCCTTAAAGTCGTACTAGGCTATCCCTTTTTTGCACGCACGCCTAAAGTGCGGTCATTCAAATTAAGCAACAAAACAATACTTTCGTTTAGTGCTTTATGTTTTTTATGTCTTTTAGAAAATGAAACTTGAGAGTTGTTTTCCAGTTTCACCGTAAAGTGTTGCTGAAACACCTCCACACTAATCGACTAGTTAATAAACGTTACATGAATTTGCTAAAAAACCACAACAAACTGTAGAACAGGAAGCAAACTGACCTTCAAGTTTTGGGCATAGAAACTTCGGCAGAGCTAAGATGGAAAGCGCCGGAGAAACAAAGGCTAAAGAGCCTCCCCCTTGGACGATAGGAAGCCTGCAAACAATATTAACAATTTCCATTGGAGCAGCCGTTACAGAAACAGTAAGAAATGTAACGAAATGAACCAGAATGAACCGGAATGGTACCAGAATGAACAGGAATGACGTAGAAATGATCCCAGTTGGCACCGGAATGAAAAAAAAAAAAAACAAAGCAAAACAAAACAAAAAAAACAACAACAAAAAAGAATGAAAATGAATGACAGTGGAATGTTTCTGAATGTACCGGATCATTCCAGTTTTATTCCGGAGTCCGTCATTCCAGTTCATTCCGCTTCATTTGGGTATATTCTGGTTCATTTCGGAATGTCCATGCAGTTCCTGTGTTCAGTGACGCCTACTTCAAGCGAAGTAGCGGAACGTATTATCCCTGGACATTAATGGACCGATATGGAGTTTAGCATTGTTTAACTAATCTTTAATTCTCTTCCATGGTCACTCTGTTAGAGAACTGCCAAGCTCTTTTATGGGCTTAAGTGGCTTTGATGAACAAAGGTAGTGCTTCTAGACTCACCGATTAAAAATTTATGCTACAAAAAGCGCGATGGCTATTTAAACTTAGCAACGGGATGAACAGTTAAACAGTCCATGTTCGTAAACATTGCGCTGACTTGGCTGAATAACGATACATAGATTATTTTTACTCACGAGTTCCAAGATCTCCGAAAAGGAACGATCAGTGAGCCCAGCGAACTCGTGAGTGAGTTGTACGAGGTTTTTCTAGGGCATTGCATGCAACAGGAAACGTTGCAGTCCCTAGCCATTTACCCCGATGCGTAAGCATTTCTGAAGACCAAAACTGCCCGAGTTTTTAAAAATCTTCAAAAAAATCCTGAAAATCTCACACCAAAAATAACATTCGATCTGTAACGAAGTGCATTGACAAATACGCATGTAATTCGTTGCTCAGTGTATTTTTGTTTGCCTGCTCTTTTATAAAATCAGCTAAAGGTACTTACAAAGGAACAAACCATGAAGCCAGAGCAATGTTTGCAAAACACACTGAATTTGAGCGAGCTTTGTTTTTTCGACCCTCTCGGAAGTCAGTTGAGTGTTGTGCAATGAGTTGTGCTCTGACTATACTCAAGACGCTAATTGGTTATTTTTTGCACTGGGATTAAAGCTATATGGGAAGCTGATTGGGCGTTTCGCTTTTTTTCACATGTGAAATACAAGAGATAGAGAATTCTCTTTGCAAAGTTTATTACCTAAAATTCTCGCTATATATGTTTTAGTTCGGGTTAGGTAGTATATTTGATTTCTTTTGCTGTCTAACATAAATCAATCCAGCAATACCATTACAAAAACACTAATTGCTAAAAGTGCTAAAAAATTGACTTGTCAGTGTTGCAAGTGGCATTGTTGTCAGTGTTGCACTTGTCAGTGTTGCAAGGTGTTAGAGTGATCTTACTCTAGTCTAGTCTCGTTTCCAATGCCTACCTGACTCCGAACGTTGACTGCAATAATGTTGCAATCCCAGACACAACAAATATGGTACTCAAGACTTCGCTGATGACAAGGGGGTCATTTTCAAAGCACATCGGACGGCTGAGAATGAAGGGAATGACCAGTGTTGATCCTAACATGGTCAGGTAATGCTGCAATATAAGGAACTTCATGTAAGGCAATCAGCCAGGACTTTAATTTTATTCAACGTTATCGAGGCCAGCTTTAAATGTCATGTGATTTTTTGGGGATGTCCATCAAGCCAGCCATCCATTGCTCTTGTCAGGTCACGCCACAGGCAGCCCAAGCAAATGATGAGGTTTCGAATATATTTAATAGCCTGTACACGTTGCGCATATATTATCACACTGCGACCAAATATAAGAGTTTATATGGAAATGCAACAAATACACTTGAAATGTTATAAATGAGACATAATTCTCCAAAATAATGATTGACCTTGTTTCCGCGTCGTATATGTTGCTATTTATGGGCTTCCTGGGCTGATATGAAGCGTTTTGAAGCGATTTGGGCGAGGTTCTGTTTTTGGATTTACTCCCTATTAAGAATACATTAAAAGCGAGAAACGTTTTGACACTGGACCTCACTTAGAGATCGATAAATTCCATAGAAGAGGTTGAATCACCGAAAAAATTCCACCATGCATTGTAATTGTCGATGTTATGAACCCCTCTGGTTCGTCTCTCGGGTTCCAAATCCAATTTTAACCACTGGAAAAAAACACTGCTAAACGCGACTTTTCACGTTCACTCGATAGGCGTGTGCAGACTATTAAATATACTTACAAAATTAAACAGGTAGAATTATGTGTAGATCATCGCAGTCAAGGTTTTTCAACCTAAGCGGTTGAAAAGAAGAAACCTGAAAAAATTAAGGCTTGAACGGGAATCGAACCATGACCTTTGCGATACCGGTGTAGCAGAGGTATCGCAGAGGTCATGGGTTTGATTCCCGTTCAAGCCTGAATTTTTTCAGGTTTCTTCTTTTCAACCGCTTAGGTTGAAACACCTTCACTGCGATGATCTACACATAATTCTATCTTTATCCGCAGTTCAAATATTTGAATTTCATATATTAATATTCAAAATTAAACAGGGTACTCATCATGTGCTTGGGCTGCCTGTGGTTACGCTATTACCCATCAAATTGTGTTTTTGTTTTTCTTGGTGCTTCATCGTACGAATACAGCAGTCTGAGGTCGGTATGGTAACCATTTTGTTTGTTTTTTTCTTTGTTTTTAAAAACCAAACTGTTGAAATTAAATCCTTGTAATGACTGATAATAGCAATAATTGAAAACGAGAGTATCAAACCTTTTGGTCTAAATTCATGTGCAGCTAGCAGCCTGAATCTATTTCCACCCTGAATTCTGGACGTCTTACTAAGAAAACTCCAGCTGGTGTTAGGAAAGAGAATTGAGCCCGGGACATTTGAGTCGATCTGCAAGTCAAGCGCTAAACAATGGGCCACTCTTGCCACTTACTGTCCTTACCTGCAAACCCAACAATAAGCAGATGTACCATGGCGGATTCTCGTCGATCAGGTAAGACAACCCAAGAGCTCTTTTTTTCGTCTTCGGCATTGATTGGTCCTTGCCCTTGTCAGGTTTCATTGCCTCCTAACAAAGAAAAGCGAAAAGCTGCTTAGTCAGAGCTGACAATACTTTCGTATTGATGTGAATTTAAATTGTTGTCACGGTTATTGTTGTTGTTGTTGTCGTTGTTGTTTTTGTTGCCGATATCACGAGAGGATAAAAATGGTTTTTACTTTAAGTATCGTTTCATTCTGCGTTTGCAGAAGGTATCATAATGTGTCAAATAAAGATCCGTTCATTTGTCATCTCCTCTCAATGGAGAACGAGACAGGGATTTTGTCACCACTTGTACTTCGGGATCAACAGTCAACCACGGCAAGTCCAGGTAAGTCCGAGCAGTTTTATTTTTATATGATTGTATAGAAAATCTAGCAACCATGCGTTGCTGGTGTTTTTCGCTGCAGCTAAACCACTAATTTCTACTACATTTCTCTTCCTCCAATTAGAAGTTCAACGATTCAACTGGCCAACTGTTTCTGTTCCGCTCAGAAGACTTGATAATAACCACATCTCCAACAACAAGAGAACACTTCTTGTCTCTGCGTTTAAGACGATGGTGTTCACGTAACGCACGCAAATACTCGGCTGTTTATCAAATCCACCTCGCATCCTTGGTTTTCTGCAGGAACTTGGCGCGCTTCCACAAATCTCTTTCCTCCAGCTGGTAGGGCTGTAACTTGGACAAGATATTAGAGCTAAGAAAAAGCATCGTGTTTGGCGTCAGTTTTAGGAACTGGACGTCCTCTTCCAGGTTACACAGTGGACGATTGTTTATGGTCACTTCAATGTCGAGGATAACTTCGCTTAACTTCCCGAGCTGAGCAATCCTTAGCCAACTGTCCTTTAGAATGCACATTAACGTGATCAGACGCTCACATTGTCCACCCCACCAGGACTAAGGGTAAACTGCCAAATGGTGGAATGGTTGCTTAGGAACGAGTGAAACTCTTTATCTTTCTTTTCCTTATTTAACCACTTGGCTGCGGCGACAAACGTCTGACCGTTATCTGAGTAGACTATTGATGGCCCTCGTGGCAATGAAATGCTTCCGGCTCTATATATACTCACCAGTCTCCAAACTTGGTAGCAACTTTAAGAACACTCCGCGAGTGAGACTACAGGAGTACAAAACCACGCAAGCTTTACGTTCCTCTTTTGCGCTTATTACAGTACTTCACATGTCGGGCGAACTCCACACCAATTACATTGAAGGGCGTGTTGCCTGCCTTTCTTCCTGTAGGCAGGGGTGCTTATGGCGGATTTGTGAAAGCTACGGCTTGAAAACGTTTGCAGCCTTTGCAGTTCCTCACGACTCTCTTCGTTACCCCGATGGCGGAGTATCCAATACTGCACTACTTTCGCTGCAATTAGAACTGAGTCAGGCAGGTATATCGGATACTTGCCTTGGATGCGACCTCGGAATTCTCTCCATTCGGTTGCAAGTTTAACTGTTCTTGGTCGCTCATCTCTTGTTGCTGTGCTCTCTTGACTTAGAACATCTCATGCATAGTTATCTCAGCTGTGTTCAAAGTTCCCTGGACTTTGTTGGAAGGGTGACGAGAACTGTGCAGGAATAGCGGGATCCAAGCACTAACCCTAAAGGCATTGGGCAAGCCAAAGCTTTCGAGAAGGATATCGAAGTCATTACTTCCCTCGACTCCAACTGCGAAAAGTCCTTGCTGAGCCTTCCTCTCTTCTGTACTCCCCGGACTAGGCTCTGTTACAATCTCTGGTGGCCACTGGGATGGGTCTGCAAGCCAAGTAGGCCCGTTCCACCACAAGTTGCGCTCCAACTACACTACCACCGCGGCTTTCCAGTTCGGCTGGGTTGTCAGTTGAAAGAACATGATACCATACTACGTTTGGGTAGGTCTGATTTTTCTCACGCAAATTGCCACAAACTGCCGATACTCTCGATACTCTCGATACTCTCGGTCACCAATCCAATGGAGGGCGACTGAACTGTCTAGCCAGCAATGAAGAGTAGTCGCAACAGGGAGTCCCTCCAGTGCTTGACGGACACTGGTGGCCCGGTTCACTGTCATGTGTCCCGGCACAAGTTCTAATCGTTAGGCTTTGTTTGACAAGAGGACACCTCGCAGTGACCAAACCTTGTGACACGGCTGAGGCTAGCGTCACTACAGCGTAGCTGCGGCACACATTTCACGGCCACTGGCAACCTCGTTCCCAGGGTCTGTCTTCTTCCACGGTGTTGGGCCGCTGGCATCACCAGATGCGTGGAGTTGAATCTCATCAATCTCTTCGTTATAAAGGAGAATACTAGTTCACTAATTGCTCCTTGGCGAACGATGGCTCGTAACCTTCATAGGATGTCTCAAGCTCCCTTTCGTTCGAATGCCACGTGTGTTTTTCGAATTTGGTATTGGTAAGATCTCGGTGGCTTCACGCTTCAAACATTTTGCTTTGTCTGAAGTAGGCTCACCGGAAATCAAGTCTTCCACGTACAGACTTTTTTGTATCTCGTTCACACTATCGGGATATCTGGACTGCAGGTTTTGTAAGTGCTGTTGGATCACCCTATTAAGTGATTTGGCCTCGCCCCTTCACAATGAAGGGGCAACAGCAAACACCACCCTAGTGAAACTCATAGTTTCAACCTTGTTTGCTGTTTTTTCAGCTATCCAATGAAATATCAAGACCTCTCTCTCGTTCACTCGTATCTGCACTTGTAGGAATGCACGGCGACGATCTCCAGCAACCACCACAGGATGAAAAAGGTTACGAACAATGACATTTCACAGCTTGTTTTGTAGCGGAGGTCCAGCGTGCAGGCATTCCTTCAGCGATGGGGCTTTCTCTTGTGCATGCGCAGACGCATGGTATACAACTGGCCGCTTTGTCGTCTTAGCATTTTTACGCACAACAGCACCATGGGGTAGATAGAACTCTCTCCCTGTTACCTCACCAGGTGCTCCTTCCACAACGCCTTCTTCCAGCTGTTCTCTGATCACATTATCATATTCGTCTAGTATGTCGGTTGTTCCCAACTTCCGTACAAGAGTGTTCAATCTGCGTAAACTTCCATCCCGGTTGATTGGTAGGGGAGAACAGTTCCCCTACCAAGGAAGTCCAGTTTCGTACCACCTCTCCGAAGATGGAACTAACTGTTCTTTCAATTCGTCGTGAACATCAGTTTGATTTCCGCTAGGAGAGTCCGCCAGACTTTGGACAAATCCATTGGACAAAAAATCCTCTCTAACAACTCAACCGCGCGCTCAGCGTAACAACAACGTAACTCGATCTCTCGAAATAACACACCCAATCAATTAACGATCAATGTGTCCACAGTTCCCGACAGGGACAAACTGAGTTCTCCACAGTTTGAAAAACTGCTCAATAGCGGCAATAGAAATAGATGAAAAAGAAATCAGTTTGATCAAAAACTGAAACAGTTGCGTGGATAATTCGGAATTAATAGCAGAAAATCCAACCTCGACGCCAGGGGGTTATCGGCCTTCAAAATGGCGGCGGTGGAGATACCCCATCTTCTTTCCAGCCGCCGTAATGTTGAAAACTGAGAAGTTCCCGGGAACGAGGTTCCAGAAACTCGCACATCCGGGACGGAATGCCTAGTAGAAATCCATGAAAAGATACCTTTATGTTACAACTGCCTATAAAAAAGTGAGTGCTCATCAGGTAGACACCACATTCATGTCCGCTTTCGTAGGTTTATCCTCAGTAATAAAACGATCAATACAGCGCCTCTTTACATTATTTAAGAGAAGCAAGAATATCATCAACCAAGTATCAGCTTTGTTTTTGTTTTTCAAAAACTTTGAGCTCCTTGCCTAGCCACTCGCACAAATTTTTGCGCATTTCCACAAATGGTGCTGTCGCGCAAAAGAAAAAGGGAATCAAAAACGAAAGAAAAAATGCCCCGAGGTGGCTTGAACAGAAGCTTCAAGAAAATGCTCTAGGCCTCGTGGCAGCGCCGAAGCACGTACGGGGAGCACACTGCGATGTCGACCAAAATCGAGTGGTATGGCTAAACATATTTTATGAGTATGGGGCTCCGCTATTGCGGGCCTTCAACCCACGGAGGAGCTCCGCTTCATACGACGGACAAAGGTCACACACAGCGGCTCGCGCATGCGCATCAATTATGACTGCTCATACTTTGTCGCTGTCATTTCATAAATTAGTTTGAAGGCTGATTTAAATGGCCATAAGTGATACCTGTAGGCAGGCCCTCGAGTGTGGTAACATAAAGTACAAATTCCATCCAGTCGTGATGGGCGAAGAGAGCTCTTAGCATTTCCGAGTCGCGGCTTTTAGTTGTAGCTAAATCCCAAAAAAGATTCTTACGGACATAGATGAGTCTAAATATTTTGGTTCTACGGATTCCCAGCGAAAGTCAATGCGAATTAAGGATTCCTGCTTCAATGTTTAATGAGAGAGAAAGCTGTGAACTCGTGACGTTTTATTCCGGCCGTACCTCTTTACCCGTACATGTTTTGTTTTTATCTTCGTTCACCCTTTCTGTTTCCAGTTTCTACCAGATTTCATACCCGTTTTTTTTGCTTACAGGCATCACTCGTTTTGTTTCTGGTTTCCTTTCATTTTTCGAACTGTTCTTGACGTTGGTAGCAGATTATGACACCTCAGCTGGAAGAAACCTAGTGGGCTTAAATTTAGGTTTGTTTAGATTCTAATAAATTGTATGCGGTACTTACAGTTGACGAGCTGGGTGTCAGCTCAGGTGCTCTTGACAGGGTGCTCTCAGCGCAAACCACTGCCTGTGGAATGAAAAAGGCCGATTTTGATCCCCAAATTGGTAAACAATGATCGCGTGATAAATATTTCAATGCAAAAGCTATTGTCTGAGGAAACAACACAGCAGTAGTAGAGGACGCAGAGATCAAAGGAAATCCAACCATACAACTTCCGAAGGTTCGCTTGCTTGGCCCTGTCGCTTTTTTACCTTTTTTCCTTATGACATTAAAGGATCCTAGTCAGGCACGCCTTTGTTATTGTTTATTATCTGAAAATTGCGATCAAATTTTTCGTCCAACGTGACAAAACGTCAAAAGTTCAAAAAATATGGAAAAATAAAAATGTAAAAATATGTTCAAGCCAACAGTTCTTTGCTTTTTTTAAATTTTTGTGCCAGTAAAATGGCTTTTTATAATTTTTTAGCACATTTTGGTGGTCTTGTAATGACCAAGAAATCACAGAGTGTTCGTGTTCGTAAGCAAGCCACCTCCACGCTCTCCAAACTGAAAGCAAACTAAATTCAGCTAGCGTTCGCAGAATATGATTTACAAGTGAATCTGGGATCATAAAAGTCTAGAATGTTTAGAATGACTTCTCTTTCGCCACAAAACGCAGAAAGCAAATGTGTCGAAGGCAGAAGGCAGAAAAACTCACTCGATCGCGCCGCTGTGATCATGGCCCTGAACCGCATTTATTTTATATAACAGCGCTAGAGAAAGCGAGATCACTTCACGTTCCTTTCAGACAGAAGAAACTAGTTTATTAATAGCTTTTTTCCCTTGTTGTCATCGAGCAGGATGGTTATTCATTCCAACTTTAAAAATACACGAATTGTCATGAAAACAAGACGTTCTGAAGATAGCTGAATATCATATATTCATAATTTCATCTTCATCTTTCCCGGGTATATTACGAACCAATTTAATGACCAGCTCCCAGTTGGCTTGTTAGCTCAATTGGTTAGAGCGCTGCACCGGTATCGCAGAGGTCAGGGTTCGAGTCCCGGCAAGCCTGATTTTTTCAGGCTTTTTTTTTCGCAACTGCATAAATCGCGTTAATAACTGCGAGGATCTTCTTTACATTTATTTCTTCATTCCGCAGTTCAAATATATGAATATCATATATTCATAATTTCATCTTCATCTTTCCCGGGTATATTACGAACCAATTTAATGACCAGCTCCCAGTTGGCTTGTTAGCTCAATTGGTTAGAGCGCTGCACCGGTATCGCAGAGGTCAGGGTTCGAGTCCCGGCAAGCCTGATTTTTTCAGGCTTTCTTTTCGCAACTGCATAAATCGCGTTAATAACTGCGAGGATCTTCTTTACATTTATTTCTTCATTCCGCAGTTCGAATATATGAATATCATATATTCATAATTTCATCTTCATCTTTCCCGGGTATATTACGAACCAATTTAATGACCAGCTCCCAGTTGGCTTGTTAGCTCAATTGGTTAGAGCGCTGCACCGGTATCGCAGAGGTCAGGGTTCGAGTCCCGGCAAGCCTGATTTTTTCAGGCTTTCTTTTCGCAACTGCATAAATCGCGTTAATAACTGCGAGGATCTTCTTTACATTTATTTCTTCATTCCGCAATATATGAATATCATATATTCATAATTTCAATAATAATGATAATAATAATAATGATGATAATAATGATAACACGACGTGCAGTTTGTGCATATATTATACTTGGGCGGCCTGTGGTTATTCGAAAGCGATTTGTAGCAAGTCTAATAAGCATATCAGTTCCACTTAATTGTGAGTCTGTTCAGCTATAAGTCGCTAAAGGCTGTCTTCTCGCTTGCCTTACCTCAATTTTTGTTCCTCCATTTGTTTCCTCCATTTCCTCCGAAACGTTGTTGCAGTGTGATACGTTGTACTGAAAGTAAATTAAAGACAGAATTCAAACAAACATCTTAGGGCATATTGAGTTCTACAATAAACAGTATCGCAACATATCATATGGTGTAACAGGTTATTATTATGGCCTCATGATTATGATTTTTAATTACAGTTTTGGCATTTTGATGCAATTGATCGTACTGTCTATTTATTGCGTTTGACGAAGAAGAACGCAATCCCAATCTTGTGTTGGGTGTCCTGTGTCATACAGCCGTGAAAAATCCAATCCGTGAAAAATCGAATTTGCCCCCCTTCCCCCCGAAGATTTTTTGACGGATTACGCTCGGTCGGGAAACTGGTACGTACACTGGACCTCGTTTTCGGGTTTGTCTCATTTTCACAATCTCCAGTAAGAAAACTGGTAACTAGCTGTAAACAAAGAAATGGCGTCTTCGATCGTGTGATGAATAGCGCACAGAAACTTGTTAAAACAAAGCTTTGTGCGTCTTGACGGGTATAGATCTACAAATGGCCCTCACAACCAGTTTAACCGGTTTCTGTATCATGAAGCAGGTTATAATTACTCCTCCTGGATAAGATGCTTTTCCGGTTAACTTCTGCAATTGCAGGGAGACTCCGGCACCTTTCCGGTTTGAACATAAAGCATTATATGTTTAGTCTCGAATTCCACGCAAAGAACTTTGTTGAAGCTTTGCCAACAAAACGTATTAAGTCCTTAAATTGATAGTGTGAATGAAGCATTTTCGAAATACTGCCAATAATTTCTAGGGTATTTTTTTTTAACAGCTGGCATTTCTGGCATTTTGTATTTTTTGCGACCAAGCAGAAATTTAATTCCTTCTTTTTCTTCAATAAGACTTTTTTATCCTTTTTTCACAGGAAATCGACCGATAAACTCCGAAAAAAAACGCGTTTTCTTGAATTTCCATGAAGTGTTAAAAAACACGAGGGCAACGCAGGAGCCCCGAAATATACGCAGTTTTCTGTCCGTGGATAAAATTTCCAACCTTTTTTACCGAACGTTTTAAATATGTAGTACTACTGAATACTGAAATAACAATGCCTGAAATACCCATGAAATGCCCTTTTTCGTTAACCACCAGGCAGTACTCACCTTTGAATGGAGCTAAACAGAAGATTATAATAGTAAACGAAGAGGATGAAGGTTTTGAAGTTTCTCTTATTTTTATACCGTGGTCGTAGCGACCGTTTTGGGTAGTGTGCTTCTTGGAAGTGATTAATTGAAAGCATATTCAGTTAAACGAAGAAGGCATGTCATGAACACGAGACTATACTTAAGTAAACTCTTCCGTGTCTTTAGTGGCCGGACGGAATGCCAAAAAAAATACTCAAAACCAACGGTTAAACACTTTCAATTTACTGACTTATCGTAGAACCTTTACAACTTTCACGATGGCGAACGAATAAAGCGAAATTGATTACGCCTCCAAACAAATTTATCACCTTATGCAGGTTTCATTGGTTGAATCGAATTGCTATTGTTCTACCGAAAGCTATTGTTCAAAAACACTTGCCAAAAACCTTAATTGCAACATCTTTTGTTCATTTAGTCTTCACTAATAAACGTTTTCACAGTAATCAACTAAATTAACTTGTCCTTCGATGTCCTACTTGAAACGCACGAAAAGTCCTTTTGCTCCGAATAAACCGATGCCCATAAAAACCGAATATATATTACAAGTTCTTTTGCACGTGTAGAGAATTCATATGAAAGCGTCTTTACAAAAATAATTTGCATGCAGTAAAATACAAAAACAAAGCGGTTCTAACAACCAAGTGTTTGTCAGCTTTAACAACACTTTGCAATCAATATCTCTTTTGTCCATACGTATACCTTCTCCGTCGATATGACGTAGCATATCAAAAAGAAACTTAAGCTACGGAAGGAGGAAGTTCCGAAAAAAATGTCTCCTATGTCTCTAAACCTATCAGATACGATCATCGTTCACAGCTTTGAAATAGGCTTGGTTAGCTGGTTCTTCCCGACGTGAACTTTCGCGAGCCTGACGTGTCCATCTTGTCCTGGGTAAGCTTCGATCACCTTTCCGAGTAGCCAGTGTCCTAGTGGAGTGTTGGGTGTAATTGCTAGGACTATGTCTCCGACTTGAACGTTTTGCTTACTGTCCATCCACTATCTCCTGACACTGAGACTTGAAAGCCATTCTCGTAGCCATCTGTGCCAGACGTTTCTAACTAATTCCTGTACTCTCCTCAATCGTTTCTTAGGACTGTACGCTGTCTCGTCCACCGATTCGGGAGCAAAATGTCCACCAGTCTGACCAATCAGGAAATGGTTGGGTGTTAATGGTACGTCATCGTCTGGATATGCAAGCTGGTTAGTGAGAGGCCTTGAATTTAAAAGCGCCTCTGCTCCTATAAATGCTGTTGCCAACTCTTCGTCGGTGATACCTGTGTTGCCCAAAATTGCTTCCACAGCCCGCTTGGCCGCCTTGATCATTGTCTCGTGCACGCCACCAAAACGCTGTGCTAACGGAAGATTGAAGTGCCAGATAACACCTTGATTCGCTGTTGATGCACTGATTCTGTCCTGGTCAGGCACTTCAACCAATTCACGCAATTCTCTGTTGGCTCTAACGAAGTTACCACCATTGTCAGATAACATTTCCCTGGGAACGGACCCCTCCGATTGGCCATCCTGTAGAAGGTGTTTAAGAATGAATCGGTATCTAGACCGTAGCCCATTTCAAGATGAACTGGCCTGCTTGTTAAACAGGTGAATAGGCACAAGTAACGTTTCTGCCTCATTGTTCTTCTTTCTTGAATAGTGGTAAAAGGACCACCAAAATCCACCACCGTCTGGGCAAACGCACGAAGCGACAGTCAGGGACTAATTTGTGGAAGGGAGGCCATGATTTGCTTCGCAACATTGGCTTTCCGTCTTTTACACGCATTGTACTCCCTCTTGCATTCTCTAATTTCTTCAATCGGGTTGATAAGGCTGCCAATGTCTGATTAGTTCCACTTGCGTGCTTTCCTTCCTCGTGATAATGCATGCTTGACAATCAACTTTGTAACTTAGTTCTTACGAGGTAGAATTGTGGAAAATCAAGCATCTGGTGACAGAAACTCTGCATATTTAAGGCGACCATCACATCTTATCAGGCCTTCTTCATCCAATCTTGGTTTTAATCCAAGTAATTTGCTGTTCTTGGGCAGCCCGTTTTGGCGGTGAAGTGCTGAATACTCTTCACGAAAGGCCTCCCGTTGAGCGCTTTTAATCGCTTGAATCTGCGCGTCTTCAGTTTCGCTTGGCTGCCCTCTTTCTTTCTTGTGAATTCTGCAGTTGCGTACAAAACGACGAACCCATGCTTGGAATCTTGTAAATCTCTTGCAGCTTGAAAATCGCTTTGGGTTCAAATGCCATGACTGTCCGTCCCCTTTGATTGAAATCACTGTTCGTTCCTTTCCATAGCAACTTGCTTTTGTCGGTAATACTCTATCGCTCCTCTTGATTTCCATTACTTCAGATTTCGGGTCTATGTCGACTCGATTGTCAGGCCATTCAGATACGTCTTTTCCCAGGAAATCTGGGCCGTTTCACCACTTTTCGCTGTTAGCCTGTTCTGATACTTGTACACTCTTGTGACTAAATCAGCTAGGTTTTCCTTGGTCTGTACGAATCGCCACTGTTTAGGATTTGTAAGACTTTGGATCTCCCCCACGGTTCGCTACAAAAGGCTTGAATGAACGAATTCTTCCTTTAACCCATTAAAGCACATTCATACTATCAGACCAGACGTTTGCTTGGCAAGGCACTGTTCAACGTTTTGGAAATTGATACTGTCATCCTCAACACAAGAAAAGCTGCCATCAGTTCCAATCTAGGATACTTGTCGTAGAAAGCGGCGCGACTCTTGTTTTGGCAGCAACTAACCTTCTTGACACCAGTCCACTCTTGCAGTGTACTCTTGAGTAGACAACAGCTCCACACGCCTCTTGGGAGGCATCTACAAACGTATGGAGGGTCTCTGAAAGCAATTCTTCATCTCGTCCCAAACGCAGACATCTCGGAACTTTAATCTCAGGTAGATTCTCTAATTCACTGAACCCTTTGCGCGCTTCGTTAGCCACGTCTTCCTGGAAGAGGTTGTCCCAGTCAAGTCCTGCGACCCACATCTCTTGTACAGAACGTTTGCGCGAATGACAAATGGTGCCAAAAAAACCAATTGAATCGAAAAACTTGGCGATTTTCTTCAGGAAGTTTCGTTTGGCTAGTTCAGAGCCTTTCTCTGGAGGATTTACCTTAAATGTAAACACGTGTTTATCTGGCAACCAATTGTCCAAGTGTCTTTACCACTGGAAGTCCGTCGTTGTCTAAGTGAACTTCTGAAACCCTGTCTTCGATCGGTATCTTTTCAATAATCCTCGTCAAATTTGACAACCATTCACGGGCACGCATTCCCGCCTTGGACCACAGTGTATCTAACTGTTCGCACAGTTCAACCCCTGAATCTCGTTTGGCACCGAGTCCGTGCTATCGTCCATGTAAGTAGATTTCATGACTGTTTCTGCAACCAATGGGAGCTCGTCCTTATACTTCTCAGCGTGTGTCTGTGCAACAAATTGAACTTGAAACGGCAACGAGTTGATTCCAAAGACCACTCGGTTGAACTCTTACTCCTCAGGTTCCTTTCCTTGATCCAAGGATCTCCACAGGAAGCGCTGATATGATCGGTCCTCTGGCTTGAATTCAATTCTCAAATACATCTGATCAATATCAAAAATTAGTGCCACAGAATGTCTTCGGAAACGAAGTGATACATCGTTCAAATCCTTCTGCAATTTTGGTCCTTGATTAATGACGTCATTTAAGATTTCTTCGCATTTTGCAGACACTTCGAATACGATGCGCATCTTAGTTTTGGCTCTATCTGGTCTTATCATCGGAAAATGGGGCAGGTTGATGACCTCTCCTCTGCTGGAACTATCTTTCGAATGTATCCTTTCTTTAGATACTGATTGATGATGTTTGAGTAAGCTTCTCCAATCTCTGGATTCTTTAGCAATCGTTTTTCATTGTTAAACAGTCTGCAGAGTGCCAGGTCATAGTTCAGGTTCGTCCGTCTTCCAAGGCATTGCCACTTGATATCTACCATCCACGTACTTGGTGGATTTTTCAACTTTCTCTAAGGCGAACTTGTCATCTGAATTGAGGACTTGTTCATCTTTCAACGTCCCAGAATTCTCGATCTCCCAGAATTTCCGAAGCAGACCACTTATTTCATCTGAGTCTTCTCGTTGTTCTCGAAGTGTTCGCGAAACTCGTCTGTAAATGACCTCCTTTCAGGCCGTTAGGGGGTCCAACACACGTCCACCCCAAAGGGGTGAGTCTGGCAACTGGCTTTCGAACGTCCTTGATCGAGTAATGTAGATTAGGGTAATCTCCCTCCATTAGCATTCCCACAATAGGGTTAGGTCCAGGATCGGGGAAATGAATATCCTTCAAATGAGTCCACTTAGCAGCATAGTTTCCCCGTTGATTGCCTTTATCTTTCCTGTGACCTTCTCGGCTGTGAATGCACAAACAGTTATCTTCACGCTGGCGTCCATACTTTCGAGCTCAACTGCAACTGCCATAGTCTCAAAGGTCTCGGTTTGCCCATTTAGAACGTTAACGGTGACTTTCTGTAGCTTTCCTTGCAATCCAAGTTCAGCTGGTACGTCAGTGTTAATGAACGATTTTGTAGAGGCTTCGTCCAGTAAGGCATTCACTTTGATTTTTCGGTTATCAGTCTTCAGGATCACAGGAACTGTCCGCATAGCGGATAGAAAGCCTGTTTGTGCGCATCCTGCCATCGTCGTGGTATGCAATCTCTCTCTTAGTTGATCAACAGACTCCTCAAGGGTTGAGACGACCAATAGACTTTTCTCAGCGTCAGCACGAGGTGTTCCATTTTGTTCAGCCTGCTCACTTCGATCTACTTGTGCTTGATCCCTATGGGCGTGCAATAATCTGTTGTGAGTGTCCTTGCAATTGTTTATTCCGCACGTTCTGGATCTCGTGCACGTTTGTCCGCGATGGTCCCCAGCTAGGCAACGAAAACACAAGTGAAGACGTTTGGCAGTGTCCCATCTCTCTTGAATTCCCATAGCTTTGAATTTCTCGCAACAGCAGACTCCATGATGTCCGCTGCAGACTTTACACGAGCGAAATCCACTGTTCTTTGGTGTTTCAGGTTTCTGCGCACTCCCGGTTCCGCTTTTGCTTAATGACCTTGTTTGTAGCGTTTATCCTTCAAATCGTTTCAGAAGCCACTGTTTGAAATATTCTGCTTCTTGAACGACAAACTCCTTTAAAGTTTCCACCGATTCCCAGTGATAATTCTCAAAGACCCACCACTGATATTGCGCCAGCGTTGACTCATTCAACTTTCTACATAGAGTTACGTACAATGTTTCCTTTCCCAGTTCTTCATGGCGGTTCGCGTCTTTGAGATTCACCACAAGGACGTCCAGCAAGTCTGCAACTTCTCCATGTTTTTAGCGTAAATTTCCTTTCAAGCTCTCTTTCGCTGCTTCGCAAGCCGCCGCCGAATGTCCTAGCGTTTCCACAGCCTTCAGAGCATCACCACAGAAATATTGTCGAAGTTGCAGCAATTTGTGTTCTGGTGTCTCTGGTGCTTTCTTTGTCAATGCACGTCATGAAAGCTGTTTTCCAACCTTAATACTTTTTTTTTTGTTGCCACTGTACACTCAAATGGAAACCCGTTTTAACTGACTCCACATATCTCGACCGATCGGCGTTGAAGATTTCACCCCACCGGTTTTCATATCGCAGATTCTGGCCATTTTTCTTCTTCGAGTTCACGACGCAGCCGTTGGTCCTCTTCAAGCAGCCTTTCTTGATGCTGGCGCGTCGTTTCCTTTAATTCATCTTCTATCCAATTACCTCTTGTTGGCGTCTGATTCCTTCACCTCGGAATTTTTCAACACTTTTTTGCGCAATGGATTCTTCAATTCGGCGCCGGCTAGAGTTTTCCGCTGCGCCAGTCGCTAAACTCGACAATTCGCCTTTTCGGCATTTGAAATATTCTTTTAGCTTCTCCATTTCCTCGCCGACCTTTTTTCGCTTTTCTCTTTCCTTTAGACGAGAGCACTCTTCCGAAAGCTTGGACATCATTTCCATCGCGTGCTCTTGAACTTCGCTAAGCTGTTTACATAATTCTCTTACTTGTCGTCGGCTCGGGTAGTCTTCTTCGTCGACTAAGCGGAGTAACTTGTTTGTTACTCTAGTAAAGGACAATTTTGCTCTAGAGTTTTCTTGCTTGAGGTCCTCGATCCGCTCCTCACCCTCGTGTGATCTTCTGCCGGACACCGTTCACTGACATGACAACTTGAACCCGCGTTGTTGAGAACATCGCTCTGCTACCAAAACTTATATGAACACGAGACTATACTTCAGTGAACTCTTCCGTGCATTTAGTCGCCACTAATAAACGTTTTCACAGTAATCAACTAGAACAACTTGTCCTTCGATGTCCTACTTGAAACGCACGAAAAGTCCTTTTGTTCCGAATAAACGGAGGTCCATGAAAACCGAAAATATAATACAAGTTCTTTTGCACATGTAGAAAATTTATGCGAAAGCGACTTGACAAAAGTAATTTGCATGCAGTAAGAATCGAAAACAAAACGGTTCTAATGACCAAGTGTCTGTCAGCCATAACAACACTACGCCATCAATATTTCTTTTTCCATGTCATTCCAAATGATATAAATCTATTGCAGTCGGGCAATAAATATTCAAGCCTCGTTATCGCTTTCGTTTCCAGGGAGATCGGGTTATTAGTCTAAGTATAGAATCCATGGAGACAAAGTGGCCATGATTCTGCCCTGACGGACTCCATGTGAAACAAGGGTGGAGAGTGTGCATACAGAATTAAGCAATACGGAGCGAGATATAGTAAAGAATAGTGCGAAAATTGGCAACAACCTTTCTCTCTTTCTTATTTTTCGATTCTGTTAAATCCTTCGCTGGCAGGTACTGCAATAACGATAATCAAAGCATCCTTATCACATTGAATTATCAAGGTTGTTTACGCATGTAATTATAAGTTGTGGGTTTGAAACTTACACACAGTGCTACTCCGCACTATAAACTACAGAGATATAATAACCCAAAAAGCGGAATTAGACTGCAAACAGCCTTCCTTTTACCTTCAGATCCAATGTACGCAAGCGGAGATGTATAAACTATCGAAGTCGGTGATAAAAACGCGGATGCAGGAGGGATTGACGCGCTCGAACCGTCGCGCTCTATACGTCTCATAACGCTTCGCGTAATCTTCTCCCATTATTCAAAAAACGAAGTCTGAAGAGGACTTCCATAGAGTTTCTTTGTTCGGACTGGAACCATTTGGACTAAACGAAAATGACCTTTTGAATTTAATTATTGAAGTCACTTAGACCCACATTTGAAGTTCAAACATAAAGGGCGTGAAATAGCTCCCAGAGACGAGTTCAGTTTAAGTTCTCATTTTCTCTCTTTCATATAGTTTAAAAAAAAACTCTTTAAAACTCAGTGTGTCAGTAGAATGAACAGCAGTAGTGGAAGCCTTACTGGTCTACGAGGGGCGATAATTATTTATTATAAACCAAACCATTAATTTCACAACACAAACGGGAATGCAAGTTTGCAGGCAAAGCCGTAAATTCGCGCGCGTATCCTTAAAACAAAACTGCATTAGTCCTTGTCTAAAAACAATGTTTTAGAACATTTCCAGAAAGGGCTGCCTGCGGACTGTTTTCTTTTTTCTCTTGAGGAAAACAATGGTGTATTAGTAAATTGACCAGAAAATAAGAACTTGAAAGAGATAAATAAATATCTGCGTCAACTTTGTTGTTTTAGAGCAACGTTTTGGCGCTAAGCATGCCTTCTCTGACCAGTTACATGCACTAGCAAGAATGAATGCGCAAATTTTATTGATAATTCCATTTATTTGGCAAGGTATTTAGTAACGCTGTATTTATGATGGCCATGAACGAACTGTGACACTCATTTTTGTAATATTCTGATAAAACCTTCGAAAAAACAAATTCGGGCGCTTGGAACAAGGTGAAGTCGCGCTTGTGTATCATGGAGCATACGTTATTACTCCTCCTGGATGAGATGGTGATCCGGCTATTAGCTGCCATTGCAGGGTGACTCCGGAAGCTTTCTGATTTTGAAAATTAACCCTTAGAAATACGCTTGATTTCTCGAACGCAACACAAAGGCCTCGATTGAAGCATTGCCAACAGAACTTATCAAGTCCTCAAATTAATAGTGCGAATGAAGGATTTTCGAAACACTCCCAATAATTTCTAGAGTACTTTTATTTAACAGCTGACATTACTGGCATTTTGTATTTTTTGCGACCAAGCAGAAAATTGATTCCTTCTTTTTCTTCAATAAGACTATTGTTTATCCTTTTTTTTCGTAGGAAATCGACCGATAAACTCCGACAAACACGCGTTTTCTTGAATTTACATGAAAGGCAACGCATAAGACCCGAAATATACGCAGTTTTCTGTCCGTCGATAAGATTTCCGACACTTTTTACCGAACGGTTCAAATATGCAGTACTAATGAATACTGAAATAACAATGCCTGAAATACCTTTGAAATACATAAAAAATAGTAATAATAAATAAAAAATACCTATGAAATACACTGTTTGGTTACCTCCCAGGCAATACTCACCTTTGAATAGAGCCAAACAGCAGATTGTAATAGTAAAGGAACAGGATGAAGGACTCGTAGCGACCGTTTTGGGTAGTGTGCTTCTTGGAAGTGATAAATTCAAAGCGTACTCAGTTAAACAAAGAAGGCAGGTCATTCCGAATGATATGAATCTATTGCAGCCGGCCAATCAGAGACATTCAAACCTCATTATCGCTTTCGTTTTCAGGGAGATGGGTTATTAGTCTGAGTGTAGCAGCCATGGAGACAAAGTGGGCATGATTCTGCCTTGACTAACTCCATGTGAAACGGGCGGATAGTGTGCATACAAAATTAAGCAATACAGAGCGAGATATAGTAAAGAATACTGTGGAAATTGGCAGCAACCTTATTCTCTTTATCATTTTTTGATTCTGTTAAATCCTTCCCTGGCAGGTACTGCAATAACGATGCTTAAAGCATCTGATTGATTGAACGGGTTTGAAAGTTACACCGCTACTCCGCACAATAAATTATAAAGATATGACCACCCCAAAAGCGAAAGTAGATTGCAAACAGCCTTCCTTTTACCCTCAGATCCAATACACGCAAGCGGAGATGTATAGACGTCAGTGGTAAAAACGCGGATGCAGGAGGGATTGATGCGCCCGAACTGTCGCGCTCTATACGTCTCATATTTCTTCGCCTAATCTTCTCCCATTATTCAAAAAACGATGTCTAAAGAGGGCTTCCATGGAGTTTCTTTGTTTGGACGAGAACCATTTCAACTAAACGAAAATGATCTCTCAAATTTAAGTATTGAAGTCATTAGACCCACATTTGAAGTTGAAAAATAGAGGGCGTAAAATAGAACCCACAGAGGGTTTAGTTTAAGTTGTCATTTTCTCTCTCTCATATAGTTTAAAAACACTCTTTGAAACTCAGCGTGTCAGAAGAATAAACAGCCGTAGTGAAAGCCTTAATGGCCTATAAGGCGCGATAATTATTTATTATAAACCAACAGGCCATTAATTCCACAACACAAACGGAAATGCAAGTTTGCAGGCAAACAGTAAAATTCACGCGCGTAGCCTCAAAACAAAACTTAAAGAGTTCTTGTTGTTAGTCCTTGTCTAAGAACAATGTTTTAGAACATTTCCAGAAAGGACTGCCGGCGGATTTTTGTCTATTTGTGAGGAGAATAATGCTATATTAGTAAATTGACCAGAAAGTACGAACTTGAAAGAGTCAAAATCAAAATATCTGGGCCAACTTTGTTTATTAGAGCCAATTATTAAAGCAACGGTCTTGCGAACAGCCTCGAGCCGTCTGAAGATCGAGGGAACAGTTTTTCCCTATACGGATCGAGCTAGGCCGGTAAATGACATATTTATTTTCCCAACATTTTCGAGTTTGCAGGGCAATTTTGGAAGGTTCAAGATTGCAGGTGCGCGGATAGGTTTCATTGAGTTAGGTAACAGGAAACTGGGGAGCGAATGTAATCATAAACTCTTCAAACTTTAAGTTAAAGCTTAATTTTCTAGACCAAAAACTACCCTATCATCTCACAAAATCGTAGCCGCGGCATATTAAAGCAACACAGCCCAAAACAGCGGCAATTAAAAGCTAATAATCTAGCTTCCTAAACGCATTAGGGAGCATTTCCATTGCCCTTGCTTGAAGAAGAAAAATTTTGAAAAAATCTACTTAGTCTAATTCCTTTCTTTTTACGTTTTACATTGAACTTGTAAACGTATATGTGCTGGTTCTTCGGAAACACGCAATTCAGTTTATCATTTAGCGAAACTGTTCGTTGTAATTTCAGTTTTAATCAAAGCAAACTGTGCGCCGGGCTTTTGTATTCATTCAGTGGCAGTTGAAAAAAGCAAATTTCCAGTTAAGTACACATTCTTGAATAAAAATATGCGAAATCTCGATAAACGAAGGGAAAAAAACGAAAAATGAAGTCATTTTTACCAAGTATCGGAGTCAAAAGGCATTACAGCGAGCAAAATTCAAAAAACTAACCTGCCGTGTAAAGTGAAATAAGTAACAAACGTACGAGCTGCGATGCAAAGCTACAACCAAACACAAAATAGAAACGAGTACTCGCCTTTTTAAGGAACTACAAGGCCTTTAATTTCCGTCCTTGTTGGTTTTGCCACTTAACAACATATGTAAGAATTGTAAGTTGACGAAAAATTTGCATCTTTTAGCCATAAATCTACACTGAAATTTTTCCGAGTTCAACCGAGTTTCCTGTTTTGCAATTTTCATTCGACAGTTTTTGTGCGGTTACCATGACGGTGGTCAGATCTAGAGATAGGAAAATTCTGCTTGCTCCCGGAACCAACCATTTAAGTTAACAGTATGAATGAAGCATTTTCGAAACACTGCCAATAATTTCTAGAGTAATTTTTTCACATGTAGCTGGCATTTCTGGCTTTTTATTTTTTGCCACCTAATAGAAATTTAATTCCTTCAGTTCTCTTCAACAAAACCATTTTTTCACCTTTTCTTAGGAAATGATCAGTAACGCCGGAAAGTTCCAGAAAAATGTAAGAAACACGAGGACAACGCACGTGAGCCCCGAAATATACGCAGTTCTCCTTCCGACGATAAATTTCCAACACTTTTTACCGAAAGATTCAAATATTTAAAACTACTGAACACTGAACATATAACCATGCTCAAAGCAATTACTTATCGCATTGAAGTATATCGAGGTTGTTTACACATGTAAGTTGTGGGTTTGAAGCTTACATCGTTCCTCCGCACAATAAATTACAGAGATATGACCACTCAAAAAGCGGAATTAAACTGCAAAAAGCCTTCCTTTTACCCTCAGATCCAATACACGTAAGCGGAGATGTATAAGTTATCAAAGTCAGCGGTAAAAACGCGGATGCAGGAGGGATTGACACGCTCGAACCGTCGCGCTCTATACGTCTCATATTCGCGTAATCTTCTCCCATTATTCAGAAAACGAAGTCTTAGGAGGATTTCCATGGAGTTTCTTTGTTCGGAATGGAACCATTTCAACTAAACGAAAATGATCTCTTAAATTTAAGTATCAAAGTCACTTAGACCGACATTTGAAGTTGAGAAATAAAGGGCGTAAAATAGCTCCCAAGAGGGTTCAGTTTAAGTTGTCATTATACGTGTCAGCGTGTCAGTATACCAATAGTGGAAGCCTTAATGCTCTATGAGGCGCAATACTTATTATTTTATTATAAACCAAACCATTAACTCCATAACACAAACGAGGAATGCAAGTTTGCAGCTGCAGGCAAACAGTAAAATTCACGTGCGTATCCTTAAAACAAAACTAAAAGTGTTCTTGTTATTAGTCCTTGTCTAAGAACAATGTTTTAGAACATTTCCAGAAAGGGCTGCCGGCGGATTGTTGTCTATTTGTGAGTAAGACAATGCTATATTAGTAAATTGACCAGAACGTAAGAAATTGAAAGAGAAAGGCCTGCTTGCAGACTGTTGTCTATTTGTGAGGAAAAAAATGCTATATTAGTAAATTGACTTGAAAATAAGAACTTGAAAGAGATAAATCAATTATATCTGCGCCATTTTTTTTTTAGAGCCCATATAATTTTGGCGCCAAGTATGCCTTCTCTGACAAGATATATGCACTAGCAAGAATTAATGCACAAATTTTATTCATAATTCCATTTATCTGGCGAGCTATTTAGCAACGCTGTATTTATGATGGTCATGAACGAACTGTGACACCGCTTATTTCGGTAATTCTGATAAAACTTTCGAAAAAACAAATTCGCGCGCCTTCAACAAGGCAGAGTTGCGCATCGAGCCACAAATGGCCTTCACAGCCAGTGCTTAACCCAGTTTGTGCATCATGTGAGCAAGTTATTACTACCCCTTCTGGATGAAACGGTGATCCAGCTATTAGCTGCCATTGCAGGGTGACTCCTAGAAATATACTTGATTTCTCGAACGCGACACAAAGGCCTTGTTTGAAGCTTTGCCAACAGAACGTATCAAGTCCTTTAATTTTAAGTGTGAATGAAGCATTTTCAAAGCACTCCCAATAATAATTTTAACAGCTGGCATTTCTGGCATCAAGAATGTTTTGCGACCAAGCAGAAATTCCTTTTTTCTCTTCAATAAGATTTTTTTTTATCTTTTGGTAGGAAATGGATCAGTAAACGCCGGAAAACATGCGTTTTCTTGAATTTACATGAATTCAACGTTCCAGAAAAATGTAAGAAACACGAGGGCAACGCATGCGAGCCCCGAAATATACGCAGTTTTCCATGCGGCGATAATATTTCCAACACTTTGTACGAAAGATTACTGAATGCTCAATAACTATGCCTGAAATAGTCATAAAATGCACTTTTACGTAAACCCCCACGTATTACTTACCTTTGATAGAGCCAAACAGGAGATTAGAATAGTAGAGGAAGAGTACGAAGGATTTGAAGTTTCTCTTATTCTGTTGCCGTGGTCGTAGCGACCGTTTTGGGTAGTGTGCTTCTTGTGATAAATGATAAGTGATAAATTCAGAGTATATTTAATTAAACAAAGAAGACAGATAGATAGATAGATTGATAACTTTATTAGAGTGCCATCGTTAATAGCAGCTGCCCACGAAGTATGGAGACTAAAGGCATGTCCTTCCGAATGATATGAACCTATTGCAGCCGGCCAATAGATATTCAACCTTCATTATCGCTTTCGTTTTCAGGGAGATCGATTTAGTTCAAGTATAGCAGCCATAGTGACAAGGTCGCCTTGATTCTGCTCTCACAGACTCCATGTGAAACGAAAACGAATAGTGTGCATACAAAATTATCGAATTGATTTAACGAGGTTGTATGCGCACGTATAAGTTGTGGATTTGAAACTTTCACCGCTACTCCACACAATAAATTACAAAGATACGTCCACTCAAAAAGCGGAATTAGACTCCGCACAGCCTTCCTTTCTCCCTCAGTTCCAATACACGCAAGGCGTAGCCTGAGGCATTTTCTTTGTTACGCGCGAAGCGCGAGATGCGTGCGCGAAGCGCGAGACGAGGAGAGACAAGAAAAAATAACAACGCGCTCCGCGCTCGCATCTTGCTCTTCACGCGGAACAAAGAAAATGCCTCGCTGGGCTCAATAACGTCTGTTATCGAGGCTAAATCAAGGCGGCCTTGTCACTATGGCTGCTATACTTAGAAACAAGCCGATCTGCCTGGAGACGAAAGCGATAAGAAGACTTAAATATCTATTGGCCGGCTATAATGAGTTCATGTCATTTGAAACGACATGCCTTTTTGGTTTCACTGAAAAGGCTTTAAATTTATCAGTTTCAAGAGACACATTTCCCAAAACGGTCGTTACGACCACAGTATGGAAAAGAGAAATTTCAAATCCTGCCGTCTGTTCTTTACTATTATTACCTGTTGTTTGGCTTTATGCAAAGGTGAGTAATGACTGGGGGTTAACGCAAAAGTGCATTTCATGAGTATTTCAGGCATTGTTACCCCATACTACTAAATATTCGAATGGTTCAGTACAGTGTACGTGCTAGAAATTTTAGCGAGATGGCTTATTTCATTGAAGAGAAAGAATGAGTAAAGTTTCTGCTAGGTCTTAATAAATACCAAATCATGCTAGAAATGCCGACTGTCAAGAAAATACCCAGTCTAGACATTATATGCGGTGTTTCGAAAATGCTTCACTCACTTCACGACTTTATGCTCTTCTGTTGGCAAGACCTTTGTGTGGCGTTCGAGAAATCAAACATATTTCTAAGGTTTGATTTTCAAATTAGGAAAGGACTTCACCTTGTTTAAAGCAGTCGAATTTGTTTTCTCGAGAGTTTTACCAAGGCGGTTGTCACATTTTGTTCATTGCTATCATAAATTTAGCGTTACTTAATATGGTAGCTCACCTTCAGCTGAAGAAAAAAAAGACGGAAAACAAATAAATCGAATTATAAATAAAATTAGTGCATTTAATTCTTGCTAGTGCATGCATCTGGTCAGAGAAGGCATGCTTGGTGCCAAAACTTGGCTCTACAAAAACAAAGTTGGCGCAGATAATAAATTATCTCTTTCTACAAGTTCTTATTTTGCTGGTGAATTTACTAAAAGGTACTATTAGACAGATAGATGGTTCATAAGTACCTCAATGACAGTATGAAACTGATCATGAATTGCTAATGACCTACAATGCTCAGAAAAGTAATAACAAAGCAGAATTGTTTTCCTCACACACAAAAAAAAACAGTTAGCCACTTCCGGAAATTTTCTAAAACAATGTTTTTTAGACAAGAACTAAAACACGAACTTTTTTAGTTTTGTTTCATGGTTACGCGAGTGAATTTACTGTGCCTACAAATTTGCATTTCCGGTTGTTGGTAGGTCGCTCAAGTATGACGATTAAGTATCCCGGCATAAAAAGTGACGTTTTTTCGTTTAACAAACGCATGACAAATATCGGAAAACATGGCGTTTTCCCCATTTCCTAGTGTTCACCAGGCAGCAAATTCAACACGTTCGGCAAGCTTTCAGCCCGATGAATTCGAGTATTCGTTTCATTTTCCGGTAGTTTGCCGTTGCGGTGGAAGCCGAAAAACAATAAAAGCGTTTTCCGGAGTTCACCGATCGACTGACACACGGCAACGTCAAGTATTCAGCGTTCAATGGAGTTTTCCCACTTAACAGACATACATAAAACATTCATACACGAAAACTTTGCATTCACCGCAGTTAACCACTAAAAACGTGTGTTTCTGGGGTGGTAAATGCCGTGAATCTAGCGTTCACCGATCGGTAAACGCACGGAAAACTGCGTATATTCCGGCGTTCACATGAGTCGTCCTCGTGTTTTCTTGCATTTTTGTGGAACGTTCAATTCATGTAAATTCAAGGAAAAGCATGTTTTTCAGCATTTATCGATCGACAAACGCACAGGAAAAAGTTTGTATTCAGGCATTTTGATCGTGCTTTTTTACGTTGATTTGGGACGGCGAATTCAAATAGTTGACGCAAAGAGACTGGTAACCGTAAGAAGGAATTAATCAGGGACACCCACCGGTTCCCTTCGAGGAATATCAGTTCGGAACTTGCCTAAATCACCTGAGATATTCGGATTTAATTGCAGTGAAAGCTAGAGATTTCTTTGGCGAAACATCACATCGGACTTTAGTAACAAAAAAACTTATTAGTTCCTTTTGTTTTCGGAGGGACAAATATGTCGTTTAGAGTGAAAAATTAGGCCAGCTAGCATTTTCGGAGAACTGAGCCATCAGCAGCTCGGAAATTCGGCCGATAGGATTCTGTTTCTAAAGTTTTCTGCGGCCAAAATTTTCAGCTAAAAACGCCGAACAGATCAATCTGTATTAGCTTACACAAATATGCCTTTTAAAAGCTCTGTAACAATCTAAGAAAGCAGAAAATGATATTTCAAGTATTTTGCTAAAATTTTCTCGTTGGGAGTCTCTGAATAATGGTTTGGTTTATAATAAATAAGCATCGCGCCTCGTGGAGCATGGAGGCTTTCCCTATTGCGCGTTATCTAAGTGAATTTAATACTTAACTTGACGAGATACTTTTTGTGTACTTAAAAAGGTTCCGGTCCGAACCAAAAAAATCCACGGGAAATTAGTCATCTGAAGGCCTTCGTAGGCTTTTCTTTTTTGTATAATGCGAGAAAATTGCGTGAAGCATTTAGAGTGCGACGGTTCGGGAGCGTGAATCCCTCTTCTTGCACCCGCGTTTTTACCGTTGACTCCCATAACTTATACATCTCTGCTTGCGCTTATTGAATCTGAGGGTAAAAGTACCGCTGTTGGAAGTCTAATTCCGCTTTTTGAGAGAGGATTTACGATGAATTGATCTAAATTCAAGAATGACCGCACGTTTTTCAGCGTTTATCGATCGCTAAACGCACGGAATTCGCAGGTGTCTTTATTGTGTTTTCGCGCGTTGTTTGGGACGACGAATTCAAGAAAACGAGGCATTTTCCAGCGATTTCCCTTTAACTAAGTCATGAAAAATAGCTTGTATTTTGTTTTGATTTAATCACCTTTTTGACCGCAAGACTCAAATTTCTGACTGCCGGTTGTCTGGTAAGCAAGGCAGGAAGTTTGCAAAAAAAGAAGAAAAAATAAGTGCAGTGTCACAGTCTTCTGTATTGTTTTCTTCTGTGAATGTTAGAGTGTTGATTTATCCTGTTCATTGTTTTGAATATTTCCGGGTTATTTTGAAAATTCTGTGTCCGTACTCAAAATTGAATTCATTCGAGGGTACAGCCTCTTTCCTTTTCTAACTTTTCTATGGCGCGAGAAAGTCGATGAGTGAAGCGGTGAGTGGAAAGGTTACATGTACGTTTCATGGCATCTGTTGTGTACCTTCAAGAAATTGCTTCTTACCGAGTCAGCCCCGGAGATCGATTCACATAGTGTCAATATATTACCAGCCTGGATTACAAGACGACTTTTAAGGATGATAACAAGGTATGACAACATCGCACAAAACGTGATTGATGAAAGGCAAACAATCGTCCACAGTCTGCAAACGACAATATGGTTAGAAAGTAGAAAATGTTAAGTTAAAACACTTTTGAGTCAATTTGTTGAACAAAAGTAAAGAAATGGAGAAACCTATTCATTAGTTGCAAAACGTAACCCGTATCACTGAAATAAAAATTGTATGATTCATTTGCAATTTTTGAGTCATTATTCAATGCGAGACATAATTCACGCTTATCACACGCATTTCATACGATTGAACTCTCTCTCTGAATTCCGGGGTTTTTACTACAGGAGTGTGGACAAAGAATTTGCGAAAGAACACAGAAACTCAAAACAACAAAATTAACACCCTGTCGTCCAAAGAAGAATACAATGCAGAATATAGTAACACTAAATTTCTTAAGATATTTTTCAGCTAGCAACCATAAAGCCGGGAGGGGGATATTTCTGACAAGAGCGACTCATTATCGGACGGTAAAAACGATATGGAAAAAATCTGCGCTGTAGGAGATTTTCGCGCGAACGTCCTTTAAATAATTCATAACTACTACAGATTGTGACACTGCAAAGTAGGTAATTTCTTAAAGGGGTTCGGTACCGCTGCATACCCCGTCAAGTGACCCAGTGGCCGTATGTGCGGTGTTGGAAGAATACACCGTACTTTTAGTTCCTCTCCATGCCTAAAGGTATATATTTGTACCTCTGACTGATTGGACAATTTGACAATCCAATGTGACCGAAGACATCCCCACCAAAGGACGTATGATTGACACAGTCCCGTCTTTCCTAAGACCAGGCTCCCTAAGTTCTTTTTGTTTTGTAACCTACCCCTATTTGAACAACTTAGAGCTGATTTTACTGAGAAATCAAAGGTTTATTTTTTGGCTTTGGCAACCTGCGTTCTGCCTCTGGCTGTAAGTACAGAAATATATGCTTCGTTTAATTTCGGTTAGTTAATCCTTCTTTTTCCTTGTCAGGTCAGTCATCCAAAACCACACCCTTGCTTGCCAACAAGACCAGCGAACTCAAAAACTGCTCTCCAGCATCAATAGAAGAATTCCCGAGATATTTCTTCAATCAGCATCAAAGGCAGCATGGCGCAGTTATTATCAACTTTGTAATTATATTCTATATGTTCTGGGCCATAGCAATTGTCTGCGATGATTACTTTGTACCCTGCCTAGAAATCATTTGCGATAAGATGGGGCTTCAAACCGATGTAGCTGGAGGTACTTTTATGGCTTTTGGAAGTTCAGCACCTGAACTGTTTATTTCCGTGATTGGTAAGTAGAGGATTTTCCTTGAGATAAGGGGGCTGGAATACCGAAATTTAGGCCAGTTAAAAATTAACATCCAAACTTGCTCGTTAGTCAGTCAAGGTATTCACTTGTATTAAAATAACGAGATCTTCCGTGTTGGTTTCGTAAATCTGAACTTGTGGTTAATTTTATTTTCTACCCCTTTTTTAACAACTTGCAAAACATCAGCCTGAGAAAACAGCTGACTTTTCACGAGGTCGCCACTTGGGCCTTCGCAAAACGACGTCTGAGTAACGAGCGTAGAAATTCCATACTGATTACATTTCTCTACCCAGATCTTGGTAGCGCTTCTGATTCATTGGAATTTTCTTTCAACCAATCAGAAGCACTACCAAGATCTGGGTAGTGACACGTCATCAGTATGGAATTTCTGCGCTCGTTACTCAGAAGGCCATTTTGCGAGGGCTCAAGTGGGCGGACCTCGTGAAACGTCGGCTGTTTTCTCAGGCTAGCAAAACATTTCAGTAATATTTACTGGCTATGACGGATATAGAATTTCACAAGATATGACAGCCTGGTTCAAACAAACGAAACGCAATTGAAGGCAAGTTACTGAGCATACTCAGTAATGAGAAAAGACGACATGTCAGCCTGGAGACTGTCCCTTTAAGGTATACTCATGGTCATGTTAAATATTTTTTTCACTCAGGTGTCTTCGTCACCAAAGGTGACATTGGCATCGGTACTATTTTGGGATCAGCTGTATACAACGTGCTCTTCGTGATTGGTGTATGCGGAATTGCATCTGGAACGGTAAGATATATTAATTTTATATTCATTAATTTTGTTTATAGCCTAGCCTGCTTCGGGACTGACCCCTCACGAGAATCTTCATATGATGTAAGTGGGGTTTCAAGGACGAAGAAGAATACCAAGCAGCGGCTTTGCTTTCACTGCCTCATGAACACAAATTAATGATTGTGCGCGGTTGTGGACTGTTTCCCGGCTGTAGGATCTTCACTATTCACTGGACCATTTACAGACTTTGAAAAAGTTAATGAGACCTCTAAAAAATCTCCAGATTTTGTTTGTAAATTTCTAATCGCTGCAAACATGGACACAACAGCCATTTTGTAAATTCCATAAAAGGCCTGTAAATTTTAACCGCAGTTTGGGCCGTTAATTTCTATAACGACCACGAAATGTTAGTGTTTTCCCTGTAATTTTTTAAAACTACAGGTAAATTAGAGTTCTTAAAATGTCAGTAGAATCTCTAGATCTTCCTTGTAATTTTTTTTGCACATTTTACAGACATTTTGTTAACTTTATATAAGTGCTGTAAAAGCTTACAAAATGTCTGTGGAATGTATTCATAATCTTATTAATGAGCAATTAACAGACATTTTCTACCATCTACGAGAATCTCTATACAATGTGTTTTTTGCCAGGTCACAATAATCTCCTCATTTTAACACTAGTTATATATTGGCTACTCAGTGTTATGTTTCAGAAAGACATTGACAATAACAATAATGTTTCATTTACAGAGATTTTCTAGCACTGTAAGTATAGTGCAATTTTAAAAAATATATGCGGCTTTAATAAATTGCAAGGCAAGTCTTAGTTCTTAAACGACCTATATTTTCAAATAAAATAGTCCAAAGTTACATTAAGTATAAATGGGTGAAAAAAGGGGGAAAACTTGATACTTTTTCTTACATTCATAATAATTCGATTTTCCCTCAATATAACTTTTGAACTACCTTTGTGCTTCAACCTTCCCTAAATAAAGAGTTCGTTACCAAGAAGACCAATAAAGTTCTCCTGGGTAGAGATTGTGCCTTTTGGGGTAGACACCACAAGCTTGTTCCGCTTAGTTTTCAAGTCCATCTGTTTGTCATCATCTACTCTCTTTGCATTCAAGTAGAAAAGCCCTACAATTACGGCCATTGACCTTGGTTGGGCATTGGCCTTGGAACATGAAATAACAATGAGAAAAAGGTTGTGTGCTAGAAGATAACTAGTGAAGCCAAAATAAGAATTTGTCTTGATGAGACAATGAGAAGGGTGAACCAGCACCACATTTGATTTTCATTAACTAAAGGGTGGATTTAACCTAATTACAATTAGGTAATGTAAAGATTCCTCAAGCTAGAGCAGAGAACTAACAACTGTCAATGGTTTCAAAAGATTAAGGAACTAAAGGGAAAATTAGGCCCCGTATATGTCAGAGAGATTTTACAATGCCCCGTTTACACCGTTTTACAAAGATTTTTCAGAGGTTTACAATTCCAAGACTAGAAGTTAGGCCTTTTGGTAAAGCTTCCCAAGGAGGGAGATCTTGGCGATTGCAAGAATTGGAAATTCATCGTGCTGCTGACGATAGCTAGCAAAGTACTTAGTAAGATTATCTTGTTGGGAATGAAGGACTGTCTTGAAGAACGGCTCGAGACGAACAAGCAGGATTTTGCATGAAGCGTTCATGCTGCGATCATATAACAACCTCAAGGATAATACTAGAGCAGACCTTAGAGTGGAACATTGAGCTATACATGGTTTCTGTAGTCTTTGAAAAAGCCTTCGATTCGATAGATCGGGACATGCTTTGGAAGATCTTGTGTTATTAAGGTGTCCCATTGAAGGTCATCAAGATGATCCAGGTTCTCTTAGAGGGTCTTCAGGCAAAAGTGATGCACGAAGGAACGATGACTGCTCAGCCCTTTGAAATGAAGACAGGGGTCCGCCAGGGATGTATGCTAAGCCCCCTCCTTTTCCTTGTGGTACTGAGTGGATAAAAGACAAACTTATGGTGAGAGCAATAGAAGGATACAGTTTACCATGTTTGAGAAGCTTGACGACTTGGAGTTTGCGGACGACCTAGTTTTGCTGAGCCAAAAGATCAGGCAGGCATGGCAGAAGTTCGAGGTATTCCAAGAGCAAGCTGACAGAGTTGGGCTGAAAGTGAATGCATCAAAGACTAAGGAGATGAGGATTCGAGCTCCAGCAAATGCAAGAGATATCATGTATAGAGGAAAGGCCTTGGAACAAGTTACTGTCTTCACTTTGACCTCGGCAGTACTGTCACCACAACCGGGGGTACAGTCAGGAAGATGTTGAGGCGATATGCAGAAAAGCGCAAGTTGGCTTTTCCATGTTAAGACCACTTTGGAGATCCTGGTACATATCTTTGTGGAGAAAGCTGAGAATCTTCAATTCGAACGTGAAGTCCTTCCTGTTGTATGGATCCAAGAAATGGCAGTTGACCAAGACTGATTTGCATTTCGTGCGAACAATTTCCTGAAATTTCCATATTGTCAGTTAGCGCCTCGAGTTAGCAAGGTGGCAAAAAATAAGGTCAGGTGACGTTAGGTGACAAGAATTTAAAAGAACAAGTGTCACTTGTAACGCACACATTTCGTTGTTCAGTCGCCGATGTACAAGTTCGGATCAGGGGATTTCAAGGATTTATGGAAAACGAATCGTAAGTTGTGAACTGTTTGCCATTTCAATTGCGAATGATGTAAATAGTAACTTGTTTTCTAACTGATTTCAGTTGACTACGATTGTAACTCGATGGAACAAAGCCGTAATGTCTAGTGCAAAATATAATCTTCAAAACTTTCAAATCCCTCGCTAATCTTCTACAGAAGTAACGCCTTCACGCATAGGCGCGAATCAAAGGCAATATCAACAAGCTCCAAGCCTTTATTAACCGTAGACTCCGTTACATCCTTGGAGTCTTCTGGCCGAGAAAATATCAAATGATGATCTGCAGCAGCGCACCAAGCAAGAGAGGGTGGAGGTCACCATCAGAGGTAGGAAATAGAAATGGATCAGCCACACTCAGGAAACCCATTACCAACATCACAAGGCAGGCCCTTGAGTGGAACCCTCAAGGAGCTGGGAAGAGAGGCAGGCCGAGAAAGTCATGGCGAAGGACCATCAAGCAAGAATACGAGGATATTGGAATGTCCTGGGAGCAAGTGAAACGGACGGCACAGAATTGAGTCCGCTGGAGAAAGACTGTGGAGGTCCTATGCTCCGATCGGAGTGGGGAGGACGAGACTAGCTTAGACATTGCCCGTTTATGCCTTTTTTAGAGATGTTTTACAGAGATTTTACAATGCCCCTTTTATGCCTTCTTACAGAGTTTTTACAGAGATTTTACAGTGCCCCATTTACGGCTTTTTACAGGAATTTCACAGAGAATTTGTTATGCATCGTTTTCGTCTTTTCACAGTGACATTATAACGCTAGGTTGGTCAGACATTGCGAAACCCACACATTGTCTGTAAATCGAAAATTTATAGGCCTTTACAGAGTTTCTGCGAAGTCTTTAAATTGTGGTCGGTATTTTATATTTAAATCCAGTATAATTTACAGATATTCCGTGGAGATCTAAAATATTTGCACGGTAATTAAGAATCCATATGAAATGTCTAAAAAGTAACAATTTACAAACGTTTTGTAAATAACAAGTTACACGACTGTAAATTTCTGAGTTAAAAAGTGTCTGTAAAATTCTGATTCACAGAGATTTGGTGAAGTCTGTAAATGGTCCAGATTTTCCTGTGATTGTCTTTGCTACGAAACAAATCATAAAGGAGAAATAGCTATGTTTTCTGATACAATACTATGCAATACTAACAATACTTTTTTAGTTCTTTCACCTTGTTTTTTCAGAACTAATTTACATATATATTTAATATTAACCTAAAATTAATCTCTGTCACTATAAACTTACAATATCAAAAAATAAATTAAAAATATGCTAACTATAAAAGAAATGGATGGAAAGTAATTAAGTAGAATGTCTTCAAATCTCTGCATAGTTCCTGCATTACGTATCTCTTAAATTCTCTATTGTTAGTAGAGTACTTTGTTTTCGCGCTGAGAGTATTATAGGTCTTTACGGCATGATAGAAAAAGGAACGCTGAGGAACTGAGGTACGGCAAAAGCGAAGCTTGATCAAGATGGTCGTTGTATCTAGTTTTAAAATTGTGAGTTTCTGACCGGGTAGAGCTATGTGTTTTGATCTATGTGTTCGCTTCTTGACAATAGTTCAAACCGAAAACGTCAATCCTACAGGTTTTGGAGTATAAGGGAATCACCAACGACAGAATCTTTTCTGAGGACTACTTTCTCTGCAAACCTCTCTCTTTTGTGTATAACACTAATAAATATCAGTTTTTTCTGCCTTCTTTCAGGTTTTGTACTTAGCCTGGTGGCCTCTGGTCAGAGATATGGTGTTTTATCTCCTAAGCATTGTGTTCCTGATGCTTGTGCTTAGAGATAACCTTGTGATGTGGTGAGTGTATTTGTGTCAGTTTTAAATGGGATTTTTATCACTTAAAGGCCCCGTCCACACGTATCTGAAAACGATTTTTTTTCTCTCCGTTTTCACAAGAATTCGTGTCCACACGTAGCCTTTCTTGAATCGTTTTCGCCCGTCCACACGAAAACGTTTCAAGAAAGGCTACGCCAATATTCTGATGTAGCATGCGCATGGCGCTATTTTCGTCGTTTCTCGTGTCTGTCTTCGTTAGGAACTTGAAAAATTGCAAGGAAATAGTTGAAAGATGTCGCAGTAGCAACAAAAACCGGGTAGATCTAAGGGCAAGAACAAGGCTGACTCGTTTGTTTGGCCGGACGGATAACGAAATGGAGCTCCTTCTTAAAGTTCCAATCGAATAAGACCTAGGAAAATGTCGATTGGGAATCATGCCAGGACAAAGAACTCCGATATTCTGGACCTTTTTTAGCACACTAGCTTCGCCATTTTGCAGTTAGGTTTGTTTTTCGCGCGGCTTTCTCGTGGGGTAGGCTGGATCCAACACTGTGACGTCATCGTTTTGGAAAAGTTCCGTTTTCACCATCCAAACGAAAACAGGAAAACGGTTTTTTTTTAAATTTCCACTTTGGATAGCGTTTTCGAAAGGTTGCGTTTTTGGCCGCCGTTTTCACCGGATACGCGTGGACGGAAGGCCAATCCGCAAAGAGAAAGATGCGTTTTCAAACGAAAACGGATACAGGTGGACAGGGCCAAAATTTGCTTTTGTAACGCATTTCTTTTTGTAAGACACCCTGCATTTGGCATGTTATTTGCAATGTTAAGGCTGCACTGGACTATTGTACATGAAACTATTCATAAGCCAAATTTCTGGGGTAGGTGTTCTCTTCTACAGCCTCACTTCTCGGAAATGTTCAGGCCAATTCCAACGAAAGTTCAAATGTGTATTAGGATGAGATGAAGTTACATCATGTTAGTAATTGTATCGGCAGATAGCGGTTCATGTTGATGCTTAAAGCTGGTTAAGTTACAACTGCAGAAAAGCAACGTTTGTGCCCAATGTTTCTCATTGATAAGGATCTTAAGTCAAGTGGTTTTGTGACGTAATCGTAAATGCTAACCTTTTTTGTGATGTGATGGAAGCAGGTTTTGCAATTTCAAGACTCGTCAAAAGTTATCGGCTTCCAAGGGAGTAAAACGCTCGATCTTAAATTCAAATGGTGTTTTTACAATTCTGCCATCATCACATTACATAGCTGTGTACTAAGGTTGTATCCCTTGTCTATCATTTCCTAAAACTCTATATCCGGCGCGACAAAAAATTGGACACAAAATTGCGTGTTTTCTTTCCTCCGAAGATAATACGAGTCCAGATAATGTATTTAACAATGTTCACGTTTTAACGCGGTGAATATGATTATGATAATTTGGCTGACAATCCCTGCATGAAGTGCACAAACCGCAGAACAAAGAAAAATAGCGTGATAACGGTTGCCTAGTTTTTGAGGACAAAGCAGGTTTCGAGATTTTCAGATATACAATCACTCAACTGACAAGAGAAAGACAATATGAGTACATGGAATTGCTGAAAGAAAGGTGATGACTGGATTTTCTTTCGTTTTTTTTTGGAAAACGGGGCGGGGGGGGGGTGCATTTTTCGCAGCGTACGGTTTCTTATAAAATTTATGGGTCTAGGAGGGGATTTACCATTGAGTTCAGCAATCACACAAACACTGCAATACGTATTACGCATACCCAGTTACAACAATTTCTTAGTGCGCTCACTGGTTATTATGACCACCCCCGACTTCGCAGTGTAGTGGTGCTGGTGGCTCCTCGTCAACCAACCTCCATCCACGATTACGTTAATGGCCGGGACATCCCGATCTTTGACACCTGCTGCATCAACAATGAGCCTTTCTAGCCTCAATAATCTCTGTGGTGAAAGCCTTCAAGAAAGTTTTCTCGTCAGGGGAGGGTATATTCAAAGCTGAAAACACCTCCTTCATATTTGCGTAACCACTTCCAGTGCTCATAAAGCCCCATACTGCGGCAATGTTTATACAGTGACGCATGTGGCCACTAGGGCCTTTAGACTTTGGCTAGGTTAGTCATGCCACAGCCTACACACTTAAACTGGATGACACAGCCCAAACCTTTGCGTTCAATTTCTTGATCCATGCTGGGTTTCCCATCACTGACAGTCTGAAGCATGGTCTATAACTCTTTGAAGTGACTTGCCAAAGTGACTGAGATAAACAATTCTATTCCCTTGTAAATTTGCAGTTGGACTTCCTCGTTTTTCGTTGTTGTATTTTCTTTAGCTCCATTTCGGCACTTACAGATTTATTTTTATGGCGGTGCCTTTTATATCTTCCCGACTTATGGTATAGTTTTCCTCCCTGTGTTCTCTCCATGATTGCCGGTGAGAAGGCTTCACGTGTTCCGAAATACTTTAATTTGTATTGGCCTTTCTTCGAATAAACTTAGTGTTGACAAAAAAATCAACTTAATTTTGTACATTAAAATGCAAGCCTTTCCTTTTTCGAGCAATGGCAATGAAAATATATAAGCGTTGTGCTAAATAAAAATAAAGAGGTTTGATTTTGAGTTACCTGTGAAAAAATGAGCATTCGAAACAAGCACCATATACCAGAAATTCATTTCAATCACACGTGCAATTTCTAATACGGTACACCAAAACAGATTACACTGAATAAATTAATCAGAAATTGAAAACCTATCTTCTCGTGAATAATTCGCTTTTTGTCAGAGGTTGTCGTCGCAGTGCGTGCATACATTTCAAATAAATGCATACTAAATAGAACTAGTCTCCAGTGCGGCCTTAACAGAGACAGGCAATGAACAGCGAAACAGGTAAAAGCCGACGAGAAATGCCTGATCTACGTCACAGATCGGGATTAGCATACACAACCATTGGAGACTTTGAATAATAATGCACAAGGAGCTATGTCAAGGTATTCTCATTCATTTTTTTTTATCTGACAAAATTACTTTTTACATAAGGAAACCTCAAAATAATATAGTTTCCAATGGTATAAAGACACCAAAGAAGTAATAATATACCAAAACTAATCAAGGATGGTTACGACTGAGGGAGAATAAGACGGACTACGAATAACAAACTTGAAACAAATTGTCAGTTTAAATCGAAAACTCGCCAACGTTATTTTTACTCTCTGTATGCTGTGTCCACCTGTCGTCCTTTAAGCATCTCAGGAAAGTCTTTTGATTGATAATTTTGCAGGCCAGAGGCAACAGCGATGGCTTGCTCCTACTCAATCTACCTTCTCATCATGTACTTCAATCCTCGCATAGAGGCATGGCTTTACAAAGTAACCAACACGACAAGACCCGAGTATAAATCGGACGTGCACGCCTCGAACGGCAACAACAACGGATATTCACAGGTTCCTAATGATGAAGCAGACGAATCAGAAAAAGACGTGATCAAAGCTGATGAAGATAAAGACGTTGAAAAAGGAACGCCAGAAGAAGAGAAAGGAGCTGACAAGCCAAACAAAGCAGATGTTAAAGAACACAAAGGATTTCAAGGTAATATATATTTTCAGTGTCATCCATTTCTTCGTTGTTTCAAGCCTTGGAAGAGTCTTGGAAAAACAGCTCTAGTTTCCTTGGTGCCCATGGTGATGTCTACCAACATGGCATTTCTCCCTTTTTCCCTTGGCTTATTGTTTGTTTGTGGTACTTTTATCCAAGGTTAATTATTTACTTACTTGTCTAGAAATTTTTAAGCTGAAATTAAACACTCTTTTGTTACAAATTAAATATCGTGGCTTTTGCACAGTTTATTTATTTTTAACGACGAAACTATATTGTAGGAACCATAATCGTAAAAGCCACGTCTCATATCATGAATAACATGCGTATTCTTATAAGTATCCTGGGTTATATGTCACTGGTAACAGAGAAGAGTTTAGCGCCAGGAGGACTGTACGAAACGATCTTCTGCCTAACAACAACATAAATACAGAAACTCAAAAACCAAAAACTGTCTCTTTGGTCTACCCTCGCTTTAAAAGCTGTCCGTGTTGCATTTAGTTTTTTGGGGAATACAGAATTACTCAATCGAGTGACAAAATTAGAAATTGTCTGGCATATTGTGATGACCTGGCCCTGGTCCTATGTTCACAGCGGTCAAACGCACGACACGTGCGCAGTTCCCACCATAATTTTACTAAAGAAAATACAGACACATATCGAAAGTTTTACTTTAACCGCAGAACGTAACGCCGTTTCTGAAAACTTGAGCTTTTTACTTTGAACATGTGTTCAGAATGAAGTAACTGGCACCCAAAAGTTTTATCGGCGCGAAATTTGGTTTATCGAGACATTTTATGCATCGTTTTCATACAAACGTCGCGCTCGTAAAAGTCTGAACTGATTCAAACGTCAAGGCTCTGAAAAACGGGAAGTGAAGTTGTTTTTTGCGTTTGACCACTGTGAAGGTCCTATGAGCTAACATCTGGTCCTTCATTTCCATTTATTCAGGCAGCGGAGAGCACCTCGCTCATCACCACGAATACGATCAACACAGACCACACGAAGTCCCAGACCTCACTCTTGGAACGCCTTGGAGTCCCCCTGAAGGGATTTGGGCCAGAATATGCTGGGTTCTTTGTCTTCCAATTAACATATCGTTCTATCTCACCATCCCGGATGTGAAGAAAGAATCATGCAAGAAGTTCGTGCCTGTTTCTTTCATGGTTTGTATAGTCTGGATCGCATTCACCTCCTACATCCTTGTGTGGATGGTAACCATTATTGGATACACGTTTATGATTCCGGACACGGTAATGGGCCTTTCACTACTCGCCTTTGGAACTAGCGTGCCGGACACCTTATCAAGTATCTTCGTAGCAAAGAAAGGTAAGATATTCGCTGGCTATAAATGATGGCCCTACTGCATGATTATAAGGACGGCTTTTTAAAGAAGAGTCGGTAACCCTATTGAACCTTGGCTTTTTTTGAGTTCTTGAATTCAGGAAGTAGGGGAATAAAGTGCCCCCCTCCCCCCTCCTCACCTCCTTCCCTCCCAGAGTATTGAAGCTACAATAACAAAATTTCTATTTTCGTTGAGGGCCACAGCATGAGCTTATGTCGTCATGTAACGTACAAATTACGTCATAATTTCCAAACGGTGGCCTTTTTGGCTTTTTTTCCAAAACCTACGAAAACTACCAAATCAATCAAAAATTTATTAAAACCAATAAAAAGAAACTCCAATCATCTAGAAATGTAAAAGATATCGCGACAGGGTTATAAGTTATTGCTTAAAATTGTCAGTGAACAGATGAAAGATGGTTGCCATGGCAACATTAAAGTCCACAGACAGTAACATGTCCTTCTAGATTGTTCCCGATAAATTTCACGAGAAGTCACAACGTTTGGTGGCTGCTGCTTGCATAAAGTGAAATTTTATGGTACAATTAATTGATAGTTAAATTTTTTATTGTTTTTGTAATAGAAGTATTTTAATGTTTTTTTCTTTCTACACACGACCACATCAGCTCTGCTGTAATTGGTCTTCATCGTGTATAAATAAATGCTTATTATATTATTATTATTATTATTATTATTATTATTATCATCATCATCATCATTATTATTATTATTATATTATTATTGTTATAATATATGAATCATTCATAGACAGGGCGGGCGCTTTGTGCTACGCCCCCGCTCCCCTTTCCCCTCCCTCTGGGCTAAAAAACAGAAGTACAGACTACTCGAGGCACGTTGATGTGAGCAGAGCAAAACCTCAGAGAACGAGCATCGTAAGACGCACCTTTTTTCCTAGCTGGATAGAGAGCCTGGAATTGTGAATTACTTTGGCAACTGCGCAAATTTTAGGCACTGAAATTTTTAGGAACTCAAGTTAAGAAAAAAGTTGGCGATTCATTTTCAAAATGTCTGAATCTTTTCTAGAAGATTTCAAAATTGCGCTGTTTCAAAAGGAATCTTACCAGTCATTTCTGTGAAAAGTTGAGAAGGTTTCAAAAAAAGAGGGAATGCTGAAGATTTATAATTAATCGCCCAAAGATCGTTTTTAGATACGAGAAAGACGTTAAGCAATTCGACCGAATAAAACATGCAAGAGAATATGCATGACTTGATATATTCTTTCCCAAATTAACCTGCGATCAGGATCTATTTTCGTTTCGCTCGATAAACCATTTCCGCGGGAAACGCGAAACAAAAAATATAGCCTGATATTTTAGGGAGCGATCTACGTAAGAGAATGTGAGAGCGCGGCTAAAATTTGGCCTGATTGCGGGTTATTTCCTTGTCAACTTATCAAAATCTTTACATTTGAGACTTACATAATCTTTCTTAAGGTGGAAAAATCCCTTTATTTTAAAGAAATATATATGACAAATTGTTTCAATTCTTGTCTTGCAGGTGACGGAGATATGGCCGTATCTCACACTGTCGGTAGCAATGTGTTCGATATTCTCCTGGGCTTGGGTATTCCGTGGCTTATCCAGGGAGCTTTACGGGACTCGGGCGTTGTTATCGACAGCCACGGCCTTTTTGTGGCTTGCTTCTTTATCCTCGGTTCCATAGCCGCCGAATTGTTGGTTATTTATTACTTCAAATGGGTTTTAGATCGTAAAGTTGGGTGTATTCATTTAGTGATTTTCTTCATATTCATGGGGTTATCCGTTTACGTGGAAATGACCGCATTTGCAAAGTATAACCTACCAATGTGCATTGTAGATATTTAGCTCCTTACCTCCGAAAGTAAAAATAGCAATAGAGCAAGATTTGGCAGTATTATTAAAGTTTTGGCTTAGCAAACACCAATAAAGAAATACAGCAGTAAAGGAAAAGTTCAGTTAAAACACTTTTATTTGTATCTTGTTTACATTAAAGGATTTCTTGCACAGACGCGAAAGGGAACTTTATGGGACTCGGACGTTGTTATCAACAGCCACGGCCTTTTTGTATCTTGCTTCTTTATCCTCGGCTTCTTAGCCGTCGAACTGTTGATTAATATTTATTTACTCCAAATGGGTTTTAGATGACAAAGTTGGGTGTATTCATTTAGTGGTGTTCTTCACATTCATGGGGATATCCATTTACGTGGAAATGATCACATTTGGAAAGTATAACCCACCACTGTGCATTGTAGATGATAACCTCCTTAACTCCGAAAGAAAATGCAAATAAAGGAAAACACTAGAAAAGGAGAATTTTAGTTTAATACTTTCATTTGTATCTTGTTCACATTAGAGGATTTCTTACGCGACCGGTGACAAAACCCTCGCGAATTTTTGAAGCCATTTTGGCAGCCTTGGCCAGGGATTTCTCCAATCCAGCATTTTGAATGAGGAGAAGGCCCTGGGGACGAGGTTGCTGATTGATTTATTTCTCTGGAAACTCTTTAATTGGTCTCAGTCTCCTACTCATTTTAAAGTGTAATTAACAGTAGTAAAGTAAAGTCAATAGTTGTTCTTTGAATGGCCATAGTTTATGGTTCATGCACAGACTAGAGAGTTTGTAATGAAATGTATGACTCATGGTTGGATTCTGAGTTACCGCGCTTTTTTTTAGTTTTATTTCGAAGCAGGAGCCCATATATTAACCTGGAACGTGAAACTCTCATACTAAGCCTATGACATGGCGTTTTCAGATCAGGCTATTTTTAGACAGGTCTTACTACTTTGCCAGCGAAAATTTCAGTTCTGCTCCGCACAAGTTGTGATCCACCCACCGAAAGTCCAGCTCTACTTTTGCTGTACACAATTAATTCTGTAAATCCTTTAAGGGTAAAGATTGTGACTGGTGATCAAAGTGCCCGTGGAAGTTTGAACTCGCGAGAAATTCAGTCTAAAAACAGATAGGTCTGTGAAAACGCCGTGTGACACGAATGTGCTCCTGTCCAAAGAGATCAAAATATGTATTCTTCGTGCTGATTTTTGTCGTCTGTCTCTAGACACAACGCAAAGAGAAACAAGATAGCATATGGACAATTGTGAATTGGGGAAATACATTACAAAGTAGAGTGTATTCAATTGAGTGTCATGAAATCTTCAATTTCCTACAGAGGGGCAATTCTATGGAACCATTTACAAGGAGAGTGCCGCAAAGCAGTGTCCCTAAGTAGTTTTATTAAAAGTATTCATGAGCAGAATGCAATTAAAGACATTGATTTAGTAACCTGTACAGTAAGCTAAGACGTTTTAGATGTTTTTAATCGTTTCATTGTCGAAACATCCGTGAACTTGTTAGAAAGAGTTAATTTAAAAGTATTTTAAGATTTCTTAGTGTTTTATTCTAGCGCCTTTTAAACTTATTTTAGTCGAAAATTTTGTGCAATTATATTTCCTATACACGACCCCTCAAGCTGCTAAGCTTAAATGTCATCGTGTATAAATAAAGGTTTTGATTGATTGATTGATTGATTGATTGATTGATTGATTGAAGAAAATCATAACGATAAGGCGTTGGACCGATGGTCTTAGCACTGTTTATCTCCAAGTAATTCTGTCTGAACCACGATGATAAGGTACTGAGATCACAGTTAATAATGTATCAAAATCCAAGAAGAAAAATAACTTAAGGGTAACAGAAGTTTATGACCAAATTTGAAGAGTCTTTTAACGTGAGCTAAAAGGAAAGCTATCAAATAAAATGGAGAAAGGTAGCAACTGACGGAAAATCTACGTTAATTTGTACTGTAAATAACGGATAAGGTTCGTGTTATTTCCTATGGTGAAGCATTTAATCAGTTTAGGCTAGTTTTAGGCATTGGAAAATATCGATACCTACAAGGAACTCTTTCGTTGAAAATAAAAGTTGGCCTGGTGTTGAAAAGTTTGTGGTTGTCTCGATATGCACTATGACTGTACACTTGTATATTAATTTCTTCTTTACCAAAATACCCAAATGTCTTCTTTCATTTACACATTTCTGATAACGCTCTTTCTAAAAAAAAAGTACACTGCAATAAACGATGGACATTTCTGTTCTACGTGGACTTTGGAGTCCGTGGGGGAATAATTTGGCAATACTAACTGGCTGATTATTTTCTTAAACATCGCCACATTTCTGTGAGACATGGGGTTTGATTTTTGCACATGTACTAATATTGGGACTTTAAAACGTTTCATGGAGGTCCCGGGTTCAAGTCCCCCTCTGACCGCTATCTGGAGTTGTTTCACGGCCGACCCGGGTTCAACTCCTCGGCCACACTTGTAAATAGCCAACTGGTCTGCCTGCCAGTTGGGATTTTTTTTAAGGGGGGCGGCGTGGCCGAGTAGTTAGGGCGCTGGACTTGCAATGCGGAGGTCCCGAGTTCAAATCCTCTCTCCTGACCATTAGCTGGATTTGTAACAAGACAGCCCCGTATTCAAATCCTAGGCCACGCTATGTAAATAGCCAACGGGTCAGCCTCCCACTAGTTGGAAATTTTAAAATGTTTATGTTCAGTTTATAATGTTACTTTCTCCGATTTGTGGTGTCCCCAATTAGCACTTTCGTGCTAAATACATCAACACCTAAATAAAGTGATTTGTTTTATTTATTTATTTTATTTATTTTTTATGGAATTTTCTAGTAAACACCTTTATTTATTTATACAGGGGTGATCCAGTCAGAGTTAAGACTGACTCTGTTATCAAAAGGAGCCCTGGCATACTAAACTACTACAATTACAAACTATCTATCAAGACTTGAAGATTATAAAAGCGAAGAAGAAGAAAAAAAGAGAAAAACTTGAAAACGATAACAATGCTATAAAAAATACAAAAATACAAAAACGTAAATGCCTAACTAGCGTAATAATTAGAACTAATTTAAAAATTTATTATAAATTATAACACCATTATAAAAAAATAAAGGCCACCTTTTGCGGCTTCGGACCTAACTTGTGGGATGCGGAGCCAATTACTCTGTCGAGTTATCCTTGGAACGACATCCCGGTTAAAAAGTAAAGTAATTTTGTAAGAACTGTGGAACAGTATTAGCAATGCATTTCTTGACCAACTTAAGGACGGTGCCTCCTAATACAGATGTAGTTTTTGCAAAGGTTATCACTATGGGAAAAAAGCAGATCTTAGCAAGAGTTATTGAAATCCAAAAAGAAAAATGTGGGTAACCACGCATTTTCAGAGATAAATAAGCAGCCATAATTCTAAAAAACCTTAAAATACAAAGAATGTATGGCAATTTCTTTCCAAATTTAAGTTTAATTATCTTTGAAAAATGCGTGGTTACCCCAATTTTCTTTTTGGATTCTGATAACCCTTGCTAAGATCTGCTTTTTCCACATAGACATAAACCGCGCAAAAATGTTGTTGTATTAGTGGGCAAAAATTCCTTAAGAAGCCCGAATATCCCGAGATGCGCAGAACGTATGCGCAGTAACAAAAGGAAGCACCGTCCTTAAAGACATGCTTGTCTGTACGATTTTCAAGTGTATTCCAATTTAAAATTTGCATAGCAGTGTCACTTGAGTCAGACATCAGTGCCATAATTCTGGCCGCTCGACGTTGCAGGCGTTCAAGACGACCTGCATCGCATTTGTTACAGCAGGACCAAACACTATCACAGTAATCAAAGATCGGAGCTATTAGCGACTTATACATAGCATTGATTGCAGCTACTGTCAGAGTTTTTCAAAAGGCGGCCCAACATTCCCACACTTTTACCTCCTTTAGTAATAAGATAGTTAACATGCGCCTTCCATGATAAATTCTCATCAAGAGCAACACTTAGATACTTAAATTCACTGACCCTATCTAGTTCGTAATTTCCAAAGCAGGCCCTAAAACTGGAAACTTGAGTGATCCTAGCTTTCGTTCCAAATACCACAACTTCAGTCTTACGCTTATTTAAAAACAGAAAAGATAGCAATATCTCTTTTCTTTTAGAAAAGAGATATTGCATTGGTTAACGAATTCATTGTAACTTTTTACCATACATTAAACAAATATACTCATAGTGATTTCGCTTAAAGAAACCAAATACGTCTCTGAAGACTCGACGTGGTATGTTTCGGATTAATCTTCTTCAACACTTATCTGAAACGTGGTGGAAACGTTTGTCATTTTTCACTACTTTTCTTCACTTAATAAGCGTGGTGTTGGTTGCTTCTGCAAAGTGTTGAAAATGATGTAATTGTAGCTACTGAGGCGTATAATTTAATTTGTTATCAGTTATACCTTTAAATGTGAGTATCTTGAACAAAGGCAAATGTCAGGACGTTCTCGCGAAAAACTTCCCCAGGACAGATTTTTTCGATACCCTTCTCATGAGTCACTCTTCCCAGAAATGCAAAAAAATTGGTCGGGGGGGGGGGGGGGGTCCACCGACTTCGTTTGAGACTCAGAGCATGTAGAAAAATACCCCAATTTTGAAAAATCCACCATTTCGACTCGACACGACTTCACTACTGGTATTAGTTGAAAAACATTTTGAAATATTTAATGAAGACCCAGTTTATAAGCCAAATTTCGTTTAAGTGGGTCGATCAAGTGAATAATTTTAGCTGATGTCTTCCTTTCAATTAAACTCGATCTTTAGGGTGGATTCCAAACGCTGTACAGCGAAAACAGCACACATTTGTTTTCACATTTTCACAAAACGTAGATAATTGATAAAGAAAGTGATATTCAAAGAAAAACTGGGTCACTGAACATTTGCATTGAGAGAGTTGAATCCGAGCATAGATATAAAATTCCCACCTTCGCTACATTTCTTTTTTAGCGCGCTCGCGCTCGATGTATGACGTGGCATGACACTGGGCCGTTTATAACATAGAGGGCAAAATTACTGATTGCTGATTAGTTGAGACAGAGGGCGTTTTTTCTTAATTATCTTTTTAACGAGGGCAAAATTACTGACTCCTGATTGGCCAAGCGCAAAAAATACTCGCATTTGATTGGCTGAGCGGGAGAACGCGCCATTTGCATTTTGTAAGCATCTTGAAACGAAAGCAGATTTTGGATTTGAGTTGTTCAACACAAGGATATCGCTTCAGAGTTTAAATTCAACCGAGTTTGTTGGAAATCGGATGATAGCTCGAAGAGAAATTCCAGAAGGTGAACCTGAATGTTTTACTGGGAAACAGTAAATGGTTATTTGTTTTAAAACTACCGAAGACCTTGTTAATTCAGCGAGCGAGAGAAAGCTTCGCAACTCAAGAAATTTTACTTAGTTTGAGTTTTAAGTTTGTTTGTTACTGAACTAGAATAGTAATTATCTCATAAGATGAACATATGCATAACAGGCAGTTGTTTTTTTTTTTGTTTTCGTTACGCTGAGCAGCAGTTTAATAAACTGCTTGTGTGGAGAATTTATTTTGCGCGAGTCGGGTAATTTTGTGAAAACTAACTTACTAACTAATTTATCCTTAATTATAACTGATCATTTCATTGGGCATTGTGGCATATTTTGCGGGCTAAAATGGGGAAATCAGGGGGCTAAAATATATTTTAGCCCGCTCAGATCACCAATCAGAAGCGCGAAAACTAGTTAGCTACATACCAACCAATCAGAAAACTAGCTGGAAACCATTCAAACGATTTGCGCTGTTTTCTCTGTCAGTTCTGTTTACTTCACTCGCTTCTTTGGAGCTCTTGTGTTTGTGACAAAAAAATGGCCGATGAACAACCAAATTCTCAGTCTTCCCAGTTGGATGAAGAAGTTTTTAAACAAGCTCGAAGAAGCTGTAAGTGAAAATATTGCCTATAGTAGCTCCATGCAAAGAGAAGAAGTTAAGGTCTGTTTGTCGTCGACGAGCGAAACTCGCTCGTCCGTTCAGGCATTAACAAAGTTATGCCAAACTGCCAATTGTACAATTAACATCAACACTGCTAAATGACTTATTTTCTGCTGGTTCTACTGAGGATTGTATCATTTTTCTTTCAAACATTTTGGAACAGAAACTATTTTTTTAAAATATTTTCCGGTTGTATTCTGCCGTGTTTGTTTGTAACTGTTTGCGATAAAATTTATAAACACCGTGCCGTGATTTCTTTTCTCAATACCCTCTGAAATGATTATGGTAGTAACAGAGTTGATGTTCTTGGGCGTAAATATGTTTTTGACCCTTCTCGGAGCTCATTTTAACCCTCGCCTGTGGCTCGGGCTAAAATGAACCTGAGTAGTAAAGGGGGCTCGTATGGGTCCTAATGCTGGCTTCTGATTGGTCGAGAGCAAATCAATGACGTCACCGGAACCGGAAGTGACCGGAAGTGCCTGGAACCAGAAGTCACATGTTTTAGAATGGGAAACCGCTGACCAGTGGGAAAAAAGGATCGTGGGCTCATACAACCGGAAGTCACATGTTTTAGAATGGGAAACCGCTGACCAGTGGGAAAAAAGGATCGTGGGCTCATACAACCGGAAGTCACGTGTTTTGGAATGGGAAACCGCTGGCGAGTATGAAAAAGGGATCGTGGGCTCAAGGTGGGTTAAAACCGCTGAGAAAACGCGGGCTCCAAGTCCAAAGTCCAATTTTGGGAACGGGGGTAACCCTTGGAGTGAAAACCACACAAAATGAATAAATCACGTTTTATTGTTATACGTTTGTTTACAAACATGGTGTCCTTACTGAGAACTCAAAATGTTCTTCATGTGTGAAAGGACTTTGCTTGGGGTGTGGCCAAGAAAATGGGGTATGTTGCTGATTGTATCCGGATTCTTGAAGATTTTTCCCCAGAATCCTTGAACGGCTCCGGTGCCTGTATGACAAATACCATACCACAGATGACCATTCCAGATACGATTGACTTCTTTCACAAATTGGGGGTCTTCTTTCCAATCGTAATTGAGGATTTCAATGACTGTGGTGGAATGGCCTTGTCGGATGTAAACACATTTGGTGATTAGATGAGGATTCTTTCTCCAGTTGTCAGCACAGGCTACATGACAGGGGTGTCGGCAGCAGATCAATATGATTTGATTGCTGACACTTTCCTCACAGACGACACACGGGGTGGTGGGGAAAGGATTCAGTTGTTTCATCGTTGAAATGACTTCGCTTGGGGTCTGGCCAAGAAACTGGATTTCTTGAGATGGGGAATACCTGATGTGGTGTTTTCCCCAGAACCCTTGGACGCCTCCCAAACATATGGGTTCACCGCACTTCAATTGATAACCGATACCATACCAGAGAGGATAGCGGTGATGTGTGATTCCCGGATAAGTATGCTGGTACCAGTTACGTTTGACTTCTTTCACAAATTGGGGGTCTTTTTTCCATTCTTCATGGAGGATTTCAAGGACTTGGAGGCTAGTTCCGTGTAGACATCTAAAGCAACCCCAGTTAGGATTGGTACTTTCTTTTCCCTGCCGTTTGGCACAGGTTAGATGACAGGGTTGTTCGCAGCACATCAAAATGGTTTGTTTGGTGACAGGTTTCTTACACACCAGGCATGGTTGGGGTTGAGCCATCACTTGTTGGGCTTCTGAACTGAGGCCTGGATCATCCAGGGATTGTAACATGGCATGGGGAAGGTGGTGTTTTTTTATAGAGAAACAAAAGGGTCACGTGGGAGGGAAGGGACCAATGAGAGAAAGACCCATCATGCTGTGGGAGGGGAAGAGGTGGGGGGACCCCCCTCCCCCCTCCTTAGATAGACCATGGTGCATTGCGCCAATCAGGGTATATAAGTCAAGCGAGGCCACAGGACGCCATTCCTAGCTTTGAGTTCAGTCGTGTTGACTTATGTCAGTTGGTTCGGGAAAATGTCCACAACGAGAAGGCCCTTGGGCTGTCTAGCCAGCGATATGAACGTGGGAGGACCAGAGTACTTGAGGAGGAGAGCGGGACGGGAGAGAACAGGAGTGGAACGCCAGAGCAGAGTGATGCGGGAAAGACGAGAGGAAACCTGGCGCCCTCTGACCCGTCAGCGCGTGGGTGCTTTTTTTGAACTGTTTTTGCTGTGCATGGTCAGGACGGAAAATGGGGAGCGAGAGGGACGACCCCATCCGGAGATCATTCAAGCGTTGTTGCGAGTCCTGTTGAACAAAATCATTCCGTGGGTGGACCAGCACCGCATTCGGTCGCGGTTTGAATCTCGGTGGCCCATGACCCTCGACCATTTTAAAGAGGTCGATAACGACTTGGAACTTTATTTACCAAGTGTTCATGGGGGCCACGCATGGCAAAGGATCCGGGTGTATTTCGGGGACATGGAGAGGGAGCGAGAGCAGCGGCGGCGGGAGGAGCGGGAGAGGAGAGAGCGGATGCGGGATCAAGTGCGACGCGTTTTATTTCCTTGAACATTTTTTTATTCCTGTTGAGTTTATTGTGAGTCAAGGCTACTGTGAGTCAAGAGACATTTATTTATGATCCACGTGCAAACTCAGTGATGTCAGTTTTATTTTTTAATTAAAAGAGTTGATGTTTTTTACAAAGGGTGGTCTGTGTTCTTTGCCACGCGGGGTGGGGCGCTCCTATGTACAATTGGAAAAAGCTATCTACAATTTGAAAAAATAAAAACTAAAAGAAAGCTATGTACAATTGGAAAAATAAAAAACTAAGAAATTGAAAAACTAAAAATGACTATGTACAATTGGAAAAAAATAATAATAAAAAATAAAAATTTTTAAAAAAAAAAATGGCTATGTGCAATTACAAATGAAAGTCTTCCAGTTCCATACGTAATTGATCAATGTTCTCGGGTAGACAGAACGTGCGGTTGAATAAGGCTTGAATTTCGGCTCGGGTTTTCTCGTCCACATCCCGGGATCCCACAATAGCACTGCTTTGATGAAGGGTGGGCTTTTTAGGTCCCCAAGGGACAAATTGACTGCCAGTGACCAGGGTGGCGGCATTCTCATTGACTTGGTAGTAATGGTCCGAGCGGTACCATGATTGACTGGGGATGTCAAACAGGTAGACGGGTTTGCCTTGATCCATAGCCAATTGCACAGTCCAACCAGTGCCTCCTTTCACGCGTTTATGATCCGGTTCCAAGATGCCAAAGGCATAGATGGTATGGGCTTTTTTGGCAATTTGATAATTGCGTTGCAGCAATTGCAAGGTGTAAAAATGACTGGGCATTTGTTTGCCTAGTTTCTCCGCTGCCTGGTGAAGATGGGGGTTGGCCAGCATCAGGACTTCCACCGTAGAAGGGGTGATGAAAGTGGATCGAGGATGGTTCGGGGGGACCAGGACTTCTAGCTGCATCCCAAAGTGTTTGGCCTGTTCTTCCACGAGGGCATCCGTACCTTTGGCTCCCCCTGTGTAGACCACATGGCCATGACCCACTTGCAGTTCCAAGGCACCGAGATCTTGTTCTCCGATCATGTTGATGTTGGGGGGCATTTAAATACGTAGCCGGTGTCTGGGCCTACAATAGCTAGAATCTCCGTGGGAGTCAACTCTAAGGCCAAACCGAAATCAATGACGTGGTGCTGTCGGCACTGTTTGAACGCGAATCCCGCTGCTAGACCTCGTTTGACCCGTTCAGCCAAATAGTCTTCGGTGGAAGCAAAGTCGTCTCGGTTGAGATCTTGGTAGTAGTCCATCTACTTGGAATGACGAGTCGGAGGACCCAGGGAGCTCCTTAAATAGGGACAATGGACCAATGGGAAGACAAGAGGACCTTAGTTGGAGAGGCAAAAGCTGACCAATGGGAAGATAACAAGTCCTTATTTGGATTGAATAAGCTGACCAATGACAGTCAAGGGTCTAAGGTATAAAAAGGCATGGTCGGTAGGGGTGAAATCAACCTTGAGCACGATGTCCACCGATCGGAAGAGAAAATCAACCCATCCCCCAGAGGGGAAGAAGAAGAAGAAGGCCATTCAACATATGACGCCCGTGGACTGTGATCCTGTGGTCTGCGAGGTCGTGGAAGACACCCGAGCTGCGGTGGAAGATATGATGAAAGAATTGAATGATATGGTGTCCCCATCTGAATACATGGTGACGTATGTCGAAGATCCTCCTCCCAGTTCGGTGGACACTATGGTATGCCCTTGCCCTTGCCCGATCGCTTGTTTCTGACTTGTTCCAAGAAAACGTGTGGCTTCTTCCGATGGGCCGATCAACCCTTGGGTCCCAAGTACTGGAGTTGGTTTCATGACAACCCTCCCAAAAAAGCCGATGAACAAGCTGAAGCACCCACCCGTGATGCTCAAGGATATCCCAAACGTGGAGTAGACATCCCTGGTCCTCCAGTCAGAAGGAAAGAGGACGTGGAACGAGAACGGCCCCTGACAGAGTATGAGAAACAATTGTTACGAGAAATTCAAGAGCTCAAGAACCGTCACGAAATGATGGTTGCCCCAGCTCCACCACCCCCCAAGTACAGTGACAGTGTTGAGAACTGGCAGAAAGGTCTAGAGACCATCAGCTGTGGCCGTCTAGGTCTCTTTTAAATGAGAGAACGAATAAAATTTTTTATCAATGTCACCATGGAGTCTGTCTGTGATGCGTGGGAGTCTGTCTTGTCCCTGGGGCAATGGCAATGTCATCAAACCCTTTGTCAAGTCTTATATGATCACCAACCCGGGTCTCAAATCCCCATACCCCCTTGTCCTGAGGACACGCATCCTCTCCACCTCTTTGAAGAAACCCATGTGGACTGCAACCTATATCGATGGGTGGTGTTTGTCTTATGGTTAAAAGCTCACCCAGAGGCATGGCGATGGTATCGAATCATTCAAAAGGCGCATCCCCACACGGTCCCCACCATATCGACCTTATGGGGTGAATGCCAAAAAGTATGGCCCCTCGAAAGAGAACCCAACGCTGGAGTTCGTCGTCCTCATGGTTAAAGAAAACCAAACGCCCTGTGTCGTCAACGAAGAAGAAGAAGGCCAATGTCTCGCAACAATGGTTAAAGCGTTACCATGATCCTCGTGCCCCGGGGAGTTTAGGTGGGGTGCAACGATTTGCTAAAGCCCAGGGTCTCCCTTTGAAAAAAGCCCAACGGGTGTTGGAACAGGATGTGGGTTACACCTTGCATAAACCACGACGTCGTCGTTTTGCTACCTTACCCGTGATCGTAGGGGGCTTGGATGATCAATGGGCCGCGGATTTAGTGGAAGTGCAACGTTTGGCCAAACATAATCGGGGTATACGCTACTTGTTGACCGTGGTGGATGTCTTGTCCAAGTACGCGTGGGTCGAACCGTTGAAAACCAAAACCGGCGTGGCCCTCGTGAAAGCCTTTGAGAAGATTGTGAGACAAGGAGGACGTCACCCGAATCGATTGCAAACGGATCGAGGGAAAGAATTTTATAATCGGACCTTTCAACGATGGGTCGACGAGCAAGACATTCAACATTTTTCGACCGAAGGGGATGCCAAAGCCAGTGTGGTGGAACGATTTAACCGCACCTTGAAAGAACGGTTGTACCGTTATTTGACCGCGGCCAACACGTTGAAATTTGACGATGTCTTACCCGAGTTGGTGCAGGGGTATAATGCCACCCGTCATCGAAGTATTGGTATGCCCCCCGAAAACGTGACGTGGGACAACGAAGAAGCCGTGTGGAAACGATTGTATGCCAAACGATTGAAAGGCTACAAAAAACCCCAATTGAAGGTGGGGGATCATGTCCGTCTCAATACGATTCATCGTACCTTTGAAAAAGGGTATTTACCCGGTTGGACCGAAGAAGTGTTTGTGGTGCATCGTGTGATCCCTGGCCCTGTCCCCACGTATAAGATTCGCGAATGGGATGAGACCCCCGTCCAAGGTACGTTTTATGAAGAGGATTTACAAAAAGTCCATGTGTCCGAGGTGTTTCGGATTGAGAAGGTACTTAAGCGACAAAAAGGTCGTTGGTTGGTCAAGTGGAAAGGGTGGCCCGACAAGTACAATAGTTGGATTGCTCGTGGAGACGTCACATCCCTTCGACCCCGCAAACGACGACGACGCCGCTAAAAACAATGACATTGGTGCCCAACTCTTCGTTTTACGTGACGTTGATGAGTCATGCGAGTACCAAAGAGTTTCCTGGGAACAAGAGTCATCATTTCAGAAACCGATTGCCTAAACCCATCCGATTTGTGGGACGAGGATGGATGGTGGGTATGGTGAGTTTATCCTTACCCACCATTCCCGTGATAGCGGAAGAAGGAGGCGTGGGTGATTCCCATCCTCTGTTGTACGTACGATGGCACGAACGGGTGTATGCCCAAGACGATCAAGGCAACGATCGATGGTGGCATCAACGTCGCGAACTCACTGTCTACGGGCGAGATATGAGAAAGGAATTGGCCTCGTCGACGGGATCGCACTTTTTTCATCAACTGGTGTACCGTTACGTGCAAGCCCGTGCCAAACAAACCGAACCCAAAAACAAATGGGCCGAGGACAACGGCGTCAAATTATACCCGACCTTTGAATGGACCTCCGAAGGGGATTTGTTGTTGAATACGACCAATGTGGATTACACACGACAAGTAGCACACGTGTCATGGGGCAGATCCTTGGCGCTGAGAATGGGATGGATTGAACAAGTGTCCCCCGGCCAGTATCGATTGGGTCCGAATCTCTTGCAAGAATTTCATTCGGACTCCATTCCCACCCCGACCGATATCCGCGATGCCGCCAACAACCCCATCTTTTGGAAAGTGGAGGGGGATTATCTGAAATTGAGTATGACGTGTAATTGGCGGTTTGTGAATGTGAACCAGACCTTTCGTCCCTCGTTGGAATTTCCCTCCACGCGTCCTTTGCACGTGTATTGTGATGTAGGCACCAGCAGCATGGTAGGGGGCCGCATCACCGATCTCTTAAGAGAAATCAAGTACCAGCCTCAAAACACCACCCACTTTGAACCTCGACATATTCAATATATCCCAGTACGCAACGAAGTGGTGGAAATCGTCGAAACCCAGATGGCCGAAACTAATGGGGATCTGGTGAAATTTGGTGAAGGCCATGCCCTCCTGACCCTCCACTTTAAAAGGGAAGTGGTGGTGTGAAGAACAAAGACAACATGTCGTTCTACGTGACGTTACCCAGTCATGCCAACCGACGTGAATTTCCCAACAACCAACCTAATTCCTTCAAGATTCGTTTACCTCAACCGTTACAGCTCACGGGAGGTGGTTGGCAAGTGGGGTTGAGTGCCATTTCCTTACCGGATGCGCGCGTCAATTTGTATGAGTTGGTGAAGAAAAATGGGTACGTCATGGGGGTGTCCTGGGCCCAAACTTATCCCAAACCGGGTGCAAAAGACGGGGAAATGACCTCGCGAGTAGACACCGCGCGAAGCATCATCAATGACGTGAAAGATTTGGATTGGGTGGTGGATGGCGTGAGTTTCATGAAAGCCATCATTGCTCACTTGGAACAACAACGTATGGAAACGGCCGTTCAAGGGGGTCGGTTTACCAATGATCAAGGCAAACACACCTACGTCAAGTTCAAGTGGGAAGGCGAGGATCTGCTCATCGACAACACCAATATCTGCCATTGCGGCACCGACACGCCAGCCCTGACCATCTACACCAAGTTAGCGCTCAAGATGGGATGGTTACGTAAAATTGACAGTGGGTTGATTTTGGGACCCAACTTACAACAAGAATTCATGGGGGATCAAATCCCCAACATGACAAAACCCGCTGACAATGATTGGAACGATGTCACCGACGGTCAGGGGAACGCGGTCTTTTGGACGGTGCGTTCTATTTTACCGGATTATTTACAATTGAGTATGAGTTGTGGGTGGCGTTTCACCAACTTGAATGTGGCGTTTCGTTCCGTGGTGGGTGAACCCACACGATCGTTGCACGTGTACTCCGACGTGGCAGGCAGCACGGTGGTGGGCAATCGCGTGACTGATTTGTTACGTGAAATCCAGTACAAGCGTGAAGCACGCGGCAACCTGTATTTTGAACCGTTGCACATTCAATACATGTCTCTTCGTAACGAGGTGGTGGAAATGATTCACGTTCAAGTGGCTGAAACCATTGGTAGAGGAGGAGACTTGGTCAAGTTTGGTGAAGGTCATACCATTGTCACGTTACACTTCAAAAAGACATAAAAAAGAGAGACGAGAAGGGAACCCAAATCAATCATGCCTCCGAAAACGACGACGACGACGACGACGCCGACCACAGCGTCCACAAGCGGGGGAAGGGGTCAACGCGGTGATTGCCGGGATTCCTAAGGCCGCTTGGTCCATCACCAAAGGGGTAGAAAAGTTAGCCAAAAAGAATTACCTAAGATCAACGAAGAAACGTATGGAAGAAATGCGAAGTGGGAAACGCAAACGGTGGGCGGGGGAATCGTTTACCTGCAACGTCATGTGAGTATAAAAAGAAAACAAGGGTTGTGAAAAACAAACAAAGATGCCCAAGACAAGAGTGCGTCGAAGGAGACGAAGAAGGCAACGAGGGGGTCTCTTGCCCCTGGCGGCCCTCATTCCAGCCTTGATCGCTGGAGGGAAAGCTGTGGCGTTGGGTGCCGCAAGTGGTGCCGCGAGTTACGGGGCTAAAAAAGGGTTGGAAGCCGCTTTTCGGAAAAAACGACGACAATGATGACGGTATAAAAAGGGGAGTCCCATGAAACCCAAACAAAACGTTTATCCCTGGTGAAGAAGGCACCATGCGTGGGGGAAGTTTGACACGATTTCGAACCGACGAGTGGTATGATCAACAAGGCAAAGGAGTAATGACGGATCTGATGCGTGGGGGGTTGCAAGGTCTTATAAGGACGCGAAATCCTTTAAAATTGCCTAGTAATATCAAGAGAGGCTTGGAAACGGGTTTGACACGAGGTATCAAACGCAAAGCCGAAGACGTCCTTAAAAAGGAAATCACCAAACAAGCCAAGAAAGCGTTGAGTCATAAGAACGTGAAAGACGCCGTGCGTGTAGCCACTGCTTTATTTCCCAAACAAACCAAACGTGCACGTGATATTTTGGGAGTGTAAACATGGAACCCGTGCATTCACGACCTCGACGGATTCGTAGTAATCGAGGGTTGTCTCAATGGGGTGGACTGTATCCGTTTTGGAAACTCATGCGACGACAACGTGGTGGATGGTTAAGTCCCGAGGTGATGAGAGTCCCCGGGTTTGATTTGAGACAACGTTTAGCACGACGACGACGACGCTATAAAAACCCCTCACGACGACGACGGGGTACCACTCGACGACGTTAAACATGCCTGACGTGAGTACACAAACCGCCCCGGCTCACGAGCGTTCCGAAGGGACCGTCAACCCTGCCTTACGGATTTTCAAGGTGCCACCGACCGACATTAGCATCAATGCCTATCGCATGGTCACCATTCAACCCACCACCACGGGTATCAATCCCATGGAATTCATCATTCCAGGGTTGGACGATTTTGTGGATTTGGGACGCAGTTACTTTACCATGGAATTGAGTTTGAAAAAGAGTACCAATGCCAACTTGGTGGCCGCGGAGAAATTGTGGCCCGTCAATAATTTGGCCCATTCCATCATCAAACAAATTGACTTGCAGTTGAATGGCACGTTGATCAGTCCACAATCCGACACGTATCATTACAAAGCTTACCTGGAAACCTTGCTGAATTATGACCGAGAAGATGGCAAGACCGTGTTAGGACCCCAAGGATGGTTCAATCAAGTGGATTTCCCACCCCAATGGACCGCCACCAACACAGACAAAGCAGGAAACCATCAACATTGGCAAGATCTGCCTGCTAATCATCAAGCGGCCTTCAATACCTCTGCGGCCGAAGTGGAGAAGTATGCTGCAGGTCTTACCCACAGTCTAGTGTTTACCCCGCACTTGGAAGTCTTTCACACTGGCAAACTGTTGGTGCCAGGCATCGAAATCAAGATGAAATTTCATTTCAATGGCCCCAGCCTGTTTTTGAATGGAGTGGCTCTAGCTGGCCGATTGATGGAAGGGGATGTGAAACTACGGTTTCATCTCTGCCAACTGCGTTTGAATGACGCCATCTACCAGAGTATATCTAGCAAAAGACACAATGAAGGAGAAGTGGCGGCTTACCCGACCGTCCGCAGTGAAATCCGGACCTTCAGCATGCAAAACAACCTGGTCCGCTTTGATATCCCCAACCTGTTTCAAAACAGAATACCTGACCGAATGATTGTGGGGTTACTGGACAGCCGTGCCTTCAATGGAGATGTGACCCGAGATCCTTTCTGTTTCCAGAAATTTGGTCTGACCTCCATTCGACAGATTGTCAAAGGAGAAGAGTACCCTTATGAAACCCTCCAGTTAGTGCACAACAATGGCACCCGAGATAATCTAGGCTACTTCCGTTTTCTGCAAGCCAGTGGTGCCTGGTGTAAAAAGAAAGGCAATATGGTAGAACTGCTGGATTGGGGCCAAGCTAAAAATTGTACCTTGTACATGTTTGACAATGTGGCCAATGGATGTGCTGACAGTCAAAACCTCAACCCCAAGCAAACGGGAGATTTACAACTGGTCTTGGAATTTGGAGCTGCCCCCGGTGTCAATATAACCGTACTCGTGTATGGAGAATTTGAGAATTTGCTGGAGATTGACAGGAACGGAGCCGTGTTGTATAACATTTACCAGCACTAAAGATGGAACATGTGGCCTTGAATAATGTACAGTTGGATTATTTAGCCCGAGACGACCCCCAATTGAACCCTGTCTTTTACGGGACGGTGGCCTGTGATCGTTTACCCAAGAGTCCTGTCAAGACCCAACCCCAAGGGTACATTGTGAATACCGACCCACACGATCAACCCGGACAACATTGGTTAGCGGTGTGGACCGATGGAAAGGTGTGTGAAGTCCTGGACAGTTATGCTTTGCCCATGGACACGTACGTGCAAGCTACCCCGTTACGAGATTGGATTGTCCAACATTGGAAGTATGTAGTGACCAATGGCAAGTCCCTCCAAGCCATTTCAAGCAAGAGTTGTGGTGATTACGCCTTGTTGTACTTGAAAGCCAAAGCCCGTGGACGGACCTTGCAAGAGTTTTTAAATGAGTTTTCGGATCATGATTATGTTAGTAATGACCATCAAGCGGGTCAACGCCTTCAACAATTGATTGTAGGCCAAGAAGCCAGATGGTATCAACTCTGTTGTCATCCGTATCATCAATGTAATCATTAAATAAAATTTGTTGGAAAAAAGTGGTGTCGGAGTCGTAGCTCAGTGGGTAGAGCCTTTGGATCCCCCGAAAAAAATAGGTGTAGGGGGATTGTGCGTGGGTTCGAGTCCCACCGATTCCAATAAAAAGGTGCCTTTTTTTTTCTAAGGGTAGTTCGTCGTCATCATGCAAACGGGGAAACCATTTCGTTTTCATACGCCTTCCTCTATCTTGGTGGTGGGTCCTTCGGGATGTGGGAAAACCGCGTTTACGGAAAAACTCTTGGTAGACAACCCGGAGTTGTTTGACACCCCACCGACCCAAATGCATTATTGTTATGGGGCCTGGCAAGATCGATTTCAAGGCATGCAAGATCAAGGGGTGGTGTTTCACGAAGGGATTCCCGATCATGAGGCCTTAGTGCAATGGTTTCCTGAAGGACAGGGGGTCCTGGTTTTGGATGATTTAATGGACGAAGGGAGTCACGATAAACGCGTGTTGGATTTATTCACCAAACATTCGCATCATCAAGGGGTGACGGTCCTATACTTGTGCCAAGACATGTTTCCCGTGGGTCGCTATGCGAAAAGTATATCCCGCAATGCCCATTACATTGTGGCGTTCAAGAACCCCCGAGATCAATTAGGGGTACGCAATGTCATGCTTCAATCGTTTCCGACCACTTGGAAAGACACGTTGGAGACGTTTCATCAAGCCACCACACGACCGTATGGGTATTTGGTCTTGGATTTACATCCGGCCTCGTCCGATCAACAACGGGTGTTGAGTCACCTGTTAAAAGACGAAGGATGGACTCGCACCTATCAAAAACGACTATAAAGGCACCCCCTTGGAACAGGTAAAAAGAGAAAGCAACCATGGCCGATGACGATGACCGTCAACCTCCGCAATCGTACGATACCGTGTCCCCTGCGGGGGTGGGGGCATCCAGCGGCAATCAAATGTCCCCAAGGGCCTGGCAAGATTTGTATTTCACGGGAGACCAAGGCCTTCTCGACGTCGCCATGGAGGAAATGGAAGCCGAGCCCCTCTTTCAGTTTATGGAGTCCCTCCCCCCTACCGGTAGAGATGGTGCGCCCCCTGCCCAGGCCTCTTCCCCAGCCGGGGTAGGAAGTCCAGGAAGTCAATCCTACCGTAGCATACACACCACCCCACCGTCTTCCCCGGACAGTCCCCTTACTTGGGGAAGCGCACGCGTGTCGCCCGATCCTCGAAGAAGAACTGTAGCGGGTGCCCGGACAGCAGCGGGTGCAGGGGGTAATGGACGTGGGGGAAGTGGTGATGGAGGTGGGGGACGTCGTGGTCCTAGGACTAGAGGTGGTGGACGTGGTGGTGGTGGTGGTGCTGGTGGTGCTGGAGCAGGTGGAGCAGGTGGAGCTGGTGGTGGTGGTGGTGGTGCTGGTGCTAGTGCTGGTGGTGCTGGTGGTGGAGGTGCTGGTGGTGGAGGAGGTGGTGGTGGTGGTGGTGGTGGTGGTGGTGGTGGCCGTCGTGGTGGTGGAGGACGTGGTGGCCGACGTGGGCGACGACGACGACTTTTTCCCGGTACACCTTTGACACCGGCCTCCAATCCAGCCACCCCTCGTGGATCTTGGACGTCTGGGAGTTCTGGCAGACAGCCTCGTACCTTGCGTCAAGCGGATTTACAACGACGTTTACGTATGCTGTTACAAGATCAAGAACAGTTGGCCCAAGGACGTGAAATTGCTAATGTCACCATGACCAATAGCATTGTGACCAGTTATAAACAGGGAGGAGCACCGAGTGTACAAACCTCGTCGTCCCGTGTTTCGCCGTAAAGATGAAAACTGTCGTGTCGTTATTGAATGGATCGAAACAGCATGGTCTTCCCTTCCCCCCGGAATTATTACAACGCATGGATTCCTTGTATGCCTTTTATCATCAACAATGGTGGTGTTATCGAAAAATGTTGAATCATTACAGGTGTATCAATGCCTTGTTCAATGGTATGGCCTTACTCCTGATGGCCGCTGGTATGATTGCCGGGCCCCTTTTGGAAAACAGTACATTGGTAGCCTGTTTGGCGGCCGTGGGCACCGTGGTCAAAGGATGGAATGATTTTAAACAATACCGATTTAAAGTGACCATGAGTCGGTTTGCGTTTACCACCTATGCCAAAGCCTTGACCGAATTGAAAACCCATGTGCGGGGTATTCCCTTGGAGGATCTGGAACGATTTTTAATCAAGATGCAAACCTTGGATGATACCATTGTGGATTTCACCCCTCCTTTACCCAAACGATGTCTCCAAGATTACCATGGTCATTTTGTGTACCAACCCTTGGAAGCCCTATGCTATGTAGATGGATGTCCTCGTCCCTTGAGACCCAAAGACTATTGGATCCATAAAAAGCCGCTCCCTCCTAGTCCCACACTCTTAGAACCATGGCCGTCCAACGACGACGACGACGCAGAAAAAGGAAACAACGAGGAGGGGCTTTAATGCGTCGCAAACCCCGTTTGGTGGATAAAATTGCCCATGGCATGAGTATGTTTCTATCAGGCCCAGCGCCTGGGTTTGGACTGGCTTTAGGCAAATTAGGCGGCCAAGCCTTGAAAGGCATCACCGATAATGTACAACATTACCGACGACAACGAGGTGGGGGTTGGTGGCAAGATTTTAAACGCAATACCCGTCAAGGCTATAAAGAGACGCGGGATGCCATCAAACAAGACAAAGCCCTTCAACGTCTATTGACGGGTCGACCATGGTGAGGAGGAGAAGACGACGCCGTCGTCAACGAGGCGGTTTTTTAAATCTATTGGTGCCCGCTATGGTAGGATTGGGGAAAGCCGTGGCCTTGGAAACGGATAAACGTATAAAACGCACGATTCAAAAAGCCAATCAACGGTATCGTCGTCGTCATCGATAAAGGATGCAACGTCTTCGACGTCAATTCCCGTTTTTACGGTCCATGTTACAAGAAGCCAATGGTTCCAAACGTCAAGAGTTGTTACAACATGCCAATGCCGATCAAATCAATGCTGTGAGTGAACTGGTCTTGAACTTTTTAAAAAACAAGATTCCTGTCACCCCACCCATGCTGGCTAAACTTCAACCCTATAAAAAGGTACTACGTGATTTGGGACGTCGTCAACATTCCGTCAAAAAACGTCGTCAGTGGTTAGTCCGACAAAAAGGAAGCGGATTGTTTCAAGGACTTCACGAGGTGCTATGTCAATGTGTTCGTTAACCCTCCCTACGTGGATGACTCTGTTACAAGAGGCCAATCGGGCCACCGACAAGTGGAAAGACGAGTGTCATTATTGGAAGCATAAATATCACCTGTTGTATCGAGAGTACCAACACATCTTGAGGGCCCGTCTTTGTAAGAGTTGCCGTGACCAGGAAGACGGGGAACTTTGCCCCGACTGTAGTCAACGATCATGGACGAAGTGTACATGATTCCCCAAAAGGACTTGGAACAACTCATTCAATATTACAAAGGAGAACTCACCGAAAATGCCTTGTTGAACAAAGCCGCAACGCTCGCCGCCAAAAAACATGTGTTATTAGCCAACCCCCAATTACCTCCCGCCCTGGTCAATGCTCAAACCAAACCGTTGAGTCAAGAATTAATCAAGTTAACCAAACGCATTCGTCAATTTCCTGGCGGGGTGGGGGTTGGTGCCCCGGGTGCCCCGGGTGGTCCACCAGGCGAAGAAGAAGAAGAAGCCGGGGATTTGGTGACGGGGCCCGTCGAACAATGGTTGAAGCGCATGATAAAAGGAGGTCCGTCGGCTCCCAAACCCACCATTACCCCTGCTACCAGGGAAGGCGCGAGAGAACCGAGACCTTCTACCAGTCGAGGGGAAGAGATACCTTCTACCAGTCGAGGGGATACCCGGACGCGTTTACAAGTCATTCGAGAACAGCGCAAGGCTTTGGAAAAAAAGTTAGCTGAGAGTGGTAAAGGCAAAGGCAAAGGCAAAGGCGTCTCCCGTGAAGTGCAACGATTAAAACCCTTACCCGGTTGGGAAGATTGGACCAAACCCAAACAGCCCCGACGGAGACGTTTGCAGTACGACAGTGAATAAACATGCCCACCAAGAGGAGGAGAAGGGGTATTAAACGGAAACGCCCCCAACGAGGAGGGGCCTTGGATGTCCAAAAATGGATTGCGAAAACGGGGAAGGAATTTCATTGGCCCGGTTATCAGTACATGGGACCTGGCACCCATTTGGCTAAACGTCTGAAACGGGGGGATCCAGGGATCAATCGCTTGGACCAGATTGCTAAGCAACACGACATTGATTACAGTCGTGCCAAGAATTTGCAAGATAAATGGAAAGCCGATACCAAGATGATCCAAGCCATTGATCGATTACCCGGCAAGAAAAACAAGACGGAACGGGTGGTCAAGAAAATTATGCAAGCCAAGAAACGTTTGAAATTGTAAAAATTTAATAACATGTTGAGTAAAAAATAAAAAAAAAATGAAAATGTCAAGCATTGTCTCTTTACGAAACAAAGTCGTCCAAATCAAAGTCACACTCCTGGGGGCTCCATGGGCCCAAATCATGGAAAACATCCTGCAAAGAGTCTTCCGATGGTACGTCCGTTGACTCCTGTAGGAGGTTGTCTAAAAACCCCTTTCCCTCGTCCCACAAGTCACAAGAAGAATCCAGGGGAGCCCCTGAAGCCCTGTCCATTATTATGGCCTCCTGGCCGGGCGAGAGGGAGTCCCAAAAGCCTTGCATAAAGTCGATCACACGGATCGTCAGGGAAAGGGGACCCAAGGCTTGCCGTTTTTCCTGCGTTCTCTGTCGTTCCGCGAGTCCTCTTGCTATTCGGTTGGCATACCTGGTTCGGTACCGGGGTTGGCAGGTCTGGCGCTCTGCCATTTCATCATCATCATCGTCGTCGTCGTCGGTGAGGGAGAGGTCCTTACGTTTCTTGGCCCGATACCGTCGTTTCTGGGCAGCGACTCGCTCGGGATGCCTGGCCCGATAGCGTTGTTTCCGGGCGGCTTCTCGCTCGGGATGGTTGACCCGATACCGTCGTTTCTGGGCGGCGACTCGCTCGGGATGCCTGGCCCGATAGCTTTGTCTCTGGGCGGCGACTCGCTCGGGATGCCTGGCCCGGTACCTGGCGTTAACGACCCGTCGCCGCGCCCGTCGTTGGTCTTCTTTAGCACGGAGCTGTGCGAGTTCATCGGCGCTGTCTTCACTGTCGTCGCTAGTGGTATCCATCGTGGTGGTGGTGGTGAGTTCGTCGTTTGGCGGAGGACGTCTGGCAGGGCGTTTGATACGCTTGATGCGCGGCATCAGGAGAGGGCCGCGGTGCTGGTGGGGGCGTGAGGGGACGTTTAAATTCGTACCTCCAATAGGGGCAGCAATAGTCCAGGCCCTCGATGAACCAATCGCAGGTCACTTGGGGGTAGCACAATTGGTGAAAAGGAGCCGCCTGTTCTGCACGACGTCTCTGGGCCTCTACTTTTTCCGGCTCCAACTGCTTCAAAGTTTCTGCAAATTCACCCAGGCTTTCGTTCTCCCACACCCACTCCTGCTTCACTTTCTTCAAAATCTCCTTGACTTCCAAATCTAACTGAAACTCTTCAAAGCGCGCCAACAAATTCTCATGGGCAGAGTCCATTTTGAGATGACTCGCCTCGAAGTTCGATCTGTTTTATAGTCTCTCATTCATTCCCATCATGCCCATGGACCCTAACTAGAGAGGGGGGAGGGGGGTCCCCCCACCCCTTCCCACCCCTCCCTAGGGCACCCCCTCTCTAGGGGGCACCCTGTTTAGTGATTGGCTCCTTCCCCTCCCACGTGACATTTTGGTTCTCTATAAAAACAGAGCCCCGATCTCCAGTGACTTTATCTGATCATGTCCTCTCAGGACAATGACAATGTGGCGGGGCCAAGCGGCCTCGCTACACGTGAGATAATGTCCATGCTCGGTTTGGGCATCTCTGATTCAGAAGACGACACAAATTCCTGTATGGGGCCTTTGATTTGCACCGAAAACATGGCGGACAGTGACGACGACATTTGTGAAGAGGCCTTGAACCAATGGGAACAAAGTGGGGGTGGATTGGATCCCTCTGCGCAAGTTACCTTCCAATTTGACTTAGAACCTTTTGTGAATCGGAAGAGTGATCGCATGGGGGTACAAGAACGTCATTTCAAGACCCAGTTACGTCAAAGGGGGAACTTGCTTCCAGGCCAAAATATAACCCAAGCTCTCCAAGATGGATTACGTCGAGCCGTCGATCAAGTGTTAACCACCACCCCCGACCTCCACGGTCAAGATCGCCTCTACTTTACAATAGCATCCGATCGCCTGCACAATAATTTTCAGGGGTGGGGATTACGTGCAGGTGAATGGCGTCGAGACACAGAACGTGTGGAGGCCCTGTTCCAACGTTTAGCCCAAGCCCTCAACAGCAACGAACAATTTGAAATGGATGACTCCTTTCAAGTCTCCATCACTCAAGTCCATCATGCTCCTCAAGGTACCGGCAGACCCCGTCGTGGGAAACCAGGGCATCCCACCATGACCATGTTGACAACCAACAAACGGTCGGTAATAACAATCACCAACGATGACGAACTCTGCTGTGCCAGAGCCCTCGTGGTCGCCAAAGCTCGCGTGGACCAGCACCCGAAACAGACAGCCATTCGGAAGGGCAAGGGCCCACTGCAAAGAACCCTCGCTTGGGACCTCCAGAATGAAGCCAAGGTACCCTTGGGTCCTTGCAGCTATGACGCCTTAACGGCTTTCAGCAAGGCCCCATCCCTCACCGGTTACCAGATCCTGTTGGTCGATGCACAGCGATCGTTTCACATCACGACGTTTGGACCCCTTTCTGACAAACAACTGATCCTGTTGCACAACCAAGACCATTATGATGTCATCACCAAATTGCCGGGATTTTTTGGGTCCAGTTATGTGTGTGCGGATTGTTGGAAACCCTACAACACCGAGGGACGTCATCGATGCACCAAAACCAAGTTGTGCGGAGCCTGTCGACAGAAAGATTGTCCAGACTTTCAACATGCTTACCCCCGACACCTGAAAGCCACTCAACGTTGCGACTCGTGTCATCGGGACTTTTTCGGACCCGCGTGTTTCGAAGCCCATGCCAGCAAGACCCATGCGGGCAAACCCGCCACGGGCCTCCAGACCTCCGTGTGCTCTCAACGACACCGATGCCCTGACTGTTATCAACAAAATGTGGGCTTGTCCCGCATTCAACGTCACAGTTGTTTCCACGTGGATTGCCCTTCTTGTCATCAGTACGTCCACGCCGACCATCACCGTTGTTTTATACAAAAAGCCCCCAAACCTCAAGACCAAAAGAAGAGAAAGAGGACCCGTCAAAAAGGTCCTCGCGCCAAACGAGGTGCCGCCGCCGCGGAACCCCATGCCTCCGAGGACGAGGACGAGGAAGACCTGCCTCCCTTACACGTCTTCTTTGATATCGAAGCCATGCAACCCCACGAAGAACACATTGCCAATCTCGTCGTGGCCGAAACTGAAGACAACGATGAACCCAAGCCTTTCCCAGGTCCCACCTGTATCCGTGACTTTCTGGAATGGTTGGATACCTTGACTCTTCACGATACCCGTCAAGTCAATGTCATCGCTCATAATTTTCAAGGGTACGATGGGTACTTTATCATCCAAGAATACTATGGGGACAACCGCATCGTCCAACAACTCCGCAACGGGTGTAAACTCTTAGAGATCAAGCATGACCGCATCCGGTTCATCGATTCGATGAGTTTCTTCCAGATGCCCCTCTCCGCGTTTCCCAAAACCTTTGGTTTGACAGAACTCTGCAAAGGGTACTTCCCCCACAAGTTCAACGTACCCAATGATGAGTATCAAAACTACGTGGGCATCCTCCCCTCACGCGATTACTACATGCCTGAGGCCATGACACTCGAAGGAAGACAAGCCTTTGAAACCTGGCATCAAGAACAACGCGACCAGGGGGTGGTGTTTCATTTCCAAAAAGAGTTGTTGGCCTATTGCAGCTCCGATGTACGACTCCTCAAACAAGGATGTCTGACTTTCAAACGCATGTTTGAAGACTTAACAGGCTTCAATCCCTTCGATCACGTCACCATTGCCTCCGCTTGTAATCGAGATTTACGTATGAACCGGATGATCCCCAACAGTATTGCCAGCGAACCCGCCGGTCATAAGGGCTGGAGAAACAACATCAACCAGTCCCTCCCAGCCCTTCAATGGTTAACCTGGTGCGATCACCAACTACGTCAACGCGCCCTCCAAGATCTTAGCCCCGCCGATCTCTTGGCCAGTGCCAATCCAGACCCACAGTACATCCAACATGTCCGAAATGAAGGCGAGTATAAGATCCCCGGGACCCAGATCTATGTGGATGGTTATTGCCCCGACACCCACACCGTCTACGAATTTCAAGGCTGTTTCACCCACGGATGCCCAACCTGTTTTCCCCATCGCTACGAAAAACATCCCCGCAACTATGATCGAACCATGCAGGACCTCTATGACGCCACCCAAGACAAAGTCCAAAAGCTTACCAAACGAGGGTACAACGTCATTCAAATGTGGGGATGTCAATGGGACCACCTCCTAAAAACCCAACCAGAGATCGGCTCCTTCGTCCGGGAACTCAACTTTATCCAACCTCTTGAACCTCGGGATGCTTTCTGTGGAGGTCGTACCAATGCCATAAAACTCTACCATCATATCACCCCTGGCCAAAAAATTCACTACATCGATGTCACCTCCTTGTACCCGTGGGTCAACAAGAAGTCCACCTACCCCAAAGGACATCCCACCATCTATTGTCAACCGGGTCACACCAACGTGCTTCAGTACTTTGGACTCATTCAATGCAAAGTCCTGCCTCCCCGTGAATTGTACCATCCCGTGCTGCCTTACCGTCATGACAACAAACTGCTCTTTCCCCTCTGTGCCCGTTGTGTGGAAGAAGAAATGGACAAACCTCTTTTGGACAGATCCTATCATTGCCCTCACACCAACCAACAACGCGCCCTCACAAGTACCTGGTGTACCCCTGAACTAAAGAAAGCCATCGAATTGGGGTACCAAGTCCAATACATCTACGAAGCCTGGCATTTTAAAGAAACCTGTGAGGGCCTCTTCGCCGATTATGTCAACACCTGGCTTAAAATCAAACAAGAAGCCAGTGGGTGGCCTGAGGACAACATGTCAGAGGAAGCCAAACAGGACTACATCCAGAAGTACTTCGAGAAGGAGGGTATTCAGTTGGAATACGACAACATCAAGAAGAACCCGGGCCTGCGTACCCTAGCTAAGCTGATGTTGAACTCCATGTGGGGCAAGTTTGGACAACGCCTCAACAAGACCCAAATTCAAGCCTTTGATGATCCTCATGCCTTCCACCGTTTCTTGGATAGCGATGCCTTAGACGTACGTCACGTGTCCGTCATCAACAACAACATGGTGGAGATCCACTACCAAAACCACAAAGAGGACATCCGCGTCTCACCCAACCTCAACATTTTTGTGGCCTGCTTCACCACCTGCCACGCCCGCCTTAAATTGTATGACGCCCTCGAACGCTTAGGGGAAAGAGTCCTCTACTTTGACACTGACTCCGTCATCTACCTGGAAGAAACACCCACTCAATTCCATCCTACCTTGGGTTCCTATCTAGGGGACTTCGCCTCCGAATTAAAGGACGAGGAATACATCCAAGAATTTGTCAGTGGAGGACCCAAGAACTACGGGTATACTACGAATAAAGGAAAAGTGGAATGCAAGGTCAGAGGCTTCCGACTCAACAGTGAAGGACACGTTCAGTTAAATTATGACGTCATGCGTCAGAATGTCCAAGATGAAATCCAGAAACCCCTTCCCAAACCACGGGAAATCCAAGTCACCAAAAGTCACCACATTGTCCGGAACCCGAAAAACTACACCTTGCTCACTCAACCCCAACACAAATGGTACCAGTTGGTCTATGACAAAAGAGTCATCGATCCCCACACCTTCAAGACCTACCCCTATGGCTACCAGTGAAAACCCCAACAAGATCGTCGATTGTGATCACTGTGATCGAGAACATTGGGCACCACCACCACCACCCCCATTCTACAGTTCCTTTGCCGTACCTTTGAACAGAAATCCTCGACGTCAATTACAACAATGGATCCGTGACAACAACCAATGGCGAAGAATAACTCGATGTCAAAAACAATGGTGGGGACCCTCTATTGAACATTAAGGAACACTCAGGAAAAACCATTTTCTCCGTTCTTGTAAAACCTATAACAATAAACGTGATTTATTCATTTTTTTCTCTTGTTTTCACTCCAAAGGGTTACCCACGTTCCAGAAATTGGACTTTGGACTTGGAGCCCGCGTTTTCTCAGCGGTTTTAACCCACCTTGAGCCCACGATCCCTTTTTCATACTCGCCAGCGGTTTCCCATTCCAAAACACGTGACTTCCGGTTGTATGAGCCCACGATCCTTTTTTCCCACTGGTCAGCGGTTTCCCATTCTAAAACATGTGACTTCCGGTTGTATGAGCCCACGATCCTTTTTTCCCACTGGTCAGCGGTTTCCCATTCTAAAACATGTGACTTCCGGTTGTATGAGCCCACGATCCTTTTTTCCCACTGGTCAGCGGTTTCCCATTCTAAAACATGTGACTTCCGGTTCCAGGCACTTCCGGTCACTTCCGGTTCCGGTGACGTCATTGATTTGCTCTCGACCAATCAGAAGCCAGCATTAGGACCCATACGAGCCCCCTTTACTACTAACCTGAGTCGGGCCAAAAACATATTTACGCCCGCGAACATCAACTCTATTCTTATATTCTACTCGGCCTTATTCGTTTGCGTGTGCAGTAAGGATACGCATAAACAATCGGCGTAATTTCGCGCGATTTGCCTTTCTTAGGATCTAAATTTAAGTGCTTTCCTTGGCTTAAGACCATTGCGAAACAGGATTACTTTTATTTCACTTCTATGATATCTAAAGTGCTCCATTTTACGCAAGAAAACTGCGGACTAGATGTTTTAAAGGGGGTCAGTTTCTCAAGAAACTGTGCTGCTGCGTCGGTGGGGAAGTAAAACACAAAACTTTGGATAAATCAACTAACTTGCGAAGGTAAATTGACCACCGTAAAAAGATTGAAAGCGTTAGCCCGTCGACGTATTTACCACGTATAAACCCGCAATTCCTCTATTCGCTCTGAAGAAGGGCTAACGCTCGAAGCGTCAGCTTTCAATCTCTTTACGGTGGCTATTTTAAAAGGTGTTTTAGTGCATTTATTTGCCTTATCTGCCTTATCTGCGTTACAAGGATACAATGAAGAAAACGCGCAGCGAGTCAGTAGACGGTATGTTTAGGTAAACATTATCTCGAAGAAATTTCAGTTCTAGACTTCTTCCTCCTCCCCAAAGACCCTTTCACAAGAAAAAGAAGAAAACGAGGGATTAAAAGAAAATGCAGGAGCTCCAGAAACGAGGAGCGCCAGTCAGTCTTGGGGAAAAGTCTTAGACCCCATGCAAAAATGGGCGCCGTTAAAATATTATTTTAATTGTATTCAGACTAGCCCTACTAGCCTCGTTCTTAAGCTTGTAATTCAAAAGAACCTTTACATTTGAAAGAAGCTAGTAGCACTTATTTGAATAAACAGGAAATAATATTTTATAGGCGTCATTTTTAGCATAAGGTATATTCTAAGGCCGACTTTCGGAGGAGCCATCACCGGGCACCGTGAATAGTTAACCGAGCGTTCATTCATGTAGTTCGTGTCGCGTGAAAAAACGCGCAAGATGATTGGCATTTTGTACGATAATAAAATCTTCCGGCGCCGAAGAAACAACCTGTGCTTTTGTTTGTTATTTTGGGCTTTGGGACTTGGAAATTTAGAACCTTTCGACTACCTAGATGAAGAGAAATTTCAAGAAGGACAGGATTCGAAGGAGCACATCTGAAGAGAGGCAAAAATTCTGCCCAAATTTACCTCTCCTGTCCACCATGTTATGGCAATAATGAAAAATATTTCAACACTCGATGTTTGTAAATTAAATGTGTTGAAAACGGGCCACATCGCAGTGTTTTGATCTTAGTTGATATGGCGAAAATCAAACTTTGCGAAATATTCGGTTAAAGAAAACGGAATTAAACACCCAGTATTAAGATCTGTCCAATAAGTACCAAATTGTGCAAAAGAGGAAACTCACTCATTAAAAGCGACTATGGCGCAAGAGAAGGTAGTAGTAAATCAGTTCACCACGCATGTCGATATAAATATGTTTGTGCACTTTCTTAAACAGTTCGGGGGATTTCCAATTGAAAAAAAAAATTTCGAAGCCATCAATAATTAATGAAGAGAAAACAATAAGCATAAAATTTGCAAACTTTTGCTTCGAATTTCTCCAATTATTAATAGTTTGAGAAGCTTTACCAGACAGTTGAAGGAGCTAGTGTTTCATCAGGTATCCAATCACCTCGAAGTTGGTTAAAAACAGTCGGCTCATGTCGTTTTGTCAACCTACATCTTGGTGTTTGGGTATCCCGATGAAACACTCTCCCTCGTATTTGATATATTACTTCAGTTTCATTTTTTTGTGTAACACATCTGCAAACAATCACAAGAAATTTTTTCCGAGAAAACATAACTGATGAATAGAACGGCAGGCTTTATATTCCAGAAAAACTGAGAAACAATGGATATTCTGTACAACTGCCCATCTGGTTTAACGTTTTCGTTTTATTACAACCTTTTTGGTGAAACAAATAAATAATTTATCATTCTTCTCATTTGACCTTACTTTTAATATCTGTACTTGTACACAGCAGGTCGATAAAAGCTAGCAAAATTGTGCTCTTTGTTCATCGACTTCTGAACCAATTTCAAACACACCATCATTATGAAGAGCAATTTGCAAAAAGCAAATGAATCCCAGGGAGTGACCTCAACCGACTCTATCAAGGTTAACTTCAGTTATACTAAGGTGGATCCCCGAATTGGTGAAGCAAATTCGCGTTTACGAGATCCTATCGACCAGGAAAGCTTCAGACCTTGTTGGCTTGGTTGTGTTGGTTAATTTTATTTCTCCATATTAGGGAAAGCCATTCTCGTTTGGTTTGGTTAACTAGCCATTTCAGCTGTCTTGGTATCGAACTCGGATGAAACGCAGTGATGAACCAGAGATTATGGGGTTGGTTGAAGGTATGTTACAATAGTTATCAGACGTTTCAACCAAATGAAACGAAAATCCGTTGCAGTGCCGGCTAGTCTGAAAGGAACGCATTGTTTACTTTAATTCTATTCGAGTTTGATACATCTTGCTTCCACAGGTCAAATGTCTGTTAACTATCGTAATCACTGCAACCGTGCAAACTTTTTTTACCTTTGGTAAGTTTTCGTTTTCTTTAGTGATTTTTGTTTGCTTGTTTGTTGTCTTAAGCTGCCGTTCTTTTTAAGACAAATGAAAAGAATTCAATACTAGAGTGGGCAATTGGGACAAAGCATAGAAAAGAATAATAGAATATTTTAATTTGAGAAGAAATGCAAAAGCTTGACTGATTTTTGAAAATGGTGATTCGTTCCAGTTTGTCTTATGGGCCTTGTTAACTATCTTTTTTTACGTTCATTTACCTGCTTGCGTTGATGTGATTAAATAAATGGAAAATGGTTGACTTATGCTTAAATTCCCTGTGGCAAACACGAAAGGGAATTTAGAAGATCGAAGACAAAAGACTGGTTATGTGAAGCAGCCATTTTCTCTTTTCTTAGTGCGTGACGTCACACTTTACATAAGCTTTCAGTAAAACAGCTACACAACTGAATCTATTGTATATTTACAATAGTTCAAACTTTTTTTTTATTAAACGTTCTTTATCTTCTCGTCGTCTAGGATTTACAAGACAACTATGTTCAGAATCATGTTGCTTTTGCTCATTCTAATATCAGACCGTCCCTGCGCATGTAACTGTACGTAAAGGATTCTATATTGTTTCACTGCGAAGTTTATGTCAAGTCGTGAATTTTTGACACAGTGAATTGCCAATAACATGGTTTATTATATGGCTGAACTGTTCAGCGCTGAAAAGGAGCTTTCTGATATGTTACCTGGGTGGTCTGAATTTTCCTATACGGTCCTCTAAGATGGACCGCTCACGAGAAGATCTCACTAAATCGTGTTTTGCAAAAATTTTAGAAGAGGGGACAGTTTTGTACCTTGTTCTTGCTTTCTTGTCTCTAATTTTGGCAAACACCTTCCCGAAAATGGCATTATGAAAATCGTTTGTTCCCGCGCGCTTAATACGAAATAAATGGAAATACGTTTTGCTGTTCCCAAGTTTGTAAAGAGCCATAATAATAAATCCTTTCAGTGAACTAGCTTGCTTGGTCACTGTTGGGAAGATATCGGTCTCGACCAATATCTTTGCCAATACGGTAGTAACAGATATTAAATGTCTTAAATGGCTTGCACCCAGGTGTCACGTCCTTAGTACGTAGGGGTGTATGATCGTCCAGGTGAGTGTAGTGACTGCTGCTTTGACAGCCATTGTGGAAGTCATCATCAGAGTCATTTCTCAACCTACTTATGAAGAAATAGTGAAGCCTAATCTAATTGACAACGAAAGTGCTACTCTATGCAGCACGCCAAAGGGCTGCAAGTCCAGTATCTTAAACCAATAGGCCACACTGCCATCCGAAGAGCGTGAGGCCGTTCATTATATACTAAGAACCGGAGTCGTTCGCGTTACCGAGCTATAGGAAGTCACTTGTATGTTGTGTCATGTTGTGTCGCGTCCTTTTTATATAGTGATTGATTGCCTGCTTGGTTTATATTTTAAGCACTAGAGACAGGCAAGAGATCGCAATATATAGCCCATGAACTAGATTGTTTTATTTCAGCGGATGGAGTCTCTTGCAACTTTGAATCTGGATTTTGTGGCTGGAAACAAGAACATACAGATTCCTTCGACTGGACTCGATTTAGTGGTCAAACACCTTCCTATTTCACCGGGCCATTTGAAGATCACACCACAGAAACAGGTGATTAGTGCTTACTAAAGACAAAAACGAAAGTAGAAGGAGTAGATCATCGTACTGGCAATCGAATGCCGTACGACAAGGGCAGGATTTACACTACAAGCCGAGTTTTTCGCCAACTAGCTAAAAAAAGGTTGCAAAAAAGTGTTGAGGAAGTCTATTAAGCAACCACATAACTCATAATCGTACCGTGTTGACAAGAAACTTGGAGCCTCAATTCCAATGTCGTTGTCTAGCCCGAAATTATCTGGTTCCTCCCGAACATTGTGATAGCTGCCCTGAAGAGATTCTTTCTCTGTCCCTCTTAATTCCTTTACTATTCAGGACGTTACCTCTTTTTTTTTTCAGACGTAGGCGTCTATATTTACATCGAAGCTTCTGGGAAGAGTCCAGGTGCTAGCGCACGACTGTCATTTGAAAATGTAACTGGCAAACAGTGCCTGACTTTCTTTTACAACATGTGGGGGTCTGATATTGGAGAGCTCAAAGTTTTTGTGAATGACACCGTAGTGATGTCTGTAGTAGGAGAACAAGGATGGGACTGGAAAATGGCTCAGGTGCAGCTGAATGGAACACAAAACAAGGTGAGTCACAACTAGAGGATTATAAACTTATGTCGGGGATCGATTTTCGTGCTGGTAGTCGTTGACACTTCATAAACTTTCTTCATAAGTACTTTTAACATTTCGGTGACTCATTTAGTAATAACTTTTAGATAGATTCCTTTTCGAATGAACCGACCAACTTGCAAGAACTTCAAGAGGTGGAGTTGTCTTTCTTCCTTTCACTTTTCTTGAATTTAAATTAGCTACTTCAAGAAGAAGTCTTTAGAAAGCTTTTATAACAAAGCAAGACATGTTAACAGTACTGAATGACGTCTTGCTCAATAGCTGCGCCCCTTTGCAGACCGCAGAGCGGAGCACCATACTCACGGAGAATGTATATCCATGCAAGTCAATTTTCATTGTCACGACGTCACGTGACCGTACGACTTTCTGTGTACCATACTTCATGTAAGATGTTCAAAGTGACTGAATACTCGCACGTTTACATATTGGTAAAAAAAAATGGCGGACTGCGCCGAACTAACTCTTTAGCCTAAACCATCTTTGTAAGGTGTAAGTAAAAAGGATGTACTCCCATGGAAATTTTCATCTACTCCCATGGAAGTTTTCTTAGAATTGACTTCTCCCTACAAGTTATTACAGAAGGAATACTCACTTCTCAACACGCTCTATTTTCATGACGGTAACTTGACATACCGGGAATGAAAACGTTCCTTGTAATAGCTCTACATGAAAACGAAAAGACTGAAGGATTGCTTTTAAACTCGACGGCGCATATAGACGAAATTGGAGAGCTTGAAGGGAAGAAATCCTTGTTCGAGGACATACTCCTTGTTTCAGAGGAGATCTGAGCCTTCTTAAGCCCTCTATGTAAAACATGAATTGTGTCAGATAAGCTTATTTTTTTTGTCGTAGCGGTACTAGCTTTCGCCTTTTCCAAAGGTAAAGACTTGAGGATTACTGACAACTTGGACTTGAGAATGACAACTTGGGATAAGTCTTGAGGATTACAACTTGGGATAAGTCCGTCTGCAAGGGAAAGATAGTTGCAAAAGCTGGTAGTCAAAATTAAAGCCACAGAAAACTCGCCTGAAATGCAGACTAATATATAGATTTAGCCATGCCTAAAAGCGGAGCCTCCAAGGAATAAACTGGTGCTCGTTTCTCAAAAATAGTCTTGAAACTTTTCGCTCTGAAATATATTTCGGGGCTTTCTTTGGCTCGTTCCCTTTCGAAAAGTGTTTCTCAAAAAGCCCGAAAATGTTCCGAATTGTCCTCCAAGATTTTGAGGATCTGTTCTGTAAAACCAAGCTCGAAAGGTCATTCTAGAGGCTGAGCACAGCTTAATTTTTTTTTCGGGCATCAAACTGAACACATATTTTACTCAGGAGCAGTCTTGCTTGGTTTTTTAAATGTTTCCATATCCTGTCAATAACTGTCAAGGCTTGTCAAATCTCCTTGGATTATTGGCTGTTGGCTTGAATGAACTTGAAACGGCGCTCATGTACAACAACAAAATAAAACTTATTCTGAAGTAAATGGGTTATCTTCATCGCGTTCGGATGTTCAGTTAACAAATAACATGAACTGCCCCTATTAGTCTGGTCAAAATTTATACCATCAAGATTGAAAACGAGCAAACACCAAACACGCTTTAAATTATGGCATAAGTTTTGCGGATGCGAAGTAAGCCCATTTAAAGTTAGGCGCTTTGAGGAACGCCAAAAAACTTGTTTTTCGGAAGCTTTTCGGATAAAATAGTCTTAAACCGACAACTGCTTCGCTTACTATTGAAAAGTTCTAGGACAAGAAAATCGACAATTGCACAAACAGATCCGACAGTTAAAATTGAAAGCAATTATTCGCCGTAAGTGATGCTTGTGCAGTTGCCTTGCGACTGTGCTTTGACCTACTGTTATGAATAAACAAACACAAAATAACAAACAGAGAAATCATTTTTGAAAAAGTTTATTCGAAAACCCGTAAGTTTATACTTAAATGCAATTCGCATTACACTTCCAGCATGGCAAAATATTCTAAGACTACATCTGTCACAAATCTGAGCTCGTTTTCTACTAATTTTTTGAAGTCAAAAGTAAATGTCACATTTCTAATGACATAAATTCAATTTCAAAGTGTAATTTCTTTGACCGTAATAAATACTCAAAATCATGCACCTTAAACCCTTTAAAAACTTCACTTACTCGGTTGTGTTTCAGAACAAGACAAGCCCCCCCCCCCCGTGAAGAAAACAAAGCGATGAGGTCCTTTGAAGGCAGCTTTCGTAACTTGAAGTTTTCGCCTACTACCAGTATTCTTTTGGACTTTTTCTTTCCATTTATAGGTATTAAATGTTTTTTTCTCAAGTTTAAAACTACAGTACCGTCGAACAATCGTTTTGCTAAATAAACTTAAGCTTTTTAAAGAAACCTCTTTTTCAAAAGCGACGATGGTCATGCGATTTCACGCCGGTTGCCCAAAAGCACCGCGCGATTTCCCGCCAAGAAAAGATGGCATTCCCCACTCCCGGTCGGGTTGCCTTGGGACTTCCCTCCCCCTCCCCCAGAGTCTGTACGGACGGTCGGACGGACGGACGTACGCTGACGTCACAACCAAAATTTTTCGCATCGACACATTACCAAATTTCCTTAGCAATGGAGCTCCGCTGGCGGGCTTTGCCCGCAGGCTCCGCTATAAAGCGAATTAACAACATGCGGGCCGCTGAGGACCGCTTCGTGCTTGGGCCATAAATCTAGCGGAAGAAAACGAGGATCCATAACTTACAGTACGGAGTACGAAATTCGAGGCTAATAAGATGTTTATTTTATGTCTTTAATCGGAGGAAAAGGAAAACATTTCAAGTCAAAAAGTTGAACAGGTTCACTGATTTGACGGACGTGTTTCAAAGAAATAAAACACGCGAATTTCATTGACTTTTGAAAATCGTTGCTCGTCTTCATCGTGAACTGCGGTCGCTGAATGAAAACTTCATGACTTTATTTTTATTGTTTTCTTTTTTCGCCCGTAACATATTCACAAAGCAAGATTAAGATAGTTAAAAGACTTCTTCGTCACTGAGAGGACAGCAAAAACAAAGCAATCTCGTCAAGATAAAATTGTATTGAGAACATTGAAGTCATGTTTTGTCGACGTCAAGATGTGGCGGCATTCAGTCAACGAGTCAGAATGATGAATGCCGGCGAAGGAAATTTTAAATGACAAACCATATACTGGAAGACATTTCTTTAAAACCTTATTTCAGCTGCCTTTGGCTCTCAATTCTGTTTTTTCGAGCAAAATATATGCTGGACACTGAACATCAAGGAGTTGCCTCGGAAATTATGAGTTTTAGTCGGGTAATTACAAACGCCCTAACGCAGGCCGACTTTTGAAAAAGTTATTTCCATGGATCTCCACTGCAAGGACAATTAAGAATTTCGCTTAGGAATCAAGGTACTTAAGGTTAACGTATGTAGCAATACTGTTTTGTTTCTGTGATAACTAAAGAGATGGGTTTCAAGCTCTATTTGAACAAAATTTACGCAAGCCGGTCAAAGATAAATACCGTATTTACTCGATTAAACGCCGCCCTCAATTAAGCGCCGCACATGAGAGCAAAAATATTAAAGAACGCCGCCCTCGAATAAGCGCTGCATTCATTCACAAAAGTGCGGCCACTGATCGAAGCATCATCAGACTCAGCGTTGAAGGAGCCAACCTAATAAACAAGTACGGTACAAGTCAATCTGAACCATTATCATGTTTTTCAGTTGGAAGTGGGTATATTTCATTATTTTTTCTTTCAACATTTGCTTGTTATCGTTTACAAATATTATGATTTTTTAAAGAGCGCCGCCCTCAAATCTCAAATAATCGCCGCCCCCGAATAAGCCCCGCATCTGAAACACTAAAAATTTAAAGAGCGCCGCGGCGCTTACTCGAGTAAATACGGTAATTTTTCGAGTTGCTTTGAAGCTCAATTCAGCTGTGAATTTTTTCAACTAAGAGAATAGTTAAAAAACTAATGAGGCAATTGCTAGAAACTCTTTTATTGCTCTTTTATTGCTAGTTTTCACGGTCTGTGCTAGTTTGACTCGTTTTAGCTCCTTTTTTTAGCATGTTTTGACTTACCGACCCAATGTGAAATTAAAAACGCTTCAAGCTTCGCAGAACGCTTCGCAGTTACTGACAATCAATTGTTTTACTTTAAGTCAGAGAAAGCTTTCAGAGAGTTTCGGTAAACTAAAAAGTTTTTAGTCCTGCTTCTTACTTTTTTTAAATCCCGTCTAAGACATTAACCTGCTATTTTTCAGCGCATAAGACTACTGCCGAAAATAAATGAATTCAAGGCCTTTCAAATTTTAACGCTCGCGCCCGCCCTCGAAAATGACGCGAACGAGTCAGCGCACACGGTTTGTGCTTGTTTACTATTTGCTATACAGGCGAAAAGGGTTATCTCACTTTAATACGACATGCCATCAGAGCCAGCTCACGCGAATATTGTACAAGTTGAAAGATTCAGTAAACGCCTTGGCAATTAGCTCGATCACATGACTCTATATCTGCATTTCCACTTTAATTTGAGCTGTGAATGGGAAAGTTGGCCTCGAATTGGCCATCTTATTGCCTGAAACTAAACTGAAATTTCATTGTCACCACTTTTTTTTATTTCAAGTTTAAACGTGCACCTTTTTTAATTTCAATTTAAAACGTGTGTTAATATTATCTTATGCCAATTCATACCGATACAAATAAAGAGTAAGCCAGTGATAGCTTATTATTTTATCCAAAATGGTAGGACTAGGTTATCGACTACTTTGGAATTATTTGATCTAGAACTTTATTCAGAGACTACGATCGAGTTATAAAACAATGCAGGATTCCTTACAGCAGGGTTTTGAGGAGCTCCGCTGTTAGGTTAGCCTATCTATATATATTTGCTTTCTTAATCGATTGTCACTAGATATAGTCCCTTTGACGTGAATCGCGAAGTTTCAACATTCTATTCACACTGATGTTATTCCATGATTATCATCTAACACTGTTTCAGGTTATCCTCGAGGGCGTCACGGGTTCTTCATTTCGTGGAGATATTGCGATTGATGACATCTTTCTAACGAAGACCTGTGTAGGTAGGAATTTAGAAACATCTTTAGGCATTTGTTCTCTCTTCCCAATATTAATCATCAGGTTTGTCATTCAATGCCATCCTTTAACTTATTTATTTGCCACTGTTTGCCTCGCATATATAATTTGCAAAATTTTACACACACAAAAATAAAAATACATTTAAAACATACGTAAATTTTACGTACGTAACATGTTACGAGAAGACCACGAGAAAACTTGTAGGAGGGAATCGTGGCCGGAAGGAAGTATTCACCATTTTTAAAGGCATTTTACAACTTTGTCTGTTATGTGTAACTGGGAAACACGCCAGTTAGGTCACTAGGTCAGCGTCTAGTGTGGTGATAAAAAGAAAAATGAATGGTTTAACCCCAGGAGTCATGTCCTTAGCAGGTAATGTATGATCGTCCGGGGGAGATTGACATTGACTGATGTTATGAAAACCTGGACAGAAGTCAGAGCAGAAGTCATCTTCAGAGCCAAAGTGAATTGCGTATCATTAGTTGATGACATTGAAGACTGCTATTGGTCGTCTTATATTGGCTGTGAAGATTGTGATTGGCGTTTTTAAGTCTTCACACCGAAATATCACTAGACGACCAAAAACATCCAACTTAACTGACCAATCAGCTCAATAACTAGAGACAAAGACTCCGATCATGACTTCCACACAGATGGTCGAAATGTCAGACAAGATCACCAACAGTCCTTTTCAGAACTATACTCATTCGGACATTCACAAACAACCCGCCTGTAAAAAAAGAAAGGGATTAAGTGAGGGGCTCGACAAGAACCTCCAAGTCCCCGATTACAGTTGAACACATGACCTTCCGGCCCAAGGCCACTGTGGTCTGCTAAGTCTTATGGCAAGCAAGGTCATTTACCAAGTGAAGTAAATGTGATCTCCTTTTTTTTGACTCTGGCATTTCTTAACTCATTGTGTGACTCAGTTCAAGAGTGTGCAGACATCGGATCACCATCAAATGGACATGTTAACTGTACCCAAGGAAAAACAGTTGGGAGCACCTGCTTCGTTGGTTGTGACCCAGGTTTTGTGGTCAGCGGCTCAGCAACTCGAACTTGTCTGATCAACGGAGTCTGGTCCGGGATACAAGCAACATGTTTCTGTGAGTTAACCTATTCAGAACACAGGCATACCAGTTTACGATGTGAGTGCTATTACGAAGTATCCGAATTCTAAAGGTTCGGTATAGCAATGACATGCGTCAAGAGTAAACAAATTGGCTTTCAACTAAGTTTTTAAAGGACTGAATAGTTTGCTGTTTGTTTCATAGCTTGAATGGGGATGAGAGGAGAATCCGGGAATAGAACTGACCAATATCTAGCCTTAATAATATATCTCAGAATAGAAATATCCGGCTTTAACATATCCCAGACGTTCACTGGCAGGCCTCTGCTAATAGAAGACTTCCCAAAACTACCCCTCCCCCCCCCCCACAAAAAATACCCATGACCTATAAAGAAGCCATAGAATAGGAGGTAAATTTCTATGTTAACTGACTAAAACGTATCGAACCACCAGGCAAAATTTCGGCACCCCTTACCCAAAGAAAATACTGGGAAAATGTTAAATGCCAGAAATACAAACTCGCTAGGTTCGTACACAAAAAGTCTCCTAGACGTCCCCGTCACTTTGAACCCGATTACCTCCTGGAATGCTGTGTCTATGAAAATGATTCCATCGAATTTTTTATTTTCTGTTCATCCGTTTTATCGCGTTGCTGATGCAGTATAAGAGAACCTATACTTGAAAAAATAGGAAAAATACAATTATGTGTATTTACCCGTTGGTGTTTATGTTTGTTTCCTTTTTGGTCTAGCCTGATTCACGAGATTTCCTTTTTTGCAAAGCGACGTGGTTGCGGTTTAACTGAAATGGCGCTGCAAAAGTAAGCTTTGGAAGTTTTCTCGATATATATATATTGATTTACTTATTTTTTTTAGTACCGATCAGATTGTCAGATGGAGTATCCCTTAGCCAGGGTCGCGTAGAAATGTTCGTTAAAGGTGGTTGGCATAGCTTGTGTGATTTTTTGTGGTCCATTACAGAAGCTACAGTTGTGTGTAGAATACTTGGGTTTTCCCATGTAAGTGGGGTAACGTCAAGATCAGCGTTTGGGATTGGAACTGTTCCAATGTGGCTGCATGAAATAGACTGTACAGGAAATGAGAGTCAGCTTTCCAAGTGTCCTATGGATACAAGATTCACACCTTCGTTTTTATCACACGTCTGTGACAGTAACAAGGAGGCAGGCGTTGTTTGTGGAACTCCTAATGGTAAGTAAATGTCTTTAAGTTTTCTCCGAAAAAAAAATGTCTTAAATCCGTTAAAATCTTAAACGTTATACTTTGCAATACGCGGTCAGAAGCTCATAAACACTCATAAGGATTCAAAACAAATGCGGCATGGTGGGTGGGTGGGTTTTTGTTGTTGTTGTTGTTGTTGCTGCTGCTGCTTAGACACGATTGTACTGTTACGCCTAAGAATAAAATTATTTCCATTAAGTTGCCCTGCTAAACTGTTTGACGAAGTCTTTAATGATCAGAAGAAACCGGTAGGAGAAGTGAAAACAGTTGCAAGATTAGGTGCTGTGTGCTGCTCACCAGTTCGTCGTCAAAGACCTGAAATAACAGGGACTAAGAAAAGATGGAATATTGAACATGTCGCGAGCGTGGGACAAAGAAAAAATCTGAGTCCCCGACGGGAGTCGAACCCACGTCCTTCCGTACACCCGGTCGGACGCTCTAACCACTGAGCTACTGCGAGGCTCGTGGCGAGCATGGGTCATATTTACTGAGTTCGTGGTGACACGCGTCCTGCATCCTAGGATCAGCAATGTCGAAGTGCCCTATAGGTGATAAATAAAGAAAGATAGTGAATTTTAAGCTCGGAGAAGAGATAAGGAAAGATGGAATATTCAACATGTCGCTAGCGTGGGACAAAGGGACTAATTCTGCAATATGGTAACTTTACTGCTTGATACCTCCCTTGCACTGTGCTGCTACCCTCCTTATGAATTAGTAATTGCTTAACAATTTTAACCGATGCTCTTTAAAACATTTTATTCTTCGAGTCACGGCACGACTGGCTGATGGAGGGGGTCCTAACCAAGGAAGAGTTGAACTAAATGTTAACGGCCTCTTGGGAACTGTTGCTGACCCAGGCTGGGACGAAAAAGATGGTGATGTAGTCTGCCGGATGCTTGGCCTTCCACCTTCCTTTGCTACTCCAGGAGGGGCCATATTTGGACAAGGAACCGGCATGATCTGGCTGGCATATGTCGACTGTCTTGGAAACGAATCGTCGCTGATTTCCTGTGGAAATGCTGGAGGCTGGGGAGCTGGTAACTATTACATCAACGGTGGACACGCGAATGACGCTGGTGTTATATGTGGGGAGCCGATCGGTGAGTTAAGGAGCAGATAAGAAGTATTCTCGCACGGGAAGCGTCCATTCACGGTTAGGGTGGAATTAGGGAGAGAGGAATGGAAACTGCTCATGGTGATGAAATTAAATTAAGACCTCGGGTGACAGCTGCTCATGACCAAATTTAGAAGGCAAAATTTTGGTGGAGGTCTCAGTATGTTACAAACGTTTTATATCTTGGACGCCTGGGAGCCGATTCCGCTGAAGTTTAATTACGTACAGAGAGCTTGGGGAGTGGTGCAAGTGCAACGAGATTGTTTTTTGTTTGACAGATATCGTTTCTCTGCGATGCTTTAAGCTTCCACATTTAAGATTTGTAAATCACAACTTTGCGTCCAAGTTTTCTAGTCGAAAAGAACACAACACTTCTAATTTTACCCCTCACTGACCAGGCAAATCCTTTCTTAAGTCACAACAGAAGTCGATATTAAGTTCCATTAAAAGTTTCCCGCATTTTTTTTAGTTGACTTGTTTTGCGAAGTTGCGGTTTCGTAAAAAGCTTGTTGGGCTCCACTGCCCATAAACCATATTGGTCCGACATTTGTAAAGCGGATCAAATAAAACCGTCTTTGTATTTTCTAAGGGGTTGCATGCCTTCCCGCTTCTCTTCTGTTAACGTTACAACAGTTACCTCACAATACTTTCTCTAATAAAATCCCTTTTGTTTGGATCCTTTTATTCTCTCAACAGTTCAGTTGCGCTTAATTGACAGCTTATCAGGTTCTGCTAATGACGGCCGTGTGGAATTGGGAATTGGCGGAGTCTGGAGAGGAGTGTGTTCCGCAGGTTGGGATTTAAGGGACGCTACAGTTGTTTGTCGAATGCTCGGATTGCCGCCTGCCTCAGTAGCACAAGGAGAGGTAGTATTTGGTAATTCCGGTGACACGCCTTGGCTGGGATATTTGGAATGCATTGGTAACGAGACAAGTATAACACAGTGCCCGCACCATGGATTGGGAAAAACCTCAAAATTACGTTGTGATAGGAAAACAGATGCTGGTGTCATCTGTGGCACTCCCTCAAGTACGTGATGCGGAATTGACTTATTATACCTATCTCACTCTAAAGAACCCTAGGCTAAAATCACCTAGCTTATACATTTAAAAGCATTAAAAGGGAACAGCATCTCGGATCTGATGAAGTGAAAAGATTAGGCATTTTTAAGCGCATAAACGCATGTAGCTTTCCTAGAACATAGAAAATTGTAATTCAAGAGCAATCTACCTGAATCTCATTAATTACCCCGCCGTCAGGAAGGGGTCTAGTTAAAACCGTTTTTTTTTCCCGTGATATTACCCCGCCGTCAGAACGGGTCTAGTAATGCCCGTCTTTTACCCCGCCGTCAGGACGGGGTCTAGTAATACCCGTTTTTTTTTCATTATTAGAATGTTTTTTGGCGTTTACTTTCCCCAGACCTCCGGTTTTCGCTCGGCCAAACATACTCGTTGCGTCTTTCGCTACACAGGCTAGAGCTTGTAGTTTAAGTGACCATAATATATTTAACACCCCGAGGGGAGAGGGAGGGAAACGGCGGGGTAATGCCCCTGGGGCTTTTCTTGTTTTTTCGTGGTCACTTGCCCCAGACTCCCGGTTTTCGCTCGGCCAAACAAATATTGGTCCGAAACTTCCGCTACATTGCTTAGGCTCGTATCTTGAGTGACCGTAATTTATTTTGCACCCTGAGGGGAGGGAGAACAACGGCGGGCTATAATGCTCCTTGGACTTTTCTTGTTACAGAGGAAATAACCAGAATATAATCAAAATTTCAAAATGAAGCTTAGGCCTCCGGATGCCAGGTGGCACATAGGGCCCCAAGGGGGTGGGGTGATTGTCCCCATATCCATCTCGCAATCTGGAGAACCAATCATTTTCAATTCTCTCTCCTTCGACGAAGCTGGCATTGTTGAACCTACCAACTTCAAAATTAGACTTGTTTTAATTGCTTTCTTTTTTGTCTCCTATTTGCTTGACAGGGAATTGCGAAAATATGCTGCTGATTATTCGTGGAAACATGTAGCCAATTCAAGTGCTTTTTTGGCTTTTTAATTAAACGAGAACGGGGTCTATAAAAATATAAATTCGAAATTAAAATCAAAGTAATTTCCCTGCATGACTCATTAAGAAGGACTCGAACGTTTTTTTAAAGTGCAAAAAAAAATCAGTGAATGACAATTCCTGTGCATGTAAGAATGGATTAATGAAAAGTTCAAAACTCTTAAGTTTACACCAAGCCTATTTATGGTAGACTTTTACGGTTTGGTTGTTTTGATCGTATTGTTGTGATTGAGTTTTTTCCCTCTTTTTAAGTTGATGTTCGACTGAAAGGAGTTAACTCTTCTAACAATGTCGGCCGAGTAGAAATATCCCTAAATGGATTTTGGGGCACAATATGTGATGCTTCCTGGAACATTCATAATGCACATGTCATTTGTCGGATGTTGGGAATTCCCCAGGCTACAGCAGCATTTGGTTCATCGGTGTTCGGTCGTGGTCAGGGAGTGATATGGCTGGACACCTTAAACTGCACCGGAAAAGAATCTTCTATTTTGGATTGCGAACATGGAGTTTTTGGGAGCGTCAGAGGATGCAGTCATAATTCGGATAGTGCGGTTATGTGTGGGGTAACTCCACGTAAGTTATGAAAATGAATACTATAAAACAACAAAACCGAAATACGAGTGTAGGTGGCATTGCCTTCGGGATACATGAAATAGTTACTCTGCTACTGTCGTCCACAGCAGTAAACCAATTTGTAAAGTGATCTACGTTAACAATTCATACGTTAATCTTAGTGGGGGTTTTGTTGTGAAGTGAAACTCTTGTTATTTTGGAATTTCGTATTTCTAGACACATTTGAACGATTGTGCTAAATCTGCATGTTTTCTTCCCGTTGTAAAATTACTAACCTTGACCGTGCTGATCATGAGATCAACACAGGTGGGCACCTTTGCAAACAATGTTCAAGAGGGTTAAGATTTTGAGAGAACTTCCCTTGTTAATCGAAATATCGTGACCGCCACTCTGTCTTGTTCACTCTGTCTTGTTCATTAGTATAACGCAAACAGAAGCTTGGATTTAGCTGCAATGGTAAGGGCATTGAACGCTGTTCGTCACTTTTTTTTGTTCTTCACATCTTGTACTCAGTTGCGAATCAAGGCTAAGGTTGTAGCTCTAGTTGTACTTTGACTCATAATATTAGCCTGGCAGTTAAAAGATTAAGGAAGGCAGTCCATACGGCAGGCCCTTATATTGACCACGGTTTCTGTCGCCTAAACGGCAACTAGAAGTATTAGTGCGAATCAGACATTCCTCGCAAATCTTGATCTAAACAGCGCGTGCATGATTGCATGATATCCATGATTTTATATATAAATAATATATATAAATAATATAGTAATACTTCCTGCCCATTATTGCGGTTTCTTTCCTCGAAGTTTGCCCAGATAATTGCAGTTGCTACACAAAGGATTTATTTTACACTGTGAATTGTTCAAGCATCCATCTTCTATCTTTGGACATATTCATTCCAAACTACACAAGATTTCTGTAAGTGCCAATGTCCTCCCTAATTGTGTTAACGCTGAGCAGTTAACTGGTTATCTTTCACCAGCAAAATAATTAATAAAGCATCACTGGGCTTAAACACAGCAGTGGTAATTACGATAAAAAATTTTAATCTTAAAAAGGAATTAAATCATTAAATACTTTACTAGCAGTACGATTAAAAACTTTAAATTATGCTCTCGCTGTTGACGAACGCAAAAACAGGCCTTCCCAAGTTGAAAACGGCAAACGGCAGACGGCAAACGTGAACATGATGGTAGGAAAACTATGATCACGTGGTAATTCTACCGAACGCGTTTGCAGGAAACGTGACGCTTAATCACTTTAACGTAATCGAAATCGAGTCACGTGATCTCACAGCTAACAGGGTGAGCTCAGCGCATGCAATATTACTAGTATGAGAGAAATTATTAACTTACTAACAAAAAACGTTTTTATTGCCATCTTTTTACCGAGACTAAATCTACTCGTAGATTAATAAGCTGACCCAAGGGCTGTTTAGATATTTTTGTCATAATTTTCAGTTACTTAGATGGTAACCACATAAAGAAGTTATCAAGTGGAATGTTTGCAGGGCTCGAATTCCTTGAAGAAATGTAAGTATTTCATTGATAATAAGAATTAGAAAATGGCTTTTTGATCATACCTTTTTTCATTCTAGAGATGATATTCAAGTTTTTGTATAATAGGCAAGTTAGAAGTCTTCTGTCGTCATATTTTAGACACAGCATGGAGACAAATCAGAAAATGAAGAATATTTCAAGAAATGTTTTCAGTTTGTAAAGTAACTGACACCTTGCATGAGTAGTGTACTAAGGTAGGACATTTAGATACCCATACCTTGACGTTGCCCTGGCAACACTCACGGTACCAGTCCTTTTCACCTTGAAACATAATTTTGTCACTTCACTCCCCCAAACAAATTGCTTTATGCGATTCACAAGCAACGCCTACATTGCCTTGGGTCTCTTACGTTGATTTTTGGTTAAGGTACTTAAAGTCCATTTCTCTATGAGAGAGATCTGGAGCCGATAAAGTCGCCATAACAATATTTCCCGAATTAGTGTCCATGCTCTGTGCACAATATGACATTAAAATTCCCTAATTTGCATAAAAGAAAAACTTTTGATACCCCTGGAATGAAAAAAGATACGAGCAAGAAGTAGGCACCATCATTCGACATTTTAAGAGGCTTTCAGATAAGCCTGGCTTTTTTTCAGTATGTAGGCACTTTAACCCGAGCTGAGAGTGGGTTTGGCAGAGTTCCTAAGTTAATATCTGAACACAAGCGACAAGCGGGGGAAATACATAAATATTTACAAATTGCCAGTCTCCCTCCGATGTTAAATAAACACAAAGTAGACATTTTTCTATTATTAAAACCGACAAGAAGTTAATTAAGTGACGTCATAACGGTGTCCATACAGTCTGTATGGGGTCGAATTAGGATCACCATGATTGAGGCTCGTGCAGGGGATATTACATTGAAGATTACATTGAAAAGGTAACGCCAATACGTAGAGTCAAGAGCATATATAAAAGTAAAAATCACACAGAAGAAGGTGATGCAGACTCGAGTTTGAATCTAGCACGGTTTTATCTTAATCCAGGTATTTGAACAAAAGTGGTGTTGAGGAAATTGAAAACGGGTCGTTTATCGGCGCAGAAAGCACAAGGACCTTGTAAGTACTCTTTTGCTAGAGATTTCACAAATCGAGTTTCCACCTAACTTAACTCAACTGTCGCGGGAAGTTAGAGCAGTCAGGCAATTGTTTTTTTAAGTAAGACCCGGTTCAGACGTCGGACTTTACATGTGTCTAACCTAAGGCAAATGACAAAAGCTATTGTTTGCCAATTTGCATTAAGTTCGGCACATGTAACGTTTGATGTCTGAACCGGGCCTAAGGTCTTTAAGGCATGAGATGAGTTTTGCCAACAGTATTAATTAATTAATGCTTGTTGAACCACAGCAATCTGAGGACGTACAGATTAAATGTTAAAGCTATTGTAAAGACTTAGATTAGCTTACAAATATTTTCTTATTCTCTTGTTTATTTATTTGTTTATTTATTTATTTATTTATCTTTTTCTTTCAGTCGAGCGTTTTTTCGTTTTTTCTGGCTCAGGAGACTACGCAACCACTCCCCACGTTTTTTCGACTTTAAATAAGGTTACTTACTAACTATAAAGCTCATTGGATGCACATTACTTCCCAAACGGAGATCTTAGTACATTGTGGAAGACCCTTCTTGCTGGAATTCACGTTCAGGGAGGGCTGTTAAGTTTGCCAGCGTAAAAAATCAAAATCTGTCGTTTTCATTTCATTATAGAAATCTTCAGAAAAACAAGTTAACGAGAATCAAGAAGCCGATGTTTGAGGGTTTAGCTATCTTACGAAGCTTGTAAGTGATTTGTTAATTTTTATTCGTTAGTTCCTTGAGTTATTAAATCATATTTAATCGTTTGCCTATTTGAAGAAGTTTCCTTGCTTAGGCTGGCGGAGCTGGGCTCGATTAATTTTTGTCTAGCGCAGACTGCACATCGCCTGTAGGTTGATCAAGATCCTTTCTTCTTTCGGCTGGGCTTATGCAGGGCTTTTAAAGGTCGGAGTCGCTAGCTGGAAACGTTTGGTTTCGTGTAAACGAGGGCATGAGTAGACTTGCAATGACTCACGGTCACTATGATCTTACTCACGTTGGCGCAGGTTTTTTATCGTTTGGCTACCCAACGCATTTTTAAGATAAGTTCTTCTCAGTATTTGTTATAATTTCTCTGGTTTGAATGTTGCATTAAAATTATTTTTGGGGGTCAAATTAATGCGAACAATAAATTGCATCGGCAATACTTTCGAGTCCGTTTGGCCACCTATCGCAGGCAAGTCTGCGTACAAGTTGACTCTAAATTAGTTCTAACAAACCTGTCATCACAATGGACAAAAATCATGTCATGCTCAATTTATATGGAAAACGTGGTGTATTAATTAGAAACCCCTTTAATGAATACTCTCATTTATTCTTGGAAATCATGATTTAGTAGGACAAATGAGTAAAAGAGGCTAAACTGATGTTATATGGCTCCATTTTGAAAATACGATGTTTTATTTTCTATTGGGTGATTTGGAATGAATTTTTGAACTTTCACGACGAAAAGTTGTTTTCCTGTTTTCTTTCTGTTTTGCTTCAGATATCTTGGAGAAAACACCATATTTGTTATTGACGAAGATGCTTTTGTTGGGCTTGATAGATTGAAAACTTTGTAAGCTTTTCGTTCACGAATTTTCGTTGGATTCCTAAGAAAACTAGTACTATTATTGAATCTGTTCAAGAAATCAAAGGGATAACTCCTGAAAAAATTATTTCGAAAACGAAGACGAAACTTTTTATTATCATCTTATTATTGTTTTGATGGTTCAGTTTCGATATGCATTCCAATTTATATCCACATGAATGGTTGTTTCGTTTTGAGCTGTGGATATTATTTTTTATAAATTTGGGGGTGTAGTTAAGCCTCCTCCTGAGGGAGGGGTACTGAATAAAGTTTCGTTTGGGGAGGCACCGCCCTGAGGTTCAAATTCTAACCTTTTCATATATATATATATATATATATATATATATATATATATATATATATATATATATATATATATATATGCCATCCTCGGAGACCCAGGGGCAGCTAGCCGGGACGACGGGATTTTCATTGTCGAAAGCTTACAACAAGAGCGGGAGAGCCTCTGGGCACTTACTCTTACCGATCCAGTTCCAGAAGCGTTTGAATTCTCTCCTTCTGATTGGCCAGAAAAATATTTTTTCTGGCCAATCAGAAGGAGAGAATTCAAACGCTTCTGGAACTGGATCGGTAAAAGTAAGTGCCCAGGGGCTCTCCCGCTCTTGTTGTAAACTTTCGCCCATGAAAATCCCGTCGTCCCGACTAGCTGCCCCTGGGTCTCCGAGGATGTATATATGCATACTAATTTATATCTCAAACTTCTCAAAGCTAAGCCTAAATTAAAACAGTGGAACATCGCGCGTTTTAACCGCTCGAAGGCTCTGTAATTATATAAATCCAAGAAAGCATGATCATAAATCACAAAGAAGTATTATTAATTTGATTTTATTACTTTTTTAAACACGGAACCAGGGATTTGACTGGAAACGTATTGCGGAAAATAACGAATACAGCACTAGGCCGCTTGACGGATTTGTCGTTTCTGTGAGTAAATAATTAAATATTATTAATACTGTAGTTCGATGAACTATTTTCTTCCTTTTGATTATTCATATCCATTATCAAGTACGAGAAGCATAACCACAAAAACTGATGTTGCTTGCCTAAAAACGTCCCATGCTCCAAGCCGATGGATATTGTCTCTGCGATATATATAAAAAAGACCGATAATATTGGCCAAACCAGCACAGTGCCGACCACCTTCGTGGTCGTCAACCGTGTTAATCGGGGACCGAGATAATGACATTCTAACGGGTCAGTCACTGGCCCACCACTGAACGACCGATTTTAAACTTAAAGGTTTACTATTTAGTTCCTCTTTGTCACTGCAGTTGATGCTATTCAACAATATGGATCCTAGTAGTATGCGGCCAAGACGTATACCACATGCAAATGAGCCTTGCAAAGGAGCTACCTCGCTAAGAGTCTTCTCTTACTATAGTAATTAGAGCATCGAGTCATGGGTTTGACTCTCGTCAATTCTATCCAGAATTGTTTCTTTGTAACCCCATCCCCCTACGTGTCACTACTTTCACCAGTCAGCCAAAAAATTCATTGAATGTTTTTTTACTTCAATATTTCTTTTTCATAAAGGACCCTAAGGAACAATGGACTGGACCTAGAATCTCCTGTTCCAGACGAGGAAAAATTATCACCAGTTACTTTCTTGTAAGAAGGCCATTTATTTGTTCTTTGACTGGTCACAAAGAGTACCCTTTTATTTTTCATGAAATAAAAGAAAAAAGAAAAACATATGGTTTTTTTTTAGTAGTAAAAGTCCATTTATATTTTTTCTTGACTAGCTACAAAGAGCGCCTTTTTATTCTTTAAAAAATAAAACATACGGACATTTGTCATTAATTAATTGAACATGTTGATCCCTTTACAGGTATTTTTGGCCGTTCTTGTTATGTTTTTCCATGCTTAAGAAATGAAACTTTACAAATACGTTTTACCAAAAAATATTTCAAAATTGTGGAATATTATAGTGGATGAAACATTTTTTTGATATTCTGGTGTTCCATTTTTTACTACTTATAAATATTTTTTCAGAGATCTTTCCAGTAATCGTATAAAGCGATTAGAGAAAGGAATTTTCTCTACAATGTACTTCTTAGACCTGTTGTAAGTACATATGAATAACTTTCAATTAAAAATTATTCCACGATTGCAGTTTTAAAGTGAAGCAACGAGGCGTAGCGCCGAGTAGATTATATGTATTATCCATCAAGCGCGAGTAGAATTGATTTATTAAATCCTCAGCTTCAGTGATCTTTGCTGAAATTTTTCGCCATATTATTGGTCATATTTTAAAGAAACAAATAAGAAGACTATCAATACGCCTAAAACATTACTCTATTCTGGTTGGCTGAGAAAAGGCAAATTGATCATTTATTTTTAATTTGCACCGCACTGTAGTGCAGGTTAATATGTTTAATTCCCTTGGCAACAGCAGTCAGTAACACGGACAAAATGTTCAAAACAACCCAGCGCTTTATTTTCTCCAATAGCAAGACAGTTTTTGAAGAGCTAAAATATCAATTAGGCAAAGTCATACACAACCAAAAGTAATGACAAATTGGCTCAACGTCTTCCAGTCTTTGCTTTCTTCTAAATCATGATGACTGATGATGACGACGACGACGAGGAGGCCGCTGCTGCTGCTGCTGTTGATGATGATAATGATGATGATGATGATGATAGTAACGATGATGAATGATGATGATGATGATGATGATGATGATGATGATGATGATGATGATAGTAATGACGATAATGATGATTAAATCAATGTCTTGCACGGGGTTTTGAATGGAGGTACTAAATTTTCAGTTCGCAATTAAAATTCTGGCAATTTCTTCGTTAGCTATCAGTCAACACGTTTTCTTGGTTTTAGAAAATGCATCTGAATCTCCGGCTGGACAAAACCTTTTTTTTGTTACTCAGTATTTCTCCTTTGCAGGTCTTTATCTCTCAACCAAATCACGTATATTGACGACGAAGCTTTTCGGTACAATTTCTTCATCAAAAATATGTAAGAAAGTTTTGCGATTTCTACACTGGTGGGTTTTGTCGGGACACACAACTAAACAAGTCTAGGGGACTTGTACCTTCGAGAATTCCCTTGCAGTGCTTACACGAGGCGACTTGTTCAAGGGACTTGTTACAAAATCGTGTCACGGGGACACGAGAGGATTTGTGGTAGCGACAGTCTGATTTGGTCTTTAATTGGTTTACCGGTTTTCAAGACCGGACAAGAACAATTTGAGGGGACAACTAAACCGTTCAATAACAACAGTTTGAAATCCTCGGGGAAATCTCAGGGACCGAAGTTTGGTCCCCATCACCCGATGTTTTGGCGAAAATGGGTAACCCACACGACAGGACTTGTCGTAGAGATAAGTCTCCGCGACTTGCCCTGTCGTGTGTAACCCTTGATGCATTTTGAACACGATATAGTTTGCATTTAAACGACATCAAAAGGTTTGAAATAACTGAAACAAATGATAGAATCAGTGTCTTCAGTATAACTGAAAATCGGTTTCACTTCGAAATGGGACTATTTTGATCAATTTAAATGACCCAAGCATCGCTTTGAAAGTAGGGAAAGTCAGGATTAATACTGCCAAGTTTTAGCAGGTTAACTTGACGGTTATAAGGCCCCTGCTTTTTAAACATTTTGGCCTTATAATATGTTAATATACCCCAAGATATTTAATTTGTTACATACAAACATCACATTGTGTCACGGTGAAGGCATTACGTCAGTTTCTTTCACCTTGCATTTTTTTCAGATTTCTGGATAGAAATAAAATACGAAGAATTAGCAGGCGTCATTTCTCTTGGCTTGGTGCAAAAGAGCTGGAGATTCTGTATGTCCTGTGATCATAACAGATATCTGAAAATTAAGTTGACAATTTCGTTTCCTAGAAGACAAGGAAAGCGGCCACACCAGAGTAACAACACCGCTTATCACCAACAATTACGAAACAAAACACAAACAACTTAATTAAAACGAGAACTGGTTGCATATGGCACCCGTACGTCCCTATGCAAAAGTGAAAAGCTAAATACATTTGAGTTTAAATAATCTTAAGGTGTGGAAAGAGGTATATCCCATTTCTGATGCATTATACATGACTAGTGGCACAAGAGCCGACAACAAGGCAGCTTGTCCCCACTTAACTTGAAGTTCCTTCAGCTCTTCTTCTTCTTTTCTGCGTCACCTCGTTCGGGAGCGTCTCCCTCCGTGGTTTCCCTTCAGGATCCATCACAGAGCTGTTTAGGAAATGTTGGCCATTTTCGTGCAAGAGTACAGTGACAGCCAAACCACTTCAATCTTCTTCTAGTGAGGATGACATTCATAGGCTCCTTACCAATTTGCATTAATAGGTCACTGCTTGTGATTTTCATAGGCTAGAATATTCTTATGATGATTAATAGGCATTTGATTGTGGAGAGCTGGCAGTTCCTGAAAGTCAACCTCATTTATTCGCCAGCGTAAGGATCAATATCTCAATGGAGTTAGTGCAAGACCATCATTTTAGTCCTACTCTTGTTGATTTTGAGTCTAAGTTCCTTGCTTAACTTAGCTGCTTTGTTTTTTTTCTTTTGTTGTTGTTGCATGCCAGATTGTGTGTGAGATAGCAAAGTTACATCAGCGAAGTCAATTTCCTCTACGGATAAGAAGATTGCCCATCTAATTCCCATCTTGAAAATTAAAGTTGATCGTCCCATAATCCAATGCAATCAGAGGTTGAAGAGAAGAAGTATGTATCAAGTTACCCTACCTTACGGGTCACCTTACGGAAAGCTATATCTGATTGACCCACTGTGCAGCTTGATGAGAGGATCAAGGTGTGTGTGGATACCATATGCTTTCAATTTTCCAGAGGTTATTCCGGGGGATACTGACAAATGCCTTTCGAAGTCCAGATGATGCATGCCCTTACGGCATTCCTCTTTTCTGTGCATATTTTAGTAAACAATGGCTAAATTCACGGGGTCACTTTTGAAAAATTGCGCATTTATATTGTCACAGCCTGATTCTTCAGGGCCATTTTAAGATCCTGTGTGGCTACATACATATCCTCGCTGTTATAAACCTCAAGAGTGACTTTTAAGACCTCTCGAGCCTCGCTCGGGAAAATTCGGTGGTTGTGTGCGAGCATATATGTTTTTAGACTTCCAGTCCTGAAAATGCCTTTTCTATTTTCTGTTCTTTGTTAGCAAATTTCCTCGTTTGTCATACACGGGTGTCAGATTGTTACGAAAGCTTTACATATCTGTTTGATGATCTTAGCAACAGAACCTTGCTGTTGTTGTCTAGAAGCCCCTCTTGCCTTAGTGGCCCGGGTGTCAGGTAATTAGCCGTGTGTTTTAACCTCTGCAGATTTCTTTGCTTGAATGTTGTACTGCTTGGCATACCTCTCCACCGTCCCCTGGGACGTCGCTAATATCGCTTTGTTTTCATTTGCTTCCTCTTCTTGATCTTCCTCCAGGTAGTTGGCAAAGCCCTACTTTGTTCTTACTCTTTTTATAGCCCATAACTGCTTGACTAACGTCTGCATAGTTCACACCAAGGAGGTCTGTGCTTCCTTTACATGGCCTGCACTCCCAATTTCGACTCCATCTGTTGGTTATATTCACATGAAAAGCAAAGCGATTGCGAATTTGAGGTGCAAACTGCTTTTGGCCATTCGTGTATTTCTTTTTCTGGACATGAAAGGACTTTGTTGTGTTACGTGGTGTGATGTTCTTCTCAACTTCAGTTTAATGCCTGCCACAATGAGGTGGTTGTCATTTATCACATCAGCTCCCCTGTGAATGCGTACATGTTACAAGGATAAACGTCACAGTTCCATTACATATTGGATGGTCAATCTGATTCTTGCCTCAGCGATTGGATAAGGGCCAGGAGAGATTGTGAATTTGCTTGTGAAGAAAATGGTGCCCTCTTCGCATGAAATTACCTCCTGATCTTAAGTGCCAAAGTAAAAGCCACGACATTTTCTAAAAGTTTCACGTGGAGAAAAACAGGCAAACAAAACATAACGCAGAGGAGAAAATAGCACTGCTAAGAAACAGCTTTAGTTTATTTGAATTCACAACCATAAGTGTATAATTAGACTTATATAAGATGACTTAAAGCTCGACCGTGGGAGGAAAAGGTTAATACTAGTGTGTCGCTCTGCAGCATTTTTTCAGAAAACCCGCTACAAGTGATTGAAGAGGGTGCTCTTAACAGATGCGACAATCTGCAGACTTTGTAATTATATGCTTTTTCTCCTTCTAGAAATCTGGATGTTTTTGTACTGCTTATATAGATCAGAGGGAGCTTAGAAAAATGAGATAATCTCTTAAATGTACATTCTTGATCAGTTTAAATTTAGTCATTTAACTCAAAATAATACAAGCAGAAGTACATTCATTTTCAAACTTACTGAAAGGAACGAATTTTCAAGATGTCCAATAAACCTTGAAGATTATTTCAGAAGAATTTCACAAAGAATTGCGTTTTCTGCAATCTGGACCGTTTTTTTGGCGATCCATTTTGTTCGAAGACCAAGGTAAAGTGAATATTATTCAACGATAGTCGAGCACAATTTTAAAGCAAGTGTTTAATTGGTTGAAAATAAATATTTGATAAGGGAAGGGGGACAGTCTGATGACCCTTGAACTATACTTCTTCAAATTCAAGCCACGTTTGTTTAAATAGCGAATTAATTTTTTCCAGTAGATAAAATGAAAGATGAGATGTGTAAAAATGGATACTTTTCGCCTGCTTGATAATTTCTCTATGGAATATACTAGATAAATTTATCGACTCTTTGAACAACATCCCCAAAGGAAATTGGCGGCCATGAATGATGCATTAACAGTGCCAGAATTATTACGAACTTGGAAATACGAACTCCGTTTTACCTCTTCGTTCTCGAAGACTTTAACCAAGCTGTGTTTGTGTTTTGGATTTCAGACTCTTGGTAAACACGGAACTGAAGACTGTACAGCTGAGTACGTATTCAGCCCTGCAAAGCCTGCAAGACATCTTCTTGTACGTTTATCAAGTTGCAATGACATTAAGTGCGCGATTGCTAAGAGTTTAAACAAAAAAGTGGAGAGTAGATAAACTATTTTTGTGATCGTCTGTCATTTTTCCGTTTCATTGAATTTATAGGTTACCTTCTTTGACCAAACCAATTCCTGTGATAGTGAAAACGCCAGTTAATGAATTCCTGGAAGACACTGGTTACACCTGTTTATCAAATAACCCAGACCAAACAGAGTACGCATGCTCCCCATGCAGCTATGGCACTTACAAGACTGAAGGGAGCTGCACTCCTTGCCCTCCAGGTAAAATAATAGAATTCTGACTTAACCAATGGATACGTTTTTGTCCGCTTGATAAGAATTGCCTGGCACAACGTCTTCAGCCCCCTTAAGATGAACCAAACTCCAAAATATCAATGAGCTGGTTCCATCAGTTGTATCATATGATACTGGGGACTGCAAATGATACTATGATAAATCGATTAGAAACATGTACACCGACAAGTAGGGTGTCCACCCAGGTAAAGTGTGGTTTTGTTTAGGAAATTGCGTGGAGGATTAAACTACATTAGAATAAGTTAAATTACTCTCAATTTTAGGTGGTTTCTATCAAGATTCCCTGGCCCAGAAAGAAATAATCTCGCATGGAACGGGATGCAAAGTTTGCCCTCCAGGAACCTACGTGGATCCTTTAAGAGCCCCTGGCAAGGCACAGTCCGATTGTTCTGCTTGCCCACAAGGTAATAGCAGCGAAAATTTTCAAGTTCTTCGCCAAATGAATTACTTACTTTCCCCAAGTCACCACTGAACTTGAGATTTGCCGTTTTCTTATGGTCGAGACGAGTCAACAGGTAACTTAAGGAGGCTCACAACAGTTTTTTTGACCTTGGAGTGTATCTTTTGAAATCAAAATTTCCCATAGAAGATAAACTTCGATTTCCTTGATACTACACCACCTTTTCGACATGTGACCAAAGTTTCTTCTTCATTAGTTTCCTAGCAACAGCTGTCACCAGTAGCAACGGTAATGGACAACCCCTTATTTTAAACAATGTCGAATATCTCGAAAACTAGTCAGACACTTTGTGACGAAACTTGAACTATTTGAACTACTCAACCTACACAACTTATATGCGAAATTAGAGATCAGACTTTGTCTGTCACTTCAATCAATCTACAAAACACCACACATTTCATTTCTGTAAGCGTTACGTTCATAAACCTGCATGATTTTTCTTCGGTGTACCTTGAGTCCGAGTATCCTCTGGTTGTGTTTACGAGCCGATTGAGCTCCATTTCGTATTATTACAATTAAATAGACACACGATGCTGCAGGTACATTTAAGTTTTATTTTCTTGCCAGGAATGAGCTCTCGCCTAAGCTTTCTTGCTTAATTTCCAAACCCACCCTTTCTATCCAGACAAATTATACAGTATATATAACAACGGCTCTATCTGTGATCTTTCGGCAGGCACAAACCTGCGAGCTTTTGCAGGGTTCAGAGCATGCTTCTGTCTCAATGGCAACTATCGTCTTGACCGGTTCGGTGCCTGCTTGGTCTGTCCTCGAGGTTACAACTGTGTCAACAGCACTGTTACCCTGGCCAGAGGCTTTTACTGGAAGTGGTCAGATAACAAGGCGGAAAAACTGTACATAGAATTCACAGACAGTCTTCAAATAATTGATAACTCCTTCAACAGAAGTTTAACAAAATACCCAAGTTTTTTGCCCTTGGCGTACGCTTGTCCAGTTGCTGAATCGTGTCTCGGAAGCCTGGACTCGACTTGTTCCCAGGGCTACGAGGGGCCTCTCTGTGGTGTATGCACTAAAGGATATTTCAAGCTGTTAACAAAATGTCAAAAATGCCCATCATTGCCATGGATTGTTGCCCAGCTCCTTGCATTCATTGTTGTTGTTATTCTTGTAGCATTTCTTTCTCTTAGGGACAGAAAGAAGGAAGGAAACTCTCAGAGATCTGTTGCAGATGTTCTGCTCGCAAGGCTCAAGATAGTGATCAGCTTCTATCAAGTCACTTCTGGGACTTTGAACGCTTTCTCGTACGTCAGCTGGCCTGAGACAATGATAAGTATCGGGAAGTACGCAGGAATGTTGCAACTCAATCTTCTTCAAATCGTCCCCATTCACTGCTTCAACAACTCATTGAAAGTCGATTCGTACACCATGTTACTTATGTTTGTTGCTGTCAACGTTCTGTCCATAGTCGTCCCAGCAGCTTTTTACCAAGGTAAAAAGCTCCTTATCAATCGACGAGATAAGATGCCTCTTCGGAAAAAACGCAAAGTCCTACAACTCACGAAGGAACGTTGCTACAGAGCTGCATTTCTGATGCTCTTCATCATATACCCTTCAACTTGCACCCAGATCTTCAGAATGCTTCCTCAGACGTGTCATGAGATTTGTAGCGAAGACAACAACGCTGAGTGTGAGTCTTTCCTCCGAGCAGATCTCTCTGTGAAGTGCCACAATGTGAAATACAATCGTTTTGTTCAGTTCTCTTACGCTCTCACCGTCTACCCAGTTGCCTTTCCACTTGTTACTCTGCTCGCTCTGTGGAGGTGTTTTTCCAAGTCAAGAAAAAAAATTAACCGTAACAAGCTTCACTCTTTGGCGAGAGGGTTGCGTTTCTTCTATGAAAACTACTCGGACAATTGTTGGTTCTGGGAGATTTTGGAATTGGCGCGCAAGGTGTTGTTGACTTCAGCACTTCTACTGGCAGACGCTCAGAGTCGCACTTACATTGGTTCGGCAGCTATTGTGTCTGGCCTTTACACAGTCTTGTTTGCCTGGTACAAGCCAATAAAAGACTCCTTTGAACACTGGCTGCAGCTGATTTCCCTCATGGCCTCCTCTGTCAACTTCACAGTGGGAATGTTGCTCAAGGTAAGCAAACAATGAAGATTCTGATTTAGAGTTACGAATTTCTTTTTAAAAAAGTCATTCGATGGCCTCTTTTACACTCACAAGAAAACAATAAGGCCGTGCACGTGGTGCCATCATAAGTTAAGATCGATCATATCTACACGAAAGGTCTGTTTAGATTCATCGAACTAAACAAAAATCATTCCTAGACCAGGGCGTTTTGGATTCATAACGTCTTTCCATTTTGATTCCTAAGCTCATTCCGACGTATTCATTGAGAGAAAATCTGCGACTATCTCTTAAGATAGTACCAAGGTAGTCGAAACTCGAAAGTGCTAGCTAATCACTGAGGACATTTTCTTAGGATCACCGAAACCCTCTGCTCTGTGGCATAAATGCAAACTGATTTAGATAGTGCATTCCTATAGACGTTGCTTGTCAAGTCTGCCGGACGCAATAATGTAATATTTAAGTCTACTAGTACTGTCCATGGAAAATAAACTGTGTCCATATATCCGAGTCAATTTCACTTAACTTTCCGTTATACTTGTTTTGTTACAGATTCCAGACGAAGTAATCTCCTCAGTGGGAGCCAAAGAATTGGACCAGATGATAATCACTGTTCTGCTTGTAACGGTCAACGTTATGGTTATCACAGTTATGGCAGGTACAAATAGAAGCCTAACCATATTTCGAACAGGTCACGTCATAGAGCACCGTTAACCACTTTTCGGATGCCCTTCTTTTCTCCCTTACAGTTCAGTACTTGGCAACCCTTGGTCAGAAGCTCTGGGAGTTACGTCAGAACCCTCACTGCAGCGTAGACTGCTGTCTGTCTCTTGTACTCACACTGCAGGAAGTGGGGGATATGGCGGCGGCGGACCAACAACCTGAACTCGACAGGAGAACATTCAGTGAAAGTTTTGATATACCTGAACTGAAGGAAGTGAATGGCGAAGTGGAGGAAACAGAGGGAGGTGCAACAGAAAAGAAAGGTGGCACCAGACGTGGTCATATCAATCGGAAGTAATCAGCAGGAGCTATAACACGGCACATATCACGTTCTTCATTTTGTTTTTGTAGCGAGAAAACCTTGTTATGAGAATAAAACAAAATAGCAACAGATGGGCACTGATTGAGAAGAAAAATTTATGGTAGCCTTACTTAGTAGTGGCAGGACGGGATTTCACTTAACTACACCTAACCTAAATCATTCCTTCTCTAACAGTTGATTTCACTGCTGTGTACGGCCCCGGTTTTCTTCAAAAAAGCAGATCTTCTTTTTTATGATCATCTCAGGAAGTCAGTGTTTCCTCAGAAAACTACGGAATACCCACTTCCTAAAATATAAACAGTCATAAAATATCAGAAGATCTGCAATTATCCTTCCAAGCTTTGTAGTTATGGGCGAGTCCCTGGCGTGCACACTCAACTGTCGTGTAAAGTAAAAAAGAACACCAACTACAAATATCTGACTTTTATTACAGAACGAGTCCAACACCGTTATTTACAAGTTCACAAACTGCTAGGAAATTCGTTAGCACATTTTATCTTATAAGCACACTGAGTATTTCCCTAACATTCACGACCCACGGAGGTCCTCAAAGGCCACCATTACAAGCCAGAGAGCGGGGCTATAATTGTGACTGATACAACTACAGCTTCAAAAGGCGTTCAAAAGGCGCTTGGATAAGGCATAATTATATAATGAAATCTAAATTGATAAATGTACTTGGAGGGAATCTATACATTTCAATAGCCTTCGTCATCATCGTCATCAAAATAGCCTTGTCTTTTTGTTGAGTAAGCTTCTTTGAACTGATCATCAAACAACTCCAGATCTCTATCATCTCGTAACACACCCTGAAAAGAAAGACTCAAATTTAACTAAAAACAAGAACATTACACAATAAAGCTCCGCGACAGGGTTTTATTTGGTTTGCAACGGTCTGTTACTACAACCGTACAGTGCAGGTGACTGTCCATGACGCGTAATTAAAGACATTCAGCATGGTTCCAGAAGAGACCAGAATTCATACCTACTCCACGGCCGTATCACTGACACCATGTTATTACTTCCAGTTCGCTGTGCTAACTCTGTATCGCTCTATACAGCTCTATACAACTCGTTATGACGGTTAGATACACTTATTATCAAAAACTTATTATCTCCCAACCACGGCAATTTGCATAGATGACGTCCCTATGGTGTCCACATATTGCACTGAGGACCGACTGTTATGATACTTGTTTACTTCATGTTAAATAAAGGCGATAAACAAAACCTGTAAACATGTTCGCACGTGTGCTGTATAACACACCCACCTTGGGTAAAAAGCCGAGTAGCTTGGAAGCATGTTCCTTGAGCAGTCTCTGTCTTTCTTGTTCAATAATTTGCCTTTTGTATTCCTCCATTCTCTCTTGCTCACGACGGGCCTCGAGCTCTGCTTCCTATACATGAAAAGATAAAGAAGCCGTTAAAATTCTTTAAGGCATCTAACGGCAGCCAAATATAGATGGCAACTTTTTTCTCACCCTTTCTCTCTGGAACTGAATTCTTCTGTCTTCAATCAGTTTCTCAACAGCCCTCTTGTGCTCCAGTTGTTTCATGCGTCTCTTTTGCGCGTTCATTTGTTCAATCCTGTCATCTTCAGCAAACTTGTCAAGCATCTGAAAGCAAAATCACGACTTGAGTAACCAAACTGTCGGAAAACCATCTTTGCAACATATACGGTGCAATAGAAAAGACTAAGGGAAAATGTGGAGTGACAGAGTCGTAACGTGAAGTATATTTGAAACAAGAAAGCCTATTGGGCATTTTAACCGGCCATTCTGACCCTCCCCACCCCTAGCTTTCACAAATGTTAGCGCGATCCTCTATTTATACGAACCGGCGTGACGAAAAGTGTGATTGTGTGACACAATATTTTGACTATAACGTTACTGGATGACGTAATGTTTAAACTCTGATGACTCAGCTTATCTTTCTTATCGCTTTTATTTGTGCTGAAAAACGCAAATTCACTCAAACGTTGAATGTCGATATAAATTCGTCCACAACTGAGAATGCTCACACCGGGACGACGAAATATTTACTGTTGTGCCTAGACCTTAAATCAAAATAAAACGCTTGATAAACACGAGCTCGAGCAGATCGTCAGAGTATGGGGCACGTCAAGGCATATCTCATGACGTGATGTTTAAATCCGGTTTGCTAACCCGGGAATCCCCTTGCAAAAGTAAACAAGCGAGCGGGGACGAAAGTCGCCCAAGTCTTTGAAAGCTAAAGCGCCTGTCGAGCCGCAGTCGATTTCCCGCTCACTTGCTTGTTTTTCTTTTCCTTCACTATCTCTGAACGGAAAGAGAGACTGCTCGTAGCCTTTAGCGAACACCACACGCAAACTACACAAATCCGTCGATAACATTCAGATATTTTCGTTCTTTCAATGCAAAAAGACTCGTAACACCTGCCTTATTAATTGATCTCCTTATTAATGACAATTCCTTCGTATCAACTTCTCGCCTCAAATAAACACTCATCTCTCTCCGTTCACAAGAACTATCATGTACTGATGGTGCAATCAACTAATATTGCATCATCATACTAGTACCAATTCCTTTTCTTCCTAGCCCACGCCGGCAAAACACAACTGTCTTTTTTGTCTGCTGCGAAATACAAGTTAGCCAATCAGAAACCTTACAATCCACTTCGCAAACCACCCCCCCCCCCCCCATTAAAACGCCAAGGGAAACCGCCTCTCACGTAGCACAATATTACACCGCTCCTATACAAAACGCAGCTTTCAAAGCAAATCACATTCACAGAAGCGTGATATGCTCCCGACATTCACAAATCCTTCTGACTCCCACATTTTTACACCCCTCAAAATGTCAATCCCAATAAAAAAACTCCTGCGCTAAAAAATTTTCACCATAACCACAAACTAGATCAGACAACACAGCCAATTTCGCATTCAATCCTATTAGCTCCTTTACTCAATTGCGCATGCGTTATACAAGACAAATACAAAAAAACCCCAAACTTAACAACCCTTCGCCAAATACTGTAAATTAAAAGACAAAAACATAGGAAGGTAACATTCAGAAGACTAATATGCGCATGCGTTTTACATAAGACAGTACCGCTCTTGAGTACCCGTACCACAAGCTTTACAGCACTTTCTTCGTATGTTAAGCCAACCTGCTTTCACGAATAACCGTGTTCATTTTATAAACCGGCGGTCGCCATGGCGACGGCCGGTTAATAAATCATATACAAAGAACTGTGCGTGAAGTCTGTTTGAATTGCTTAATTCCGTCTGAGAAGAAGAAAGAAAAACCTCTTCGACTAGCGTACCACAGCTGCTCTTCGACCTGTTTAACTGTTGACACTGTCAACAGACAAATATTCACAAGACAGTGCATAGAAGCTCTGACCTTTCGTCTGAACTCCTCCTCCTCTTCTTTCTCTGCCTGCCTCTTCTGCTCCTTGAACTCGAGCTGCTGTCGACGCGTGGTCTGTAAGTCTAACCGCTGACGAATCCTGTTCTCAATCGCCATCTAAATGAATGTAACGAAACAGAAGGAAGAAGTCAAACACGTGTACTGTAGCGCTGTAGTTAGCTTGATAGCCAGCATGAAAAAGGCTCCCATTTCGCACGTCTCCACGTTTTCATTGGCTATATTGTGTTTAGAATGTACAAAACATTTGTCAATTATAAGACGCTTAACTGGATCAAGTGCTACTGAAGCTGCGTAAAGGAAGAATGCCTTTTTCGACTTCGAGTTCCCCACTCTGAAACTGCATGTACTATGCTTTAGCTGGTATGAGTTTCAGAGGTTTTCCTCGACGCTCCATCCAGTTTTAAATACAGGCATTGATATACCAGCGTAGAAAGTTCGATGCAATATGATTAGCATTTACCTTCTCTTTTTGTCTCTCCAGTTCTTCTTGTTCCTCAAGGTAAAGTTCAGTTCGAATTCTGAAGATAAACATTAGAAAAAGTATTTCCATACACAGCTCTTAACAGTGTAGACTTACAAGAGAAACTCCTGCAATGAAATCAGTACCAAACATCTTTCCCAGGCCTCTATGCGCTTCTTTTCCAGCGAGTTAGTTGAAGGCTTATGCCCAAGCGCGAATCTTCTAGATCAATTTGTCACATAACATTCGAATACCCGCCTAGAACAACTGGGAATAACGCTATTCTCACGAAATCAGGAGAAATTTAACCAAAAGCACCTGTCAGTTGAAATCTTCTCTAGGTTGGGCTCAGTTTTTGCTTCGCGTTTTGTTTGGTTAATTACTGTACCATGTTTTGTCTTGTTGTGACTGGGTGGATGTGAAAGGTTAAAGTGCGCAAATATACTCCTTTTACTTTTCATTTCATAAAAAACAACTTGCTGTGCTGAGAGCATGCACGGCCTCGCCCGAACCAGTCGCATGTTTCAAAGCTAAGCTAAATGCGGCTTCCTCCGCTCGGCTAACTAAGGTAAAAAGTGCCTAGTTAGAAAGAAAGATATTACAGGATGTCTGAGACAGCAATGGCCACGTCGGGAAAGCATAAAAGAGGCGACCGTGGGTCTGTCGAGGATGAAGCGAGTTGCGCCAAAAAATCCAACATGGCGGACCAAGACGAACGCGTGGAACAAACCGAAGATGAAAACACCATTTCCTTCGAAGAACAAGAGCCCAGTCTACGCGATATAAAGAACCTCCTCGTTAACATCCAGACTACAGTAGCGAGCATCTCGAGAGAAAATAAAGAACTAAAACAGGAACTCACAGACCTAAAAAACTCGTTCGCGTTCTATGATCAAGAGCTGCAGGAAATCAAAAGCAAGCTGGAGAAAGCTTCCACGGCAAACACTTCCCTCAAAAAAGAGCTAGACGACACGAAAAAGAAGTTAAAACAAACGAACAGTTTGTTAGACGAGCAGATCGACGATTCCCAAAAAATGTGGGACGAATTTGACGCACTAGAACAGTACACACGTAAAAACTCTTTGGAAATCCATGGAATACCAGAAAACCTTTACACTGACCCGGAAAGCGTTGTCCTCAAAGTCGCTAGCGCGATTAACGTCGCCATAAAGCCTGAAGAGATAGAGATTTCACACAAATTACAGCGAGCCAAGAAGGGATGTAGACCAATCATCGCGAAATTTCGCAGCCATAAGACGAAGGCAAAATTATACAAGGAAAGGACTAAGCTAAGAAATGTTAAAGTATCCGACATCTTTGAGTCCTATGCATCTGCGATCGAAGCGCGGGAAGGAATTTTCATCAACGAAAACCTTACATCATATAGAAGGCACATTGTTGACAAGGCGTCCCAAATGAAGAAAACTAAAATCCTTACTAGTGTTTGGACACTGGACGGAAAGATTTTTGTGAAGTGCTCGCCTGATGATCGACCGATAAGGATCCTCTCCGAAGAAGACCTTGAGGATTTTAGATGAATTTTGCTATGAAACAGATTTTGAGCGGAGGCAGCGGTCTCGGCCGTATAAAACTAGGGTTTGTTTATTAACTGCTTTATTTATTTATTTCCCTTCTACAAAAACTATTACTTTTCTGGCATGCTCTACCTCGTATTTTATATATGTATATCTATGATTTATTTGTTTTATGTTCTCGCCTTATTTACAAACGCATCTCAGCTTTTTTTGAGGCGAAAAGTGGATAAATCGACCGGAATCGAAGTAGTAATAATCTATTTTCAAAGTCTAATGCTAGTTGCCTTAGGAGCTTATTGTTCTGATCATGCAGTTAATTTCATAGTGGTATCACCTTTTATGATCTGAAATGACAACTCCTTTTGTAGCTAATTTTTGCTCGTTAAATGTCAGAGGTATAAACCAAACGCGTAAAAGGAGACAGCTTTTTCGATGGCTTCATAACAACAAATTCGACATAATTTTTTTGCAAGAAACGTATTCCACAAAAAGCGTTGAAACTGTTTGGAAATCGGAATGGGGAAGTGATGTTTATTACAGCCACGGTACAAATCACTCCAGAGGAACAATGATTTTATTCAATCCTAAATTACCCATTCATGTAGATGACATCATCGCAGACGAGAATGGCAGATTCTTATTACTCAAAGCAACTGTTCATGATACTGAATTTCAGCTGTGCAACATCTACAGCCCTAACAATAGCACTGATCAAAAAGATTTTTACTCTAATTTACTCAATATTCTTAAACATCGCTCAGATCATAAAATGATTGTCGGCGGCGATTTCAATTGCGCGTTAACACCTTGCGATAAAATTGGTGGATCCGACGTAAACAAAAAGAATAACGTAATTAGTGAAATTAGAAATTTATGCAGTTCTTTGAAACTCCTTGATGTCTGGAGGTGCCAACACCCTAATCAACAACAATTCACATGGCGAGACAAAGCTTTTAAAGTACAATGCAGATTGGACTACTGGATGGTTTCTGAAGATCTTAAACCTCTCGCTTTAGACACGAACATCAAAAACTCTACTTTAACAGATCACTCTGCTATCACCCTGACAATCCAGTCCCAAGACTATGTTCGAAGAGGCCCCGGTTTTTGGAAAATTAACAACTCTCTTCTTAAAGACAACAACTTTATTGACCAACTTTCAGAAAAAATTCCCCAATTCAAAGACAAGTATAGTTATCTTTCAGACAAAGGCCTTGCTTGGGACATGATCAAAATGGAAATAAGGGGTTTCTGCGTTCAGTACTCTAAAAGAAAAAACAGAGAACGCAGAAACATTGAAAAAGAGCTTTCGGGTCGCATGGAGCGCTTAATGAAAATCTTAGAAACGAACAGATCGAAAGAAAATATCATAGAACTCTATCGACTTCGATCAGAATTAAACAAAATCGCGGAGTATAGAACTAATGGTGCTATTATCAGAAGTAGAACCCGATGGCACGAGCATGGCGAAAAAAATACGAAATATTTCCTGAATTTAGAAAAAAGGCAACATTCCAATTCCTTTATTGCAAGACTCAAAACGCAAGATGATCAAGAAATAACACAAGCGAACGAGATCTTAGAATGCCAAAAAAAATTTATACGGATCTTTACACCGCCGTACCAACCGATAGGTCGTATGATAAAACTTTCTTCGATGATGCAAAACATATTCGTCTAAGCGACGCTGAACAAATCGATCTTGAAAAACCCCTAACGAAAGAAGAATGTTTTAAAACATTAAAAGAGTGCGCAAAGAACAAATGCCCAGGAAGCGACGGCCTTTCAGTAGAATTTTATCTACACTTCTGGCCACTACTAGGCGATGAGATGGTTTCAAGTTTCGATTATGCTTTCACGCACGGAAAGCTAAATATAACCCAAAAACAAGGCATTATTAAAGTAGTGCCAAAGAAACGAAAAAATAGACTCTACTTGGAAAATTGGAGGCCGATATCCCTTCTCAATATAGACTATAAAATAGCAGCTAAAGCAATAGCTAGCAGACTATCTAAAGTTCTCCCAAAAATCATAAACGATGATCAAACAGGGTATATCCAAGGGCGATATATCGGACAAAACATCAGACTTATACAAGATATAATGAAAGTAACATCCCTAGAAAACATTCCCGGCCTCGCCATTTTCATCCATTTCAAAAAAGCTTTTGACTCGCTCGATTGGAACTTCTTAAACAAAACCTTGCAGTCGTTTAACTTTGGACCTTACATTCAAAAGTGGGTAAAAACCTTCTACACCGACATCTCCAGTTGTGTCGTTAATAATGGCTACGCGTCGGAATTTTTCCATCTGCAAAGAGGCGTAAGACAGGGGTGCCCGCTATCAGGTATCCTCTTTGTCCTCTGCGCTGAAATCCTAGCCAATGCCATCAGAAACAATCAATATATCAAAGGTATTAAAATTCATGACAAGGAATTTAAAATTTCGCAATATGCTGATGACACGACTGCCTTCGTTTCCGACATAACCTCAGCTGAAAAACTGTTTGAGATACTGAACGCTTTTCAGCTCTCTTCTGGACTAGAAGTCAACAAATCTAAAACCGAAGCAATGTGGCTAGGTGCTCTCAGACACAACCCTGAAGCTCCTTTAGATATTACTTGGCCCTCAAAACCGATAAATTCCCTTGGTATTGACTTTACCTACAACGAGGAAGTCTCTTACAAGAAAAACTTTGAACAAAAATTGACTTCAATGAAAAGCATACTTAACATATGGCTTCCAAGAAACCTCACTTTGTATGGCCGAATAACTATCCTCAAAACCCTTGGGCTATCGAAACTCATCTATAACACATCAATGCTGTCTTTTCCGCCAAACTTTCCAGTCTTGATAAAACAAATCATTTCCGATTTTGTTTGGAACAGTAAACCTGCTAAAATAAAGCACACGACAATGATAGGACCAAAAACAAAAGGTGGCTTAGATCTACCGGACTTTGATATTATTACCAAAGCTTTGAAAGTCTCCTGGATACGAAGATTACATGAAAGCAATCTTAATGCATGCTGGAGTCACATACCGTTATCATATATAAAGCATTTAGGAGGACCTTTCCTATTCGAATGCAATTATAACCTAAAATCGCTTAAAATAGATATTCCAATTGACTTTTACAAAGACGTATTTTACATCTGGCAGACTATTAACCAACACACTCCAGAAACAAAAGAACAAATATTTAATGAAATCATATGGAACAACTCTTTTATCAAAATTGAAGGCTTCTCCGTGTATTATAGAAAATGGCACGAATCGGGAGTCGTCCGAATCAAAGATATCTTCTGTGGAAACAACTTCTTAACATTTAATGATTTCTATACTAAATTCCAAATCAAAACAACATTTCTTAAGTACTGTGGTTTATGTAATGCCATACCCGCCAGTTGGATCCGTTTATTAAAAAGCTCTGCTGACGAAGCGCAGCGCAAATCGGATCATAACCAGAAGATAGATATCGGTAAATTGTCATGCAAAGTGGCTACCAAAATTCTTATAGACAAAAAGTTTGAAACTCCGACTGCAGAAAGAAGAATGAGGCAATTGAGCCTGGACGATAGCACAATACGCGCTATCTACGATATTCCTTTTAAAGTAACAAAAGACATTCGACTTTCTATCTTCCAATTCAAAATTATCCACCATATTTTACCAACCAATTCCACCCTTTACAGGGATAAAATCAAGGATCATGATAAATGTCACCTATGCACGCAAACGCAAACTCTGAGACATCTTTTTGTCTCTTGTCCGAATGTTCAGGCTTTCTGGAATACGTTTGCTACGTGGTGGAACGTCAAAAATGACGATTCCATTGAGTTACACGAGAAAAACATTATCTATGGTTTTACAATTAACTCTCCTTTGCGACTTGGCTTAAACCTCTGTGTACTTATTGCTAAATACTATATCTACACTGCCTCGAAAGATGAACAACACTACTACTTCGAAACCTTCCTAGCCCTCCTAAAAGATAAAATATCTACCGAAAAAAGTAGCTCAAAGTCTCAAATTCAACTCTAAATCTTTTTTCGGTGAAATTTCGTAAGGCACTTTATTTTATTTATTTATTTTATTATTGTTTTTTTTGTTCTGCTTCTTTTTTTCCCGTAATTAGTCTTTGTAGTCGTCATAGTTGTCTATTTACCTCAGTTTTTCTGTTTTGTATACTTATCGTCTTAAATGTAAAGCTTTTGTATCTGTAAATAACGTAATGTTTGAAATAAAAAAAAACACCTTGGAAAAAAAAAAAAAAAAAAAAAAAAACACTTGCTGTGCTGTTCAGCAAACTGTATTATATTAAACGTTACCTTTCCATCTCCTCCCTGGCTTCATTTTCTTCTTGAATTTGTTTGGAGAGCTGGAGCGAAAACAAAATGGTAATTTCAAACATTAAATTAGCTTACGTATTAACCCTTATACAACATAATAATTTACATCTTGTTCACCTTCCTGTCAACCAACACCAACTGAACAACATAGGGTAAAGGTACAGTTATGTACGGTAAGGTTATACTCAGTGTACGTAGTGTAACCGCTCACGCAGTCGTTTTTAGGGGAGTCGTATTACCGAGGAGGGCAATACATGTACGACTCCCCTAAAAACGACCGCGTGGGAGGCTAGAAGTAGTGCTACACCCCCTCCCCCCGTATTTACTGCTGGTCAATCATAAGGTACCCTCTAGCATTTTGTAAGGTTTTCCAAACGATTGGTCGTTACCAAGTTAAAAATGTGGAGTCACGTTTTTCTTCCAAGGAAATTGAAATGACACGATATGCTGCAGCTGTCAGCCTTGAACGATCTAAGTCTAGGATCTCCTGGTTAAACGACTGACGCTTAAGTCACAACTCCACCGCAACTCAACTCCAGTGATGTAGCAAAAATTGAGGAATAACAACTCACCTTCTGTTGCACAGCTGCCATACTCTCTTCCTGCTGTTTCTTCTTCTCCATCCTTTCCTCTTCTCGTTGCTGCTGTTGTCTTGCAAACTCCAAAATTCGTTTATTCTCCTCTTCCATTAACTGACGCTCATGTTGCTTCCACTGAAAAGTGAATCGCAAAAGAGCTGTTAGAATCAATAGGCAAGCAACTACATCTCAAAAGCACACGAGGAAAGTCACGAAAAACGTCCAGGTTATAATGGAGAGTTCGAAATGTTCGGTGGTTACATTGCAATCATTACAGAAATGCATTCGAGCTGGGAAAACTATTTTAAGATCAAACATGAAATTTAATTTAACCACCGTTTTGCATTGTTATTCAAACATTAAACAATGACATGTACGAACGAATTTAAGTGTACAAAATCGACATTTTTTAAAGCTAGCTGACCAAGGATCACATTCTTCGATTGAGAGCCCAAGTAGAACCAGCAGAGTGCGAGTCACAATAGACTTTTCAGCAGTTGCTTATAGGTGTTTCAGATAGTTTTTTTTCTTATGAAAACTAGCTGTGGATTTCAAAAGTGAAATTGTTTTAACGTTGTTCATACCGGCTGTTTATGTTAAAGTCAAAATTATTGTAGATGTTACTTGTGAGAAAACCACTTGACATCAGATTGTGCAAGGGTGCACCTGTTTCTAGCAGGATCAACGAGGCTAGTGTGCAAACAATGCAGACTTCAGTTGTATGCTAAGTAAGTCAAATAACACACCTCATCTCGCTTGGTCTTGAACTCTTCAATGTACCTTTGAGTAGCCTTTTGTTTCTGTAGTCTGTTTTCAAGTTCCCTGGTGAGGAAATTAAAAGAAATGCAGGTCTGATATAACTGTAATATTCCTTTTACAGGTACAATGTTGTATTCTCCAGTTGCACCATTATTAATTGACTGCAATTCAAGTATTAAAACTGTTGCTTAGAATCTTAGAATGGTCGAACAATGACTTATTCATACATTGCTGTAGGACAACCACAAAACACCAGGCCACTGTTAATTAAAAGCATTAGTACATTTGGCAACCACACCAACCGTAACTGTTCAACTTCGTACTAAAATGTGAGAAATATCTTCAGTTTCAAAAACAAAAAACAAAAACAAAAGCGCAAACCTTTGGTCCTCTTCATATATTTTCCTCACTATTTCATCAATCATCAGTTTTTCTTTGAGGAACTCCTCGTAAGCTTCCTGTTGTCTGCGTTCCTTCTCTAGCAGCTGTTTCTCAAGTTGTTCCTGATAGCGGACGCTCTCTTCCCAACGTTGTATCTCCTTCTCCTTCTCAACTTCCAAGGCTCGCTGATATTCGTCTGCCATCTTGGCGTGAATCTGCTTATCTTTCGCCTAATTTGTCAACAAAAAGACAAATCAGAGTCCAGAAGACAAAGAAACACAACATATTCTGGGTACAGCCTGAATACACAGGTAGTAACGGCGGGGCTACGGTGTGTATGTAAATCAGATTCTTTTTACAGTATGTAAGTGAAAATGTTTGCCCACCCTTCCTCCACCCCACAAGAACTCTAAATTTATTCTGTCCACATGTATAATTATTTTTGGAAAGCTCAATTTAAAAAAAAAAGGAAAACTGAAGTTGCTACATGGTTTTGGTTAGTGTTTTGCAATACGCAGTTTCATTGGTGACTGCAAAGATAAAATCCTTCACAATTTAACCTTCAGATAAGAAAAAAAATCCCTGTAGCTCTCTAATTATGCAAAATTTTACACTTACAATGTATCAATTCAAAGCAAGATTTACTGGGTGAGCAAAACCACAAATAGAGATTTCTGACCTGTCTATCTAGTTCCATTGCTGCTTTTTCTGCCAACTGAGCTGCTCTTTCTTGATTCATGTACCCAGCTTTTAACTTGGCTTCAAGTTCTCTCAACTCAACACTACAGAGATACATGTAAAACCACTCGCATTAGAACAAACACCACAACAATTTTGAATATCATGATTCAGGCCCTAGCATATCTACGTACTGTTGAACGTGTCTCCATTTTCAAAAGAAGTCTTCCCCGTGCACAACTTTAAGCTTGTGCTTATCAATATGCCACACATAAAAAACAATCATAATAACTCCAGGCTCCTGACACTGAAAATAACTGAGGTACATGTACAAATTATTTGTGAAAATGACATTTTCAAATTTTATAACACTATAGTATTAAATTAAGATAAAATTTTCACAAAGAGTGTACACATACCTCACTTATTTTTATTGTCAGGAGCCTAGAGCTATTATTTGTGAAAATGTCATTTTAATCTCTAGAGGAATATACAAATGGTTTAAGTGCTTTACCATTGGAGTGTTTTTGACAATATTGTAATTTTGGAACCTCTTTTACCATATTTACAAGTAAACCCTAAACCAATCAATTGATTTGCTTGATGTTTTGAATTCTCATTGGCTTGGTGCCAGCTTCATGTGTTACATGTACTTTGAAATTTGGTTGCTGGGTTCAATGCATTGCTTCCATGTCTGTTGTGACTGGTCAGAATGATCTAACTTTCCACTGGTTTTGAACGATATAATGTGAGTCTTAGTTGAAAACCTCTCTACAACGCAAGTCTCTCAAAGACCACAATTAGTAAGCCTAAAAGTGGAAAATTATTATTTGACAGCTGCTAACAGGTAAAAATATACAACCTCTCTTTGTGTAAACCAGACAAAAACCGGGCTTCTGATATTACGCGATGGTGCGATTTTGCACAATTGATCTTGAATCGCATCCAATCACATAATCCATGAGAAATCTTATAATTGATAAAAAATGCATAAATTGGACAAAATAACAAACATAAAATGCTAATTTAAGGCTATTTAGCATTGGAAACATCATGCAGAGCCTCTGAAATCTTCAATGTTGTTGTGAATCTCATGAAAGTATGTGTTCTATGTGAAATCTTCTCCAGAGAAATTGCATAATTTGCCACATAATAGACCTTTTCTGCCGCATAATGTAACCTCCTGGAAATTCTGCATAATTTCCCAATATTTTTCACACACTATCACAAGACTTGCAAAAATAACACTTTACAAGTATCAATTATTATTAGATCTACATGTAACCAGACATGTTTTATACCTGTTTTCTCTTATCTGCTGCTGGAGCTTCTGTTCCCTTACTTTTTCTAGTTTCATCATTTCCAGCTCCTTGTGAGAAATCAGATGTACAGCACAATATTTAAATGATAACATGAAAACATCTTAAAATATACAACTACATTTTGTATTAATATGCTTGTAGATTTAACTTGATTATATTTTTTTAATTCCACTGTTATTTACCTTAAACCACTTTTGCATTTTGCCACAATGAAATTACCGAGTATAGAGGTACATGTGAAAAAAAACTGTGAATGCCTATGTAGAAAGAAAATTAAGCCAAACAGAGCATCCATAATGTGAGATGAGTTTTATTTCCTCGAAAATGATGGTATGGAAGATTTTACTTTGCTATCTAAAGAAATAAATAATCTAAAAGTTTGCATCAACTGTAGTGCCAGTGTTTTGAAATTGAACTTGTTAATGTAAAAAACTTCCTATCTTAACCTCCCTGACTTTATGCTTCATGAAGAATATTTCTTTCCAAATTTGAGTGGCTTATCTATGGGTGCAGCTTATTAATGGGCATTTACCATTTAAATACAGTGCACAAATGAACTTCCCATTTCAGTCAACTCAGTCAAATATCATAATTAAGAAAAGATTCTTGTACGTGACTACATGTATTTTCTGCAGTAAAAATAACGATGCTCAATAAGCACTGTTCAGGAAGTCACAACACTGTATGTTGTGAGATGCTGAGCGAGTACTGGTGCCATAATAAATTGCTAGTTGTTTTCTTTTGCTGTTTAATATCTTCAATGTTGTTGAATAGAATTAAAAGCATGAATGGCTATACTTCAAAATTCAACATAACAGGGATTTAACCTGATGTAACTTCTAGATTCACGAAAGAACAAAAGAAGGTTCATGGCTTTCCTCCCATGGAGAAGAGGGGATATTGGGGCAACTGTACTTCTACACTTTTTTTAAAACTGGAGCATAAACAGTGCCTTTTTGGTCAAGCCCTTGGCCACAAAACTGTACAGATCAATGGTCCTGTAATTGTATTACAAACATTATTTTACTCATTATTTCTGACACAAAATTAAAAAGCAAAGTAGCATATGCTGCATAGGCATTTTTACAAGCCTATATGACAGAAAATTAATTCACAAGGTCAGACATAAATAGCCAATCTATGACAAGGTTGTTACCGGGGAAACTGACCTTGGACCAGCTTTTGTTTAAATCACTGTACACCATGAGATACTACTATTTACACTTGTTAAACGGCAATAGATGCAACATTTTTTGATGTTGAACCACCTTTCCCCACCCCAAAGGTAGCCCCTCAGAAGTGCGCTGCTGTAATTTGCCAAGAGAAAAATACTAAGAATTGTCTCTAAACAAATAATAGCAGTACAGATCTCTCAGAGGCAGCAACCTTTGGCTTCAGAAAAGGTGGTTCAACATAACAATATTTTCTCATTATTAACATTAACACTAACCTTAGCAAGTCTTTCCTCTTGTTCTTGTTGCCTTGTTTTGATTTCCTTTTGCTCTTGTTGCTGGAAAAATGTATTGTTTACTTTATCGCAACTGTACAATGTATATATCAGATACAAGAGTGTTTACAAAGAAACAAGTGATGCAGTAAAAGGAAATTTGTGAGCCAAATACATGAGGTGGACTGGCCCAATTAGCCAGGCTGGTCAGGTTTTAGTCAACATGAGTTGTTATTTAAAGTGAGCCAGCCTGGTATTGGCTAAACTTAGAAGCTTTCCTGAGAAAAAATTGCAAAGGCTCCAACAAAAATACAGAGTAACTTTACTCCCATTAGTCCGCCATTTTGGTTCATAATATTTTAGGTTAATGTGGCTTTATGGTCTACTATATAAAGGCTATGGAGCATGAAAAATAGTGATTTACTGAAAGTCCAAATAGCTCTAACTAAAAATGGCAAGAAATTGCTGACCCTGTAAGTGAAATGACATTGAAAAACTCTTGCCATGTAATTAAGGAGGTTATTATTGGTGTGTTTATCAGACATCCCAAGATCCCAGAAGAGAGACCCAGCCCACCCAACCAGGCCACTCCGGCTCTTCTAATCAGCTTCCCATGAAGTAAGAACAATTCCTCACCTGTATTTTACATTCAAAATGGGGCCATCTCAATTAGCACTGGTGTGAACACAAGCACAAGAATCAAGAGTTTTCCGTCATCTTGATTTATAGTCTGTCAGAATATTACAACTTCCACCTTAAGTGAAACAAACTCTTGACCAAATACCGGTACTTATGCTTGCGTTACTCAGAAAAGCCAAGCAAGAATCTCAGAAGTTTAAAAGCAGCAACTGACGATAAATGCATTTTAGGGTGTTGCATGGATTTAGTTCAGAAGTAATGACTTTTTAGACATAAGCCTTGAAGAGAGAGAAATAAACGTTATAACAATACGTTGTAGATTAATTGGTCTTTACTTTTCTAATTGCTTCATCCATTTCTCGTTCGGTTTCTTCCTGACGGCGTCTCCTCAGAAACCTTTTATTTTCTATCCTTTCTTCACTGGCCATATTAGCTTCCAAAATTCTTTCCTGGTTGATTCGCTTCATCTGATCTTCCCGGGCGATCTCCTTTCTCCTGTTTTCAGCGAGAAGTTTCTGCTGCTGGGCATGACCAAGGTTCATCCGTCGCACAGAGGCCTAAAGAAATATTGTAAAAACCATCAAGTAAATTTTTATCATGATCGTGAAAACTATGGCAGACAACTTCAGCGGATTTGCTCTAGAATGTGAAGACATCTATTATATACTCACCATATTTTCAACCCTCAAAAACTACCATAAACTAAATAGCGTAAAACAAAACCTATGGCTTCTTTCCAAACCACCAAAGTCCAATACAGATGCAGCAAATGCTTATAAATGTTCACAAAATTTCTTCCAACACTCGCTCGCAAAATTGTGTTTGTTGCTGTAACAACGAAAGGTTGCACCAAAGCCTCGCTTGCATGCTCGACTTAGTTTTCCTCGACTTTTCGCACTCGACCCAGTTTCTTTTGCTTGGCATCGGTTTTCCTTGGCGAAGAAATTGACTGGACTCCAATTTGCCCTCACTTTTGCGGGGGAAACAAAAGGTTTTCCATCTAAAAATAATTGTTGTCATGACGACTAAAGCGTCTCAGTGGGATTCTTTTCACGTTGAGCTTGCAATGGAATGTCACGCGGGAAAGAGAATTCTTACGTCATGCCGAGTTACCTGTTGGTTGAACCATGCAGCTGCAGGGAATAGCAGAGGCCATTTTAATATTGTAGAAGGTTGTAATGCTTTCCATGTTGTTACACTGCACGTTACAAGCACCTCTGCACCTAAAGCACTAACACTGTCACTGAACTCAGCGAGCCTTGCGCACAGCACTAGTGAAGTGCATCTAAGAGCATGGACACAAAATCGACATCAGATGACGAGGTTTGGAATAGTTATGCCGCGAGATTGGAGCGGATAGGTAGCAGTATGTCTCCACACCCATGCGCCCGTAACATTTTAATCCTTTCTTTTGTAGGTTCGCACTCTGTTCGTTAGCGGATTGCCCATCGATGTCAAACCACGTGAAATCTACCTTCTTTTCCGCGGCTTCAAGGTACGATGCGCTTTCTTCGGTTCAGTTATATTACTAATATTTTCAACATCGGTTACGGCTCGGCTGAAAATGCCGAAAAACAAAGCATTAAAATTGAATGGGATTCTTTCGGCCCCTGTCCTGGATCGCTAAGACTTGGAAACGCTAAGTAAACTCGTGTTATCGTTAAGTACAGCATTTAAATGACTATGTCAATGTTTTGAAATCGACATGTCCAAGGTCGCAGAGTTCAAGCTCGGCTTTGAAAACAAGCTGAATGAATATTGAAAAGCGTTCGTTACCCTTCGAGTAGTTTATATCAGATAACAACAGTACACTGCTTTTGTTTGAACTAATAGGCTGTGAAACTTAACTGCCAGCCACAGTTTTGAAAAGTTTTCTTAACTTTGTACTTTGCGCGAAATCATTACCTCAGATTTTGTCAAATATTTGCAAAGCGTCTCGAGCGGCCATTATGAAAACGAAGCGATTTACGGTGTTGAGCTGACTCATCTTGTATGCAAACAACAAAACAAAGAGGCGGCTTACGAGTCCTTCTTTATTATTTACAGGAATGTACATGGTCTGAAATTTGACGGCCAACCGTCGAGGGGTAACGGAGGTTGTCTAATTTCAAGACCTTCCCTTTAGTACAAAGTGAAAATGGTTGCGACTTCTCCGCAGTTGGATGAAACGATGTCGCAATTAACACTTTTCCACGCTCATGATTCCAAGAGCAATTAAGGACAAGGCAAGCTAATTATGTGCTTTCAAAGAATAGACAGAATTTTCGAAGCAGTGTGGGGTTAGAATATTTGCATCGGAGGTGATTACTTGCCACAAATCTCGCTAGAGATACATCTGTTATATATCTGCCTTTTTCTGAACCTGAGCTGACTTCATTACCATTCACCGAAGGCGATTCAAGTGTTTTCAAGTAAAATTTGTTTACACCTCGCGTAGAAGCCGTCATTTGTCGTCGAGATCAACATACTTCAGCGAAAAACAACCTTAAATATTCCACTGGCGATAACATAGCCTGTGTTTGTCAACATTTCAAAAGAATTAATTTGAACGTAGCATGATTGCTAAAAACACTTGCACTAAATTTACCACACACCGAACAACATGCAATGAGTTTCAACTGATCTCTGGCAAAAACGTTTTTCTCCTCGATCAGTGTTCTATGCACTTCAAACGCAAGTTCTTCTTAAAAGTATTTCTGGCGTCTACAAATTTTTCGACGGCCGAGATATCCAAATCTGTTCAATAGTCAAATACATAACTTTTTCACTAAATTTAATCACTTGAGCAGACTAATCATTAGGGTAGTTTCGACGCTTTTCACAGCAATTTATTTTCCTTTCATTCAAGTTAAAGAACCTTCTCATGTTTTTGGGAAAAGGACGATAATTTTGTCACTCAGTGCAAATGGAGTTTTCAAGCAGCTTCGTACTGTTTTTAAAACAAAGCAACTTACATATTGAGAATATTATGTATTCAGCTCATTAGTCAACTGATTTACGCTAGTCTTGCCTTCTTTGCATAAGAAAAGTGGAAAACATTGATACCAATATCCATCTCTTCCACGGCGCGGTCTAATATATAACCGCGCGTAACCGCAGAATGATATGGGGCGCAAATTTCTTCCGGCATTTCACAATTGCTAGAGACGCTACGTCAGTTGTTGAAGTACATTTTTTTGTGTTTTAACCTCATTGAACCAAAATTGATTCGTCAAGCTTGCCATAACCCAGCGTCAAAACTTAGTAAAGAGATTATTACACATTGTCTTGTTACTTTTGATAACTGAAAAAAAAAACTTAGATATTTAGGCTCGTCTGAAAAATTCCTTTTTCCCGGTGTTTAATTGTTGTAGGGATACGAGGGATCACTACTAAAACTCACAGACAAACAGGTAAGATGAATCGAAGAAGAATAACATTGCAGGTTATAAGAATTAATCAACAGTTGACTTTGTATTCATCTGTACCTTGTTGAATAGTATATCTGAAGCATTGTGATACAAATCCCTATGCGTATGTAAGACGGAACGAGTTCTTAACAAACCAAAGCTTTTTTATCTCAAAGAATCGAGGCGTTTTCCTTAACCTTCCCTAATAAATGTGGTACATGGCAACCATGTTTCAGTAGTTTATTGGGCCTTTTCAAACAACAGTCTTTAATATACTAAGCTACAAGGCTTTTGAAATGTTGAAGATTAAAATAAGCTTGCCTTAATTATTGCTATACCCAGCAACGTATACTAAAGTACTCATCCCAGTTTAGTGTTTTTAGTTTAATTGGTGTAACAGCACGGTTTTCTTCAGCAATGGTCTGCATAATCATTGATATGATCGTTACATTGCATGTGCTGGTAAATTTTCAAAGTCAGCTCTTGCTGCTTTCTTGCCGAGGAGTTAATTAACTACACTAATCCGTCCAAAGAGAGCACCGCATGATTTCTGCTGCTTTCAGGATTATTTCTTAGGAAAAAGAAAACATTCTCAGCAAAGCTGTGAATAAAAAAATTGGGAGTAAATAGGTTTCAGGGTAGAACGTAGTTATGTTAAACCGGACTATCAGCGTACTGTCTTTGCAACGCGGTCTTTAGAAGGCCTTTGATCATTAGAGATTTTGAAACTCATGAACGAAATAATTTAGTAAGTTAAAGCTTCTTTTTGCCAAATAACGAGTAAAATGCTGACGGCTTACGTTAAGAAACTGGAAAATAGTACTTCAATTTTCTTTCGCAATTCGTGTGTTTTCCTGGTAGCAGCCTAAGTTGGTAAACATACAGTACAAAGAGGAAAACGTAAAGCTCTTGCAGTCACAACGCCTGCTTTGAAATTTTAACTAATGCAAATGTGGCATTTTTTGTCTCCTTATCGCAGGGAAAAACTCAGTCTGTAAGTATTACTTGTCAAATTCTCATCACTTCCTTTTTATGTAATGAAACCAGAACTCTATGTCCGTATGAGTACAAAATTACAGCCTCAATTTCTTTAGTAACTTTGCATACAACTCAGTGCTTACAGCAAGTTATTACCGTCGTTATTAATTAGACAAGTCGTCATCTACAGCATGCAGTATCAGATAATTACAAATGAAAGTGGCGATGAATTATGGTCATCATCACTATCATCGTCAGATGATAATCAAGTTCAACTCGAAAAATGATCATCATAAGCTCAATCAGTTTGTTTTTCCATTTTAATTTAAGACTGTACAAGTCATTAATGAATTATTTATATTATATCAACACTATATGTCTTAAAATAATCAAATCCATAATTTCTGTTTTCAGCCAGTAGCATTTGTTACGTTTGAAAGCAGAGAACAAGCTGAAGAGGCCAAAGCTTCGTTACAGGTAAAAACTTTGCAGCAAAAATTCTCAAACTTTCTTACCAATTTCAGCTTAATTCGGCTAGGGCAGGAAAAGATGGACTCAAGGAACGAGGTATCTTTTTCTTGTGGCCCATGGCAGAGCTGATTATTTCGTATATACACCATCAACAGGTTTAGTACGAACTCACAAGCGGCCAGCTCTCAGTTCTCAGCTGGCTTGATGCTCAGTTGTCAGAGCGCCGCACGATATCGCAGAGGTCTTGGGTTCGAATCCCGTTCAAGCCTGAATTTTTTCAGGGTCTTCTTTTTCAACTGCTTATTTTGAAATCTTCACTGCGATGGTCGTCATCATCCTTTCTTATTTCATCCGCAGTTCATATGTACGATTATTTCACATATTTACATCCCTTATAAAACACTTCTCGCCTCTTAAGTTATCACATCAAACGGGTGCTCGTGGAATAACTGTTCACTATTTTATGTTGCACTTGTCTTTCCAGGGTGTACGATTCGACCCAGATGCCTCTCTTACATTGCGACTGGAGTTCGCTCGTTCTAATACCAAGGTATCCAAACCGGTGAATAAACAAGCCGTATTGGCTCCACACTTTTATCCCAGGGAGCCTCAATTCAGTAAGTAAATAAAAAGCTTTCTTTGCTTAGTTCTGGCAGATACTTGGTCGCTGATATCACTTATATCAGACTTGAAAACCTTACAGGACTGAATAGTCTCGACCTGGTATTTAACACCTTTCTCTCACTTTTGAGACTGGGTTTATGTTCAGATGACACTTGCCCTCCCTACTTCAAAATTAGACGGAAAAAGGATTAAAATTATTTCTGGCAAATACTGAAAAGCAAACAACACCACGTATAGCGCTGGTCGGTAGCTTCCATTTGAATGGTCACACTTTACAAGACTTTAGCATTTCATCGACAGACTCAGGAAAGTAGTGCTCAACGGCTTTCATTTGAGTGGTGACACTTATAAAAATTTCGTTCACAGACTTATAATTTTAAACAACCTTGTACAGCATAATAAACAGCACCACAGGAAAGTACTGTTCGGTAGCTGCCATTAGAATGGTCACACGTAAGGATTTTATGTACAGACTTAAAAGTTGGAACCGCTTTCTACAGCATAATAAACAGTACCACAGGAAAGTACTGCTCAGTAGCTTTCATTTGAATGGTCACACTTACAGACATCTACAGACTTAAAAGTTGGAACCACCTTGTTCAGCAAAAGAAACAGCACCTGAGAAAGTGTTACTGCTTTCTCCTTTTTATTGTAAATGGTCACACTTTGGCTATAGCATTTTAACGACACTGGGAATCACACATCATAACCTTGGGAATGACTATACCAAGAAAATAGTTGACATTTTTGTGTTAATTTGTTTACTTTAGTACCTGCAGATTTTGTAGCGGGAGGATTTTTACCGACACCAGAGCCAAGCTTAGGCTACCCTGCGTAAGTGAATCTAGGGAGTCTATTTCTGAACATCATTTAAAGACTCATTGCTTCATATATTGAGCCGTTTCCCATTATTAACTAGTTAAACGTAACCCTACTAGAAACATTGCAAGCAGCTATCAAAGTAGTTGTTTTGAGTTACTCAGTGTCCCCCCGGAAACAGACGAACAAGTGCGCAGCCAAAAGCTTTAAGTCGGAGTGTAATATCGCCGTATATTACTAAGGAACGTGTAGGGTATTAGTGGGCGTTTTAACTTGACAATAAAAGCAAAAGTAAACAAGGATACAGCGAAAGAACAAACGCACTTGCAAACATGTCTCATTATTGAATAAAAGGAATAAGTTCGCAAAATCGAATGCTTTATTGTTTCTTTCTTTGTTTATTCATTTGTTGTTGTTGTTGTTGTTGCTATTGTTCTTGTTATGTTTCTTCTTCTTATCAGTCCAATATTCAATGACATTATGGCTGCAGCAGCAACAGCACATCACCCGGCTTTCAACCATCATCCGACCACCATCTTTCAGCAGCTACAAGTAAGTGATCAATTTCTTAATTCTCCTAATATAATACCATCCCAGATGAAGGCAGTGTGTGCTGACGATGAAAGCTGAAGAAAGTCCAACTCTTGCCCTTGTTTGACCACAAGAGGCGCTAAGTCGAGCTCGCATACTCTCGTCAGTGGGCGTTCGAAGAGTTTAAAATGATCTGTTCGAATTTTAATTGGAATTTGTGAGCTGATAAAGAATTCATTTGCTCTAAAAAGGTATGGCAGTCTCGTTGACACTTGCTTATATTTTACTCAGGCTTTCCACCGTGACTGGCAATATATTTCCACAAATGCAATTGCAAAGACCCTAGAGAGTACCAAAAAGGGGATGCTGTTTTGACGGGCCGCCATTTCTTAGACCTAACTATCATAAATAGAAATTTATGCCCTTACTCTCTTTTAATTCTTCTTTTTTAACTTTTATTAATAGATGGCGATTAGAAATCAACATGCCATGTTCTTGAGAAATTGTGAACTAATTTCTTCTGACTTTATTCTATTGACCATTTCCTTTTTTTGCAGGGCTTTCCTCAACACCATCCAATTCTTCCAGGGTTAGCTTCGCCTACAGCACCGCTCCAAATGGCGCTGTTTGGAGACCTGGCGGGAAATCTACCTTGCTCAACTCTGTTTGTAGCTAACCTTGAAAAAACGTGTACTGAGCAACAATTAAGAGACACATTTGGCGAGTAAGTCTTATCAAATCTTATTCTTAACCAGAGTTAACGTGAGCGACTTCCTTTCTACTCTCTCTCTCTCTAGATACAATACAATAAAAAACGTTTATTGACACTCCCCTGGTGGGGCTTTTCAGTGACAATATAAGGTAAAAGGAATCTAATTTTATAAACAGTTTACAATTCATTTAAAAATGTGAAGAAAGCAGTTAAATCACTACAATATATATAAAATAATAAAAATATATGTATACATAGTACAATATTATCGATACAAATTAAGTGCTTAGAAATATTATATAAATAAAGCGAGAAAACATTCTTATGTTATATAAGTTTTCTAAATCACGAAAAACGAATGTGAACGTCAATAAATCCCGAATTTAAGTAGAGAACCATCACACATAACATCCTTAGACACTGAATAAAAATTGGGGAAAAACATACATGTTCAGTGAGAGAGGGGGAGAGAGTACAGGTTTTGCTAAGCTGCATGCCTGACAAAGCGGAAGATTTGTTCAAACTTTCAATGGGAAAACTCATGATGAATTGATATTAGCAGACATTTCAAAATCATACTGTGGGCCAGAGATTTGATCGTGGAAATCCAACGTTGGAAATCAAAAGCGACACTTGCAAAAATAACCATTTTTCTTTTGTAGATGTCCTGGATTCCGGCGAATTAAAATGCTCTCTAAAGGACTTAATCCCGTCTGCTTTGTAGAATTCTTGGTATGTTATTAGCGTTTTTTTATATGTAAGTTATATACATGAAAAATGTCTCCCTATAGAATTACGATTATAGAAAACCACGATTATGTGAAGGCTATTCTGTGAATAAAAATAATGCAGCCTAGCTAGATATAGAAAGATATCTCGAGGTTCTCCGAACTAGAGAGGAAAAAATAGAGTAAGACTGTTGAATTGAAATACAAATTTTTGGCCCCTTGCGAAACTAGCTAAAGCACCACGATTTAATAGGAACTTGCAGTAAGGATGCCCAAAAATTATACCTAACATTAAAACCAGAGTTAACCATGCATTTTGCACAAAGGGCTCGGGTGTGTCGAAATCCTGGTCCATTGAACGAGGCTTAGGTAAGGCTAAGGCTTCGTTTTGCCAGCTGGGCTCCTGGTTCGAGAGCCGGTCACGCCGGAAAGTAAAAAAACTGTTTTTTCCTTCTAGGATGTTCCTACTGCGGTTTGCGCAAAGCAATGTCTTCAAGGGTAAGCAGACGTAATGTACATAGCTATAACTACAAATTTTCATAATAGTAATTTCAACTTGGGGCGATGGAACGGTTCTTTGCGTCGGAGTTGATTTCCTCAATCTCTCGATGGTCTATGTGGGATTGATCATAAATGACTTCTTGGTCCAGGGACGATTCGCAACGACGATTTTTAGAGCAACATTTAAACGGAATTACCGGTATGCGAATCCTAAATTAGCGTCAGAACCCTCGCTTGATTAGCGTTAAAATGAAAGTTCTCTGGAAGAAGTAATTTGTTTGTTTTTTTAATATGAAAATTAAATTTGTGATTTAATTAAATTCTGAAATTTTAAGATTGATAGGGTTAACAAGGCATGCACTCACCAGTGTTTCAGCTCGTTACCGTTCGGCTTACCATGCAAAACCTTTTTTCTCTCGCACGAAGTGAGTTTCAGTGATTAACTTTGTGGCAATTTTTTTTGCATTTGTAGTCGAATTCTTGGAACAGGAGAAAAAGGCGGCATCAGGATAGAGTTCGCTAAAACAAAAATGGGAGAGTGACTCATCAAGTCTTTCCATGTTTTAAGGTATAAAACATATCTACTGATTTGCTCACGTGCCTTAGATTCAATTCCTTAGTTCTGATCCGTTTTGCCTACGCAATTTACGTTTTCTGACATAGGAATGATATAACCACAGGGTTCCCAATAGACTTGCTCCAAGTCGCTTGTTCTGAATATGTAGGAGGCATGCGCGGCCTACGCGCATGAAACACACGCAACTCACTCAGATTTTCTGCGTGCTGTTCTGCACCTTTTTCGATCATCTGAATATCTCTTTTGTCCCCAAGAAAAACGAGCAACTTGAAGAAAGTCCAGGTACCCACATAAACTATATCTTTCTGTGCACTCTGTGTTTTGACATTCATAATCCAACCAATTTTTTGTTTCACCCGTGGGATGGATTCTTTGGAATTATAACCATGCGATGGAATATTATTCGTGGAGAAGTAGAAATATTCTTTGTCGTTCATGATGGCAGAAACCATAGATAAGCATAGGGCTGTTGGAGTTGCTGTGTTCTTAAAAAATTTTGCTATTTTCTGGCTAATTTCCTGTCTTTCTTTTAGAGGGACACTGGTTGTCACTGACGGCCTTGGTGCCTAAATACAGAAGTACCAATGAAACATTGAGGAGTAATTTATTTTCAGGTCTCACGTTGACAAAAGTAAAGAAAATAAACGTCAAGACAAGCCTCGGATCTGTTAAAAAAAATTATGAAGATTTCGGATTAAAAAAGTATTTTGTACTATTTCTTAAAAACGGAATTTCCTGCGAACAGCTGATTAATAGTTTGTCTTTATTCTAAAGTTACAGAGATAAAATCAATTTCTATCTCTTTATGATGAAAATTACGGACTAGAGGATACAGTCGACGCCCGCCTTGCGGACAACTCGCTTTTATGGACAGGCGTAATATTTAAGTCGAAATGTCCCGGAGAAAGCTTGATACAGAAAAATTCCTGAAAATTACTTCATCTATTCGGGACTCGCGTCTATTGCAGAGACTTAAATGACCAAATTGTGCATGGCTGCGAAGGTGTCCATTATAATATGTGGCGGGATTTGACTGTATCTTGCGAACAAAGAGTGTGTACCAACTTTCTAATATCATCACCGTGTTTTTCCCTCTTCGGAATGCCAAGTTGTTAAGGGGATTTCCTATATAATCTGGCGGTTATCCACTTTTCTCTAATTTTTCTTCAAAGCAAATAAAATAAATGTTCTACTGAAAAGTTCGACATGTGTAAAAGATTTGTCCAGATTGTTTAAGAAAAAAGTACAAAGTTATGTTTCTTTCTTTCTCTCAAAAAATAGATATTTCCTTCTTATTCTTGTTTTTATTTTTCACGAACAGCTATTTTCTTACAGGGTTGAGAAATGTCTGAAAATTCGAACGCAGAAGGTACAGTTTTTAAATTATTTGAATGAGGTGTGAGACTTTTTCAACTGTTTACAGGTTTCAGTCCAAGTTGTAAATATTGTTATTAATATTTTACATTAAAGTATTCAATGAAACCAATATTATTTGTATTCTTGCGCTTAATTCTGAAATGCAATTACTAGCCCATTGCAAACGGACTGTGGACCGATACAGTTATATTTAATTTCTTTAAGCAAAAAAAGGTCATTGATGCAAACCACCTAAAAATATTTTCGCCCATTTCTTCCCCCCTTTCCCCTCACAGTATCAACGAGATGTTCATGGACAGGTTACAAGAGAAATGAATGTACAAAAAAGCTCTATTCTAAAGACCTTGATGTTTAATCCTTTGCATAATTCCGAGACACGTTTTCGAGACATTTGCTTCGCATTTTATGCACTCACCATACTCACTGTACGATTGGAGCGAATTTTTGGAGGCCTGGGTACTAGGAAAGAAATGAAAGCCATCAGATTAAAGAACTGCAGTTGTTCTTATTACAATTCATTGAAAACAAGGAAGAATTTTAAGTTAAGATGCCTCGTTTTGATAAAAACCATCATCACTTTGTTTGGATTCAATGAGTTGCGTTTTTCTAGAAGTTAAGAGTGTGCAAAAACCACAGATAGTTTTATTGTACTTTTTCGTCAGCCAGTGGGAAAAAGCTATTGATTATTGGCGGTATTTCACAATTTCCGCATGCACCGCAAAGAATGTTTTGTTATCTTTTAAATTTTATTGTATTTTTAATGGGAACCGTGAAACCCTTGAAACTTTCGGTACCTGGAGCGATGATGATAATCAGTAATACTAAAAAGATCCTCCTCAGCTCTGGTCGTATTGCTGGCAAATAAATCGCTACAGAAACTCTTCTAAGAGAAAATGGCCTTCAAGAAATCCCGTTTGATCAATTCTTATTCAAACACCCTATTTACAGGCTAACTTATGGTCAAAATACTCAGCGCGTTCCGCTCATTATTTAGGAATGATTTTCATTAATCGGGAACGGATTGCACTATGGGAATCAAAATTCAATCTTTAAATTGAAGATTGAAATGTTCCAACGGTAGACTCATTCGAAGCAACGAATGTTGATTGGGTTGTTACTTACATAAGCCAAAGGTTCACATGCGAAATACGAAACCGTTGGCGGCTGTTGGTTTCAGTCGGTTTGACGTTACGGGGAATTTTTCTCAATTTTCAGAAACTTTTCTTGCGCATTTACAGCACACTTGTTTTTACGAAATTATTCTTCACAGTTTTATAACAGCAGACTATCTCTTCACGGATAAAAGTACTCGCGATTAATATTTTGGTGAGCGAACACAGATCAGGTCAGACACTTCTGGCCACCAACAGTCTGCTACTTGCACGTGAACATTCGCCTGATGCCAATAATAAACCAATCAGCATTCCTTATTTGGAACAAGGCTACCGTTGGAACATTACAGGGACACCCAACGAAAAATGTTAAAGTGGTACTACGATCAAAAAATCACTTTTATTTTTCCTTCGGATTTCGAAACTTTGTTTACTAAACACTCCCCAAGCGAAATTTTAAGCCTTAATTTCGACAAGAAGACTGTTTATTTAAACTGCAATTTTCCGATTTAATAGTCCGCCATTATTACACCAGAAAGGACAGAATGACATCATTCACTCACGAGCTTTAGAATGCAGTGAGTGTGAAAGTGCCTTATTTAGTATGCAGCACGGGAGTTTTGAGCTTTCACACTCTCAAACTCGTGTTTTGCATAATTTGTAAGCCGCGTTCACACACTACATTCTACAGCTCTTGAGTGTATGACGTCATTGTATCCTTTCTGGTGTAATAATGGCGGACCATTAAAACGGAAAATTGCAGTTTAAATTAACGGTCTTCTTCTCAAAATTAAGGCTTATAATTACGCTTGGGGAGTGTTTAACAAACATAGTTTCGAAATCCGAAGAAAAAATAAAAGTGATTTTTTGATCATAGTACCACTTTAAGCAAAATACTTGAAATATCATTTTCAACTTTCTTAGGGTGCGTTTCTTTGGGAAAATCCAAATCCGGATTCTTGTATCCAAAAACGGATTTTGCGTTTCTTTACCTAAATCCGAAAATGGATTAATCAGGGATTAGTGATCTGAAGAATCCATACTCCGAGTGGATACATCAGATCAAATCTAAATCCGGATTTTTAGGATTCATGATCCGTGCGTTTCTTTGGGGGACGGATCCGAAAATAGTACATCTGTCAAGCGGTCTTCCATGCAAATTTACAAATCTTGCCATATTTTCTCTCGATCTTGCGTGACAAAACGTTCGATCGTGAAAAAGGAAATTCACATGATTATTCCGTTCCGTATATTTGAAAAATCTCCTCCAAAAGTACAGACAAGCATTGACACGTCAGGATAACTTCATTTGTGTACCATTTCTGTAATTCAGGGACCAGATTTTGCTAATTGTGAACGCAAATAGCGAGTTCACTTGAACTACTGCAGATACTGTCCTTGTTTATAAATTATTTGTATTCCATTCTAGTTGAATTCTTGGGCAGTACCAGAGAAATATCGTTCTGATATATATATTGCGTGCCTCCAGCCTGTCTTGTCATGACAAAATAATCCTTTTTCGGATTTTGCGTTTCTTTGGCGTCGAAGAATCCATATGATCTGGGATCACAAATCCGTTTTCGGATTCTCCCAAAGAAACGCACCCTTAGATTGTTTAAGAGCTTTTTAAAGACATATTTTTGTAAGCTAATACAGATTGATCTGTTCGGCGTTCTTAGCTGAAAATTTACGCCGCAGAAAATTTTAGGAAACAGAATCCCAAATTTCCGAGCTGCTGATGGCTCTCCGAAAATGCTAGCTGACCTTATTTTGCACTCTTAACGACATATTTGTACCTATGAAAACAATAGGAACTAAGGACTCCTCTTGTTTCGAAAGTCCGAGGTGATGTTTCGCCAAAGAAATCTCTAGCTTTCACTGCAACTAAATCCGAATATCTCAGGCGAGTTTGGGTCTTCCGAACCGTTATTCCCCGAAACGAACCGTTGGGTGTCCCTGATATTACAATATTCAATTTGAAAGTAGAATTTTGATTCCAGTAATGAATCCGTTCCCGATTATTGAAAGTCATTCCCAAATAATAAGCGGAACGCGCTGAGTGTTTCGACTATAACCCTTTCACTCCCAAGATTGCCTGAAATCAAAATTCAAGACAAATGTCAAATTTCATTTTGTAAAAAAAACTTTAATAAAAATAGTACCATGTGAAAGTACTGCTGAAGAGGATTCATTTGAATGGTCACACCATAAGATTTCATCCGCAGACTCAGAAGTTAGAATCTCCTTAAATTCTCCGTAACTGACTCTGGGAGTGAAAGTGAAACACGTCATGCCACTACTTATAGCTAAAGCGGTTGTTTACAAGAGATGCAGCGAGGTTAGGAAAAAAGAAACAACTTCAATTTTATGAATCAAAAGGGTGTTTTTAGTTTTTTTAAGAAGTTGGATCAGGATAATGGAAAGTGGGCGGTGAAAGAATTCTTTCAGTCCTACTCAGGGACTTATAGCTTGTTTCAGAATCGTGAATTTTTGATTTCTTTAACTAAAATATCTTATTTTAGTTTGACACCTTAATATCAGAGAGCCACGTAAATGATTTTTTAATCTAAGAATAATTGGCAAGGGGAGGACTTAATATTTCGATGTTGGTAATCAGTCATCGCAGTTTTTGACCAAATTATGCCTCGCTTGAATTTTTAAAATCACTTTTACAACATCTATTATTTAACACCTTTAGATGAATAATTTCCTTTGTTCAGGAAAATTGCTTCAGTTTGTGTACTGAAGCAATTGCGAAAATTTCATTTTAATTCCAAAGGATTCAGTTGCTATTGTTTGTATTTTTATGTAAAGAATTCATGATTAATCATATACTTTTGAGTCAAGGAGTGCGAAAGAGTTCCCAAAATTGGATTGGTTCAGTATTTGAGATTAAGTGCAAATCCCATTTTTCTGGCCTGCTATACGATTAAGATGTTTTAGTTGGCTTTATAAGGTTTTGTGCAAATCCTGCCCATGGCCAGTCTTATCAATTGAAAATACTGATCAAAATTTCGTAAAAATCATCGCAAAAGCTCACTGCAGAGTTCGTCTTTCAAACATCGGTGTTAATAGTGACCTCAACATTGTGACCTGTTTTAAAAATTAACCATTATGGCTCAATTTGTCTCCAATGCATTTCACTATAAAAATTCAAATAATGTTTCTTTTATCATACCGCAGAATAATTACTGGTGTTGTTTATAAATGCAGTTTATGGCTCCATTTCTGGGTGCCAAATATTATAAATTTAGTTCAACCGACAAAGCGCCCTGTGAAAAGATAATTTTACCAAAAACCACAGGGAACCACAGTGTTTACCCAATTCCAATTCCAAGGATTATTTTCGTTACAAAGAAACTGTTTTCGTACTTATGATTGCTTTTAATATTCTGTTTTTTCATTAACAGTGCCACAGTTATTCATATGTAAGAGTAGCCATTTCATTGCTGGATTTGTAACCAAAAACGCACGAATAAATTTCCTAGTGCTAAGCTTCTTGTGGCATGGCCTTTTTTGGGTGACTTTTCGTGTGTCATTGGTGTTTAGATACAATCAAAGCGATCTCCGGCTCATGTGACGCCGCGAAAAGCTTCATGGCGTTCAGTCAATTCTTGATGAAGCAAAATCGGATAAGCTTCCTTGGAAATAGGGTTACGTGGGATTTATTAAAAATAAGACAATTAAATATTCTTCACTTTTCTAGATGTTTTTAGTTAACGGCTTCTTTGAATCATAAAAACGAGGTTTTTAGCTATTTTCTTTATCCAACACAATCATCTATTGATATAAAATAGTACAATTGTTATGCTAGTGCAATGAATCGTGGGCGGCTGAGCGATAATCCATCGTGATGGCCGCATAAATAGACTGACAATTGTAGATAACACAAATTTAAAGCATTCAACACAACTGAAAAAATAACCCGAGCCAGGTTTATCACGATGAAAGTAAACTCCCCATTTTGTATTTGCTGCATAGCTTTCGATAATTTTCTGTTGCTTAGCTACAGTTTAGCTACAATAGTTTTTCGGTGAAGGCTGAGCTGAAGATTTGAGATGAAATCAGTGATGTTTCAGTGTTTCTAGAAAGTTGCTGTACACGGGAATTTTTACCGCACAGAACAGTGGGATCTTCGAAGAGAAAAAATCTTTAAATATTAAAATATAGGTGCGGCTAGTTTTACGAATTTGAATTTCGTTTTCCAGCTGCAAAAACAACGGCGGGGACCCATCTTTTTAACTTTGTAAATTATACAGAACGCACGATTCCACTTTATTTTTTGGCAGTTCAGGGCTCTGTTCTGTTTTCCTCTTCATAATGAGGAAAGAGAAGGTCCCAAAAACTATATTACCAGTTACTTTCCGACAATGCCCTATAGCTACTTGCTTCAAATAATCGTTCGAGTAATAAAATAACGTTATTCAATAACAAAGTAAATCAAATATTTGCGATAAAAAGTTACATTTGCATAAAATATGACCCTATATTTCGAGTTGAATTTTTTGGTCCCAAAGTCACAACGCTGGATCGCTCGAGGAGATAGTATGTTACTTTAATTCGATTTTTCTTGCAGCCAAAGAAAAATAGGACAGTGTGAATGTTTATTCATCGAAAGAGGTAATATGTTGATCCAGTGTCTATTGAGACCTGTTTTGCCATGAAAAGCGGTGCCAATGGAAACTGCGAAAAATTCTTAAGCGATTATTTGATGAGGCTTTTATGAAAACGCTGATTGTCACTCACTGATATTGACAACCCATACGAGGCATTGTGTTCGAGCCGAGCCATGAATTTGTAAATGTAAATCGTGTTGGCAGCTAATAAACAGTTGGTTTCAGCTGTTTACATTAGGACCAAGGTGGTTTAAAGTGCTTCGAATTATATTATTTTCACGCGAAGCCACTCCGAGGTCGCATTTTGTAACTTCGATCGTCGCGATCAATTCTGGGCGCGAGGTACGTTGTTAAGTCGAGCGAATTTTCCCAGACAGTCTTTTATCATTTCCCGAGGGCACTGGTTGTGATTTACTGAAGGCAAACTGAAATAATGTTGATTTTGCTGTGGCAGCTTTGAGGTTTGAAACTCGACTGTCGGTCGAGTTGAGATTATCACAGATTTTTTGGTTGTTAATTAGGACAGACCGTGAGGTTTAAAATGGAGAAGACAACACCGAAATTGACGAAAGACAGCTCGTCGAAGCAATGCCAGAAATTCGAGAACGAGTCATTGAAAATGTCGAAGACGATCTTAAACTCAATCGACAAGGATTTGGTTGTGCCGAAGCTGTCTTTCTTTTTCTTCTTCATGGCAACTGGCGCTTTCCTACCTTACCTTGGAGTGTTCTACAAGCAGCTTTGGCTTACCGCTCGGCAATCTGGCATTCTGCTCGGCGTTCGCCCTTTTGTCAAGATGTTGTGCTCTCCACTCTGGGGAATGGTCACCGACATCTGCAAGAAACCCAAGCTCATACTCCTCGTCTCTATTCTAGGAACAACTGTGGCTCATTTTTCCCAGAGCGTCGTTTCCCCATTTCATCTCCCATGCTATCCCGAGTCGAACGGGACGAACTTTAGCTGGGCCGGCCATAAATTTCCTGGGGGTTTTCGAGGTACTAAAACGCGCTTACAAGACGAGCAGCGTGTTTTTACGAGCGAAGGAAAAATAAATATTTCACAAGGTGGCTCTGATGAGACCACAGACTCTCAAATCTTAAGTGATGCGGATAAATTGGTGAGCAATTTCGATTATGACAAGAGAAAGGATCTCAAGAAGGGCACAGAACTAGTTAACAACCCAGACGATTCCGAAACGGTTCCAAATGAAAGTTTTGAGGAAAAAGAGCCAAGACATCCAGACAATCCCAAGCTATCCAAAGAAGGGAAATCGAAAATATTGACAAAAAACAAAAAGCGCAAGAAGCCAAACATGAAGGATGATTTTCGCGTGAAGGATAACCAAACAATCTTCATCACGTTGTTTGTAATTGTGTTTCTTGGTGAGTTTATCGCCGCGCCTGCTCCCATGTTGACTGACAGCGGAACTCTAAGCATATTGAGTGGACGTGAACATGAGTATGGCAGGCAGCGACTGTTTGGGTCGGTTGGATGGGGAATAGGATCTCTGATGTCTGGAGCGATCGTCACAGCTTTCAACACATGTCCATTTGAGGACAGCATCAACTATGTGCCGGTTTTCTATGTGTTTGCCGGCGCGATGATTTTAGACTTCTTCGTTGCGTTTTTCTTCAAGTTCCCATCTGCTCCACCTAAACACGAAGCTTCAACGGAAAGCGAATTCTGGAAAGGAGTGAAAATCTTTTGCAACCTGAAGAACGGAGCCTTTGTTTTCACCCTGCTCTTTTTGGGCTTCTCTCACAGCCTTCAGATTTCGTTTCTGTTTTGGTTTCTTCAAGACATCGGTGGAACTCCGATCCTCTTCACCCTCATAGTCGCTGTTAACTGCATGTCGGAGGTGGTGATGTTTTTCATGGCAACCTACTTTGTCCAGAAGATTGGTCACGATGCTGTTCTATACACTGGTCTTGGCTGTTATGGGCTTAGATTTTTGCTGTACTCGTACCTCAAAGAGCCTTGGTGGGTGTTACCCCTAGAAGCTCTCCAAGGTTTCACCTACGGAGGCGTGTGGACGGCGAGTGTGGCATACGTTGGACCGCAACCAGGTGCGAAGGGTTATTAGTTTTACTCAGAAACAAAATTGATTCAGTTTCGGTAGAACTTTTATTTGTGTAAATTAAATGGAAGGAAAAAGTCACAAGCGAACTCTAGCGTATCTCAAAGCTTTCAATCGTACGAAAGTATGAAATTATTCACCCGATTGAAGCAATCGGAATCTACAATCCAGCAAATCATGATTGACGTTGTAAATTGGATTGGGAAATTAGCTCCGGACTCTACAAAACGGCGAAATCCAGTTTAGAAGAATCCACTAGACATCCACATTGTCATGCAAAATCATCAAGAAAACACTTTCATTTGACTGCCATTTTGAAACTGTCATCTTTGATCGCTTGGGTTAATTTTCTGACCTTTTTTGTTAGAACAGCAGTGCAGTCACCTTGAAACTTTGACGTGGCATTACCACAATAAGGACCTGATTTAAAAAAAAAAGCGGACTCTTAGTGGATTAGACCGCAATTCTAGTATTATATTTTTTCCCTTTTTTAATGAAACTAGCCCTTAATTCACAGATGACATAGTTGTATATCAAAGAGGCATAAACCGTCGCCGTAGAGAAGTTGCTCCTAACTGGAAATTTGAACTTAGAAAAGCGCCCGTTTCCTCACAAGAAACATTCGATTATTTTTTTCACAATGATAGGCCAATTTGTATTTAAATTCACAATTTAGTCGGAGTGATTTTTCGGGGTTTCTGAATCATGGAAACCTTCGTGACTTTGAGGATTGCTGAAAAGTTGAGGCTAATTGTACGTGAGCAGTTTAAAGGAAACAGTGTCATCTTTCTGACAAGTTCGACACAACGTCACTCAAGAAACGTTTTCTGGAAGGTTCATTTACAAATTAACGTTTGAAATATTCAGACAAAGATCGAAGACATCTTTTATAAGTTGAAACTGATGACAGTTTAATTAGCTATTGCGTTGTCTTCTGCTTTTGACTTGAACTCGTCACCAACGTCTTTCGAGACTGTGATTTCTTCCTGCAGTTTTCATTCATATTTGGGTAGAGCTTATACAATGTTTTATGTTCATATAAGAAAAGCTTTTTTAGCAATGGATTACTAAGGAGAAACCTTTGAAACGCAGCAATATGAAGAACTGCAAAGATAAACTAAACAGAGCGAAAAGCAAAAAGAAGACGAACACGGTCAGCTACTTTAATGACGGGCCAAAATTAAAATAAAATAGAAACAGGAAGTACCCAAGTGGTTTTGGTATATAAGAGCTCATTCTCATGTAGTTATTCAAAACGAGCTCCTCGCATCTGCACCCAAGGTACTGTTTTGAGTTTCCGCAAAGGGCCGTGCCTCTTTAACTACTACAACCTATTTTAATTGAGACCTCCGTTTCATTTTTACGGAAAATTGTTAAGTGTCGAACACGCGCATTTTTGCAACACTTATAAGCCAGAGACAGTCGGTTAAGAATTATAAGTATTAGTATAGGAAGCGAAATCAATAAGAATTCTGTTATTATGACCCGATCTACATACTACAGGTCTTGAACCAAGCTAAGTTACCTTATTCTAACTCATTACCTCTCGAACTTAAATTTCGTGTGGCAGCTGTATGGCCCTGTTTTTTTAGAAAACGCGAAACGGGGTTTAATTACATTAAACTAAGAAAATGCTAGTGTGAGGTGAAATATTGAATTTCCTGAAGCAGTTATGGGCAAAATGACTTTTCTAATCCTGAGTTCCTAAGCGTAAATCTGAGTGCGCGTTGCTAAGATACATAAAATGATAATTCAAAGTAAACTTCCTCACTAAATTATTAATACTTTATTCCTTTCAACACCACTAATCAATCTTACGTCTCTTCCGGAACATCTGGAAGTTTTCCTTGGAGAACTATCAGGTCCCCTTCTTTTCCGTTAGATTATTTCTTTCATTTATAAAATAACATTAATAAATATACTGACCACATACTATACAATAAGTCTTTACCTCAAAACACAAATTCGTTGCTTTGTTGCTAAATTCCACATGCAAATTAATAATTTTCTTTACAAAGAATTGTTTTGACGTCCTAACAATCTTAACCCGTGGAGGCTTGCCTGGAATGCTCTCAAATCTTGTCTACAATTAAATTAAAAGTGAAACATTTGTTAGCTACGTTTTCGGGTACGTTTGCGGTTTTATTATTATTAGAATTTGGAGATGTGGTTGTAGTTCGCTTTGGTTTTGTAACTTGACAGCGTGAGTCTCGGGTCAACCTTCACCCAGGCCAACTGAATAAAAAGGTCAACTCTAACGCACTGTGTTCATTGGAATATGTATTTATAGAAGAACGTACATGTTTTACTCAGTTAGTCTGTTTAGCCACCTCTCTCAAATTTGCATTTAAAATGATTTCCCACGTTTGAACTAGATCAAACAGTTTCACCCAACATTTTACCTTACAAACAAATGTTTGATCGTTTATTTTATTAGCCACCTCTGCCAACAGGGTTTGCATGAGCGGGAAAACGGTAACCAATCAGAATCTGAATTTGGGTGACGTCGACGTACTTTTTCAGCGGTAACAGGAATGAATGTTATGTGGGCTCACTTTGTCCGATGTTTTTTTTTTCTTTCTTATCTTCTTATTTTAATTTTCATTCTTTTGTTTTCACCAAATCTCAAATAACCTTTTTTCGGTTCCAGGTTCCGGAGCGACAATCCAAGGCATAATTCACGGAGTGTACTGGGGCCTGGGGATGGCAGTAGGTGGTGTCCTTGGTGGAGTTATGGTTCACGTGATTGGTGCGCGTTTGACCTTTCGCCTTGAAGCTGCTTTTTCTTTTGCAATCCTTGTTCTATTTTTCGCCGTCAATAACTTCCACGAGAAAAGCAGTCGATATTCTCAGATTCCCTCGGAGCCCCAAGACCAGGAGGCTGGGGACCATGTTAACGAACCAGTTGACCGTGACAGTTCGATGGAGACTAAATGAAGTAATTAATTGCTGAAAATTTAGAAACGATATACACGTGAATGTGTCATGGGAGAATTTATTTTTATTTAAATTTTTTTATTGTGTAAATTAAGTTACTCGACCTCGAAGTAAATTATATTTATTGTGGATTTTGAATGGGAACAGTGAATATTAGGCATTTTAACGCCATTTCGTCACTAAGTGACGTGTTATTATTGGGCTTAAATAATTTTATTGGATAACTATGAATCTTAAGTTGTAGAAATGTGGATGTGAACTGAATTACGACAAAAATGTTTCCAGTATGATGGAATATGAAAAAAATATTTCTGCTTTTGTGCTTTGATATCTGTTTGCTAGATTCGTCCGGTTCGGATTCCAGGTAAATTCTAGCTGGTTGGAACTGACGAGTTAGTTTAGTCAGTTTTAGTTTTTCTAGTTTAGCATCCAGCAATTTGATCGCAAAACGAAACACAAGAAGGGATAATTACCTTGACCAACATGGAGTAAAGCACTTACTACACTGCAGTGAAATTGATTAACACAATTAAATCGATTAACACAATTATTTCTACTGCGTGCAACATCTTGATTAACGCAGGACGTACAACAAACTATGCTGCACGGCTTGTTAATTGCAAAAGAACATTCTCTAATCCGGCATTTATTTTCAATCGCTTGTCTTTCAATTCGTTCAAGACATGACACTGTAATATTTGTGATCAGCTGTATTTGAACGGTGGGCTAATAATTTCAGAATATATTGATTTCAATGTCTCCTTTGAATCTAGTTCTGTAAGTTATTTTGATGATTCCCTAATATAGGGGTCAGGTACGTTGCAAAGTTTTGGATCAAAATGGTCGAATGGTTTCAAATTTTTAATTATTTCGTTGTTTTACTTTTCTCGTTTTGCTAATCAAGTTTCATTGTGGACGTTAAACCCAGTGTTTTGATAATTTCAGGTTCACTTTGCATTGCCAGCAAGCTCAGGCTCTATTTCAAAACTAGTCATATGGACTCCACCAGCCAGAATATATATAGATAGTAAGAGCTGCAATCTCCACTGACTAATGAACAGATCAACACAAACGTAACACTTCTGTCAATACACACTAAGTCCAAAGAGTGTCCACTTACGAAGTTTGGATTGCATTTAAGACCCTTTTCTTTCGAATCATAACCTGCTGGCCAGGCTTCTGAAAATGATTTCCTAGTATTGGTGTAGGGGAATGTGACCGTTAGAAGGTCCATAATTTCTGACGTTTTGGGGCCATGTTCGGAGCACTACATGCATGTTAGCAATTTCACTCTAGACTTGTCAAAGTTAGGAGGTTCATCTACAGATTGCTTGTTCATGGAGTAGATAATACTTCTCACTAGCAAACAATAAATGTACTCTTAATTTAGTCAAAAATGACTTATTTGTCATTTGTTATATATTCGCTTACCCCGACTTAACCACTCCACTCTTCCCTCCTGCGGTTTTGCCATCTCTCCACATTTCGTTCGGCCGATCGCGGTCGACAAAACGGATAAACTAGTGGCCATTTTTGTACTAGAGATGCATTATACGTCTGGGACGAACTTAGGCAAACTCTGTTATGCGCTTCTAGTTCGTCCCGGGTAAAGACGGGCACAAGACGGATTATCCGTCCACCCGTGTAGTTCGTGTATTTTCCAAGACGAAAAGCCGATAGTTCGCCTCAATGGATAAGGTCATACCCGTCTTCATACGAAACGAACGAGGAGACGCATAACCAGACGAACTAAAAATGTTTTGCGCAAGTTCGTCCCAGACGGATAGTACGTCTCCAGTATGAACTGAGGGCCACTGTCAAGAGTCGACACTTCCATAGGGAACCCAAACGCTCTATTAGCTATCATAATCATTTCATAAAAATATTGTTATTTACCTGTGTTCCTGTGCCTTTATGAGTCATTTTGGAAGGGATTTGAATCAGAGCGGAGACGGTTTCCTTGCCGGTTTCAAATGTTAGCGCTTCGTAAACAGGACGCGACAATTATGTCTCAAGTTTGAAACCCGAGATTGTCTCCCCACGAGCGTTAATAGTTTAAAATAATAAAGGAAACTGAGACGTAATTGCCGCGTCCTGTTTACGAGTACGAGGCGCCAGACAAGATAACATTTGAAACCGTCGAGGTAAACCGTCTCCGCTCCCGGGGGGGGGGGGGGGCACTCCCTATAATGGCCTATACGGGAAGGCTCCACCCGAAAGGGGTACTTTTTCAGGCTTCAGGTATATAAAAGGGCAGGGATTTCACGAGCTGAAGTATATGAAAGGGTAGGGAAATCTGTCATTTAGGTATTTTAAAGGGCCTTTAATTAAAATACTTCGAGTAGATAATAATATTGTTTTTTGGTTAACATCTCCTCCAGTAATACTGTTCTCCCCTAACATCGTTCTGCCCGTTAACCGCATTCCAAGGGTTTAGAAAAGGGATGCAGGGCTCTTAAGTAGGTATGTGAATCGGGTACCATTCTTCAATGGAAAATATACGAAAAGGGTACCTTTTCGGTCAAAAATGATATATAAAAGGGTAAGGGGTTGGACCTCAGGGCGGAGCCTCCCCGTATAAAACTTTGTTGAGTACCCCCCCCCCCCCCGGGTCTCCGCTCTGATTCAAATCCCTTCCAAAACCATTAATAAAGGCACAGGAACACACTGTAAATAACAATATTTTTTATGAAATGATTATGATATAGCTAATACAGCGTTTGGGTCCCCTGTGACACTTCTTAGTGATTTGGTCGTACAAAGGTGCTATTGTTCACACGCGAGGGAGGGAGGTTCGTGTCCACTGCAGCTAAATCCAGTCTCACTGTTTAAGTTTGCAAATTAAGTAAACCTTCCATCTTTTATGACCAACATGCATCCTCCTATGTTAGAACTTCCGAACCTCCATGTAGAGGTTAGCAATAACCGCAGAAACAGGGCTCCCCATGGCTGCACCCTCTTGTTGTTCGTAAATCGATCCGTTATCACTGGAAGTATCTAGATCTTAATACGAAATCCAAGAGGTCCGCAATCTCAGCAGATGTTAGCGTCGCGCGGTCTGCAACGCCGGGGTCGCTCTCCAACTTTCGTCGCGCGGCTTGTACGGCACCTTCAATTGGAACGTTGGTGAATAGTGACTCTACGTCGAAGGACACCATGATCTCGTTGTCTTGAATCTTCTCACTGCTGATGACGGATGCAAAGTGAGCTGAGTTGGTCACCGTGAAATCTGAGTTGCCTGTTAAGGGAGATAAGATGTTAGCCAAGAAAGCAGATAAGTCATATGCAAAGGTGTTTACGTAGGACACAATAGACCTTACCGGTATGTTGGCCTTGTGGATCTTAGGTAAACCATAAATCCTAGGTGGTTGCTTGTATCGCAGTCTGATCTTGTTATAAACAGCCTCTGATATGCGCCCGTTTCTCTTTAAGGAGAGCAGCTTCTCAGATAGTTTTCGTGTCAGACGATCTGTCGGGTCTTTGTTGAGGGGCTGGTACGGTCCGGTCTCAATCAGCGCTGACATCTTGGCGTGGTATGTGTCAGTATCCAGGACTACGCTAGCACGACCTTTATCCGCCGGCAGGATCATGATGGTATTGTCCTCTTTAAGGCTTTTAAGGGCGTCTCGCTCTTCCTTCGTGATGTTGGGCTTCGGTGGTTCTGCCTGTTGAAGGATAGTGTTAACAGCTCTCCATACAGTGTCTGCTCGTTCTGCGTCGAGTGATCTTACTGCTGACACGACCTTGGCGATTATCTCGGTGGCTGGGATGTTTGTAGGAGTCACGGCAAAATTCAGACCCAGCTTTCTTTAACAGGGATTCCTCAGCGTCGCTAAGGGGCCTAGGTGACAGATTAATAACCCACTTAGCCTTGTGAACATAAGGTGTTCTTGTATGAGAAGCAGAAGCTTGTTTCTCGCGCAAAAGTTTTTCAAACTTGCGCTGTTGACGGTCTTTGGTGGTATAAAAGACTCGCTGGGTGTTCGATCTGATCTTGTCCGGTACCTCCGCTGCATCCTCAGCTGAAAGACCGGATGTTGCTCGGATGTTGCTCTGGCTCTCTGGGTCAGTCGGATCCTGTCAGTTGCACAACTTCACAGCGGAACAATGAGGATCGAAACGCACCAATCACAGCCGACCATCGTGATTCATATGGTGAAGCGTAACCAGTCGACCTCATCGCCTGATGAAGACTAGCAGAAAGCAGTCGAAACGTCGCGATCTACAACTCAAGTGACCACATCGTGAGACAAACGATATACACTTTATTATTTAACTGTATTTACCACGATGAACAATAACCACCTTTTTTACGAACTTGACAGTTCTTCGGTCTCCATCATTTAGAGTAATCGGAACAATTAATCGTGCGGAACAAAAGTGCAAAGTTTCTGAATGAATGAAGCCTTTATTTAAAGAGGGTAAGCGTGGAAACCCACCAATAAGTGATTTGAGTTTTCACCAGTTTTTAGTCTGCCTTGACATTTCACCTGAATTTTTCTCCTTCGGGTTTATTTCACAAACCATTCAGAGAGTCATACACACTACTTTTATTCTTGCATACCATTGTATATTTTGCAAATGTGAGGTACAATTAATATTCCCAGTGACTTTTTGAGACAATGATTCCTAGTTCGTACCAGCCGGCAAAAGAGTCGAACTCGCTCATCGAAAACGAAGAAAACTTCAAAGCTGCAAGAGACGACAACACACAACAATTGAAAAGGCAGAAAGTTATGCAGTGATTTCGCCAAATACAACAATATTTTTCTTGCGTAGCGTTGCGCATGATATAGTTTCTATGGTCCGAAATCTCATCGACAATAACCAAGAACCAATCAGTGTGTGAAAATTCTCAGGGGTGTTGTAATAGAGACGGCAGGTACACCACACAAACTCTTTTCCGCCGTACAATCATAGTAAGTCATTCCTCAGTTATGATTTTGTAAATCAAAGGCAGTGTCAAATGCTGTGCAAATGTTTATGAGTAAAGCGACAAGGTATTTCATGTTGTAATAAAATGACTCAGAAAACTCGGAATCCTTGCCAATTCAACAGACTTTTCATTAGCATAAAAATGTTATCGAAAATTAAAGGTAGCCTCGGGCAAGCTTACATAAAACTTTGGATATATCAACTGAGTTGATAAGGTAAATTGTCCACCGTAAAGAGATTGAAAGCTGACGTTTCGAGCGTGAGCCCTTTGTCAGCTTTAAATCTCTTTACCATGGCCAATTTACCTCATCAACTCGGTTGATAAATCCAAAGTTTTGTGTTTCACTTACCCACCGACGCAGCACCACAGTTTCTTTAGAAACTAACCCCCTCATCGGGTAAGCTAAGTCTCACGTCTACGATAAAGTGAAAGATATCGTAGCTTTTATGTAACAGCCTTAAATATTAAGGAAAGTCAGAATTAAATGTTGGGCTATTTATTTTGCTGCTGTTCCAATCGTTTCTTGACAGCTGGCATCGTCACCAACTACATAGTCATTCAATCGGGCTAAGAAGTGTTGAAATAAATTTATACACTAACCAGCGTTACGTTCAGAATAGAGCGGTTCTTTTATCCTTGTATCCTTATATTTAGCTCTAAGATGCGCAAGTTCATGTATGTCGTGAATTTGTCGGGTGAAGTTTCCGGACGTTTTAGAGGATATAAACAACTACGTCACGGTTAACTGAGATCGCTCTGGGATCAGTCAAGTGCAACCTGAATTTGCGGTTCAAGCACCATTGTTTGGCTTTCCTCGCATTCTATGCAGCTGGGAAGAAGTTCTGATCAGCTTAACAAACTGATCAATTGTTCTCCAATCCTTGAATGTAACCTGTTATTTTGCAAAAACTGTTAAGAGCAGTTATTCAGGGGAAATACAGCTCTCGGCTATTGTAGACGGACATTTCAGTTCATGAGTACCTTAATTATATTCCACCCAATGAGTAAATGAGTAAAGAAAAGTCAAAACAAATCTTTTAATAAACTTTTGAAGTTAGTAAAATAAATTGCAATAATTTATTGAAAACTGCGCCTGAGTGCCTAGGTAGTAGTAATTTTAGGTGTATAAGTTCCAATCCTTAATATAAACACGTTTCAGGCCAAAATATCCAGTTAACCTGTAAATATATACCTACATAGACGCTATTTCTTCTTGCATAATTCTGTTTTCGCCCCACAATGGCTCAAAAGCCATACTTTTGGAGGGATACAAACCTATGTAGCTTTTATGATCAAGAAAGGAAATTGAAAGACTCAGTTTTCCTTTACTTAGTACTTCTTCCAGCCGAAAACTCCGACGCGGAATCACGGTATGCCATATATTATTGGTTATAACCAAGACAAATTATGACATAATTATGTCTTTTGGTTCTATTTTAAATGTTCAGTGTTCCATATAACGAATGTGGTTTAACTATTGTTCACCTGAAAAAAAGTGGAAAACTACCATGATCGCAGGTTCGCTTTATGAATAGTACTGAGGTTCCAAAGTTGCTTTGAACTACGAGTTCGAAGGAAAACCAATTAAAGTTGCGGCTTTGTCGATAACTACACTTTTATCTGCGATAGCTTAGTCGTGCAGCTTGTATGTATAAATGGGTAAATGATGGACCTTGAAAAAACTGAACGAATTGGGAAGGAAAAAGTTTCTCCCCTGTTATCTTTTCTAAAAAACACAAAAATATAAATATGTTCAGAAAAGGACTGAAATGTAACTGTGTACGTTGTTTTTTCTTCAGGCGTGAACTATCGTTGTAACCAGTCGCCATAAAAAGGCTCAAGGGCCGAGCCAGAGCAGATTATTCTGGCTAAAACGGTTGTGATTACAATTCATTTCCCAGAAAACTGGGATTTGATTTGAGTAATCCGAGCCACCTGATGGTCACGCGAAATTGTGAGAAACGGATGCGATTAAAATTATTCTTAAAATAGCAGTCTGACTTGACTTTTCACCTGACTTTTTCTCTTTCGGGTTTATTACACAACCATTCAGAGAATTTCTGCTGCACTTTGTTGTAAAACTAAACACGTTTACAACTGACTCAACATCATTTATTAACAACCTCATTTGATCATTTGTTTTTGTTTGCGGTTCACTGCACGCAGCCTGATAAAAGACAATTTATGACATTTATTAGCATATTTAGTTACGAGGGGTGATGCATGGCACTTTTATTCTTGCATACTAATGTACTTGGTGCCGCCGATGTTATCCTCTTGTCAAAGGGGGTAGCTTGCTAATTTTCAACAATGATTCCTAGTTCATACCAGCCAATAGGGTCAGACTCCCCCATCGAAAACGAAGGAAACTTCGGCGCTGAAAGAGACGACAACACACAACAATCGAAATGGCGGAAAGCTATTCAGAGACTTCGTCAAGTAGACAAGAGCTTCTTTGTATCAAAGGCCTTTTACTTCTTCTTCTACACGGCGCTGGGGACACTATTTCCGTTTTTTAGCCTGTTCTACAAGCAGTTATGGTTGACTCCAGGTCAGATAGGTCTTTTGCTCGCTTTGAGGCCAGCTGTGAAACTAGTGTGCTTGCCATTGTGGAAAATGGTCACGGACAGATACAGCAGACCCAAAGTTGTGTACTTTATTTCGATTCTTGGTTGGATTGTGGGTTATTTCGGGCAGTCGTTTGTTTATCCGACTAATTTACCGTGTTATGGATATTCCAGCAGCGGTTCAGTGATACAAACAAGCGAAGTATCTACTCCATCCCCAAGTCAACTCAACTCAAGCGTCAAATCCCACGACAACATTACAACAAGGGAACTACTTCTAGACTCACATGTTTCCTACACATTACCAAAATGGGATCCGAGGAATTACCGAGACTTCAGCAAGGAAAAGAAGCAGAATGAACATTTATTAGACAATGGTAAATCGCCGGAAAGAGTGGAAGATGTCGCCAAAGCGCCATTTTCACAATTGAATGATCACGATGCAAATGAGCTATATATAAATGCAAATATCAAATCAAGAACAGACAAATTTAATCAACAAAGTGAGGTCTATTCAAGTTCTCTTCCAAAAGAGAAAAGCAGCGAAATAAGCAGAGATGAGCTGTCATTAAAGGACCGAAAACAGGCTAAAGCCGATCCACAGAAGAACGAAAACAAACGAGGGCTTAGTTTGGAGAATCCAAAAAAGGATACAATAATAGAGAAGAAGAAAGCTGATGTGATTTTGCCTTATGAGAAAATGGGTAAAATGATCCCAAGCCCCAAGCCAAGTAATGATTTCCGCGTAAAATTCAACACCTGGCTTTTTCGCACTCTTGTCTTAATTGTGATTTTAACCGAAATAATCACAACGCCAACACCGATGCTTGCAGATAGCGCCATTGTACAATCTCTGGTAGAAACTGACAGTGAGTATGGCAGGCAAAGGTTGTTTGGCTCACTTGGGCTCAGTCTCGCCGCCATTCTTGTAGCAGTGTGGGTGTCTCTTGAAACTGACTGTCTCCACACAGACACCATCGATTACCTACCCTGTTTCTACCTGTTTGAGATCGCAATCGGAGCCACAGTTTTGGTGTCTCTGTTTGTCAAGTTTGATCGACCAAGTGGGGAGGAGAGTGATGGATACGAATTCCTGGACGCGATGAAGTTGTTCAAAGACTTCAAAAATGGCGTGTTTGTAGTCACTCTGTTCGCGTTTGGCTTCTTTCACAGCCTTCACTATTCGTTCCTGTTCTGGTATCTTCAGGATCTCGGTGGAACCCCTGTCCTGTTCAGTATTATCCTATTGATCTACTGCTTGGCTGAAGTGGTCATGTTTTTCCTGTCTGGTTACGCGGTACAAGCCATTGGCCAACAGGGCATGATCTGTCTGGCTCTCGCTTGCTACACCGCGAGGTACCTCATGTACACTTACCTGAAGGATCCTTGGTTTGTGATTCCAATGGAGATGGTTCAAGGAGTCACATATGGAGGAGTGTGGTCGATTGCTGCTGTTTATGTGAACGCACCACCAGGTGAGTACATTGGGTTTCTGTTTTTTAAGATATTTACAGGGCTGAATGACTGAGTGACCCTCTGACTGACCGGACAGACAAACAGATGGACAGACAAACAGCCAGCCATCCAAACAGATGGAAAGACAGACAACCACACAGAACGACTGACTGACTGACTGACTGAAGACAGGCAGACTGACTGTCCGAATGACCGCCTAGCTGACTTTCCGGCTGTCTGTCGTTGTCTGTCTGTCTGAATGACTGACAGACAGACTGACTAACTGACTGTCTGAATGACTGACTGACTGACTGTCCGTTTGAATGACTGGCTGACTGACCGACTGACTGACTGACAGGCTGTCTGGCTAGTTGCCTGGCTGGCTGGGTGGCTGACTGGCTAACCGATTGTTTGTTTGCTGCACGACTGGCTGACATACTGACAGGTAGGCAGACAGACAAACAGACAGACAGACAGACTAGCGATTGGCCGACCAACTGACTGCCAAACAACTAGCAAGTCAGTAGCCAAATGGCAGAAAGTAATTCAACTTTCTCAGTAAGTGTCGTTAATTTCGTAAACGTTTGTTCTTAACATTTTCTTTCTTGTCCTTTCTTAATAGAAGCAACACCTATGGTTCAAAGCATTCTTCACGGAAGCTACTGGGGACTGGGGATGGCACTGGGCTCAGGAATCAGCGGTGTTATCATTGATGCCGTAGGTGCGCGCACTCTTTTCCTTATTGCAGCGGGAATTTGTTTCTTGTTGTGTATGTTTCACCTAGGAATTGACATTTACAACAAGATGAGAGCTTTGGAAGAAGAACAAGAGCAAAGACGAGCTGCCAGGCGCGGAGAGGTGATCACCAGACAACCTAAGAAGAAGGACAGGGAGAGTGATTTCATTGGGGCAGCGGCTGCTCCCCTGGTGCCATGCCTGCTCTACGCCAGATAAAGTTAAATTTGTTTTGACTCAATCTCGTAACCAGAGACTCTCGACTGACCGCTGCTTACGAAATTGATTTTGAATAAAGTCAGTGGTATAATTTACAATTAATCACTGAAGGGAGGTGAAGTGTGGCAAGGTAAATACCTATCACTCTTCACCCACACTGAGGAGAATAATTGTCTGAGTATATACCACACCAGTAGATAGCCAGCATCAAATTTTCCTTTTTTTGAGAAATGAGGGAAAACTCGAGTGCGAAATCCCGAACAATGGCGGGAGGTGAATAGCACATACTATTCCGAGTTTGAGTAGCCAATCAGAACGAGCGAAAAACATTATCTACTTGTTTGGTATACACTAACTACCTTTTTGTTTGTAAGGAAGCATGGTAGTTTAGTGGATAGCGTATTGAACATTTGATCTGCATCAAAGGCTTTCTCGCTCTGGTCTATACCATCGCGTTGTTTCCTTAGACAAGGAACTTTTTTCACATTGCCTCTTTCCACTCAGGCTTGTGAATGCCTTTAAAGAAACTTTATAAAAGGCTATGGGGTGCAGGATTACCACAGAGATGAGAGTTTAAGCGCCTCAGTGTTGTTATGGGTTACTAGGCTAGAGAAAATTATCTACCAATTAATTATATGAGATTTTTTAAGAAATGCTATGTTGTAAGATCAAATACAACACGCTTAAATGACCCAAAAACACATGATAGGAAGCTTTGTTATTAATTCCGATACTGCAGGAAAAATAATTCTTTAACCAAACGACGGTTAATTGGTTTTCCACCTACACAGTAAAGAGCAAAAAAATAAACCTGTTACAGAGATCAGCAGACACGAGAAAAAAAACCACGCTCTTTCGTGACATTGTATTGACAAGTTGTAAGGAAATGGATTTTCTTTTCATCGTTCATTCGTCAGTTTTAATAAGAGAACAGCTTATTAAAGGCCACTTGTCTGTGCCTTTTTACCGCCATTGGAGAAATTTTGGTTTCATGAGATTTGAGGCATATTTAGTTTACAGTACCCTGTTGCATGAAACAATCGTAAGTTAAGTGGATCTATGGAATGGATCCTCCGTACATGTTGGTGGATTTCTTGTGCTCCTTTAGTGTCTCACATAATCAGTAATCGGTCTTCGGCTGATCGTTACATGAAAACGAACAAGAAAAACCTCTGGTTTCCAGGACCTGTACGTGGTTGCATAAAATTCCCCTTTATAAGTTAGACTATTTTATGCAACTCAGTACACTCAGGAAACTTGAGTCAACAACTTGCAAGTTGTGAACGTTTTATACATAATAAGGTATTACTCCATTCTGCTATTGTCTTAGACAGATGTTTGTGACTAGCGACAAGTAGAGAATAATTATTTTTTTGAATTTTCCGAACGATGTATCTAATAAAATATTTAAGGTTTCCGTTAGGGTCTTACGTCATAAGAATTTAAATTCAATTGGAAACACAAAGGCAACGATAGTCAAATGGGGAATATTATAAATAAATTAACTTCGTTACCTTTTGAACAGCGTCTTGTCTGCCGATTGTGCGCGGAGGGGAGGGCGGGGTGGAGGATTAAGAGGGCAAGAACTATCAACTTAATCTTGTCTCCAATAATTTCTCAAAGGTGTGCAAAAAAGGAAAAATAGTCTTAGATATCCCCGCGTGTTACGCGAAAACTTTTATCACTACATGAAACCCGTGACACGTCAATTCTTCTCACACCGAACGTTCTTGCATCAGCGGGAACGAAATAGAAGCTGATACGTAGACCTAAGCTAGGATGAAAGGTTAGCAATGGTACTGTCGAGCGGACAATCAGCCCATGGCATTTCATAAACAGAGCTTCGCGGCAGGAGAGGATACGCTCCTTTCCCTGTCGGCTTCTTGTTAACCGAGAATAAACCGCAACTCGAAGTGGCGTTGAAGCAAAGTTAACGTTTCGTCCAAAAATAAGGCCAAACAGTCAGCAAAAATTAACGAAGTTGGAAACTTAATGAATCATTCAGTAGTTCGTCTCACGCTTGCCAGATTTGAGTAAAACCACAAAGCATTCTTTACAAAGGAATAAATGGCATACATTAAATCAAGGGAAGTTAAAATATATTTTACTTCGGTTGCACTGGCTCTGCACAACTATTTTTTTTATACCAGGTAAAATAGGTTACATATCTCTATGGTGTTTATCGAGCATCGCTTTTACTGATAGGCTATGTAACGACAAACTTTTTAACACTACCGGCGGCGAAATCTACTAAGTCAATCAAAGTGCTAAACAAAAATGTGATCACTTTAAAAAAACTGATGCGGCGCAAATCAGTACCGAATGAACACGATACTAATGATCAGCGGCATAGCGAAGGCTGCCATGGCAATGGGATGAACTTTGTTCCCAGTTCCCTTTGGATGATCTTCCAAACTCCACTTGAACTCGTGAGCTTCGTTGATGCTAAGCGACAGATCAGTGATTTTCAAGACCTGCAAGATAAAGATCGGAGAATACCAAAGGCAGTCTGCTAGACTATTAAGGCGGTTTTGCATAAAGTAAAGTCTCGTGTAACGTATCTTGGGAGAACAAGAAAAACAACAACAATAATAAACGATCAAACAAAAACAAAAAATTCTCAAGGCAAGAACGAGATGCAACAACAAACTCAAAGTACTTATAAATTGACGGTTTTTGAACTCGTCAGTGGTGTCCTCAGTAAGCAGATATGATAATTATAAGTCAAGTTATCAATCTCAATTAAGGCCCCCGCAAACGAGGAAACATTCTTTGCGGAGACATTGCTTCCCTAAATGTTTTCCCCTTTGCGCACACAAAACATTTTCTGTGGGGAAACGTCTTCTGATTCCGAAAAACAAAACATGTTTCTGATTTTGTTTTCGAAACATTTGCCGGTTTGCACAGCAAATGTTTCCCCTTTTGCGTGCCAAGGAAACAATGTTGAGTAGATTCCAGGGTCGCACGGGCTGCTCTACCTGAAATGACCACGCACAAACCGTTTTTCAGAATCACGTACAGAAACAAAATGGCTGAGAGTGTGTGCGACAAGGAAACATTACATCCCACTCGTTTGCGTGCCCGAAAAGCGTTCTGGGAAACAGCGTTTCTTCGTTTGCGGGGAACTTTACGAATTGCCTGAATTACCTTATTGTCCTTGTCAAAGCTGGCTTTACTTTTCATGTCGTTTCCGTCGATGGTCAGAGACTCGATACCTTTTCCATCAAGCCCGTAAACTGTGACAAAGCCCCATTTGGGAAGATCTGGGTCTGTATACCCATTCTTCTCGATTGAGAATTTCATGCCAGTCTACAATAAAGAGAAGAAATGAACTTACATGACATGTTCTTAGAGTTCATATGGTATCTTTAGCTAAGGCTAATGCAGATTATGATTTCTCATTTTGTATATATTTCATTTTATTTTTGCCGCTCAAATAGAGAAATCAATCAAAACCTTTATTTATACACGATGACATTTAAAGCTTAGTAGCTTAAGGGGTAAGAAAGAAAGATTGAAGGTATTGTACATTGTAAAGTTTGCAACTTTTTTCTCAGAGCATACTTCGTCATACGGCGTGTATCACCGTTTGCTTTTTTACTCTTACAATTAACGAGGTATTGTACACTGTAATCGTCGCGAACGCTGCAGAAAATTGAAACAACAAAAAGCTTACAACTTTTTTCTCACGGCATACTTCGTTACACAGCGTGCATCGTTTGCTTTTTGCTCACTCTTACAATTAACGAAACGTATGATCCGCGTCCGGGTCGACCCGTAATCTCACAAATCTCTTAAAATTTCTCACAAGATCTAAGCACAGCGCTAGATTGATAAAAGATCACTGTACTTACATCAAGGCAAAATAAAATAAAGAGCGCCAGTACTACTCATTTGATTAGGATTTCATCCACTGTGTTGATCGTTACGTGACTCAGGCCTTTGCCCTGAGGGCAAAAGCGTAAATATTGGGAAAGAGCAAATGCCAAAAAAGGAGTGGCAGCAAATAGACGAATTCTTGCCTACCTCATCACTGGAATACTTTATCAGCAGGTAGTTATTATTCTCCAAGGTGTCTAAGGGAAGCAAAAATTACAATGTTATCCACAATTTGTATTGACTTCATCCCGCATTTAACACGAAAGACTAAAATTGCGTAGGACAGCAACGGTGTGAAACTCCATCAGCGCGCAAACAACAACAGCAAAGAATCTTACCAGTGGATTCTCCATCATCCCAAAAAAGTGCTCCGTGAGCTTTTCCACCGTCTCCAAGCGCTACAACCACACCCATAGGCTTCTTGCGGCTGTACAAATAATGAAGAAAGTTTCAGTACGTAAAATAACGCTTTTCCTAAAACATAGATGTATAAAATTTGGTTCTGACCGTACCTGAAAACAGTGTTGTTGGCAGGTTCTTGAGTGGAAATAATGTGACCGCCTCGCACGTGAAGGGGAATGTGATCGAGTGGAGCGTCCAGTGTCACGTGACTCTTACGCTTGCCCACCTCCTTACCCTGTGAATAGACTGCTGTTAGTATTTTATGCGCAAACTTCAGTCGAACTTAGTAGCTTATAAAACGCACTGTTTTCTTCCAATTTAGTCGCACGAAGTCACCGTGAGTCAGTCTTGATTCTACTCTTCCTTGAGCCCGCCCCGATTAGCATGATCGCTAGCTGCAGGTTTCCGAGTATTGTGTACTTGTGTTATTGTTGTTGTTGTCGTTGTTGTTGTTGTTGAACAGTGAGCGATCAGCCTGTATGAAAGAAAAAATCGGTCAGCGGACCGAGCCGAGTATAGACTGCGCTCTGCGTCGGTGGACGAGTGGAGCACACAAATTTGGATTTATTAACTCAATTCATAAGTAAATTTGCCACCGTAGAAAAATTGAAAGCTGGCTTTTCGAGCGTTAGCCCTTCGTCAGAGCGGATTCGCTCTGAGAAGAGGAGGGGGGGGGGGGGGGCAGAACGGCCAACGCTCGAAACGTCGTCAGCTTTCAATTTCTCTTGTGGCTATCCGGTGACCAATTTTCCTTGCCAACTCAGTTGATAAATCCAGATTCTTGTGTTTTTACTAGTACTAATACTTACAGCAAAAAGCGATCAGCGTGTATACAGGCTGAGTAGTGAGGAGTAGGGTGCAAAATCCCACAGCCTACCCCTCCAAAGACTACAAGTACTAATAGTCTATCAGTTTAATAATTGTCTAGTTTTGCTACTAGTAGTAACACTCTTAAATGCTTAACACTACTTTTACTCCGACCAGTATCTCCTTCTTCCTTATTAACAATAAAAAGGGACTGAGAAGAAATTTCTCATCACAACTGACAATTAACTGTGCAAATATTTACCGTGTAATAGTCAAACCAACGAGCGTCTGGGAAATAGGCTGCAACATTTGTCTTACCCTGCAAACGTAAGGAGAAAGTCAATAACGGCTTATAGCATTTTATTATTGTAAACTAATACTCAAACTAAGACTCTACCCTGGTCAAGTTTAAGAATATGGACAAAGAAAAGAAAAGACAAATTTTTTGGTCTTACCTGATCTAAAACAGGTGAAATCAGCAAGCTTGGTCCCCAGAGGAACTGGCGGTCGATATCCCACGTGGTTTTGTCTCCTGGAAATCTGTCAATAACAATGATACTTTTAAAGATTCTAACTTCACCACGTTTAAATTCAGTGTGAAATTTTCAAGTACTTTTGGAACTATATTTCCTCTCTTTCTCTCAACCTTTTTGAAGGCGGGCATCTCTAGATCTCTAGAGCAAACGTTAAGTTTCGTTGCCTTGCAATTTCTCAGTTCTCGTTTCTCCGTTTTCGGTTTGTTTGTTTCAATGGGACGATGGTTGAACAAAGATTTTTCAGGGTTTAAGAAAACGCTGTCGAAGCCGATTCTGATTAGGTTCAGCGAAGTTGGCGACTCTTTTCAGGTCACGTTTAGACGCGGTCGTCGTTGACAACGCGGCTCGCGATCCTCTAATTCATACAGACCAACTTTGGTGTGTGTTACTGGGGTCGAAATACTTACCTCGATTTCTATTAGCCTAAAACCAGGTCTAAATTAAACTAATGTTCGCCTTGTTGGCTAAGACTTGTAATCGGGCCATTAAATGTATCTGGTGCGATACGTGCCCGGCACTTACTCGTGCAGTAAAGGCCTGACCACTGTAGAGCCGTACAGTTTTGCTTCGTAGAACAGCGTGTACAAGAAAGGCAGTAGTCTGTAACGGGTCTGTAGCACCTTACGAGCATTGATTGCGAATTCATCACCGAACGCAGTGGGATCTTGAGCCTAATAAAATGAAGAGAAACTGGTTAGAGCTGTTAAGGTACTATCCGGGATATTTTAAGTATCACTCTAAATACCTTAAAATAATGGTCCAGTTTTGTTATATTAAAAATTACTATACTCAGTGCGCTGAATATATAAACATGTGTTTTTGCTACAGATAGCCAGCATAAAAATGAATTTTATCTTGAAAAGCGTGGGTAATTAGTAAGAATTTTGGTCTATCTGAGACCTAGTGAACTGTCCATGATAAGAAGGTGTCCGTTCTGTGGTGTCTGACTAGGAAGTTCTTCTATACTCTGTCTTTACCAGCGAACCAACAATGATAACATTTCCGGTTCTAAGTGTTTTTCTTTATTTCAATTTACTTGCAATCTTTGAAAAGAGAAATGTCATCACAATCACCTTGTTTCCAAATCCATTGTGATTTCTGTAGAAAGGATAAAATGCTCCAAGCTGCATCCACCTAAGGCACATCTCACTGGTCGGGTGATCAAAGTAACCGCAAACGTCTGCTCCAATCTTACAAATGAATAAATAAATAAACAAAACGAAAAAACTCATCACAGCTGAGTCGTGGGTAAGTGGCTTTGACATTTTGACATGACAGATCACAGAGGTACAATAACTTGAAGGCAAATGCAACTGGGCGTGCTAAACGATAATGCTGCGAAGAAAAGTTAGAAAACTCAGCATGGAGAAGAACTCTAGGAGAGTGATGTACGAGTAATTATAACAGGGGGCCTCTCTTGCTACAGATCCCTGTAGGATAGATAAACACTGAAGGCACTACCAGTTTCAAATGCATTGCCATATAATAATCTTAAACCTCATGTGAGTCGCGTTAAAAATTAAGCATGTGCATGCATTATGTTATGTTATTATGGTGGCCGCCAGCATACCTGAAAATCTCGCTCAGCGATTCTTCTGTATTTTGTATGCCTGATAGAATGCTTACGTATGGAACGAAATGTAATCACAACAACAAATCGTGGGCATAGATCAGTACTTACATAAGGAATTCCAAAAAGGTTGAACTCAAGCATTCCTGAAACAATGAAAAAAAAAAAGAAGAGAATAAGAAAAGGGTTATTGACAAGCAAAAGCAGGCACTCGCAGTGTGGACAAGTGTAATTGTCGTATAATTGTTGTTGTTGAATGTTTTTTAAATTAGCTCGGTCGTTTTTCTTTTACATTTCAACAAACGTTTGATGGCAATCAAGCCTTGTTCAACACCGTCATTCAACATCATTTAACGCGTCCTGCACAATCATTTAACACCATTTAGCCGAATTCAAAAGTGTTGAACAGCGTTGAATGTGAACGGTGTTAAACGGAAATGCTGATTCGGTTTGGCCTGGGCCCTGACAAAACGTAGGCATAATACTGGACGCCGTAAGCTTTGCGTTTACCAATTACTGACGTATGAAGTTGGTCCCATGAGGCTTTGTTGTCTCCCAGCCAGTGCCCGGCATATTTTCCGCTGCTGGGGAAGGTTGATCTTGAAATCACAAGACTTCGTTTTCCTGTGCTTTTTCTGGCCGCTCTGAAACAGTTTTGAAAAAAAGCAGCTTTGGCAGATGCTAGACGCACACTTTAGATGGTGAGTTGGTAGTACGAAACTCATAAAACATAGGATGGAAAGCGAGGTGAGGAGTGTATAAAGTCAGTTTAAAGCAGTACCTTCCCCAAGTTTTCGTGTATAATGATGGGAAAGGGAAGGTGGAGCCTGACGTTAATAACAACAAATATACTTCGAAAAAATCCAAAATCCACTTGGCTGTCTAGCTCCATATCCCAGACTTCTTCCTTCTATAGAAGACCTGTTCTTTGACATTACACAACGAAGCCGCTTGTTGTTAACTTCAGTCAAAATACCAACTTGCCCTAAAAATAGGCTTTTGTCTAATATCATTGCTCCGGCGACCCAACACGGCTACTAAAAGGTTTTAGACTAACACCAACCTATAGCCCAACTAACAGAAGTATCCTACGCTGGGTCCTTAGTCACTTACTCAAATGTGACCAGAGTCTGACTCCAACCATACAAGCTGTGCACATTGTAATGTAACTGATTGCCGTACTGTTGCGCGTTCATACACACAGTTTTATCGGCCATGATATTCCCAACAATCCCTGCCAAAAACACAAAAGCAAAGTTGCCTTTAGAGATTGCTACAATAACTATATGGTCCGCTGTAAACATTTGACCATTTGAACAGTTTTATTGTTTATTAAAGTATCCAAGTTACACGGAGTTTTGATTGGACTACTACTACTGCATCCGAGATACATACGTAACTCCCAGGCGAAGCAAAATAAATAAATAAATAAATAAATAAATAAACGTTTGTCCTGTGCATGTCTCAAGGGGGTTGCACGGCAAAACTGAAGTAACTACGGCTAGCTTTAGTTAACACTGAGATAACACTTTTCTCTTTCGCCACATTGTGCGCCATAATTTAAAACCACAATTTATTACAATATTGCTTGCTTACTAGGTTTATAAGGAGGGTAGTCCCACTTGTTTTTGCTGCATCCACCAATTTTTCCTTTCACAAAGTTTGCTGGTTCGTTCATGTCCTGAAGAGTACACATGAGACTTAGCGTATAACCATGAGGATACTGCAAGCCTCTGAAGAAGGACGGTCCTTTACAAAACTGTTAGTTTGTTTATTTTCCTGTATTTCCGCTGTAAAATTAAGATTGTAGTCACCTGTCACCCAATGGCAAAGAAATTTAGATGAAAAGAATCGTTGGCCATGTTGGCCTACAGCAAAATGTACAACACTCTAACCATCTGCTTCTTGGCCAAGTATCATACGCTGCTGTTGGTTTTGGAGCCCCGACGCTTTTTGCCATGGTCCGAATAGACGATACCGGCCCGTGTAAGCCTGAACTCTACTCTGAGCAGTGACGTCACGGAGGACGCCCGCATCCGCCTCAGGTTCGCACGGACGACGAAACTTCTTTCAACAGGATTAAGGCCAACTTTCAGAATATAACTGGACGGTTTGTACTTACGATCCACAATCCATCAAACTCGATTGTTTTGCGGAAGTCCTTGATAAGATCGCCCCAGTATTTGCTGATGTTTGCATGAAAATAATCCGGAAATACAGCATGCTGGCGATACAGCTGAAAATAAACACAGGAGATATTCTTACAATAAGAACCTGTCCAGTAGTGGCTTATCAGTGCCGGCTCATATCTCCCTGCCTGCAACTAATTGGAGCGACCATATTGCTAAATTCACCCAATGTTAGCCCATCCCTCAGAGCACCCAGGAGCGTTTCATAAGCTGCTGACGCTATGAGAGCTGCTACGTTTATAAACGTAAGAGGGGAGACCGTAAGAGCATATTCATCAAGGAATGGAGTGTAATCAAGTGTTAAGGTAATGGAAGCGGGACGTTCACAGTCTCTGTTCCCTGACCCACTCCCTCCCGCCCCCCTCTTTCTTAAACAGCATGGAACGACTCCCGATCATCCTGAAATGTACTCATGTCATCCACCAACTTTTACGCGCCTCGCGCAACTAAAAAACAATAAACTCGCTCGCGTTTTTGTTGCCACAAGAGCGGAATAGCCACCAGAAATTATTCTTTCACAGTTAATTGCGGGAGGACATATTATTTTTTTTTCGATTCATTGGAAGATATAAAACTCCTTACCCTTGTTATTTCATCCCACGGCAAGCTCATGTTCACTACAACGTTTTCCAGTGTGGGCCACACCTGTATCAAACCAAAATAAACAAAAGATTCATCATCTGGAAGAGGGATATTTCACAAATCTTTTTAGCCTTGCCTAAACACTTTCTTCTTGTCCCAGCTCAAAGCGGTTCTAAAACCAATGAAGGGCTCACTTAAAAAGAAACTTGTAGCCAAGATAACTTTTTGCCTGGCTGGGTTTTGTCCTTAAACGCCTCGACGTTCAAGTTCGAACTGATGGTGCAAAGGATAAAACCACCATAGTAGCCAATAGAATCACCAGACAAAAGTGTTTAGGAGTTGAGATACTTCAAGTGCTGTTAAAAATACTCAGGGTGGCATGACCTAAATTCCTTATACCCTAATGTATCTCAACAACAACGACAACAGCAACAACAAGAACGGGGACTCTTTTTAACAGTAATAAGTTTGTAAAAGTTGCATATCTCAGTTGTCCTCACCTTTGCAAAAAGGTTCTCTCCAGTGTCGCCATCTTTGATAAACACATTCAGTTTATTTCCCCACTCATAAGGGTGATAACCGGTGTCGTTGACTCCAATAGCGGGATCCTAAGTAGAACAAATCAACAACGACACACCCCCCAAAGACATAATAAATGATATTTGCGTGTCAACACATTGAAAACATCACCGATGTCTTAACAAAGGTTGCAAATAGCTCTTTTTTGGCTGAGTGAAACATAGTTCGTACTGACTAAGAGCCTTGGGTTGTTGTTGCAACGTCTTTATTGTCGTCCCAGTTTTCATCTTCATTAAACCAGTTTTAAAGATGTGCTTGAATTACTTTTACCCTTTGTTATCTAACACTTAATTGTCGGCCTCATGATGGTATGCAAAAAATGCCCCTCCTAATATAGTCGTCACTGAAAAACAAGTAGCTTCATATCCGAAATTCTTCAGTTGTGAAAGAAGTGAACGGTGAGTTCAGATGTTACAAAAAGGAGGCTTACGGAAAAAGATCTAGTAATTGTCTGGAATGACATTCTCTCATCTCAACTTCATTTCTTAAGATTGGAAAAAAACAAAGTAAACAAAAAAAAAACAGAACAAACAAATCAAAACTCTAACCAGTATAATGATATAACGCAAGCCATCTTTCTTGATTGAGCGAACAAATTCAGGCAAACCTTTGAAGTTAACCGGATCATACGTGAAGTCCTTTTCTCGGATCATGTAATCAATGTCACCATACTGCACATCCTATAACATCAACAGAACATGAAATAAACGAACAAAACTCCAACATTTTCAATCTTTGGGACACGAAACAGGAGTAAAGTCCGAAACTAGGGTTTGCAAACATTGGAAATATACAGAACCGAAGGAAAGCCGGCTCAACTGTGTTTCATTTGAATGGTCAAACTTAAGGATTTCATTTACAAACCCAAAATGTAGAACCATCTCGTACAGTACAATAAACAGTACCTTAGGGAAGTACTGGTCAGTAGTGTCTTTCCTTTGAATAGTCACACAACCCTTTCACTCCCAGAGTCAGTTATGGAAACAGATAAGTGGCTCTAACTTCTGAGTCTTTAGATGAAATCCTGTGGTGTGACCACTCAAATGAAACCTCTTCAGCAGTACTTTCACGTGGTATTATTTATATTTAATTATTATATGGCAAGCAATTCTTCAATCTAAATAGAGTGTTCTGATTGGTTAGTCTTCGGTCGGGATTTTACAGTACGGACCATTACCATGGAAACGGTCCTCTTTGGATATTTTTTTTTTTCGTGCTAACGCTACAGCAAAATTCAAACTGTGAAAACGCAAGAAGATAAAAAAAGAAAAGGTTTGGAGCTGGTACAAAACAAATGAACGAGGTAAACACGTCTGCTTAGAAAAAGCGATCTTCAATTAAGTTTACCGACTGGGCCAACGTTCTTCAGTGACTGTGTTTGTTCATTGTTTTTTTGTGCGGCTATAGACTGTAAGCTGTAAAGACCCAAGTAAATCGGCCAAGACTAAAACAATAATTATTAAAATTCAGCATTAACAAAAGAGTACGTTTCTCACAAGAAAACCTCACGGCGAAAAAGAATGAAAACTGCAAAACAACTAGCAAACGGCTTTCACCGGCAACTATAAATCGAAAGCAAACGATCACGTTCTTGTCTAGTTTAATATTCGCCATCGCTTCAGTCAGCGCTTTCCACAAGAGCAAATTAAAGCTACACGTACATGCATTAAACTAACAGTGTACCTTGATTCCTCAGCGAGATTTTTGCTCTTGTAGTGCACATCCTTGAAAATAATTTTAGCGTGTTCACAAGTCCGCTCTTGCTGTAGCTCGCGCTAAAAACAACTTTGTTAGGGGCGACGAAAATTTGCTCTCAGCATCCACAAAGTTCTCCTTAAAGCCACTGAAGCAAACAACTTGCAGTATTTGATGGAGAGATAATTTCCAGTGTCTTTTTTTAGGTTCGAGTGTTCCTTTGTTCACAATGACTAACACGCTGCCACAATTTCCAGAGTTTGAGAAGCACGTGTGTGAGCCAGTTTACCGCGGCCTTTTCATTATTCTTCATTTTCCCGAATTGTGTCTGCCCATAACGAAGAAGTATTTTCAAATAAAACTTTCTTGTGTTGTACAGGACGACGAAAAACTGACACATATAATAGAAGCAGAGCAGTTTTCATTCAAGAGCCACGCAAGTTTCTGCCGATCGACAGCAACGATCATCAAACTCAGGGGGGGGGAAGCAACTTCCCATACATTCTCTTAAATGAAATCCAAACGATGTTCTCACAACTTGCAAAGCAATCTGTGAGGTTCTAGTCAGCGGATATGCCTCCTACGCGTGCGCAGATGTTGCATGTTCCAACGGAACTCGGACGCTGAAGGGAAAAAAATTATGGCGGCCAAAGGCAGCGGATTCCGTTTTGTCCCTTCGTTTAGGTAATTGACGAATTGATCGTAGTTTACACTTTTATCATGTTTTCGTGTATTTTGCTTCTTATGAAGACAAAAGTTTACTCTCGAAGTTTTTTAGTCGCAAAGTAGAACAGTAGCGCTTCGGTCAATCCAGTCTGTGCTGATCGACTGTATAGAATCAGATAGAATTCTCTGAAGCTGGGTGAAATACTGGGATCGGGTTCAAAGTACTGAACTGTGAAATGATCTTGTCAACACATAACTGGATTATTGATAATAAAATTTGTATTCTGTGCGTAGCTATTGTTTCCATGCATTAGGTTATAGCGGTTTTGATTGAATTTATTTCCATCGATGTTTTATGGCACATTTCCCGTTGCAATTTATTTAGACCACGCTGGAGGAAAACATGCAAACCGAGTACAGCCATAAGTGTCTCATCTCATGCCATCAATTCGTTACAGAATGAGATGTAAAAAGAAACATTGACAGTATTTTTATTTATCACATGCATCAGTTCAGCGATAGACAAAGACCAACTGACAAATTACGTCGCGGAGTACAAGAAATAAAATCCTGAATAGGTCAAGCGCTTTCTCTCGGTGAGAAGTTTATGTACGTTGAATTATCTAATTCTAACATTCAACTTTGAAACGTTTCTCGCAAACCTGGTCTCCAAGTATAAACAAGCGAAACGTGACTGCCGTACAGCTCGCAGCTGATCCACTCGCCACTGCAACAAAAAAGACAGTGCGAAAACAGAAGCGTCTTCATCGATGTCGCTTCCATCGAATATTCTCTTGTACGAAACTGACAGTAAGTTCCATGAGAGATTAGCCGCTCACCGCTTACTTTCCCCCGACAAAATACACATAAATTTTGCAAACTATTTCGAATAAGTTGATCGTCGATCGGAAATATTTATTATGACGAACACCGCTGTCCACGTTTTGACTGGACCGCTTTGCAAGTTGTGAGAACATCGTTTCTCGGTCCCAGGCCTCGCTTCTATCCCCCCCCCTGATCAAACTGATTCGAAAGCCTGTTAAAATCGCTGGCTTCTTTCCTTGACACCGCGCCGGAAATTGACTTGAATGAACTACCGGAAGTGTTGTTTCGTACGAAAAATGATGCCATATAATAAACCACTTACTAACTTCACTTGCTCGGGACCGTACTGGGGAATATTGGCCCTCGGTCGTTTTTGTACGGACCTCGCTGCGCTCGGTCCGTACTGCCACGACCTCGGGCCAATATTCCCCAGTACGGCCCTCGCGTTCAGTTAGTAAGAGGTTAGTAATTTACAAAATGAAATTTGGGATTTGTCTTGAATTTTGATTTTTGGCACCCTTGGGAGTGAAAGGGTTAAAGATTTATCCAAAAACTAATTTACGTGTTTAACACTGGGTGGGAATGACTAATAAGGCCATGGGCCCACAATGCTGTGAAAAAGAAGATTAATTGTACGTGGCTCCTTTCTTTCAATGGAAGAATCTTGCACTAATAAATTTCTTTTCAGTGCTGCTTTTCATAGTTTTCATCCCCAGAATCGGCCTTCGTTCAATCAAGTACACTAAGGCCTGGGTTAGTATAAGAGATCGAAATGAAATGCTACTCAACTAAGTCAGCGAAGCGGGCTTCGGCTGAAAGCGATCATATCCAGCTTATTTCATGAGAGTTCTGTTAGGCTAGCTCTCTCTAAACAAATTGCGAAAATAAATTTGATGGCCAATAACTTTGCTTAGATTGGTTGATTTCCCAGATGCAGATCTTTTGCCTTGCATCAAAATGATCATGTGACATTCCACGTGATCAAACATTTAAAGCTTGGGAAATAAACGATATGGCGACGTATTTAAGTTTTATCGACAAAAAAACGACCGCCTTAACGTTTGTTTTGTTATGGATGGTTTTAATAATCAAAGCTTAAACTTGTAAGAAAAAAACTACGTCTGCTAAAAGCAATCTCAGGCCTTGAAGTACTTGAAAAAACCAAGTCAGACGGCTAGAGAACTGACAACGCCTTCTTATCCTCCATCTCGATAGGAGCTTCAAATTAGTTGTTGCTAGTATGGCAATAACGACGACATCACAAACCTGTGGCAGATTGTATTTGCGCATGTTCTCCACCAGACTCTTCACTGTCTCAATCTTGTTGTATCCCCAACGAGATAGCTGAAATCCCAGCGACCAATATGGCGGCAAAAGTGTTCGCCCGATAGCCTGAAACAACAAGGAAGCATATCATATCAAAGAGCGTGTCGTTAGATTGGCTTTCAAGAGACCACTGAATGATATTTGGCCTGTTATAGCAAGTAGGGTGATCTGCACCATTTGCAACATAAGCGACCTTCAGATCAGACTGCGAGTACGACTTTCAGCCCGTTCCCAGAGCTCTCACTCCACCCTGTTGCTGTCCAGTAGGGAAGAATGCTATGTAAATGATAATAGTGTGACAAGTGACAATATAAAGCCTGCGACGAGGAATTGTACTCAATCTCGTACTCGTAGTCCGATCTGAAGGTCGCTATTCTTTCAGACAAAGAGCATTGAAATATTCACCTACGTAGTCCTAAAACTGTCCCAATAAAAGAAAAGTAGAAAAAGGTAAGGAATAAACAGAGCTGTTAAAGTGGTGCAGATCAGTACCAGACGTTGAAGGGGCAAACGAAAGTATACTGTACCAGGCACAGGAAAGATAAAGCAGGGCTGGAAATGATTGATTTTGATTTGTTGGAAACGGGGAAAACGCTCACTTGTACCCTTGTTGCAGCGAACGTGTGCCTTGGTGGAAAACCTGGAAAATTTTCGTGAGGCGACACAAGTCAGATTGACCGTGATTTTGAATATGATTGGCAAGATGCACTCAGCGATCACGAAACCAGAGTCATATGATTTATCCTATTGAAGAACATGTAGTTATACCTCAGTATATTGTGATACGACGTCTTCAGGGGAAGGACCGAGGAAGATGTAAAAATCAAGAATTCCTCCAATTGTGCGGTAAGTTATGGCCGGCTTAGGTTGAAGTGCGACATCTGTGAGAAAATGAAAGAAGACGGTATGATTCATGATCAGTCGACTGTTGTAAGGAAGTAAGCACAATGCGTCAATTTACTCATGTATTGGCAAGTTTAGATATGGATCCTGCATGGAGCACTCAAGGGAAGGCGCAGTTCACAGCTCTCATTTCAGTCGTATCGAATTGAATTCAAGTGCCAAATAAATTGGGAAAAATTGCAGTCACTCAGCTCAGTAACCAGACGAATGATTCATCTCCCCTAGTAAAGTAAAGTCAAGATAACATCAAGGTACGTGATGTTCTCTTGGTTGTTTTTGAAGGTATTTGGCTGATTTACTGCGTTTTCACCAACATTGGTTGTTGTTGTTGTTGCTTTTCATGAATTGCATTCGAAAAGACTGAAATAGGACATATAAATTGAGTTTAACAGTACTAGCGTTAAATGCATGGAGACCGACAAAAGTTTCGTTCGTACGCGCTCCAGGCCTTGCTGGTTCCCTCTAGTCTAAACTTCCTCCAGTTCGCTCGCCTTTTCTTGCGGATCGAAGAAATATTAACAGATAAGGGCAAAACACGCACGGCATAAGCCACCATTACGATTTTCTTGCTCGTATGCCCCGCGCGCGTCCTCTGCATTAAAGATTTATTACAGCCATATGTACCGACCAGGAATTTAAGATCTTCCTCAAGGAACTTACTTGAAGTACCATCTGTTAAGTTAGTAAGCTATGGTCAAAGGTCTTTCTCTTTTGTAGCACCGAAGCTGTGGAACTCACTTCCAGACTATATTCGCGGGAGGGATTAATTATCCAAATTCAAAACGGACATTGACATATCTTTTCAAACAGATATACGTTGACTAGGTTTTGTTGATCTAAGCTGAACTAGGTTTTTAAAAGTATCTTAATGATTTTTTAAATAGTTTTTATAGAATATTTAAAGATTAAATGTATATACGATGTCGTTAATTAAGTTCACTACCTTTATTTATCACTTGATGCAAATTTTTAAATTCATTATTTGTAAAGCGCTATTGAGCTACAGAATCAGCGCTATAGAAATAAAGTTTATTATTATTATTATTATTATTATTATTATTATTATTATTATTATTATTATTATTACTATCATTTATGATCATTATTATTATTAACTAACGCAACGAGTGACTCAGTGGAAGTCTGGATCCCTAGCACATCGCAGATTACCCTCAGCATTTTGCCTGGTTTGCCTCGCGTTGTATTTCGCGATAGAAACTCGAAAGGATCAAATTCCGACATGCTTAATCACAGGAGATCTACAATCCGGTCTCGGACCACCTCATGGTCTCAATCGGAGTACATATGGCGTTCTTTGACTTACACCTACCCATCGCATTACTGTTCATAAGAAAAACTCCGTGTGCTTTCCCATCGCTTTCCATGCAGATGTAGAAAGGATGATGTCCATACAAGTTCCCTCCATTCTGAAAACATTCAGTACATTACAGATTTTGTTGTAAAAAATGCTTTAGTCAAATTAAAAAAAAAAACAAAACAAAACAATGATATCAATTCTAACCCATTGTCTTAAAATGAGCCATACCGTTTAGTTTGGGTTTTTCCATTAAGTAGACGAATGTTGTGAGAATTTCTATGGGTGACTTAAACATTCTTTCAAAATGTTGTGAGAATTTCTATGGGTGACTTAAACATTCTTTCTAAAAGTATTTGCATTTTTAAACAGTACATTCTATGACCAAAGCAACAGCCATAAGCTCCAACTTTAATGTTCGCCAACACTTTGTTGATCCAACACCAGGAGCGGCGTTTATAATTAGCACCCCAAGCTGGAGGATGTTGGCCTGACATCTTTTGTTTGTGGAGTGTTGCGTTTTCGAAAGCCTCAGCTAAACCCTCCAACATTGCTGGCCAGCATTTGTTAGTCCAACAGTGTTGTAACGCTTAGACCAATGTGTTTTGTTAGCCAAATGTTGCCGTGTATAGCTTTGCGTCCAACGTTACCATTCAACAAACGTTGGAGATGTTTCCCAACAATATTGCTGGATGCATCAAATGAAACGTACGCTTAGCTGCGCATCCAACATCGCTAACAAAGACTGAAATGTTGCAACGTTTAGCCAGGACCTAACACTTATTCATTGCCACACTGCGTCCCTGTATAACTATAGATAACTTCTTCACGTCTTGATCAGTAGTGGACAATTTGCAGTACTTACAAAAGGAAACTGGTCTCTAGTGAAGATGGGAAGCACCTCCCAGGCAGATAAGTTTCGTTTAAACGATTTATGTTCCTGCTCACCAAACCCATACACAAATGACGAGGGAGGCTGGGTCGAGATTTGGATGAACTGATCCTCAAATATGAACACGCCGACAGAGGAGTCCCACCTGACAATTAAACAGAGCAATCTATTGTAAGAAGTTGGCGGGAATGCGGGATACGGGATGCGGGATACGGAAGTACGATGTGCTGTATTTTATAGTTCAGTACACACAAGAGAACAAGTCTCTTCGAGTCGCAATGACTGTAATTTGGTCCCCAAGACAGTAAACCAATCAAAGACCATCTTAGCCTCAAGACAGCTTTGAGTAATTGGAATGATTGTTTTATTATAGAGACAACCCATGGTTCATGAAAAATGTGTTTAAGTTATCAAAAGAAAACTTTTCTGTAAAAGCATGATAGCATATTAGCAGGAAGCCAATCAGATCGCGTGCTTGCCCATATACAAGGGCTGTTTGTCTGTATAATAAATTAGAATAGTCGAGAATGAGCATCTATGCGACCAAAGTGGCTTCTTAGGCAGGGCCCATAACGTGAACAGAGTTTACTTACAGTGCAGCACCATTGTCTTTTCGTAGTATCTTCAGGGAGAAAGGATCGTTCTTGAACTCAACTTTGTACTTCGGGTTTGATGCCTTTTCCTTTGCCTTCGGCATCGGGACTGGTACCTCATATCTTTTATTTTTGGAGTCATACAGCTGCGGACGTAAAAGAAGATTATTTAATTTCCTTTTCCAGTGTATGAACTAATTAAATATTCTGTAAGCACTGGATCTCAAAGGAATCGGGGAAGCTTCGCTTTCGCGAGAGATTCTAACCACAGGTTTAAATACCAGAGGCGTCTTTGCATTTAAACAAATAAACCCGGGTTTTCAAGTTGTTCTGCATGATCTGTTGATCTTTTTTTTTTCACTTTAGCACCTTTTACTTTAGCACCATTGAATTACTGTTATTTCAATTAAGGCTAAGGGGAAACGAAAATAAATAAATAAATAAAGAGCCAGTGATGTATGAAATAACTCATTTGCACCTTACGAATAAAGTTCTGTCACCGCAGTTTGCTTTTTATTCCCATTGTAATGTCTAGTTCTGATTAAAAGCGTTGTGTGACATCCAAAGCAAAATTGTTAGTACTAAGCTTCAGATCGTCTACCTTAAATCTGACGCGCTCATCTGTCTGAAACTCAACGTCAAGAATGAGTTCATCGATGTCTTGTCCATATATGGTTGCGGAAGAGCGTCGTTTCAGGGTAGCTTGGTAACCTAGCTTTGTATCTCTGACGTCGCCTTCTATTTTGTATCCACCTTTGTATGATGTTGGAAAGAAGCACGAAGGAACACCCTGCAAGCAAAAATGATCGTTTTGTTACACTTTCTCGCGAACAATACCTTCCAACTGAACATTTCCAGAAATTTCTGCGTTATTTAAAAATATTCCGGCGCTTTTTGTGCGATTTAGCAGACTAAAGTTACAGAACAACACAGTTTAGTGATGGTCGTTTGCTTACCTGAAATTCAAGAAAATGCCATTTTGCAAAATACTGAAACACAACCAGGTATTGGTATTAGAAAGTTTTGGCATTAGAAAGTGTTTCATCTGAATGGCCATGCCATTGGCCGAGATTTAGACTCACAAGAGGCTGCCACACGCTTGTAACACCATTCTCTGCATTCTAGTCGGAACGACAGCTGTTTCTACGCCACGATTATATGCTGAATAAACGCATAAAATTATGATATTTAAAACCTTTCACCTTTTTTTTCTTTTTAATTTTTGGTTGGAAAAATTAATCTTAGTGCTGCTTCTGGATAAAATGTCGCTACAAAATCAAACTAAAGTCAAGAGGTTCCCCACTTTATAACAAAATTAATTTAACGTTACTACCTCTGCACTTGTTTCCTTCCATGTGCATCCGCGAGATTCGCAAAGAGTCTGGTTTCCATTTTCAGGATAACAGTCGATTTTGTTCTGATCAGCGACATGTTCGGTAAAGACTGGAGGCAGCAGCAACAGATCAAGAAAAAGAAAAAGCAACGCTTGCTTCAAGAGGGCCGCCATATTTCCTCACAGCACAGCACAACTGGAGACCTCGTGAGATGATTTAAATAATGTTTGTTTGTCGAGTAACAATCACGCGAGAATCTGTTATCGGTACCGTCACACAATATTGTGCTTCTCACTGAGGGACCCATGAGGCTTTCGCAATATTAGCCGCGCACAGCGATGGCTCTGTCAAAGCCTCCGTTAGACTCTGAATACACCAAAGGACGATTTACTGGTAAGGTTGCTATCACAACTGGTGGAGCATTGGGGATCCGACGACTGTGCACAGATTTGTGAACGACGGAGCTACAGTAGCAGTGTTTGATATTAACGAATCAGCTGGTAATCAAATGCAGTCTGAATTCACAGCGGCTGGGTATATCAATATCAAGTTTTATCGAGTGGATGTATCCGTTAAAGAACAGTGTGTGGAAGCGGTGAAGAAAGTTGGCGACGAACACGAAGGAAAAATTCATTTTCTGGTGAATAACGCAGCGATTGCAATTCCACATAAAGGTGAGTCGGAGAGCGTATGAAAGTGGTAATGACGGAAATATGGGCCAATATCTGAACTGCTGAAAAAGGATGAATTTCTTATATTTCCAAATGCGAGCTAAAAAACCATACCTTTCTGTGTAAATCGGGAGGGGGACCGGCAACAAGGAGAGGAAATTTTTTGTTTAAACTTGCAAAGGTCTAGTGGCTGTGTTTTCACGAGCACGATTGTCTCGCTCAACATTCCTGAAGGTGTTTTGTTTACTGACTTCGCTAAGCGACTTAAAAATGATTGGTGTTTTCACGAGTAAGATTGTATTTCATTTAAGTAATTTGAGGAGAGCACGCGCGCGAATTTGGTTTCAGAAGTCCTGGTTGTGCTGGCGAATCTGGTCGCAAAAGTCCTGGTTGTGCTGGCGAATCTAGTCGCAAAAGTCCAGGTTGTGGTTGTGGTGGAAACCATACTTGGTGCTGCCATGTAGGGAAAATATATTGCCCACGTGCGCGTGCGGCATCGGCAAAATCAAATTGTTCGTTCACTGGAGGAATGACGAATGGAGACCTAAAGGAATTGATTTCTTACGTTGGCTGAATGCTTTGCTTTTCCAGTGTGAAAAGAAAGGAGACTCGCCTTCCGGCATTAACTGCTCTAGGGTCATTAACAGATCTAGAAGGGTCATTGAACGGAAAATTATTCATCTTCGCAGAAAAAAAAAACTACGCCGTGGTCACAGAAGTTTAGCGGGAGGCATAAAAATAGAACTGGCGTGTTATATTTCCGATTTCAAGTGCGATTTGACAGCTTTGTCAGATGAGCTGACCACAAGTTGCTTGTCATTGGAGGAAATTGATTGCTGACTCGCTTAAGCTACCTGGCTTGGTCAGTGGTGGTTGGACACGGTCCGAAAGGCATGGTGGATCGTTATATTAGCCAATCACGAGCACAATTTCGTTGTAGGTGGATCGAGCAACCTGTGCTTTCATGATATTTGAGTAGGTCTTACATTTTGAGAATTTGTAGGCTAACCCAAAACTCTAAAACCGTTTATTTTACACCAAGACTAAGATGGATAAATTTGCTTTTATAAACTCATATAGCGCCCGATAGCGCCCCTCTAGTTTGAGAATTATGCGTTGTTTAAGTAGTCGAATTTTCTCTCCAATATTACTCTCACGCTGCGAGATGTGAAAATTACCCGCGAAATATTAACGCGAGTGATCGTCTTATTTTAATTATGACAAGTATCAACAGTATGGTGTGGCATCCCAATTGAGTGTTTTCCCTTCTTTGTTTTGTTGTTTTTAGGTTAGGAGGCAAAATGGTTTCTTCAGTCTGCTCTGTTGCCCTGTAAGCAACAAACTTTCAAGAATCACATTTTGCTTGCTGAAATGACCAAAATTATTTGGGCTTTAGGGACTTAATATGTAGTCACATTATCTGCTGTGGATTGGTTTCCTAAGATCCCTTAAGCAGCAGTCGTAAGGTTCTTAACTTAGAACTTCTGTGCAGTGAACCATTGAGAAAGCTAAAAAAATTCAGTATTGATCAGTAACTCAGATTGGAAATTCAGGGTGCTATCTTAGACATGCAAGAGAAACCAAAAATTGTTTGAGAAATCAAAAATTTGAGATAGCTAATAATAAATTAGTGAGCAAGATCAACAAAGGAAAACAATAAAAATATTTTCAGTTCAATATAGTTGTGAGCAGGTGGGGGAAGGGGGGTTGGGTTCAAGTTAGTGGGGTCTGCTGTAAGAAATAAAATCCAGAGCTGTTGAGGGAGAACTGTGAATTATTGATTTAACATCCCTTTCAATTTGCCAGTTTAGTTGTTAATAATAACAATTAGAGCTATTGAGACCCATTAAAGGGTTGAGAACTGTGAATTGATTAAATATCCCTTTTCAAATGGAACTCACAACTTTCGCATTCTTCATCAATTTTTTTACATTGATATCAATCCTTATTTGTTTTCTACTGAATTGTCTTCCAGGAGACAGATTTCACACCAAAATGAGTGGTCTTACTGTGTCTACATGATTATGGTACAAGTTTTTGCACCGGATCGAAAATCTTGATCTGGTATAGCAACCAGAATAAACTCGCACTGGTATGACTCGTAATGGTATGAAATCTTGTGCTGGTATCATGTAAACAAAGTTATAAAGAGCCATAAGAGGGAATGAAACTCAAACCTGCATTATGTAAACATCCCTTAAGTTTCTGTTACTCGACTTAACAGGCAGACTTGGTGCCCAGTGGTGAGTCCAGACTTTCATGGAGGGTGGGGTACAAGTTTAATGGTGGGTGAGGGGAGATAACAAAATACAAAACTTTTGTGGAGTTATATCTTGGTATTATTCTGTATTATATTCTGACTATAAGTAAATCAACAAAAAAAATCAGATGCTTTCTGAGTGGAGTATGCTGTTGTACATAAGCTAATGTGCGCTCTGCTTCGTTGTAGGCTGGAGTAAATGTATGACTTAGTAATTGTTTTGTTCATGTATATTGCTATTTTGAACAAAAAGGGGGGATTCCCTTGGCCCCTCCTCTGGGTCCACCATTGACATTTCAACAAGGTAGAGGTCTGAAGTAAACAAATGAAGGACTGGGCCATTGTTTGCAAGGGGTAAATGCTCAAAGGTCAAATTTAGTTAGAGTTTGCTCTGTAGTTGGAACAGCATTCTAATAATTAAAAAAATATCACTTTACTCATTGAAAGAATTGACAGATTTGTAGAAATGACATTGGATGAGTTGCTCTAATGTGCTTCACTAGTTTTAAAAGGATCCAAGCTAAACAGGTTCTCTATGACCTCGATAATTTTGTCGTGATAATCAGTGCAAAGCCCCCAACAACCCTGTATTAAGGGTAAAAACTATTTTCTGCTTGAAGTCCTTGTGGGTAAATGAGTCAATGCTTTTGTTAAAGTAGCTGAGAAAAAATTATGGGTGCAGTGTATATAATATTGTCACACATTCTACAGGCTGAACAGAGAGCTCTGTTAAATTTTCTAAAGACAGATTTTCATGTCAACTGCAAAAGAAAGTGGAATTCTCGTTCAATCACAGACTAACTTTGTCAGCATCAGTTACTTTTAAAAGCAAAACAAATAAATTAATTAATTCATATTGAGAGCTAGCAATTCGAACAATATATATTTTAATACAGCCTTGTTTAGCAAAGCTGTGAAAGTATAATTTCAGACAAGCCATTCAGGATTACTACATCCAGCATCAACGGAATTTTTGAGAAACTGAAGCTTTTGGATACCCTGGAAGTTAAAGGACTGTTAATGATATAAAATGAACATTCGTAAGGTTTTTTCTGGCAGGTACTCGACGCTTATCCATCGGGCAAAACTTACGATTTCACATAACTGTAGCAATTACAAGACCTCAGAAAGCCAGGCATCTGTGTTTTCACTTTCGATGATTGGAAGTAAGTCCTTCATGGCCCAAGAGGCTATTCACTGTAAGATGTTTGCACGTATAAGTTACTAAAGAGGCTTATTCCTGATAAACCCGGGATAGAAGTCTCCACGTGCACGCGTTCAATCGATCAATGCATGAAACCAGCCGTTCAAAAAGGTTACATCAAAAATTCAGATGTAAGCAAAGGATAATTAGACCACAAGAAACGGAGATACTTCCATCTTTGTTATTTCCAGTTCTTGTAGTTGAATTTTTTTTTGCTCTTCGAGATCCGCACAGTACGAAGGTTCATTGCAACTGAGCTCGAATCGATCGTAGCCCCATCATGCTTTGCGAACCATGTCCAACCACCACTGTGGCTTGGTGGCTTAAATTTAATGAGAATTGCATTGAAGTTTGCCTACTCGCTTAAACTTTAAGCGAGTCGGAAAAGCAAGTGTTTTCACGAGATTTCCGGTTGTCACTCGCTAAGCGACCTGAAAAATTGCTCGTGAAAACAAGCTATTCTCACGGCTGCAATCGTGTTACAACGAAAGTCACGCAAAGGAGTGCATAACAGAAAAAAAAAAGCACCATGGTAAGCTAAAAGTAGCGAAAAGGCCACAAACGGCTAATTAAGTGGCGTTTTTGGCATGCAAGCGCTAATGCGTCAACTATAGTCATGGTGATAGCTCATCTACTCTTGATAGGTGTGTGCGTTTCGTCAGTGTGTGAATTTTACGAGAGCTCACAAGCTATAAATCAGAACTCAAGTTGTACTAAAATATAATGAGGATCCAACGTGGTTTTCTAAATGATTTAGTTTTCAACAGGCTTGTACTCTTCAAGAGAAGACTGGGATAGAGTTTTGGGAGGGAACGTAATCGGTTACTCCAACATGGTGCTATCCTGCTATCCTTATCAGGTCATAAGCGTTTATGAAGAAAGGTAAGGTTACAGCTATTGTCACAGCTACCATCAAAGGCACTCCACTTTCTGAGCTAAAGACTGGTTTTCACTAGCGACAGAGTCGGAGTCGGAGTCGTAATCAGAAGCGTAGAGCGTTACGATCTAGTGAAAATCAAACAACTGAACAACGGAGTCGTAAGCAGAGTTTCCTATTGCGCCTACGCTCCCGTCGCTCAAGATCTAGTGAAAACCAAATTGTCGGAGACGTAAGCAGAAGCGGAAGGACTAAACCAATCACAAAGCGTGGGAACGAGCACTGTGATTGGTTTATCCTCCCGCTTCTGCTTCTGCAGTTGCGAAAAGGTGCTATTGTGCTGTAGCAAATGATGCGTAGGTGGTTTTATTCGCTTTACCTCGAAACACCGACATAATCTTTCGGTAAAAACGAATCAGCGAGTTTTCTGATGCCTTTGAAAAACCTTTTAACAACGTGTTTTATGGACACGATGATTAACTAACAAAGAATTATACTAACAAGATCGCCTTTATAGCTTCACGAGGCCACACAACACTTCAGGTTCGCGCATTACACCCCTTCCGGCGCAATGTCTCCTGGGTATTCGCTCGTCAGATATGTTTTGTTTATAGCTCAGCCGAGCCTAGCCTGTGTTTCGAAATAAAATCTTGGCACAATCGTCCACAGGAGAAAATGAACGGCCGAAAGTGAGTTTTCTTTTATAAAGACAACAGACGTCCTCGAGGTAAAACGCGTGACGGTCACGTACCCATGACGGACATTAGTGACGCTCCATGACACATACGTGACGAGTACAAATGGTTTGCCAAAAAAAATCTTGAATGGAAGAAAGGACAGCAAAGTACAACAATTATTTTTAGGCAAATCTTTTACTCAGGGGGGGGGGGGGGGCTGCTTTGCTTGAGAAAAGCGTTTACTCAGATAAGAACGAATCGCATTCAATCCCAGCTTTATCGTGTAAACGTTTACCAAGGCCATTCCGGGATCAAAATTAGATCTATAAAACGCGACGTTTCCACATTTTCCCCCCAAATTCCAAATAACTGCAAAATTCTATCAACGAAATAAATACAACAAAATGAATCCCCAGGCCAACAAAGTATCCAATTTATTTTACCGAATAGTTTCCAGGAATTGCTTGAAATATTCTGAGAAAAGTATCGGCTGCAAATTATTCAAGGGAATTTAGCTTCACTTGCTTTCGACTCTCCATCTACACAAAAACGTGGCTTTCTACACGAAACAAGAATTTTCCACATCCCACTTTATCAACGGGAGTCGAGTGTTCTTTAGGGTTCCAACGTTAAAATGGTGTGCTTCCTTCCTGAATCGATTGACTACGCCTGGAAATCAAGGGCCTCGATTCGAGGGTGACAAAATCGAGGCAAATTCGGTAATAAACATATTTACATATTTGCTATACTTACCTGAGTATCAGGCCTTCCCTACGGGGAGAAAGAAATAAAAACGAAGGGGAGGGGGGAGGGAGGGGAACGGTTTCTCCCCTTTTTCCCGTCTTCTACTTTCCCTTCCCCCTCCCCCACCACCACCACCCGAAAAAGGCTGATACTTAGGTTACATATTAACATCCAAAAAATCTCAAAAGCTTCTGGCTTCGGGTACAGACAACGCAGGCTGTTCACGTGCACAGGTTGATATCAGCCTGGCTGTGAAGCTAATCATTTCAGTTGCGCTGTGCTGGGAGGAGATATGGCGACTCTCTTGAAACAAGCGTTGCTTCTTCTTTTTACCCTCAATTTTTGTAACATAGGATATGTGTTTATTATTATTATTATTATTATTATTATTATTATGATTATTATTATTATTATTATTATTACTATTACTTGATCTGTTGGTGCTGACTCCAGTCTTTACCGAACACGTCGCTGATCAGGACAAAATCGACTGTTATCCTGAAAATGGAAACCAGACTCTTTGCGAATCTCGCGGATGCACATGGGAGGAAACAAGTGCAGAGGTAGTAACGTTAACTGAAGTCTAACTGAGGTGGCGATCCAGGGGCCCGTTTCCCGAACGTCCCGATAACTTTTCGGGCCCGGAAAGCTATTTCATGAGAGTAAGGATTCACATGTTGTTGGTTTTTAAATCTAAGCAGTAGCATTATAAGTCGATAAACAAGTCGAGCTGCTTTACGGGATCAGTAAAAGCTCTTGCACCATCATTTCTATAGATTTTGATTTTAAAATATAGCTCCGGGCCCCTCTTAACTTTAGTTTGACTTTGTAGCGATGGTCCATCCAGGAGTGGCAGTAAAATCAATTTGCCTGGCCAAAACCAAAAAAGAATTAGAAGGTAAAAGATTTGAATATCACAATTTTTATGTTTTTAAAATTCAGCACATACGTGGCACAGAAACCCTAGGGGGTGTACTCCGGATTTCAAGTGTCTGTGAGGTGCGACTAGGGACATGCATGAAAACCCAAAAAAATCTCTCGGGTTTTAAGCGAAACCCAAAAAAATCTCTTGAACAGAAATAAAACCCCCAAAGAAATGCCATGCTGAATTTCAGAGCCTGATAAATACCCAGAAGGAAATAAATGACAATAAACATGATAAATACAAGTTGCGTGTCTTGCATACATGCATCCCTAACACAACACTAAGTACCATAACAATTTTTTCTATTATGATTCTTCCCATTTTTTTAGTACCCAACAAAATCCTTACCAAAATCAAACTACCAAAAAATAAAATACTTGCCAAAATTCTCTTACCCAAAAAAATCCCGAAATCGTGAATTCAATCCCCAAAAAATCCTTCACTCCTCCCCGTCGCTTGAAATCCGGAGTACCTCGCCTGGGGCAGAAACAGACGTTCGTTCCGAAATAGAATCATGTGACAAGCATGTGGCAGCCTCTTGTGAGTCTAATATCGCTTGCCTCCCTAAGAAGAATTTGCCTTCATTTGCTTCTTCTACGTAAATACATACATATCTGCTAAATATCATGATGGCAGAAGATCTTAGCAAGCTCTGTTGGGCTTTTCTGAGGAGATCCCCTCAGTTCAATAATCTGATTTTAAAACAGCAGATGGATTTTATTACTAATCTATTTCTAACGGGTTAACTAAAATGGAGTATAGTCTACGTATTACTGTTGATTTTAAAAGAATTATATGATTGTAATATTCTTAATTCCTTAGGTCACTCGTTCCAAATTTGTGCTCCCCTAAATTTTAAAGAAAATTTCCCATAATGTGTCCCCCTATAATCAATATGTATTTTTTGATTCAGATCGAGTATCATGACTGTGTATTTCTTTGTTTATGTAAAGTAATTAATGAAATAATTCGGCAGGTTGTGATTAGAATATGAGTCCATAAATAGTGCAGTAAGGTATGTTGTTGGAATAGTGGTCTAGATTCTTCCTTATATTTTGCAAAAGTCATGATTCTAACTATCTTTTTCTGAATCACGAATAATGGTTTCAGCCTGGTTGGATAAGTGCTCGTCCAAATAATTATGCAATATGACAAGGACGGGTATACCATAGTGTAATAAATTGCCTTAAAAGTTTTGAGAGACAGATAATGTCTGACCTTAACCATAATTCCTGTCATTTTTGATATTTTACTTACCACTTGGTCAATGTGATGTTTCCCTTGTGTCGTAAGATTGGATAGCTTCGAGTGATCGCTTGCCGTCTCAAATTGTACGGAACAAAACTTGTTTTTTCATCATTCAACAGGTTCGGACGTGATTTAGGGCCTCTTCATATGATCCCGCTAACCGGGCTTGCCCGGTTAGCCGAGGACGAATTTTGTCGTCTGATTTCACCCCGGTTACCCGGATGAAATTCTGTGCTTGATCGCGTGCACGAACACATTAAGTTAATTTTCTCTGCGCAGTAATTGTGAAAATTATGTCATCTGCACTCATTCAGCATCAAGAAATCATTTCTGCAACAAAAAAAAGGTCTTGAAAAAGGCGGAATGTTGCTTACTTCGCTCTCCTTCGACAAAAACGCATGCTTATTAGAATTTTTTTTTTCATCCCGGTAACCGGGCTGATGTGTTCATGTATGAAAATTTTCCAGCCCGGTTACCGAGATCTCGAGATCTAGGGAACCAGGCCAGCCCTTCTTTTTTATAAACACATCGAAATGTTTACAAAGAAAACAGCGGTGAGGCGAGATCTCGGTAATCGAGCCAGCCCGGTCACGGTACATTAAAGTTGAATACTGCAGCCCAAATGAAGTTAAAATCGAAGTACATTTCCTCTTATCTTGCAACAGATATGATACAATTAGAAAAACTTTAATGGATGATATTATTAGTGAATATTCCGGTTTCGATTCTTTAAATGCTCACCATAAAATTGTATTTCTTTTCTGAATAGCATTGCATTGATGCTTTCATGTGTAAAAAAAATTAGGTTACTTTAAGAAACGAATCAATAGATACAGGATTTGTTAATTAATCGATTTTGCTTCTTTTCTCTTGTACCTTTTCTTTCTGTGCAATACCATTTGTAATTGGGAATGCCGGAAAGGTGTTGTTGTTGGATCCGAGGCTTAGCCCTTCTACTCCCAGAGCCAAACTTGACTCATGTGATGCGGCTTTATTCTTTGGACTGTGAATCAAATAAATATTTGAATAAATAAATTTCTAAATGGCATCAGTGACCATTCAAACGAAACACTCTCTGCAGCACTTGCCAATATCAGTACCTGGTTGTGCTTCAGTATTTTGCAAAATGACGTTTTCTTGAACTTTGGGCGAACAAACGACCGTCAGTAAACTCTGATGTTCTGTAATCGCGCGCGCTAAACGCGGATATTTTATAACGCAGAAATTTCTGGAAATATTCAGTTGGTAGGTATTGTTTACGAGAAAGTAACAAAATGATTATTTTTTGCTTGCAGGGTGTTCCTTGGTGCTTCTTTCCAGAATCCTACAAAGGTGGATACAAGATAGAAGGCGATGTCACAGATACAAAGCTAGGTTACCAGGCTACTCTGATACGACGCTCCTCTGCAACCATTTATGGGCAAGACATCGATGAACTCACTCTTGATGTTGAGTTTCAGACAAATGACCGCGTCAGATTTAAGGTAGACGATTTGAAGCCCAGTACTAACAATTATGTTTTGGGTGTCAAGCTACGCTTTTAAAAAGAAACGTGCATGAAGACCAAGACATCACAATTTTCTGGAGAATTTAGTAAGAACACTCCATTACAGACCAAAACGAACTGAAGACTTCTGTCCACAAGTACTATTTACAAGTTCATGCAAACCTTTCTTATTTCTCCTTAGAGAGGAAGGTAATGAAAGACATTAGCGCGGAGGTTATTCTCTCTGAGGCAGAACATAATGGTTTATATTATATGGAGCTGCTACTTCAGGTCAACCATCTGTGCCAGCATCTCAATCTGTTTGCTCAACAGTTTAAAAAAATTTAAGGGTTAAAAAATCTTTCTTGTTGATCAATCTTCCATTAAGGAACCAAATCAGTTGCTTTTTTGCATGGTCATGCAATAACGTACTAAGCTTAACATTTTGTAACTCCTTTAATTCTGAAGCAAGGACTATTATAGACAATTTGAAACTACTAGTTTCTCAAACCTGTATCACTGGTTTCTTCTCTAGTTCAACGTGTCTACATTATCTGCTACTCCAATTATCCAGTCGTAAGCCATCTTATCCGGCTGACAGAACTTTATTCATAAGGCTTTTTCATCGCTGGCTTTTTATTTCTTTTCTTTGCTAGTGGCTTTAGCTAAAATAAAAGTAAATCAAAGGTGCTAAAGAAAACAAAAAAAAATACAAAACAAAACAGATCATGCAGAACAACTTGTAAACCGAGTTTATTGGCTTAAATGCAAAGATGCCTCTGGTATTCAAAACCTGTGGTTAGAATCTCTCGCGAAGTGACAAGCTTTCCTGATCCCTATGATGATCCAGTGCTTACAAAAGATTTAAGGTTACTCCGGACCTTCGTGGGTGTCCTCCGGAAAAAAATTCTTATGCGCGCCATTTTAAAGCAAAACACGGCAAACTATATATCGTTGGAAAGCTAAATAAACGTAGATTTCGGAAAATAATATAAATTTCCGGTTTCTTTCATTCCACAAAAGAAAATCGCAAACAACCAGGAAAATGACCATGTGTCATTCAATTGAATTAATAGGGTATCAAACCTAAGCGCATTGGCAAAATAACTGCACAGTGTTAATCTCAAAGGATCAATCATCAAAAGTGTGTCAGCATTTTTCGATATTCTGACTGCTTATTTTTAAATTAATCTGTCACGTTCGAGCAGCAAAGAATACGCGATGGGCATTGCATTAAAGATCGCCACGGGTGAAATATTACAAATTTCAAAACTCCCCGACACAGTTTTGTTTCACAAGATCTAAGTAATGCTCAGGCCAAATTTCACAGAAATCTGCCGAATTTTGTACCCTATTAATTCATTTGTTTGATTGAATGACGCATGGTCATTTTCGCAGTCATTTTTCCAATTGTCTTTTGAGGGATTAAAAAAACTGGCAATTCATATTTTTTTTCGGAATCTACATTTATTAAGCTTTCCAACGATATATAGTTTGCCATGCTTTCCTTTAAAATGGCACGCTTACGAATTTTTTTCCCGGAGGACACGGGAGGACACCCACGAAGGTCCGGAGTAACCTCAAATTAGTTCATGTACTGGAAAAGGAAATTTAATAATCTTCATCTACGTCCGCAGCTGTATGACTCCAAAAATAAAGATATGAGGTACCAGTTCCAATGCCGAAGGCGACCAAAAAGGCTTCAAATCCGAAGTACAAAATTGAGTTCAAGAACGATCCTTTCTCCCTGAAGATACTACGAAAAGACAACGGTGCTGTACTGTAAGTAATCTCTGTTCACGCAAAGTTATGGGCCCTGCCTAAGAAGCCACTTTGGTCTCTTAGATGCTCATTCTTGACTATTCTAATTTATTATATAGACAGCCCCTGTATATGAGTAAGCGCGCAATCTGATTGGCTCCCTACTAACAGGCTATCATCGTTTATTATATAGACAACCCTGGATATGAGCAAGCAAGCGCCCTGATTGATTCCCTACTAACAGGCTATCAGTTGTTATTATATAGACAGCCCCTGGATATGTCTTAGGGTCCAATTGCAAATTTCAGCCTTTCCGAGTCGATTTGTTTAAGAAAATGAGCAGTTCCACGAAGAAACACTTTATTTCAGTAGGGTGCATAATTACAGTCAAACTGTAGTCTCCCTTATGGCCCTACGAAATGTCCAGGTCGAAGAAACTTGTTTTCTTTTTTCTACCGATCTATAAAATATAGTACATCCTACTTCCGTATCCCGCATCTCGTGTCCCTCATCTCGCCAATTTCTGACACTAGATTGCTGTCTTTAATACAGGTGGAACTCCTCTGCCGGTGTGTTCATATTTGAGGATCAGTTCATCCAAGTCTCGACCCAGCCTCCCTCGTCATTTGTGTACGGGTTTGGTGAGCAGGAACACAAATCGTTTAAACACAACTTATCTGCTTGGGAGGTGCTTCCAATCTTCGCTAGAGATGAGTTTCCTTTTGTAAGTGCTGTAAATTGTTCATAACTGATCAGAACGTGAAGAAGTTATCTACAGCTTCACAGACAAGGGAGTTAGTTTCTAAAGGAACTGTGGTGCTGTGTCGGTGGGGAAGTGAAACGCATAAAATTTTGATTTATCAACTGAGTTGATAAGGTAAATTTGCCACCGTAAAGCTAAGGTTTCGAGCGTTAGCCCTTTGTCAGAGCGAATCCGCTCTGACTATAAGAGAGAGGCGCATTGTAGTAATAACAGAGTGTTAGCCCTGGCTAAACGTTGCAACACATCGCTGTTTGATAGCAATGCTCAGGATACGCGGTTAAACGTTCTATTAGATGCATCCATCAATATTGTTGGGCAACATCTGCAACGTATGTTGAATGGTAACTTGGACGCAAAGCTAAACACAATCCAGTTTCATGCCAACATTTGGCTACCAAAACACGTTTGTCTAAACGTTACAACACTGTTAGACTAAGGAAGTGCTGGTCAGCAATGTTGGAAGGCTTAACTGAGGCTATCAAAAACACAACCTTTGACCAACAAAAGATGTTAGGCCAACATCATCCAGCTTGGGGTGCTAAAGGCTCCTAGTGTTGGATAAAACAAAATGTTGGCGAGCAATTAAAGTTGCAACATGAGGCCGTTGCTTTGGTCACTGGCTGATGCATGCAATTGCGATTTCAGTAGATTATCCTGGTCAGGCTGTAAAAAGAGAATTTTAATTTTGTGTGAGAATTATCTGGCAGGAATTTATTTCAACATTACGTAAGCCTGCAAATTCTCCTCGATGCTTCTTAGAAAACTGAAAGTTCATAGTTGTTTTTACTAAGCTGCGTTGCTGATTTGCATGTAGGTCGAGCAAGAATCCGACATCGATCAAATTTTTAGGCTACTGACTTTTATGTGAAGAAACGTATGTTAGAGGACCCACGGGACGTGGTGGCGCTTTCACGACTCGATTATAATTTATTCGAGCTACACTAGTATCATGTATTAAACCTTTCCCAGCCGCGAGTCATTGCGTTTCCTTTTGATATTTTACTTACTTTATTCCACGTATAGAAGGTTTCCAACCTAAATACCTACTTGTAGCGACTGCTTGGGTAATACCAGGCTTTCTTCAAAACATTATATTGAATTTGTGTTTTGCGTGTAACACAATGGTGGCGGGAAATGTAAGGTTTTGAAAATCGCGCGAGGCTAAACGACGGCCGCTCCACGAAGCTATGGAATCGAGACAAAAAGAGACGAGAGACCTTTGGTAAGTGGCAATAAGAATTACAATTTTAAATACGTGTATGCCTTAAGGCGAAATATTAGCATCGCGCTCTAGCTTTATTCTGATTTTCTCACATAATATGCTGTACCTGGAAACTTGATCGCTATCGTTAAGCTTTGTTTTCCTCGGGTATGATATACCAGGAAGCATTACTTTTAACATCGCTCTTTAGTTCATTCTGTCTTCCTTGGGTAGCATATACCTGGAAGCGGAATGTCTAACATCGCTTTAAAGCTTATTCTGTCTTCCTTGGGTAGTGTATACCTGGAAGCGGAATTTCTAACATCGCTCTTTAGCTTATTCTGTCTTCCTTGGGTAGTATATACCTGGAAGCGGAATGTCTAACATTGCGCTTTAGCTTATTCTGTCTTCCTTGGATAGCATATACCTGGAAGCAGAATGTCTAACATCGCTTTAAAGCTTATTCTGTCTTCCTTGGGTAGCGTATACCTGGAAGCGGAATTTCTAACATCGCGCTTTAGCTTATTCTGTCTTCCTTGGGTAGTATATACCTGGAAGCGGAATTTCTAACGTCGCTTTAAAGCTTATTCTGTCTTCCTTGGATAGCATATACCTGGAAGGAGAATTTCTAACATCGCGCTTTAGTTTATTCTGTCTTGCTTGGGTAGCATATACCTGGAAGTGGAATGTCTAACATTGCTTTAGAGCTTATTCTGTCTTCCTTGGGTAACGTATACCTGGAAGCGGAATTTCTAACATCGCGCTTTAGCTTATTCTGTCTACCTTGGGTAGCATATACCTGGAAGCGGAATGTCTAACCTTGATTTAGAGCTTATTCTGTCTTAGTCCTTGGGTAGCGTATACCTGAAAGCGGAATTTCTAACATCGCGCTTTAGCTTATTCTGTCTTCCTTGGGTAGTATATACCTGGAAGCGGAATTTCTAACGTCGCTTTAAAGCTTATTCTGTCTTCCTTGGATAGCATATACCTGGAAGGAGAATTTCTAACATCGCGCTTTAGTTTATTCTGTCTTGCTTGGGTAGCATATACCTGGAAGTGGAATGTCTAACATTGCTTTAGAGCTTATTCTGACTTCCTTGGGTAGCGTATACCTGGAAGCGGAATTTCTAACATCGCGCTTTAGCTTATTCTGTCTACCTTGGGTAGCATATACCTGGAAGCGGAATGTCTAACCTTGATTTAGAGCTTATTCTGTCTTAGTCCTTGGGTAGCGTATACCTGAAAGCGGAATTTCTAACATCGCGCTTTAGCTTATTCTGTCTTCCTTGGGTAGTATATACGTGGAAGCGGAATTTCTAACGTCGCTTTAAAGCTTATTCTGTCTTCCTTGGATAGCATATACCTGGAAGGAGAATTTCTAACATCGCGCTTTTTCCGGGTCTTACAGGTAGCGGGGCGGAGAATTTATTCAATTCAATATTACCGGTTGCACAATTGTATTCTTGAGTTTACCAACATTAGTGTTATATCTTCATTAATCCGGAAATTGCGGTTACTTTCATTTCAGTTTAGGAGAGCTTGAATTACTTTTTTGTGGGCGTTTGTCTGATTTCCTAGTGTGTTCAGCTAAAACCTCAAGAGACGGAGAGGTGTCAAACCTTGGCTTTGAATTACTTATGCAAATTAGCTGGCTGCACATTCAATGTGCAGCCAGCTAATTTGCATAACATTTTTTCGCACCTCAAAGCTTAGAGTGCACTGTTTTAAGATGCAAATACTTTTTGAAGGAACGTTAAACTCGCCCTTAGAAAGTATCACAAACACTCGGCCGTTGAATGTAAACACAAACTAAAAGGTATGGCACATTTTAACACAATGGAATTATCATTGTTATTTGGCTAAAGCATTCTTTACATCAAAATCTTATTCCTAACTGTAATTTACTTAATGTTTTCAGAATGGATGGAACTCGTATGGACATTATCCTTACTACACCTGCATGGAAAACGAAGGGAAAGCACACGGAGTTTTTCTTATGAACAGTAATGCGATGGGTAAGTGTAAGCAGAAATTCATAAGGACTTTTCCACTCTTTATGAGTTTCTGGTGTAATTCAAAGAACGTGTGTAATCCGGTTGAGACCCGAGGTGTTTCGAGACCGTATTGTGGAGGGTACTTAGGTCTATAGTGACTGAGCATGTCGGAATTTGATCATTTCGAGTTCTTATCGCGAAAGACAAAGCAAGGCAAACCAGACAAAAAAATGTTGAGGGTAATCTGCGATGTACTAGGGCTCCAATACAGACTTCCACTGAGTCACTGGTTGAGGTAGTTACAGGGGACGCGCGCGGTGCACACGAGCAAGAAAATCATAATGGCGGCTTAAGCCGTACGTGTTTTGCGCTTATCTGTTAGCATTTCTTCGGTCCCCAAGAAAAGACGAGCGAACTGGAGGAACTTTCTTGGGCTAGAGGAAACCAGCAAAGCGTGGATGGAGTGCATACGAGCGAAACTTTTGTCGGTCTCTATGCATTGACTGCTTGTACTGTCATAAGCTTAACTATTTATAATATATATTTCAGTCTTTTCGAATGCAATTCACGAAAAGCAACAAAAGCAACAAAAGATTGGAGAAAACGCAGTAAATCCGCCCAATGCCTGCAAAAAAAAAAAATTAAGAACAAAATCACGCTCCTTGATGTTCTCTGCTTTAAACGGGGAGCTGAATTATTCGTTTAGTTACTGGACTGATTGACTGCAAATTTTCCCAGTTTAAGAAAATCGAAGTTCCGTAACCAGGATTCATGATAAAAATAAAAATAAAACGTTCTCTGGTTAAAATTTGTTTAAAAATCTATAAGCTTTCGACAACCGTCATGTTGTCTTCAACGGAGAGAAAAAAGCGACTATGTAAAATGAATATTAAATATTATTGAATATTAAGTAGAGAAATAATAAATGCGAAAGAATGTAAAGTAAGAATGCTAAAAGTGTGAAGCTAAAGTTTGCTTAAGAGAATGCGATACTGATTGGGGAGCGGGCGTGAGTTATTGTCAGCGTCAACAGTTTTTGCAGTGTGCCAAGACTCAAAGGTCTTGAGATGGCAATAATCAGCTTTGTCGATACTTAACGCCGATTGTCAAAGTCAGTCTGGTGGTCCTTGGACCAGGCATAGTTTGCCATATTAGAGGCTTTAGTGTGCATTTTCATTATTAACGTCTATCGAAAACCTACTCACACTGACATATACCTGGATTTTCATTCCCATCATGACAAGAATCACAAAATCAGTACTGCTGCAACACTTATGCATTGAGCCACAAATGTACCCAACACCGATACTGGAAGAAACAAAGAAATCAAACTAGTATATACACTGCATTGGAATCTAATGGGCACCCTGTGAACCTCATTGCCGACATCGAAAGAAAGAAGAGAGTTCCACCACCAGTTCCCACACCTGAAGAACTTGTCGGAATGTTTTTCAAATGGGTTGACCCACCGCATACACGTGGTTTCGCGACCCTACCGTACATCAGAGGCCTCACAGAATCACTAACACGGTTGCTCAGACGTCATGACATAGTAGTCACTAATAAATAAGTTAAAACACTCCAACAAGAATTCCCGGCTCCTTAATTCCTTCCGGAAAAAGAAGACCAATGCAATGTTGTCTGCAAAATTCCTTGCAGCACATGTTCGTGGAGCTAAATTGGCGAAACCGGAAGGTCATTTAACACCAGAAAGAAAGAGCACACTAGAAACGTGAAAATGCACACTAAACGCTCTAATGTGGCAAAGCATGCCTGGTCCAAGGACCACCAGATTGACTTTAACAATGCGTTAAGTATGGACAAAGCTAATCATCGCCACCTCAAGAACCTCGAGTCTTGGCACACTGCAAAAACTGTTGACGCTGAAAATTACTCACGCCCGCTCCCAAATCAGTATCGCATTCTTTTAAGCAAGCATTAGCTTGCACACTTTAGCATTCTTACTTTACATTCTTTCGCATTTATTTCTCTACTTTTTAAATATTCATTTTACATAGTCGCTTTTTTCTTTCCCTTGAAGACAACATGACGGTTGTCGAAAGCTTATAGATTTTTTAAAAAATTTTAATCAGAGAACTTTTTATTTTTATTTTTTTCCCAGTTTGTTTGGCATTTGAATGAAACTTGAAACGACTGAAATGCGACGCCTGAATGGAACCTTGCCTTGGGTGCCCTAGGATCCATATCTAAACTTGCGAATGTATGAGTAAATTGAGGCGTTGTGACTGATCATGAATCATACTGTCTTCTTTCATTTTCTCACAGATATTGCACTGCAGCCTAAGCCGGCCATAACATACCGCACAATTGGAGGAATTCTTGATTATTACATCTTCCTTGGTCCTTCCCCTGAAGACGTCGTAGCACAGTACGTACACTAAGGAACGCTACCTTTTTAGATTTTTTTTTTCAAAAAGAATAAATCATATGCAACTGGTTTCGAGATTGCTGAGTACCTCTTGCCAGTCATATTCAAAAGCACAGTAAATCTGGCTTGAGTTGCGTCATGCAAAATTAATTCCCGCGGTTTTCCACCCGATGCGCACTTTCGCTGTAGGTCAGTAGGTTCTGATGGGTTCATTAAAATAAAGTTAATTTAAATCCATTGTAGAATTTCATCATAAGCTGGCACTAAATATCGTATTCGCTGGGTCTGTAGCAAAACAAATACTAGTTCAACGTGTTCTTGCAACGAGGATACATGCATAAAGGTTTCCCCGTTTCCAACCAATCAAAATCAATCATTTCCAGCCCCGGCACAATCTGCTTGGTACAGATTATTTTTTTGTGGCTCCGTCTTCAAGTTCTGGTACTGATCTGACACTCTTAATCTCCTCTTCTTTTATTAGGACCTTTTTAGGAGTAGGTAAATAAGAATAGTTAATCAGTTCTTCGACTATTGTTTTGTACGGCCAATAGTAAAGAGCGATACAAATGATGCAACCCTGCTTGCTGTAACAGGCCAGATGTATTTCAGACTGGTCTCTTGAAAGCCAATCTAACGACAAGCTCGTTGATATGATATACTTCCTTGTTGTTTCAGGCTATCGGCCGTACATTTTTGCCGCCACATTGGTCGCTGGGATTCCAGCTATCTCGTTGGGGATATAACAAGATTGAGACATTAAAGAGCCTGGTGGAGAACATGCGCAGATACAATCTGCCCCAGGTTTGCGTTGTCATCGTTATTGCCATGCCAGCAACAACTGATTTGTAGCTCTTATCGAGACGAAGGGTGTGAAGGCTTTGTTAGTTCACCAGCCATCTGACTTGGTCTTTTCAAGTACTTCAGGACCTGAGAATGGTTTTAGCATACGTAGTGTTTTTCTTACAAGTTTAAGTTTCGATTGTTAAAAACCGTCCATGCCAAACGTTAAAAAGCTCGTTTTTTCCATACAACTTAAAACTGTCGCCATATCGTTTATTTCCCAGATTTTAAATTTTTAATCACATGGAATTTCACATGATTATTTTGACTCAGGGCAAAAGGGTATGCTGAGATCGGCATTTGGGGAATTAACTAGTCTAAGAGAAAACATTGGCCATCAATTTTTTTCGTAATTTGTATGGAGTTCAGAGGCTAGCCTCTCAGGAAATAAGCTGGATTTAATCGCTTTCAGCCGACGAGCGCCTCGCTATACTTAGTTCAGTAACTTTTTCATTTCGATCTCTAATGCTAACGCAGGTCTTAGTGTACTTGATTGAACGAAGACCCGATTCTGGGGATAAAAACTGAATTTTTTTAGTGCAAGATTCTTTGATTGTTTTTTAAAAGCAACCTTGCAAAAAAAAACATAAAAAGAACTGTGCAATTTTTTTCTAACTTTTGAGTCTGTAGACAGGGTCTAGAAGGGGGGGTCATGATCCCGCATTCCCGCTCCTTTTTCAGGTGAATCCCGCATCCCGCACTTTTTTCATCACTATCCCGAATCCCGTTATTCCTTTCTCAAAAATACATTTAAAAAAGTCTAATTTCTGCAAAAACTGATAACTGTAAGATGTAGATATTGTTACGCATCTTGTGTTCTCAAGGAAAAGGTCTCAACGCCACTGCCTGCCTTTCGCACCCTAGCAATCGGGACCTCGGGTTTTTCTCCAAGTACTTTACTCCTTGCGATTTCTCCTTACTCAGTGAAAGATTTCAAGAGCTTCTGGAATCTGTAGAGCTCTTTGTGTTTGCCGTTTAGCGGAAAATTGGGTTCTTCTTTGTGGATCGCCATGGTACTTCCCCATGGGGTTCTCGGGTATGTTTTGGGTGGGAATGTGAAGCCCTGGTCTCCAAATTAGCACCCCGTTTTAGAAAGAATTTACATTCAAAATGATGCCCCGTTCTAGAAATAGCTCAATTTTTGGTGTTTTGAAGTAGGTCAAGCTTTCTTGCGTTCAAAATATCATACCTCCTTCTTGGAACCGTCTCTTAAATAGATAACACGTTCTAGATCAAGCATCCCAAGATCACGACCCTGTTGGGAGGCGTATATATGAAGGTATTTAAGGGGAGTACCCTTAAGCTTTGTCTGTGGTCGCAAGAGAGAACGACACCAAAACTCTGACGGCCTTATTCAAGGGAGCAGAGCCAGCATCAATCTACGCCATATCTAGACATGAGAAATGAGACACCACCCTCCTTTCTTTGCTAAAACGTTTATTCGGGTCATGACGATTTTCCACATTCCTGACAAACAAGCAAAAAATCCCTCATCCCGAACCCATATTTTGGCGCTTCCCGGCTCCCAGGGAGCAGGCAAATCCCGAATCCCGTCAAGATATTTTTCGTTTTCCCGAATCCCGCACCGTATTTTGGTAAAATCCCGGATCCCGAAAATACCCTTCCAGACCCTGTGTAGATAAAGTCCTCAAGCCGTTGAACCGGAACTTTCCTTCGGTGTTGTTTATTTTTCAATGTTTGCAAACCTTTGTTTTGGACTTTCGCTCTGTTTCACGTCCCTAAGATTGAAAATGTCAAGGTTTTACTCGTTGATTTCATGTTCTATTGATGTTCTAGGATGTGCAGTTTGGCGACATTGATTACATGGACCGACAAAGGGACTTCACCTATGATGGGGTTAACTTCAAAGGCTTGCCTGAATTTGTTCACTCAATCAAGAGAGACGGCTTGCGTTATATTATAATACTAGTTAGAGTTCTTATTTATTTGCTCTAGTTTTTTTGTGTTGTTTTTCCGATCGTGGGAGATGAAGACGGTGAGATGAAGAATGTCGTTTCAGAATATTACTAGTTCTTTTTCCATAAGCCTCCTTTTTGTAACATCTGAAAGGTTGTATTCTTCGACAACTGCAGAATTTTAGAACTGAAGCTACTTGTTTTTCAGTACCAACTATATTATGAGCGACATTTCTCGTAAACCACCATGAAGCCGACCAATCAAATCCGAGATAACAAAGATTCAATAAGTAGCATCTCCTAAGCTGGTTTAATGAGGTTGAAAAGGGGCGACTACAATAGAAATTGTAACAACAACACAAGGCTCCTAGTCAGTAGTACCATTTTTAGCTCAGCGAAAAAGGAGCTCTTTTCAGCCCGTATAAAGACATCGATTATGTTTTCAGTGTGCTGCCATGCAAATATCAATTCATGCTATAATTGGGGGGGGGGGGAGTGTTGTTGTTATTGTTGTTTTTCTTTCTACATAGGATCCCGCTATTGGGGCGAACGACACTGGTTACCACCCTTATGACTGGGGAAATGAACTGGATGTGTTTATGAAAGATAGAACCTTTTTGGAAAGGTGAGGTCAGCTGAGATATGCAACTTTTACAAAACGATTACCGTCACAAACAGTTCCCGTTCTTGTTATTGTCAGTGGTATGTTGGGGATGACTAGATCAATTTATTCATATATCCAGCAGGTAATGAGAGAGTCCCGAGATAACGAGATGCAGGACCTCTAGGAGTATGAGGGCTATAATGAGATGTGTAAGCATTTGGATAATTGTATGTGTGTTATTGTCTGACGGTTAGCCTTGAATATCAAATTAGTTTTTAAGAGAGAAGTGTGTCTTGGAGTGGAGTGAAATTCCACCCAGCTATCCTGGTGAATGGAACTACACTACACGGCACACCTCTCTCATAGAAACTAATTTGAAGTTCAAGCCTAAACGTCAGACAATAACACGCATACAATTATACAAATGCTTATACACTTATTATAGCTCTTGTGTTCCTCGATGGCCCGCATCTCATTGTAGCAGGGCTATCTTAACTCAAACCTGCTGAATGTATGCCTAAATTGATCTAGTCATTCCCAACGTATTACTGTTGTTGTTGTTGTTGTTGTTGAGCTACATTAGGGTCTGAGGAAGTTAAGTCATCCGACTTTGAGTATTTGTGACAGCACACGAAGGCCCATGCAGTGTCTCAACTCCCGAAAGCTTTTGCCTGGTGATTCCATAGCTACTCTGGTGATTTTCTCCTCTACACCATCTTCGAGCTTGAACATTGAGGCGTTTGAAGGACAAAAACAAACCAGGTTGAATTTGTCTTGGATACAACCTTTGTCTTACAATGAGCCCTTCACTGGTTTTAGAGCCGTTTTGAGCTGGGACAAAAAGACATTGTTTAGGCGAGGCTGAAAGGATTTCTTTAATAACTCCCTTATGTATCAGCTTCTCCTGATTTGTTACAGGTGTGGCCCGCAAAGGCAAACGTTGTAGTGAACATAAGCATGCCGTGGGATGAACAAATAAGGGTAAGGAGTTTTTTTTTATCTTCAATTGAATTGAAAAACAATAATATGTCTTCCCATAATTAAGTTCTCTGAAAGAAAAATTCTGGTGGCTATTTCTCTCGTGTTGTAACAGAAACAAGCAAAACTATTATTGTGTATCCTTCAGTTAAGCGAGGCGCGAATGCGTGAAAGTTGGTGCATTAGTTGAACGTGACGTGACTACATTTCAGGACGACGTCAGAGAGTCGTCCCGTGTTGTTTAAGACAACAGCAATTAGCTTTATTTGCATGACTATAAGTTCTTACATTATTACAAAAGAATGCAACTTAACAAAAAGTAATAATAATGCAATAAGGAGATAAGAATCAAGTTTCATCAGTCTGAATTGATAATAAATTACTCCGTAAATTTAAACAGGATAGAATGAATCTCATCAATTGGATGGTAACAAAATACATTAATTCTTTTGTAGCTATTAATCCTTTTATATTTGGTAGGTGGTATTCTATTTTCCTCTGAAACCCGTCTCTAAGAAACCTGCTTAAGAAAGAGGGAGGGGGCAGGGCTACCTGTTCCATTTTAAAAATAAATTATGCCCTTGGTCTTCCCTCTCACATCTACAAACGTAGTAGCTCTCATAGCGTCTCTGTCCACTCATATGTATATCCTTGGGTGTCAGCAGGTTGCGAAACACTGCTGGGTCCCTCCTGGGTGGACTAACGACGGATAGATTTTGGCACTGATGGTCGCTCCGGGTTCACGTCAGGGAAATAAGAGCCGGCACTGAGCCGGCATCCGCTAGGTTTCTTTAATGTTCTATGGGTTGCAAGGTTATCGTAGTAATTACCTTCCTTTGTTTATTTTCAGCTGTATCGCCAACATGCTGTATATCCGGATTATTTTCATCCAAACATCAGCAAATACTGGGGCGATCTTATCAAGGACTTTCACAAAATAATCGAGTTTGATGGATTGTGGATGGTAAGTATAAATCGTCCAGCAAAACTGAGATTAGATGCTATTATTACTAAACTATTATTGTAAACTACATCCTCATTGATGAAGTTTTTGTTTGTTGTTTGCTTGTTTGTCTGTTTAGTAGTGGCAGGATTTAAGACAGGGACGTTAGCGCCATTATCACTTGTTTCCCTTAGTGTACTTGTGGAACGTGTCTGAAAGTGCTTGCAGTCTAACAATCGTCGTTATCATCAGCAAATTCATTCTTATAGTACGCGATATGCTCCTAACTACCGACCACACCACTGTAGAACAAACATCAAACAGTTTACAATCCTCCAACTAGGTTACAAGATTTGGAATTCTCTACTACGTGCTAATTGAAACTCGCCCCCTCCGACACATTCTTTTTGTTGTTGTTGTTGTTGTTGTTGTTGCTGTTGTTGTTGTTGTTGTTGTTTTTTTCGATCTCCACTAAGTGATAAGAAAAAGCATAACGGTTATAAGCTTTGCAGTTGTTGTACAAAACCACAAACAAATACTGGGTACTAGAATTGTTTAATCTGTTACTCGTCCGTCGGTCGCGATCGGTACAGCTGAAATTACAAAATACAAAGCTTGGGATTCGAGCTAAAGAAATACCAAATTACAAAAGAAAGCAATACAAACAAGCGATTAAAACGTAGACTTACATTTGTGGGGGGCATCTTCAGGCCTCAGGTGCAACATCGAGAGGAAATAAACAAGAGAAAACGCGAACAAACAAACAAGTCATCAACATCGCTTCGCACAACGCACAAACTGCGAAAAGCGCATGGCATCAAGATCACGTGACCCACACAAGGGAGGTACGGTAGGGCGCGGGACAACAAACTGTCCCTAGCATCCCGGCCCCTTTAACGCGAAAAAACAAATACTGAGCCTTTACCGAGAATCCTGTAGTTCAGTGTCCCAATGACAGTGCAATTTTTTAATCAGTGTTCCTGGTTAAGATGACCGGTATACAGTGTATCACGTGACACACAAACGTTCACATCTCGTCACCCGTAGACTCCAAAAGACACAACCTGGTTACCGGCCTGGTCAGAATTGACCAGCTGGTCTTCACTTGGGCTGATCTGGCTAATCCGTCCTTTTCGGGGAAAGTCTGAACTAATCGCCTCATAGGCCAGTTCTTTCTGGGGTGTTCTCACCATGATGAGGACCACATCTCCATTCTGCTTCTACGCAACTGCAAAATGGTAGGTACTCGCGTACCCAGCGTTTCCAAAATTGGTCAGGGATGAGCTGAACATGTCTCTAAAGCTTTCCTTAGATATCACTCTGATCAAACCGACCGGGGGGGTGGAGGTAGTACAGGTCCTCCACGAAGAAGTAGCAAATGATTTAGTGTCAGGGGACTTTCATCATTTGGGTCATCTGATAAAACTGTCAACGGTCTCCCATTAATGATCGAGTCCACCTCGCAGAACAGGGTTGACAAGCGTTCATGATCTAAGGTCTGCTCCCCGAGGATGACATTCAATACCCTCCTGACTGTTCTGATCTGCCTTTCTCATATGCCTCCTATACAGTAAAACCCCGCGTATAAGAACCTGGGTTTTAAGAACCTGTTAGGCTAAAATTTTCATTTTAAGCACCCTCCACATAAGAACTTATTAAGGCTAAAATTTTAAGATAGGTTCTTATCAGTGGACTTGCTGTAAGAGTGTATAGGTAGAAACTGCTGAATTAAGATCATCATCTGATTATATTTAAAAGTAACTTGACATAACATTTTTTTCTTTCAAGCTAAAGTACCGTGTTGTATGCCTATTGTGTTTGGTACCAACTTTGAAATGGCATTTCAGAGAACTGACTATGAGTTTGTTTGTTATGTTTTGTTAAAGGGGCATGGTCACGCTATTTTAGTTCACTTTAAAAATCAAAAATATGTCCTCACATCAATAAACGTCCAGAAATAACGGTCTAGTTTTGTTACCAAAGACTATATTACTTCACTGAAACTATTTTCTGTCGTCTGTTGCTACGGATGGCACGGATGGAAATGGATTGCAATTTGAAAAAATTAGGCTAAACTTTTCAAATTCTTTCAGCGTGTTGACATTAAATCGATATTAAATGGTCATGGTTTGTTTTCTGTTAATGAAATTAAGTTAATATGTTCCTTTAAATGTTCAAACACAATTGGGCATGGATAAAGTTAGCTACCTATAATTCTAGCACAGTTCTGACCAGAAATCTGCGAAATTCTCGTGACTATGCCCCTTTAAGGACATACCTGCACTGTACTTCCTTTAGGCATTATGGTATAAATGATTTATATTGTATTATGAGATGATATTTATAATATATTTAAATGAAATTCATATGAAAATATAAGAACCTATTTTAAGAACCTTGGTAGTCTAAACTTGCTTTAATGGTAATTTTACTTGTAAAATAGAGTTAACCACTTAGAGCTTATGTACTCGTTTATTTGTACTGGCTAAAGCACTTTGGCGTGTGCATCTGTTAAGTAGTTCTCATCACCTCGTATGGGTCACGAAATGATCTCACATTACAATGCTGTGTTTACTAAACGTCTTTGTAAGCGGCTTATAGTATTTCACATGTACACTAATGGACTTGGCGTGACTTTGCAGTAGTACAACAGCTTTTCTGTTGACTAGCTTACCCATGAACTGCATTCCTGCACGGTTATGCCAAAATGAACAATAAGCTATATTGTTATATTTCTGTAACTGATATCAAGTCATGCCTTTCGCGGTTCAGTCATAAGTGCACGCTTTGTTCCCATTTCATGTTACACATTGCATGGTGTACAACTTGTGACTTTCTCCAGTTTCTTGTAGATTGCTTTCCCACCTCACCCTACCCCTTTTATTCAATAAAGCTGGACTATTGGGTTGGGTGCACACCTGCCACTTAGCGTCGCACGTAGCAGGCTGGGTGGGGCTCTTGCCCCACCTTAGCTCTTAGATATGCCGGGTGTTGCATGCGCCACACTCGTTGGCTCATCCCCACATTTATCGCTATCTATCCGGGTGTGGCATGCGCCACATTCGCTGGCTCATCCATTACTTACAGGGTGCGTTGCTGCCACCCTTATCATTACATTTGCAGGGTGCGCTGCTGCCACCCTTATCATCACTTTGCAGGGTGTGTTGCTACCACCCCTTGGTTTTACATTTGGCAGGGTGTGTTGCTGCCACCCTAGTTTTATTAGTGTGCACCCAACAAGCTTTAGTCCCATTTACTGCCAAAAAAGAGTGAGTAGTTTCTTGTGTCACTCGATTAAGCGACCAAGTTGTTAAGTACCATTTATATAAGAACCTGTTTAGGCTAAATTAAAAAATCCAGGTTCTTATACGCGGGGTTTTACTATATGGGAAGCCGCTGGGGGATTAAATTCCAACTTGATCTCTTTCTGCAGAAGATGAACTTTCACCTTGCCATCATCCTTCCAGCTCCGCATTGCCTCACGCAATTCTCTTTCTCGCGCAACAGAATTAGTGTCATTGTCCGACCTGACCTTCTCTTGTACGCCTCTCCTGGCACAAAATCTCATGAAGGCATTGATAAATGAATCGGCTTCAAGACTGTCAAACTTCTCAATGTGGATAGCTCGCATAGTAAAACAGGTAAATATGCAACCGTACCGCTTGACTTGACTCTGGCCCCTCTTCACCACGAAAGGGCCGAAACAATCCACACCCACGTACGAAAACGGTGGCTTGTCTGGAGTTACTCCACCAAATGCTGCTGCACAGGCAAATACAATTCGTACCTTCTTGGGTTTGTTTTCATTGACAACATTTTGGTGGGAAAGGTACCAAGTCCGTCCAGGCGATGCACTTATCTCCTTCTCAGACACTTTCTCTGCGTAACCTTTATCAAGTAGTTCGTGAGTTCCACCCTTGTACTTGGCATGTAACTCAGTATCTCTCAGGAACCGAGCGGTTAATGACTGATGCCGCTTCTCAGCAACCCTTCGATTGTCAGGCAAATTAGGGTGTTCGGACTTGAAAGGGATATCCATCTGATAGTCTCCATCAACTACCTCAACTGACCGTTCCCATACATCAACCGTTCTCTTATCATCAACTGAAAATGCGGCAAACTGTTTGCCAAGGCTTCACTGGTTTCAGGTTGCCAAAACTGGTCTAGTTACGCATCCAGTATGTCATCGGCACGAGAAAGGTTGGAAAAGGCAGAGTCTTCAACCAGGGATTCAGATTCCAATGGACCATTGAGGGACCACCCCAAGCGAGTCCTAGTGTCGTAAGGTTGTCCTTCCTTCCCTTTTTGCAGCTCTAAGGGCCAAAGGACCTCAGGAAAATCTTGGCTAATCAGAATGGAAACACCTGACTTGTCAACTTGAAGGAGGTGCGGATTTTTGAGATTAGGCCAGTTGCGGATGTCACAAGCAGAGGCTATACAGTTCTCCAAGGTAGGTAGATTGCGCAATATGGCAACTGGATAACACTGGACTTCCCTGCTCCACCTTTAGCCTCTACTGCTTCCAAAGACACCAGTTCCACATCTGCGGTTTCACTACCGTTGACAGTGGTTAGGAAAAGATTCGCCTTCTTGCCTTTCACATCAAGTTTCTCAATCAAAGCCACAGAGCAAGAGGTCTTGGTGTTTCCTGAATCAAACAAGGCATGTGTGTAGTGATAAACTGTTTCACAATTGGCTCCCACATTCACAGGAACTATGGATAGTGCTAACTTGATCTGTCCTTGCCTTGGTGAGCTGCATGCATGGGAGTGGCTTTCAATTTGGTGATCACCAGTTCCTGCTGTTCGCCAGAGTTCTCCTTTGCAGATCTCTCAAGGGATTTATGCAACAATTTGGAGTGCTTTGCAGTACATCCTTCTACACCACATACAACACCCGCTCTGCACTGGCTCGCAACATGTTTACCATCACAACAGCAGAAGCAAAGTTTCTTACCCCAAACAAAACCTTGCTTTCTCCTTGACGACACAGCTTTAACCCTATTCAGACCGTGGAGGGGGGAGGGGCTTTTGAGGCCCTCCTCAACTTTGAAGTTCTGTAATCTCGTAACCGTTTGCTATTACCACTAAATTTTGTTCCTTTACCAAAAATTTACCGGGAAACGTTTTGACATGAGTGTCTTGTGTCCAACAAACTTGACGTTGCCATGGCAACCGCTTTGTGACAGCCATGTTTTTAAAAATCACGATTCTCGCTTTAATCGCTACTATTTTAATGTTTTCTAATCGAATTTGTATTTTTACATTAATTGTAGCAACAATTTATCATTTAGGAATAACTGCTCACTAAAAAAGGAACTCAGCGCTAATTTGAGGAAACCGTGAAATTTAAAATGTGAAAATCCAAGATAGCGGACTCAACTGGTAAAAAGGTGATTTCTCTCTATAAATTCACTATTCGCCATAAATTTCAGTTAATAAAATGAACTTTTAATAAAATAAACTTTTTACAATCAACTGGCTTCATTTTCTTGTTTATTAAATGAAGCAGATGAATTTAAAGAAATTCAAGATGGCGGATCCAAGATGGCGGACACCAATATGGCCATTTTATCTCTAACATGAAATTTATCTGCATAATTTCGTGTCTTCCAAAAGTACATTCAGAAAATATATTATAGATGCCAATTATATTCAACTAAAGTATTTTTACTCTTTCAAGCACAGTATTCAGTAAATTTATTCCTTTAGAGCTTCTAAGTCAAACATTGAGTCTACATTTATGACGTAGCTATGACATCACATGTCGTTACTATGGTGACATAATGTCTTAACTCGTTAACGTTTGTAGAAGCATCGACCTGTGAAAATCTCTTCAGAACTTTTATCATTTGCTTATGACATATGTATTGTTGGTAGTTTCAGTTGGTTATTTCAATACTCATCACGTCAAAATGACGTCATTACTGTTACCAGTAAAGATAAAACTCTTCAGAGACATTGGAAGGGTTTTGGACATGTTGCTGTTAAAGCTTTGTGAATACGCATTCAAAACCGATGGAAACATTGATTAAATACGTTTTTGGCAATAAAATGATATACAGTAGAACCCTGGTAACGCGAACTCTGAAGGGAAACGAAAAACAGTTCGAGTTAGCGGGGGTTCGAGTTATCGGGGTCGATTGAATATTCAATTTGCCAGGTTAATATTTGATAGTTTACTGATTTTGTAGCACCTCAGTACACAGTACAGTGCAAATTAAACTTATCCCTTCAGAAACTTTAACACGATTATGCATTCTTGTGATAATACAGTACTGTAAATGAAACTCAGTTACATTCAAGATGATAAGATCCGGAAATGACTGTCAAATATGTGATCTGTTCGTTGCACTAATTAAAATCGAATTGCTGTATAGTGTTAGTTTTAGTGTTTTTACCGATTACACGACAAGAAGAGCTAATGGGATATTTCAATGGGCATCCGTGGTGAGTTGCAAGAACCAGAATTCGAGTTATCGGGGTAAATTTTTATCAAGGGAAACGAAATTTAGTTCGAGTTAGCGGGGAATTCGAGTTATCCGAGTTCGAGTTAACCGAGTAAAAACAACTGAAAAGTGGGGTCAAATCCAAGGAAAATGGGACTTAGTTCGAGTTAGCGGGGGAGTTCGAGTTATCCGAGTTCGAGTTACCGCGTTCTACTGTAAATGACGTCAGAATGACGTCATTTCATGTCACAAAGACATCACAGTATCTGTAGTGATTAGAATTAGCGCGTACACCATCCTGTGCAATTGTAAAGTTACATAAGGTCCCAGAAGGTCAAAAAGAGTCCGGTCTGAATAGAGTTAAACCGGGAACAAACACTTAAGTCGTGATCCCCCTTACACAGCCGACAAACACACAGTTAAGACTTAGTGTCTTTAACCTTAGTATCATTGCCGTTGCCCCGACGTATCGGGCTTTGTTGGGAGCCTCTTTCTGGCTTGTGCGGGCCTCTTCCCCTTAAATCCCTAGACTTGTTTTCCGGAACTCCGAACACAGGATCAGTGACCTCACGAGCAGCTTCCGAGACGAAACGCATCAAAGTGACAATTGAGGGGTATCTATTAGTTGTTTCCAAGTTCTAAACCACTAACTTCCTTCATCTACCCTGAAGGAACTGTTATGCTGTTATGGAAACTACGCATAAACACCCAGAAGTCCAAAGGGTCCCCATTGAATGTCATAAGCTCGCCTTTTGGCAACTGAAGAATGCTAATCATCTAAAGGAGGCGTGCCTCATCAGAGAGTGTGGAATTTGGACTGACATGCTGTTCCTTGCCCTGTAGAGAAGGATCCTGCTCCTTCACTCCAACATTAGCACCTCCATTTCGCTCACCATACATCTCCTTCTTTACCTCAACGCTGGCTCCTTGATCGTGCGCGCTGGACACCTCCTTCTTTACGTTACCCATGCTGGCCACTCAACTACGTTTGGATTTAAAGGCGACTTCTTAACTAAACTTCTTACAGCGCTGTTAAGATCACTCCATCCACCTTTCTCCTCAAACATCCGATAAACCGTCTCCTCAGCTTCAACCTCTGGAATCTTAGCTCTTAAGTTCAACTGGTCCTAGTCGTGTTGCAATTGTAACTGTTTTCGTTGAGCTCTAAACTGTCATTCAGGATCTGCACGCGCGCCATCAAAGCTGCCTTTCTAACCGCGGCCTTCAACCGAGCACTGGATACGGCTGTCGAAGAGGACTTCTTTGTACTCCTACTAGTTTAGCTAACACTATCTTCTGGATTTACTTCATCTTCTAACCGTTCACTTGAAAGATTTAACGCACATGACACACTCACTCGGTGTTCCGCTAATCTTAACACTTCACTGCGATTGTTCTCAGCTTCAACATAGTACATTTGGGCCAGGGGAAACTCTTCTGGCATACCAGCGCTCACCAACAACTGAATAAATTTAACATTTCAGTCAAACAAATCTTTAAGAGCTTTCTCTAACCTGTACAATCCTCTTCTGGACGCGGTCAGCACTCGCTCCTCTGTCCAACAAAGACTAACTCGTCTCGCTTCCTAGATAGATGCGACGCGTAGCCGCCACGGTGCTTCCTCAAGGCCGTCATTTTCTCAAAATTCACAGCATGTACATCCAAAGTCATAGTGTTCCTTCGAGGTTGAACACTCACACGCAGATTCCCCGCAGACAAGCTCCTTCGTCCGCCAATTCCACGGTACATTTCGCCAGCAAAACTCAAACCAAGCACGACAAATAGCCAGACCACAAACGTCGATGACAAACTCAGTTTGCAAACTCCAATCATGCAAACTGTAATCCGATCCAACATGTAAATACGGACTTGACCTTCCGAGCTTCTACACGACAACAATCAAGCATTTTAATCCCGGTTCTCCACCAAAATATCTGTACCTTCGATTTGTACAAAACACCAAACAAATATTGGGCACTGAAGGTGTTTAATCTGTTACTCGTCCGTAGGTCTGTACAGCTGACAAACACACAGCTTGCGATTCCAACTAAAGAAATACCGAATTACAAAAGAAAGCAACACAAACAAGCGATTAAAACGAAGACGTTTTTGGGGGGACATCTTCAGGCCTCAGGTTCAACATCGAGAGGAAAGAAAAACGAACAAACAAACAAACCATGAACATCGCTTCGCACAACGCACAAACTGTGAAAAGCACTTGGCATCGAGATGACGTGACCCACACAGAGGGGGTACGGAAGGACGTGGGACAACAAACTGTCCCTAACAGTAGTTTCGTTTAGGTTTCGATTCCTCGTCACATCATATAGTTAATTAACTTTTATATTATTTTCTTACTGTTGTAGAATGAAATTTAAAACCATCTTCAGACAAATGAACATACATATTTCGTAATCTAGTAACACGGCCTTTTCGTTTATGGGGCGTGGTTTAAATCCCGGCTGTTCGGAACGCAGAGTCTCGTTATCCGCCGGTATCGCCTGTTCGGACAAGGGTGCTTTTAACAGACAACTTTTAGGTGAAGGAGCGAATGGTTATTAGAGTGTCATTTGTTCCACCTGTCGAGGATTCTTTTCTTATAAGCCTTATCGCCATCTGGTGACTATGGAATTATGGGTGATTAATTTAATTTTACAGAGGAAAAAGGAATATGAGCAACCAGACCACTGGATACTATACTTTCTTATGGACCATCCCTCGTGAAAGACGTGAAACATCTTCATGGTTATAGCGGAGACCGCGCAGTAGCGCGCCAGCGGAGCACCATTGCTAAGCAAATTTGGTAACCTATCGATCCGAGAAATTCTGGTTGTTACGTCAGCCTATGTGCCCCGACCTTAGAGACTCTGAGGGAGGGGGAGGGGAGTTCCAAGACAACCCGGGAGTGGAGAATGCCATCTTTCCTTGGCGGGAAACCGCGGGAAACCGCGCGGTGCTTTTGGTCAACCGGCGTTTTTCTTGACGGGAAATCGCATGACGACCGTCGCTTTTGAAAAAGGCGTTTTTTCAAAAGCTTAGCTTGTTTAGCAAAACGATTCAGTTCGATAGAGGTGAAGTTTATAACTTGAGAAAAAATATCGAAAGTATCTATAAATGGAAAGAAAAAGTTCGAAAGAATATTCAGTTTTTTGGTGCAAGGCAAAAGGTTCGAGCTACTAAATGGCTTCATCTTTTCTGTCGGTTCTGCTGCGAACTCGGTCGGCACAACGCGTGAGTTTGCAGTATTTCGCAGCGATCCCGACCCCAAATATAGCGGCAGAGCTAGTGCCTTCTTGTTTTTTCTGTCCACAACCATGGTTTTTGTGGCGGTCCAAACACATTTTCCCAGAAAAACACCGCCTGTTTAGTCGCCCGAATTGCGATCAACAAACAGCTGTTTAAGTATAATAACGAACACATCATAATACGTAGTGGCAGCTTGGTCGAGTGGTTAGAGCGATTCCCTTGCATTCAAGCGGCTAGGGTTCTTGGGGGCTACTTTTTCATTCTTTTTCTTTTCTTTTCTTTCTTTCTTTTTTGTTTTGGTAATTACTTTAAAAAATAAATGAGTTCCAGCAATAAAGAGAAAAACGTAGGCTCCCCTTGTAGGCTTGGCTAAATCTATATATTAAGTCTCATGTTTACTCTACAGGACATGAACGAACCGTCTAACTTTGTGATAGGAAAGGTTGGTGGATGCAGCAAAAGCAAGTGGGACTACCCTCCTTACAAACCTAGTAAGCAATTAACTTTGCAACAAATTGTAGTTTTGATCTACAGCGCGCAATGTAGCAAAAGAGAAAACTGTTATCTCAGGAGGGTTGAACTAACGCTGGTTCACAGATTCTTTATGTATTCATGCGGTACCATTTCCCGAAGTAGCGTGGCCAATTTATTGACTCAGGCAAACCCTAGGCCATTGTCGATGACCGAAGATGACCTTTGGGTAGGCTTCTAATTGCGAAGGCCAGAGGGCCGGTATAGAGTCTTTTCCTGAGTCGTTATTTGCCACTTCAGTTTTTTGGGGTCAAACGTGACGTGACTATATTCTCCCTCGTGAGCCATGTGTTCCAAGTGACTACCGTGAATCAACAGTTAAGTTTTAGAATTGTCACCAAGCAAAGTGCGTCGGAAGGATTACGTGAAGTGACTGTTTTGTTTTTTGTGAAACATGGTCTGATCCCCCCACACACCCCTGCCCCTTTTCTCTTTGTTTCGAGCACGATCCACTTGGCGTCATTCAAACCGACCGCATTGGAGGACCAAACATAAGTCTTGAGGGGAAAATGTACGCTAGTTATGTTAAGGATGTGAACGATCAAGACACTGCAAACAGTAGGGATATAAATGCACTGGGGATCCTTCACGCATGCACCCAGCCTGTTAATGTTACTTGTGCATTTTCTTTGGGTAGCTGTTTCGCCCTTTGTGTGGGCACAGTCAACTCAGAGATCGGCTTTAAACCCCTTCTCCACACAACGATTGTGGTAGTCGAGTCTGGGCATGTGTGCTAGTGCATGGATCCGTGAAAAGAAGTGGTAATGTGCTGCTCAGCTGTGCAGCCTCCATGCTACCTCCTCGCTAGGGGGATTCTTGGCTGAGGACGAGGTTATCCCCCATGAAACAAACCAGACATGCCCGGGACAAACGTTTATTCGTGTACGCTCGAATACAGTTAAACCTAAACTCCTTCAGTGCCACTCGCATACTTAAGAAACAGTGAAACCATCAGTTGAAACGGTCAGCTATTTACAACAGACTACATGGTTATTCTAGCAATCTTAAACGCGACTTTGCTTTTCCGTTATGGCAGGGATTTTGCTGCGACTGTATGTATGAACGCGAAACAGTACGGCAATCAGTTACATTACAATGTGCACAGCTTGTATGGTTGGAGCCAGGCACTAGTTACATTTGCGTAAGTGATTAAGGACTCAGTGTAGGACGTGTTAGTTGGGCTGTGCATGGTGGCCAGCTTTTTATGGGAGGTTAATCTCCGTGTAAAACCTTTTAGTAGACGTGTTGGGGCACAGAGGAGGTGATATGAGACAATACTTTACCAAATGTTGCTTGATAATAAACTTATTGTAAACGAACTTGCACCGCGTTTGCTTATGCTCAATTTAATTCTGTATATTTTGACTTTACCGGGAAACGATTTGCTTTCTTTAAAGGAGAAAGTCACTCCAGAAACGGTTTATTTTTGAAGTCATTGATAAAAAAATAACACTAAGTTGAGTTACTTAAACCGTGGTTTTAGTTTAAGTGCATCCGATCCCACTGACATTTCTCTCCAAAGAGGGCCAAAATTCAACACTGCGCGCCACCATTTTGAATCGTACTTAGCAGCCGGGCCTTTTGTCCGTGACGTCATATCGTTTAACGAGACCAGCGGTCGGGTAACGTGAGCTCTGGGAGCGAGCCCACAAGTGACTGCTCGAAATCTAGTCCTTGCTTTCCATTCTCTATTTTTATGCTGTTTTTGTGTACGTTTAGATCTAGCATCTTCCATAGCTGCTTTTTTTTTTTCAAAACGTTTGAGAGCGGCCAGAAAAAGCACAGGAAAACGCAGTATTGTGATTTCAAGATCAACCTTCCCTAGCAGCGGAAAGTATGCCGGGCACTGGCTGGGAGACAACAGAGCAACATGGGACCAACTTCGTGCGTCAATTATTGGTAAATTGAGCGCTTTACGTCTAAAAGCCTTCACCCACCTTTTCATATTTTGTGCACTGCGCGTGCCCGCTATTGTTGGTCAATAACGACTTTCCCTTGTTATATTTATTGTTTCAGGAATGCTCGAGTTCAACCTCTTTGGAATTCCTTATGTGAGTAGTCTTTGTATGCAGTTGCGGACTTTTGGCTGTACGATTGGCTGTTGTGACTAGATTTCAATCTAGTCGTAATCATTCTATCGTATACAAAATACGGAAGAACGGTTGAGAGAGATTGTTTTCTGGCGGCATCTAATCATAAAAAGTAAATAATGCACGTACGCACGCGCTTTACTTCTGACGCGACTCGTGAAACCCTAAATCAAAATGTCTTTGAAAGCCCAGCTTGGAAGAGTAGTCAGCCATTCTCTTGGCATTTATACATAAGTATCCTGCAGCCGGTTATGCCAGTTTTACATTGTATATAAGCTGCGCTGAACTTCTCGTGCCTTGAGGCAGGCCCTGTGCCTTTTATGATCATGTCAAAAAACGCGAGTGTTGCTGAGCACGTTCTTGAGCTTACAGTAATGTTTTGTGTAATATATGTATTGAGAGCTGAATATGTGAAATAATCATAGACGTGAACTGCGCATGAAATAAGAAGTGTTGATGGCCCTCGCAGTTAGAGAAATCAACTTAAGCAGTTGATAAAAGAATTAACCGACCTGGAAAAAAAAGGCTTAAACAGGATCTCGCTCCACCCTGAGTTTTTTCCGGTTGTTTGAGTCTTTTCGCTTTTCTTCTCAGCGTCAGCGTTTAACGCGCCCAATTGCGCCCACTTCCATTCTATTCGTTTTGCTCATTCGTTTATTTATTTATTCATTTATTTATTTATTTTATTTTTCATTTCGTAAGGTTGGAGCAGACGTTTGCGGTTTATTTGAAAGTCCCACCAGTGAGATGTGCCTTAGGTGGATGCAGCTTGGAGCATTTTATCCTTTCTACAGAAATCACAATGGAATTAAATACAAGGTGATTTATGACGATTATCTCTGCAGACTTTAAAGTTACACGTCAATTTACAGAAACACACTTATGTCAGGATATAATAACTGTGATTGGGGGTAAAGTAGAACTTCTCCCTAGCCAGACACCTCGATGATGCGGTCACCATCTCTTCATGGACAGTTCCCTGGGACTCAGAGAGACCAAAATTCACATAATTGGCTACATCACAGCTGTCCTAACGCGTAGTAAAGGTTCGACTGCATATGCTTCTTAAGAGGTTAGCGCATGATTTTCAGTGGTGCTGCTTTTTCTGGTCACGAAAGCTGACAAACCAGGGCCATCCGCAGAGATCGAATTCGAATTTGAAAATGTTGGTTTTTAAGGAGAGAGGAAAACCAGAGTACGGTAGTAATGTTGCTAGAACATCAAAATGGCGATCATTGTTATCAGTATTAGGTGAATTCTTGAAAAGAAGACAAACCTTGATTAGTTTTTCGCGAATTTTCCCTTACACAAGGGAATAAAGGCAGCACACGTTTTTCAAGCTTCAATCCATTTTCATGCTGGGTATCTGTAGCAAAAACACATGTTTACAGATTCAGGACACAAAGTATCGCAATTATCAACAAAACTGGACCATAGTTTCACGGAGGTCAGAGTGATACTTAAAATATCTGACATAGTCCCTTAAATTTATAACCTCTTTCTCTTCATTTTATTAGCCTCAAGATCCCACGGCGTTTGGTGAAGAATTCGCAATCAATGCTAGTAAAGTGCTACAGACCCGTTACAGACTTCTACCTTTCCTGTACACGCTGTTCTACGAAGCAAAACGGCTCGGTTCCACAGTGGTCAGGTCTCTAATGCACGAGTAAGGTGCGGGGCAAGTATCTTATGGACCGATTACAAGTCTTAAATGAATGTCATAGCCAAGAAGGCGCGCATGAGTTTATTTTTAATTAAAAACAATTCTAATTAATAATGATTTGGAGATACATAAACAAGTAAAAACTAACGAGATTAAGTTCCAACGTTTCGGCGTCTTCATGACGCCATTATCAAGGAATGGTTTAATGAATACAGTGCGAGTTAAAAAGAGTTCAGGTCAGATAAATTTACATAAACGGAGTTAAACTAGACAAAAACTTTAGTACGTTTTAACTCGCACTTCATTCACTAAATCATTCCTTGATAATGGTGTCATGAAGTCGCCGAAACGTTAGAACTTAATCTCGTTAGTTTTTACTTGTTTATGTAAAAACATAATTAACAGTAATATTTTAAATAAAAATTTAGGAATAGTTAGCATTAATAACTCCAACATAGGCCTGGTTTATGATTCCACTCTCACCAACTTGGACTGAATTGGACGCTCGCGTGACGCGCTGACAAGGAGGATCACGTCTAAAGTGACCTGAAAAGTGTCACTAACTGGGCTGAACCTGTTTAAAATTGACTTCGACAGCAGTTTCCTTAAACCCTGAAAAATCTTTGTTCTAACCATCGTCCCACTGGAGCTAATAAACCGAGAACGAAGAAACGAGAACTGACGTGGCAACCCGTCCGGTCCTTCACACGCAGAAAGACAACGGAACCGTAACGTTTGCTCTATAGAAATCTAGAGATGTCCGCCTTGAAATGTTAAGAGAAAGAAAAGAATTTAAGTTCCTAAAAAAGTATTTGAAAATTCTAGACTAAATTTCAATGTGGTGAAGTGAACTTAAAATGTTTAAGAGTATCGTTATTATTGACAGATTCCCTGGCGATAAAACCACGTGGGATATTCACCGGCAGTTCCTCTGGGGATCAATCTTGCTGATTTCACCTGTTTTAGAACAGGTAAAACCAGAAAACGTATCATTTCTCTTTTCTTTGTCCATATCCTAGATCTTAAATTTGATCAGGGTAGAGACTCTTTGAAGTAATAAAATAATAATTTCATGCTATAAGCCGTTATTGACTTTCTCATTACGTTTGTAGGGTAAGACAAATGTTGAGGCCTATTTCCCAGACGCCCGTTGGTTCGACTATTACACTGTAATTATATCTGCAAAGTTATCAGTTGTGATGCGAAATATCTTCTCAGTCCCTTTATTGTTAATGAAGAAGGAGGTAATGGTCGCAGTAAGAGTTGTATTAATTAGCATTTAGGAGTGTTACTGCTAGAAGCAAAGCTAGACTATTATTTGACCCACTAGACAATTCGTATTAGTAGTCTATCGAGCGGAAGCCCGTGAGATTTTGCACCCTACTCTTTACTACTCAGCCCGTACACCGGCAGGCTAGTCGCTCTCTGCTGTAAGTTTTAAAAAATTACCTGAATTACAACGGTTTGCCAGCGGCAATGTTTTACAGTTGGGTGGAGAAAAACAATGTGGAAGAAAGATTTTGTCAACAGAGCACCAACGTAAGCAGACTAAATTGGAACTATCGCTCTTCACATCGTAGTTCGCGTCCAAAATCCAATGAGCTACCCAGGTGACCACCACGCCTCCGTTCCAAACATTTGCGGTCAGGAAATGTTCGACTTGACGTCATGAAACTGAGCGCAGCGAGCTCCGTTTGAAGTAACCGAGAGCCAAATGTTTTCCAGTCCGGTCGGACGAAACTCAGTGAATAAGCTTTGAATAAACCACCTTTGTTATACTTAATTTGTAAAGAACATTTTTCAAAAGATGCTTTTGAATGCTCAATGCTTATTTAGTGTGCGCTATAGTGAACAGATGTCGTGTGCAGGGCCGGACGACTTTTTCCGGACAGGCTCGTGGCAAACCATCCGGCCCTACACACGCAGATCGCCAATGCTTTTCCTATAGAGTTGCGTCAGCGGGGCCGTACCGTGGTGTATTAACACTGAGGGTGACTTCGTGCGACTAAATTGGAAGAAAACAGCTCACTTTATAAGTTTCTAAGGTCAGTTGAAGTTTGCGTATAAAATACTAACAGGTGTCTATTTACAGGGTGAGGAGGTCGGCAAGCGTAAGAGTCACGTGACACTGGACGCTCCACTCGATCACATTCCCCTCCACGTGAGAGGCGGTCATATTATTTCCACTCAAGAACCTGCCAACAACACTCTTTTTAGGTACGTACGAATAGAACCAAATTTGGTAGATCCAGGTTCTAGGAAAAGCGTTATTCTATGTACTGAAACTTTCTTCATTATTTTTACAGCCGTAAGAAGCCGATGGGTGTGATTGTAGCGCTTGGCAAAGGTGGAAAAGCTAAAGGAAAACTTTTCTGGGATGATGGAGAATCCATCGGTAAGATTCTTTGCTGTTGTTTTTTGTGCACCGGCCTTTTACCCCTTTGCTGTCCTACACGATTTTGGTCTTTCGTGATCAACTCAGGGGGAACAGGGATGGCGCAGTGGTAAGAGCACTGCCTCCCACCAAGGTAGCCTGCGTTCGACTCCCGGTCCCGGTGTCATATGTGAGTTGAGTTTGTTGTTGGTTCTCGTCCTTGCTCCGAGAGGGTTTTCTCCGGGTACTCCGGTTTTCCCCTCTCCTCAAAAACCAACACTTCCAAATTCCAATTAGATCTGGAGCGCACGAACACGTCTTAAAGAGCTTCCGAGCTCCTAAGTGTTTCGTGGGTAAACAAATTACATTTTACATTTTTTACATTTTACAACTCAAATGCGAGTTGAAGCCGCGAAACAAATGTTGGTTAACATTGTATTTTTTGCTTCCCTTAGACACCATGGAGAAAAAAATATCTGCTGATAAAGTATTCCAGTGATGAGGTAGGGAAGAATTCGTCTATTTGCTGCGACTCCTTTTTTGGCATTTGCTCTTTACCATGCATTATTTGGGCTTTCACCCTAATGGTAAAGGCTTGATTCACGTAACAATCAACACTGCACGAAAAGACGGATTTACCGAGCTTTGCAACTGAAGTAAATATGTAGCAAATTTGGGGCTCTAAATTTGTCACAAATTTGCACGGGCGGCATTGTCGAAGCAAAGGAACACACTTGCTCGTGCTGAAATTAGGCGCAAATGTAACGTAAACACGAAGTTTGCATCAGATTTGTGTCAGTTTTGCCACCAAGGTAAATTTTCAAATTTCACATTTATTTGCTGTAGTTTTGCTACCCTTAAAAATTAGTACTTTTACGGAGTCCGTAAATCTAAGCAAACACGGTGAAAATCAACTTATTTGCATCAAATTACCATCACTTTTACTTGAGTGGCAAATAAACAAATTTGCATTACTTACTCTCACATTTACTATCATAGCAATTGTGCCTATTTGCACCAACTTTACGCCAAGGTCAAATCAGGAAATTTAGGTTTATTTACCCCATATTTACTAAAGGAGCAAACCTACTCATCTCCAAACACGCAAACAAGTGGCGTAAATCAAAGTACCGTCACATTTACTTGAGTAGCAAATAAACAAATTTGGATATCTTACCCTTACATTTGCTATCATTATGGCAATTCTGTTTATTTGCACCAACTTTACACCAAGTCAGCAAATTTAGGTTTATTTACCCCAGAAGCAAATATGGAGAAAATATAACCATTTCCATTTTCGCCAACCTACTCTTTTTTTTTATGAAACCCGAAGATTTTCAAGTCATATTTCGTGTACTGTTAATCAGCAAATTTGTCCTAAACAATCCTTTTTGACCTCTGTAAGAAAGTGCACAAGTATATAAATCATGGCTGAAAACGTACTTAAAATGGCGAATTATTTCCCTCCAAACAAATTGCAAATCTTAGTAGTTTTCGTTCTCACATTGGATAATTCAGTCTTGAACGAGGTCAATCAAACGCACTATGGGATTCCGATGGGATAATGATCACGCACGCGTCATGTTTTCACGCCACACGCAATTTTCGCGCCCGCACGCGTGTCCTTTGTGCTAATCAACCCCTAGTGGATTTTGGAGGTGGATTCATTAGAAGAACAAAGAAAAATGTCTTCTATGCCATAGGGACTTTGAATATTACATATCCCAGAAGTGCCCAGACCTACAATGATTTAAGAACTCCACAATGTTTGAATTAGCAAGGATGCACAACATTTGCTTAACATTTTGTCTCAATCTGGTAATTATGTTGCATATTTCACAACATTTTCCTACCTCTTTTCGTCTCAAAATGCTTATTATGTTGCATATCCCAAAAGTGCTCAGGCATATGGTGATGCTAGGACTCCAAGCTGAGTCAGCCAGAAAGGATATTCAACATATCTAAAATTTTGCCGCTGAACAGGGTAAGGTTTTTGGCCTCTCTGTCCTGTACAGGGTATATAATTTTATGTAAGTTTGTCCCAAACAGGGTATGAACGCGTCCTAAACAAGGTATGGCTGCACAATTGTCACCGTTGTCACTTATACATAGCCAGTCATAGATCGGAAACCTGACGTTTGCCGCCCAGTCTCTAAAATACTGCAAAATTGTTTCGAACGTGAAGAAAGTGTGTATTTTTTTTCAATTGTTCTAAACAGGGACCTACAATGGAGGGTGTTGTCCTAAACGGGATTGATATTTTACGGCTTTTTGTCCTAAACAGGGTCAGGGTATCAGATCTTCAGCGGTACCCCTACACCCAAACATGAGTCAAGTACCACCCCCGGAAAACATTATTGCTTTGACAAATGAAATCTGTATCTTTCTTTACCGTTTTCATTCTCTTTCAAATGAGTATTTTCTCACTAAAACCATTTTACAGAAGTGCCAGTCATGAAAGATCAGCATTTTTTGTTTGCAATAGGCTTCACTGACTGCCTAAAGATGACTGCATCTTTGCAGTGGGTTTCCTAAAAATGACCACATTTTGAAAACCCAACAGTGAATACTACAACAAACAGAAAATGTCACTCATCTTTTGTCACATTCGATTTGTGACTGCGATGCATGAACTTGGCTGATGAAATTCCTTTCTCATGGCATGTTGCACTTGCAAAAAGTTTCTCTCTAGATTTCAAATGAGATCTTTACTTTGGATATTTCTTCCTGGCTTTAAGCTTTTTGTTTTTCACTTATCTTGTTCATTGCCTTTAACTTTGAAAAGTATGAAACACAGAGCTGTTTGTACTAAAATCTGCCAGACCTGAAAGATCAGCATTTTTTCTCTGCAATAGGCTTCACTGACTGCCTAAAGATGACTGCATCTTTGCAGTGGGTTTCCTAAAAATGACTTCATTTTGAAAACCCAACAGTGAATACTAGAACAAACAGAAAATGTCACTCATCTTTTGCCACATTCGATTTGTGTCTGCGATGCATGAACTTGGCTAATGAAATTCCTTTCTTCTGACATGTTGCACTTACAAAACGTTTCCCTCTAGATTTCAAATGAGATCTTGACTTTTGATATTTCTTCCTGGCTTTAAGCTTTTTGTTTTTCACTTATCTTGTTAATGGCCCTCTAGATTTCAAATGAGATCTTGACTTTGGATATTTCTTCCTTGCTTTAAGCTTTTTGTTTTTCAGTTACCTTGTTCATTGCCTTTAACTTTGAAAAGTATGAAACACAGAGCTGTTTGTATTAAAATCTGCCAGACATGAAAGATCAGCATTTTTTGTTTGCAATAGGCTTCACTGACTGCCTAAAGATGACTGCATCTTTGCAGTGGGTTTCCTAAAAATGACCACATTTTGAAAACCCAACAGTGAATACTACAACAAACAGAAAATGCCATTCATCTTTTGTCACATTCGATTTGTGACTGCGATGCATGTACTTAAGGCTAATGAAATTCCTTTCCTCTGACATGTTGCACTTACAAAACGTTTCCCTCTAGATTTCAAATGAGATCTTGACTTTGGATATTTCTTCCTTGCTTTAAGCTTTTTGTTTTTCAGTTATCTTGTTCATTGCCTTTAACTATGAAAAGTATGAAACACAGAGCTGTTTGTACTAAAATCTGCCAGACATGAAAGATCAGCATTTTTTGTTTGCAATAGGCTTCACTGACTGCCTAAAGATGACTGCATCTTTGCAGTGGGTTTCCTAAAAATGACCACATTTTGAAAACCCAACAGTGAATACTAGAACAAATAGAAAATGCCATTCATTTTTGTCACTTTCGATTTGTGACTGCGATGCATGAACTTGGCTAATGAAATTCCTTTCTCATGACATGTTGCACTTACAACAGGTTTTTCTCTACATTTCAAATGAGCTCTTGACTTTGGATCTTTGTACCTGGCTTTTAGCTTTTTTTTCACTAATATTATTCATTCAGCTTCAATTTTGACAAGTCTGAAACAGAACTGTTCGCACTAAAATCTGTCAGCCATGAAAGATCAGCATTTTTTGTTTGCAATAGGCTTCACTGACTGCCTAAAGATGACTACATCTTTGCAGTGGGTTTCCCAAAAATGACCACATTTTGAAAACCCAACAGTGAATACTACAACAAACAGAAAATGCCATTCATCTTTTGTCACATTCGATTTGTGACTGCGATGCATGAACTTGGCTAATGAAATACCTTTCTTCTGACATGTTGCACTTACAACAGGTTTTTCTCTAGATTTCAAATGATATCTTGACTTTGGATCTTTCTTCCTGGCTTTAAGCTTTTTGTTTTTCACTTATCTCATTCATTGCTTTCAATTTTGAAAAGTATGAAACACAGAGCTGTTTGTACTAAAATCTGCCAGTCATGAAAGATCAGCATTTTTTGTTTGCAATAGGCTTCACTGACTGCCTAAAGATGACTGCATCTTTGCAGTGGGTTTCCTAAAAATGACTTCATTTTGAAAACCCAACAGTGAATACTAGAACAAACAGAAAATGTCACTCATCTTTTGCCACATTCGATTTGTGACTGCGATGCATGAACTTGGCTAATGAAATTCCTTTCTTCTGACATGTTGCACTTACAAAACGTTTCCCTCTAGATTTCAAATGAGATCTTGACTTTTGATATTTCTTCCTGGCTTTAAGCTTTTTGTTTTTCACTTATCTTGTTCACTGCCTTTAACTTTGAAAAGTATGAAACACAGAGGTGTTTGTTCTAAAATCTGCCAGACATGAAAGATCAGCATTTTTTGTTTGCAATAGGCTTCACTGACTGCCTAAAGATGACTGCATCTTTGCAGTGGGTTTCCCAAAAATGACCACATTTTGAAAACCCAACAGTGAATACTACAACAAACAGAAAATGCCATTCATCTTTTGTCACATTCGATTTGTGACTGCGATGCATGTACTTGGCTAATGAAATTCCTTTCTCATGACCTGTTGCACTTACGACAGGTTTTTCTCTAGATTTCAAATGAGATCTTGACTTTGGATCTTTCTTCCTGGCTTTAAGCCTTTTGTTTCTCACTTATCTTGTTCATTGCTTTCAATTTTGAAAAGTATGAAACACAGAGCTGTTTGTAGTAAAATCTGCCAGTCATGAAAGATCAGCATTTTTTGTTTGCAATAGGCTTCACTGACTGCCTAAAGATGACTGCTATGCAAGAGGCAGTGTTGGTCTTGTCCCAAGGCGAAAAAAAATTGTTAATGTGTCCATTTTTTTCTTTTCTCTTTCTTTATAGAAATTATTAGTCTTGTTACTGAATGTATTTTTTGGCAGCTTTCAAACCAAACATATTTTGGCTTCCATCCAAACATAAAAACTTGCCAAAACAATTTACATACACACCATGGCATTAACATAAAGAGGCATGCAGTGTTAGATAATTGGCTTTAAAGTCATTTAACACACCAGGAATGGTGGGTGCACCAACCCACCAGTTTTGAGCCTTTTTATTTACCAACAGATTTTACGAGTTAGCTCAGATCAGGTGCTACATAGAACAATAATCATTTTCAAATGAAGCAGGTGTCATAAAACCTAAACAAAACAATTACTCTGGTCAATCATAAGACAAAAGCAATCAAATGAGCCAATGAGAGCTAGTAGCAAATACAAGTGACCAGTGCCAAGCGTAGGAAAAATGAGTGTGTGTGTTCAACAATTGGTTGTCGTTGCAGTACATGTCCCTAAGTCTACATGTACTTAGGCCCCGTTTACATGAGTTATTTCATCCCGGGATGACTTTTGTCCCGAACCCATTTTTGCTCCAAATCATGTAAATACTCACAGGTAAATGGCCAGGCAACGGGATGAAAGTCACCCCGGGATGAGATGAAAATCATCCCGGGATGAGTTAACTCATGTAAACGGGGCCTTAGCCAGGTGACAGTAGGCTAACAAACTGTTTGAAGACAGTATCTTAATACTTGTAAAGGGTTTCCAACCATAGCCTTCTCAAGTTTTCATGGCAAGGTCATTATCATAAATTGTTGTCATTGTTATTGTTGTTTTTGTTTGTTTTTTTTCTTTGTTTTTCATCAACTGTTCAGGGCATGTCAATATGAAGTGAGAAGTGAGAAGTGAGAAGGCTCAGGTTAATCACGAATTCAGCAGCTAAAAGCTGCTATCGCTAAAAGTCGCTGCTTTGAACTTCTTTCATATTCCTGTGTTCCTTTTGCCAGTCCGAGACTTCGTTATACAGGCTGTATGCATCCTTAATTCTACTCACCATGGTGGTAGACTAACATTCATGTATTGCTTCAAGAAATTATCCTAGTACAAAGATTTTCTTACCAGAGTTTTCTTTTTTTTAGTCAGGGCCGGGTCATTATCATTAGATTATTTGTTTGTTTGTTTGTTTTGTTTTGCTTTTTACCAACTGCTCTTAATCATGAGTTATCAACATTTATTTCTTGTATCAACAGCAAATGCAAACTGGCAAAAGATGTGTCATCTTGGCAGTCCTGCTCATAAAAATTGTGTCACCTTGAGAGCAGGAATGGTTGCCAGTGCCACAAGGAAACAAACATTCTTCAATCAAGTTTCAATTCTTGCACATTTTTTCTCAAACATTACTGCTGTGAGAGCTGAGAAGACTCATTACAAAGAGAGACTGGCCTGTATCAGTTAAGTTATGGACTGGCAAAATGAACATAGAAATAAAACTTCTCAAACTCATTCATAATTCATTAAGAGAAAACAAAGGAAATCACAACTGTGACAGTGGTTTGGATACCGGATCTTAATTAGCATAAGATTTTGTGAACTTTTGCTTTGAATTTCTCCAAGAATTATGAATGGTTTGAGAAGCCATATCAAAAACTCGAAAGAGTGTTTCATCAGGTATCCAAACACCTTGAAGTCAGTCAAAAAAACTCGGCTGCGCCTCTTTTTTTCAACCCACTTCTCGGTATCTGGATATCCTGATGAAACAGTCTTTCTCGTGTTTGATATATTACTTCAAATATCTTTCCAAATCACACTTAATGAGTGACAAAAAAAAACTGCCATCTCAGTGGACAGTCCTTCTAACAAAGGAAGTGCCTCCATCGTCTCACTTGTAATAGAGCAAAAAAGCAAAGCCGAAAACATCGATTTCTTCTTATTGTTTTCTTAGCATCCTCGTTCAATCAGACCTCATAAACAAATTGATGTGGATTAGCTGAGATTTTCTAAATAAATTTTGTATCTAACTTGCCATCAATGCTGTTTTTCTTACCAAAATTTTGCTTTCATGAAATACTGATCGAAGCCAATCCAAAATAGTGAGAAATGTGTTGTCCCTGTAAGAAAATGTCCAGTTCTTTAAAATATTTACCAGTGCCCCATGAGTGGTAGTTGACAAAGGCAAGAAATCTGAAAAAGACAAGGTTGAGAAGGTCATTCGTGACACTTGTACACTGTAAATCAAAATCACTTAATGAGAATATTAATTTTAACATGGATATGAGCAATGCTTGCATATCCTTTTGTATCCCATTGATAGTAGCCATAATAATGAGGTAGTTGCATCTTGATAAAGTGGTTGAGATCCTTAAGTGGGGTTCAACTGTATACTTAGATACATGTAGTTTGAATTTACAACAAGAGTAATCTTTAATTGAGGCAGTCATTAAGGTGGTAAAAATGATGTTGACTAATGACATTGACTGTAACAATGAATATCTGCTTTACCGACACACACTTAATAAGACACTCTGTTATACTCAACTGTTCATTGTTTGGACAATCTTTCAACCTTGGGCATTATCCTCTAATATACCAACTGCCGAAAGGGGTTGATTTGTTAAATAACACTCATGCCAGAAAAAAGTTGCCCTTAAAGTTTTGTTTTCAGCCTTGGGCATTATATGCATGTATCAGCTGTTGAAATGGGTTTATGTACTAAAATAATAACAATAATAATAATAATAATAATAATAATAATAATAATAATAAACTGTAATAATAACAACAACAATAACATTATACCTCAAGTTGCTAGAGAACCAATCAGAATACAGTCGAAGCCCTCCCTGTGACCACTCTCGTAAGCGACCAGCTCAAGTTACAACCAACATTGTGAAACCCCATTTGAACATCACCTAAACTCTGTAATCAAAAGTTCTCATAAGCAATCGTTCCCGTAAGCAACAGTGTGACCACTTTTGTGAATTATTGCCTGGATTCTAAGTTCTTGTAAGTGACCGCTCAGTCAACACTTTACAGTGCTGCATGTTGTACGGTTGCCACCAGACAACGGTACAAGAGAGAGAGAGTGTGGAACTTATCAACTCCGCCTCCCACATTTCTTGCATTCTAATTGGCCAGTTGAAACAAAACCCATCGGGAAGTTGTCAGAAAGATGTCAAAAAAGTTGTCACAAACTAATGAAAAACTTTGTCTGGTGGCAAGGGTATAGCAAGCAGCACTGTAATAAAACTACTCACTTTTTGGGAAAATTCAGAGTAATACATAGCATAAGCACTAATGGTTCATTGACTTGTTCATGTGCGATAATATTGTATCAAAATTTTTAATATCTTTTGCTACAGTACTATTGGTGACCATCAACATATGCCAGGCTTTATGCTAAAAGCTGTCATAAGCGACCACCCTCTTCTGTTGTACCTCGTGGTCCCTTAAATAAGAGCTCCTTCTCATGAGCGGCCAGCTCTAGCTGCGACCACTTTTCGGAATTCCAGAGGTGGTCGCTGATGAGAGCTTTGACTGTACTGAAACCTGTAACGTTCACCGTAGAATATATCTATAAAAGGCAGTCACATGACTTCTTGTGCAATTTGATCATGAGATAAGACTGGCAATATTCCTAGAAAAATTTGTAGTGCTCAAATTTGCATTCAAATGTTGCGGCTTCTTACACAACATGTAAGCCTAAATGAAGTGGCCGGGTATTCTGAAATTGCTCCCAATAGCGTTCCCTTAGGGGCCGACCATTTAACTCTTGAGGGGGGGTGTGGATGATTTCGAAAAAAAGTTTCCTGCAAGCCCTTGTCAGAAGAAAAAAATTGCATGCAGCGCAAATGAAATAGAAAAAAAACTCTTGCACTCCTGCAAGTAAGAAAAAAAAATGTTGCAAAGCTATTTCATCATTCCAGGGGGACTTTACAAAATCCCAGCAAAACTGCAACCATTCTTCCCTTGCTCCCTTTAAACTCTGGAGTTGGTTATGCTTCAGAATGTGCAATGCATTCTTAGCTTTATAGGGTCCGACAATCTGCGAGCCAGCGAGCCACTCCAGTTAGCCTAAATCACACTCTGGTTTAGCCAAAACAACATTCCGGTTAGCCTACCGACTTGCATATTTGCTTGTAGTGTTCTTCAAGTGCTGTTTGTTTTTATTGCTTATCAATACGAAAAAAAGTGTTCTACCAAGAATTCTTTCGAATTCTCCGATTAAAAATCACAGACATGATTGCTTAAAATCTCCGAATAAGGTCTTGAAATAGCTGATTTTAGAATAAAAAATTCCTCTTCAATCTATGCGTCCAAAACGCCCAAATTGAACACTACTAAAAAGAATAAATCCCCCCAAAAAAGCATGTTTTTGTATAGCATGATTTTGTATAGCTTACAATATTTTAAGGCTTTGTAGCTCCATATTGAACTATTCCAACAATAACCACAATGTAAATGTAAATGCATTCTGTAAATGTAAACACATGACACTTTTTTGAGGAAAAAAAAATCCTGCAGAGAAATGAAGAGGAAAAAAAATATTCGGAGCCAAATATTCTGCAGAGCATTTAGAAGGAAAAAAAATATCCTGCCCACCAGGTTGCTAGAAAAAAAAAGCTTGCTGACCAGAAATCATCCACCCCCCCCCCCCCTCAAGAGTTAAATGGTCGGCCCCTTATATTAGGCCCTTTGGAAAGCCCAAGATGATATTAGTAGGACCAATAGTCAAATACAAAATAAAGCAGTTTGTCAACTTACCAGTTTCAACAGCGATGCATTTCATCATGGACTGACGAATTCCTTTTTTGTTCGGATGAGACGTGGACATTTTTGCTGATGACCGGGGCTGATGATCCAAGTCGAAACGTCGGCTACCCGTATGTAGCTTCCATTTTGCTAAAACTGCACAGTGGAAAGGCTATTTTCGTGCGCTGGGTGAACCTGATACATCCGAAAGTTAGAAACAGCACCGTTTTCATTTTACCAGGAACAAGAAACGTACAAAACTATAAAATATAATATGTAGCCATAGCCCTTGCTTTCACAACATCCGCGCCAAAATTCGTCAAGTCCCGCGCGATATTCGCCCGCGATACTTTTGGACAGTTGCAGTGTCAAAGGAGTGTGAAGTTTCCGGAGTCCCCCTGGGAAGATCGAAGGAATAGGTGGTATGAATTTGTTAGGTTTAACCTTGATTCTCTCTTCTCGAGAAAAGGATGGGTAACTTTGTTCAGACTGCTACTTTTTGATAGGGATGACATTTAAAATTTCTAAGCAAATTGAGTTTGTGCTTATCGTCCCTCCCCTCCCCTCCTCTCTCTTTTCAAGTTAATTTATTCTGTGAAAGCCGTTATAAAAATTATGCTATGCGCGCGCAGCCCTAGCTGGTAGGCGTTCATTTCAAGCCTGAAACAGAAGGACTTCGTTTCATTTCGTAACAAAATGGTAGAAAATAGCGAGGTTCACGTCGTAAAAGCGGTTCACAGAGGTCACAATGAACGACCAGAAGGCGACGGGTCTCTAAGAAACTGTTTCACAATGTTCTGGCGATTCCATGGTTGACACTGGAACGATGGAACCGAACAACCGACCTGGACTTTCAAGGTTAGTGTGAATAATTGTGTTCAATGATTTCCCCTAACCTCAACTGGTTTCTCTGAAAACCAGAGCAAGTCATGAATACTCAACAAATTGTGCAGCTCCCTATTTACGTTTTAAACAAGTGTTGTTTTGCAGGGCTTGAAATAACGGCCGGTCAACGGACAATGTCCGGTCAAAAATAGGTTTTGTCCGGTCAAATCCTTGGATGGCCGGACAATTTGTCCGGTCGTTTACGCTTGTAAAGAAACATTTAATGCAGATCTTCAGGTTTTAAATTTTTACAGGTTCAACATTATTGGCGTTTGTGAACGGGGAAAAGACAGAGATACTACCAGACCAAGAACTTTTAATAAATGATTCATAACAGTGTTTGTAAAATTTCCGGTGGTTGCAAATCTTCGCTTTGTCGTTCATCAAGCCGTCACCGCAAATTAGCGGGTCTTCCGGAGTAGCGTGTGTAGCAGTGTGAATTACTATATTCTTATAATATATAGTCCGCTTGGATTTTGTAAACGTGTCGTGAGAAGCATAACAATGCCTCTCAGATTCTCGGGCAACACTCAGCGAGAACACCCTTAGCCACCTGATAAGAGTCAAAATGGAAGGTCCCCCTTTTCAAGGTTACGACACTACACAAGCCATTCACTTGTGGGTAACGAGCGCCACTCGCCGTCCGAACCAAAGCAAGAGGAAATCGTACAAGGCCCGAGAGTTTGCGAAAAGGGGAGCGGTCTTGATCGATTGTTCTTCAACTGAAGAAGATTCCGATTCAGACAATGAGGACGAATTAGAAGACAGAGAAAAGGATGACGAGCAGTAGATTTAATAAATTAAAGAAACAGGAGTGGATCAGCAGGCTCCCGAACATTGTATAATTATATTTTTGGAGTTGATATCTTTTTGTTTCACTTAAAACCACAACAAAGTGCTTTCATTTCTTTAATTGCACAACGTTGATAATTCCAGTAATTCCAAATGGCCAAATAGTCATCCATAAAAGTTGTGATTCATATCGTAAATACTTGGTTACCAAGCTTTTCGGTGATTATTGGATTCACGGGCATTACTTCGCAAGGCAATGTTTTCCTCAGGCAGTAGAGACTTGAAATTGACAACGAGTAGCAAAATTAGGTTGCCATTCAAGTATTCTAAATGAAAAAAGAGAGTTGCCTGTTAGTATCATTTCCCCGACCCCTTTTAATAAGATATAGTACTGAAACATTTCAAGATTCAAGCTTATTCATTCTAAGCTTGCTTTGTAGCAAATCAGTGGATATGGATTCTACTTGTAAGTGTTCTTGTTGTATATTCACATCAGTTAGCTTGTATTATTATGAGGATCAACTAGATCGCAGGCTTCAATTTCACCAACTTCATAACTTTAGTAGGTATTAAAATTTAACTGTATAGAAGACATATAACTGAAGCGATAGATGTATGCACAAATGTAATATTGATTTTGCCGAACGTTGTGGCTGTACCATGCATTCCACTTTTCCTGCATTGAGTTCGAGGCTCCATGTACAATAAAGGCGTAGAAAATGTTCTTGTTTGATATTTAAACATCATGCCGCGGCGGGGGGATTTTATAGAGATATGGCGTAATGGAGATTTGTCCGGCCAAAAATGGGTTTGACCGGACAACTTGACCGGCGCCAGCCGGGAAATTATTTCAAGCCCTGTTTTGCTGCAACTACAGGACGTGTGAATGAGCGTATGGCCTACGTGCATGTAATGTTTTTATACAGCATTTGCATGAAACCCCTTCGACTGGCAGGCTAACAGAGATTATTACTTTAAAAGAAAAGTCGCGTTTTAGTGTTGTTAAGCTTTTCATTCAGACTGAATATTACAAAAATAATATTCCTCAGTTGCTGTTGCCAGGCACATGATCAATATACCGGTAACTATAGTCACTCAATAGAAATTGATATCAGAAATAATAATTATTGATAAATTATCAATTAATTATCATTTTCTGATTCCTAGTAATTGGTTTTGGCAGTCAAACTTATAGAACAATCACTTAAAAAGCCATCTTTAGTGACATCAGTTGCACAGCTTGCCTTCTTCAAGTGGGGCCAGAGGTCTTGGTACTAATGCACAAGTCATTTGAAACCCCCGGTCCCTCCCCCCCCCTCAGGCATGGCCGGGGTAATGAGGGGACTTTCACTTCATATTCACTCCATTTTCGTCCCCCGGTAGACAGGGAACACACAAGAAATCACGGCCTTAGCCTCCCTGACCAGGGAATAAGCGGGGCAGTTACTCCATGGTCAGCGGTTTTCATTTTCATGCCGCATAGTAATTTTGCACACATTATCACATTATCATACATTCGCAAAACGAAGCGATACAAAGCTGCAAATTAAAATGCTCTGTGAAACGTCTTTCTGCCTTTCCGGTTTAAAAAAGGCCCTTGTAGCCGAAGATTTCTTAAGTCTAGTACGGAAAGGTGGGCATATTTTCAATGATACTGTATAGATATTAAAATATTATGCATTTAAACTCACTGACTTGACCTATCGATGAACAAGTTAAGCTATTATCAATGTTAATATTACGCGTTGTTTTGTGTTGTTTCGATTAGTGTCTAACTGGGGATTGCTTCTTTATGACCTACTTTCATTTTGACAAGAAATACATTTGTTAAGCTTGAGTTATTCTAACTTTAAAAGACTATTGCTAAAACATGAGTTGTAATTTGTTTTGATCTTGCATTTTCTGACATCAAGATGTAAAATAGAAAGATTATGTTGAAATAGTTGTCTTTTCTTGTCCATGGAGGGGTTTCAAGTGTTGCCACACAATGTTTTCATTTCACGGCTATCATCATATTTGTCATCCCTTGTTACGAGTTGACATTTAAAAGGGAGTACCCTGTTTGTTGGACATACATGTATGGGGGTGGGGAGTTCACCATTCACTTTCCCCTGGGGACCGGGGAATTCACTGGCTTTCATTTACATAAAAAGTGAATGCCCTGGTCATGCCCGAGGGGTGGGGGGGGGGGGGTTCGGGGTTTTTAAATGACAGGTGCATAATAGTCTTTGCCTCAATCTACTGTTTAATTTTGTCTATTGAAATTATTTTGTCTCTATGTTTTGATGTTTATTTTGGAAAGAAGATAGCCCTAAGAAGTGACCTTGTTTTTGATTTGTGTGTTTTTGTTAAGTCTGAACTTCTGGGATCTATTAATGGCAATTAATAACAAGCATTCTTCATTGCTATCAGCAATCTGAATTAATAAAAGTCACAAACCTTTTTCTTCATTGATTCTCACTGATTGCTAAAATCATTTGAAATCATTCATTGATATTGTTTATTCTTGATTGTTGTTTTGTGACTTTCAAAATTGCTCTTTTAAAAATGTGTCTACTTTAGTTTTTCCCACAGTACCGGCCTCCACTGCAGAGCAAAGTAAATATTTGTGTGCAACTAAAGGCTAATTTACATGCTGTGACTTGTCAGGCCGATTTGTCGGCCACGACAAATCAGGGAGCGAATCAGCGCCTGTGAATGGCAATCCGATGAGGGCGCGACTCCAATCCGACAAGCCGGCCGATTCAGAAAAACCATGACCGCTTCACAGATTTTCACGTGTCGGGCCTGATTTTAAGAACGAAATGCATGTGCAGTGCTTGCACTGTACATAAACCAATTTGCTTCCCGATTTATCGTGGCCGACAAATCGCAGCCTTAAAATGCAATAGTATGACATGTATCTTTTAGTTATCATGGTTTAGTTTGACTGTGTTGTGTCTTCACAGAAAAAAAAAAGACAGCAGCATTGGGCAACAAAATTAGTCAAGACGGACAAGAAGAACAAGTGCATGGAAAGCAGGGATTATCTGCTGAACATTAGGTCTCCAAGGCAGACACCAATGATGATTTTAAGATCCAAATTGTTATCTTACAAGTGTAAGTACTATGCACTAGCACAGCTCAGAATGGGACACATTTGACTACAACTACCAGAATCCTTCAGTTTTTCTTTTCTGATTAAGGGTTACCAACATGCCAGCCAGTCGCACGAGCAACACAAATATGTAAGTCCACAATTCTGAAGAAAAAGGCTGAGGGTACAGCTGTAGAAATGGAGTGTTTCCTGCATGAAATGCTGAAGAAAATTGAGAAATTCAATTGAGTCAGGAAGTCAACAGCGGTCAAACACTTTATGGAAGCCTAAGCAAACTGTCATATAACAGTTGCTGAGTTCAGCAGTGTACATGTACATGTAAGAACATTGTATGTCGTGCTCGATTTAGATGTTTTGACTTACTCTTACATCTGTTACACCACTGCAAATCCACCTATTTAGACAGTGCAAGTTTGTTGTATGCAACATGCTGACAAAAAGCCTACTGCGCTCGTTGTTTAATGTGAATCAAAGCTACATTTTTATCATGACTGTTGCCATGACAAAAACAAAACAAAACAATTCCAGGATAAAGACAGATAAATTAAAGAGCAACCAAGAAGAGAAATGACCTTCATAATCAAAGGAAAATAATTGCTGCCTCACTGGTCTGAGTAATCGAAGATAGGGAAAGAAGACTACAGTAGGATTAATATTAATATTATACTGTGCCTTGCATGTGACTATGTGCCTTGCATCTTGCACTTTTGGCTCACTAACAAACATGCCTCACTGACTCACTCATTGTTCATACACCCAAATTAGGTCCATTGTCATTAAACTTCACTGGGATTACACAATTTTAATAAGAAAGGAAAAACTAATTTGATTGTGGTAGTTGTAGTTGCAAATGTCCTACAATTGTTAATGAAACAGACTATGCCAATCCAAAAAAAGAACGCAATCCTTATGCTTGCACTGTTCCTGGAGACACTAAACCCTTTACATTTTCAAAGAAAAACTGCTGAACAACAAAAATTTAATGCAATTCCATAGAAAGCAACCTAATAAGCTAGCATGTGTGGGCTGGATTTGGGCCCACACATTTCTTTTGGTTCATTTAGCATGTGTACATGTGCTGTGCCCAGTTCCCTCTTTGATCACAATTTGAAGGTACCGTGGTTGTTGTATTTAAAGTGGCATGTTTGGTCATTTCCTGTGGTTCTAAGGGTGTGTAGGTTGCAAGACCCAAAGATTTGAATGATTTTTAATCATAAAACAAACTACTGGATTTCATTTCATGTACTGAATAAGACTTCTGGGTAAGCTCATTTTGGACTTGTTTTGCTGCATACAACTACCATGATGCACCAATGGCATGTTTATAGAGGGAACTGAACATTCAAAAATTATTCATTTTCATTTGAGTATTCACTAAGATGTTTTCATAATTTTTCAATCAAATCAAACATAAAATTATGGTTACTAATTGACTGAGGTCAGGCTGGATGGGAAAATATACGGCTCTTGATCTTGGTGCACAAACCTTTGCTTCCCAGTTGTCAACCCCAAGGCCTTCCATCAAATGTTTCCCACCCAGCCTTCTCATTCAGTTAACAGGTCATTGGGATCAGTGTTCATACGAAAAACTAACTGCTCAGCTGCCTACTTTACAGTTCTTGTCATAACATCATTCAAGCATGTAAGTGGAATTTAGCACAGAGTGCTTATTGGAGACAGTTTTTTCACTACATTACTACACTAGCCTGATAATAAGCTCTTCCACTGAAGTTTAATGTCATTATATATACATGTAATGCATCAGTCAGTTCCAACAGTGCCCGTCCCCCCCCCCCCCCCCCCCCCCCACACACACAGACATGAGTGGGGCATTTTTCCTATTGTCCCTCATGGGGCCAGGCATTAGTCTACCCCAGGGCATTTGCCATCCCATGATTTTCATGTCACAGTACTGTAACTTCCTTTTAGTGATAACCTCTTTGGGCAAGTTCAATTTAGCTTTGATTACTAGAATGAAGGTAAGCCCAAAAACTAAGAAATTAACATACATGTATTTTTTTTTACCTTACCTGGGGGCATTTGCCAGGTTTTTCTTTAAAAATCCTAACGCCCAGGGGTTGACCTGGTGAAGGGGGGAATGGGCACTGCTGGAAATGACTGATTCATAATTAATTGCTGCTGGTGCACTTAGTTGTAAGCAGTGAAAAGTGCATTCTGTTGAAGAATCTCTTACCTGTAAGACATTCAGAAAGTAGATCAGGGCACAGTTGCTTAAAACGGGATTAAGCTAACCCAGGGTTAGTATCAGTTTTGAATTCAAGTTTGTAGCTTATGATGTGGATACCTGTTAATTCTTTTTGTTCAAACTACAACTAAAAATAAGCAGTGGAAACGGTCTCAAAAAAAGAGATAAAGAATCATTTGTTAAAACTTTTACTCCTCTGTTAGCTGTAACCGGCTTTCAAACAACTATGCAGTTTAGCTCTTGCAAAGCTTTCCAGTGAAACATAAGACTCTGCTTTTCCCACCCTTACTTTGTTGACGAAAGTGTCATTAGTTGGGCAATTTTAGTATTCTTACACTTAGGTGGCAGTTTTTACAAAAGAGAAATTGATTAGTTATGACACTTTTACCTAGTAATGAAAAACTAAGAATTTGTTGGTCACCACTGATTACAATTCAAGAAACTGATCGTTTTGTGTTATAGTGTGCTGTTAGTTTTGTGACCACAAAAATTGATTTGATATTGTACATTTGAATTAATAATTGCAAGTAGAACTGTACTTGAAATAGGGAACTTGGGCGCATTAGTTGATATACAAAAACTTTGGTGATAATACATGTATTTAGCCCTTAAAATTATCTCTACGGTCAGCTAAATTAACTGTTGCTTCTAAAAAGACTAACACTCCCTGAAATAAGAATAAATATTGGCATTTTGCTGAACATGCTTTAGAGTACAGTTGTTGTCGAGGTTATTGTTAAGTTTTGCCTAAAAGAGCAAGCAAATGTGACCAACGGAAAGCAAACCTGGCATTTTTGTCATATTTCCTATTCAGGTAAAACCATCTTTTCGTGCAGTATATACACTGTATTTGACCGTGCTTCATAATTACGTTTGGAGTGAATTTGTCTTAAATGTGTACAAATTTATCACGTTTGCTACAGTATGTAAATATGGAGCAAAGACCTGTATTCACCTTCTTTGCTTCACTGGTAAATGTGGCCCAAACACGAGATTTGATTCATGTGCAAATATGACCAAAGAAAAAATTAACATGGGATTTCCTTCATATTTGCTATCCATGTACACATCGAGTAAAAGCGGTATCTACCATCTTTGCTTTGTTTATAAATGTGGTGCAAACACGTCATTTGATTTATGTGCAGATATGGCCAAAGTAAAGCAAACATGGTATTTGCTTCATATTTGCTGTCCAGGTAACTATCGAGTAAACGCGGTATTTACCATCTTTGCTTTGTTTCTAAATGTGGTGCAAAGACGTCATTTAATGTACGTGCAGATATGGCCAAAGTAAAGCAAACATGGCATTTGCTTCATATTTGCTATCCATGTAAACATCGAGTAAACGCGGTATTTACCATCTTTGCTTTGTTTGTAAATGTGGTGCAAACACGTCATTTGATGTACGTGCAGATATGGCCAAAGTAAAGCAAACATGGTATTTGCTTCATATTTGCTGTCCAGGTAACTATCGAGTAAACGCGGTATTTACCATCTTTGCTTTGTTTGTAAATGTGGTGCAAAGACGTCATTTGATTTACGTGCAGATGTGACCAAAGTAAAGCAAACATGGCATTTGCTTCATATTTGCTGTCCAGGTAACTATCGAGTAAACGCGGTATTTACCAACTTTGCTTTGCTTGCAAATGTGCTCCAAACACAAAATTTGACTGATGTGCAAATAGTATCAAAGTACAGCAAACATGGTATTTGGTTCATATTTGCCACCCATGCAAATCCATCTTTTGGGGCAGCAAATATTTAACTTTACTTCATAATTACTGTAGGAGTAAATCCGTCTCAAATGTGTATTTCCTGTTCACATTTGCTACGTTGCATAAATATCGAGTAAACGCGGTATTTACCATATTTGCTTTTCATGCAAATGTGGTGCAAACATGACATTTGAAATTGACCAAATATGATCAAATTTAATCATTTATGGTATTTACTTCATATTTGCTGCGATTTTGCTATCATTGTAAATCCGTTTTTTCGTGCAGTGCAACACAGTGGATGAAACCCTACTCAAATGAGAAACATCGAGCAAAACGTTTTTGTGGTGCTCTTTCAGTTATTTCTTTTGCTTTTCTTTTAGTACTGTGATCTTTTTTATCACAACTGTGCTTAGACATTTGGAGTAAGAAATTTTAAGAGATTTGTAAGATTACGGGCCGACCTCATGCGGATCGTTCGTGTTGTTAATTGTAAGAGTGAGTAAAAAGCAAACGACGCAAGCTGTGTAACGAGGTATGCCTTGGGAAAAAAGTTGCAAGCTTTTTGTTGTTTCAATTTTCTGCAGCGTTCGTGACGATTACAGTGTACAATACGTTGCAACTTTGTCGGCCTATTTGAGTGGAAAACACAAAATGAAATATATCAAGAGAGAATATATATAGAAAATGAGAAATTATATTCTGGATAAGCTTGATAATGACACCCTATAAACTCAAACACGACGTAAAGTTACCCTATGTAACTTCGTTTTCTTTTCTTAATTGTAGACTGGCATGAAATTCAGAGTCAAGAAGAATGGGTACACAGCACCAGATCTTCCCAAATGGGGCTTTGTCACGGTGTACGGGCTGGACGGAGATGGTATCGAGTCTCTGAACATCGACGGAAAAGACATGAGAAGTAAAGCCAGCTTTGACAAGGCCAAGAAGGTAATACAGATGATCTGTAATGTTCTCTGCAAACGAAGAAACATTTATTAATAAGTGGAAACATGCACTGTTTCCCAAAACGCTTTTAGGGCACACAAACGAGTGAAATACAATGTTTCCTTGCAGCGCACATTCTCAACCATTTTGTTTCTGTATGTGTTTATGAAAAACGGTTTAGCGCATAGACATTTTAGGGAGAGCAGCGGCCCGTGCGACCCTAGAATCTACTCAACATTATTTCCTCGGCACGCAATAGGGGAAACATTTGCTGAGGGAATCAAACCAAATGTTTCTGGAAAAAGAATCAGAAACATTGTTTGTTTCGCAGAAGCAAAAGACCTTTTACCCACAGCAAAATTTGTTTCGTGTGCGCGCAAAGGGGAAAGCATGCGATGTCTCCGTAAACAATGTTTCCTCGTTTGTGGGGGCTGAGATTGATACAATAGCCTTATAAGTATCATATTTACAAACAATAGGGACGGTTCGTAAGTACTTTGAGTTTGTTGTTGCATCTCGTTCTTGCTTTGAGATTTTTTTGTTTGTTCGTTTCTTGTTGTTGCTGTTTTTCTTGTTCCCCCACCTCTCCTCGTAACCGGCATTTCAAGTGAATATTCATCAATATGTCCCGGAACCCCAAAGCCAGAGGTTTGATAGAAACAAAACTGTCAAGTGCTACCTCGCGAAGCAAAGTTGATTAGAGAAAAATAGTCGGGTTGGGAATGTATCATAATTGCCAAAATGGCGCTCGTGCTCTTTATGAGTTGCAGCTAAATATAGAAGAGTGGATAGTAAGAGACGCCTACTGAAGGGTTAATGAGTAACCTTCACCTGTTTCTTGAATTATATTTTCGCAAAAAAAACTACCCCAAAATGTTTCTGAACATTCATCGTTCTACCTGGCAAACGAACGGAAACTGTTCAACAGTATATCGGTTAAAGAAACGTACTGTAAAAAGAAAAATGAATGAAGAAGTGAAAACAATGCAGCATGTCCCGTCAAAGAGATGTGAGAAAGCTACTAGCAACGGAACTTTCCCGGACTTTTTCGGTTGCGAGTTGGGCTCAGTGCGGCAACAGAAAAAATTGAAACTTTACTGTTACATGCTTCGTTACACTAAGCAAGCTTTCTTGCCATTCAGACTATTAAGGGTTCACAATTTTGTTTTGTTTTTTTTGTTGTTGTTGTTGTTTTTTAATAGTTTTTATTGATTTGCAAGCATGTATTAGGAATGCTATTAACATTAATGATAAAATTACAAACAATTACTAATTACTAGTAGTTAATTTAATTTACAATTAAACTAAATTAAATTTTGGCATTAAAAAGAAAAAAAAAAGATAATAACAACGACAAAACAAAGCAGAGAAAAAAATACAGCAGAATATAAAAAGACGGCAGTTCCACAGACAGGTGTTGCATTAACAATCATTTAAGTTCGTTAATTAGCTTCTCCCACTTTTGTAAATGAGAAAGAAGTTTATTTTTTTCCCTGGCAATATGGAGCTCGATATTGAAGACACGTCTTGTCCTAGCAATAAAGCCTCTAAGTGTAGGTAAGCTATTTTGACATTTCCTACAGTAGATATAATATTTACCTAATAACAGGATATAATTAATTAATATGTAGTCTTTTACAATGTCAAATTTTCCAAAAATGATATCCGGCTCGTTAATTATCCCAACATGAACATCATTATCTCTTAGCCAAGACAAGACGTGTTTCCGGAAATTAGAGGTTATCCTACAGGAGAAAAGTAAATGCTCGACGGATTCCGTTGCCTCTTGACAGAAAGTGCAGTTTGGTGATTCAACTACACCAAATAAATTAAGAGGCAATGTCCACTAAGACCGAGCGAAATCGAAGATATGTGGCACATGATGAAAAATCAAAATTCTCCATTTTTCGCCCAGAGATACCTTATTGTAGCTCTAGAAACGTGGTGGCATTTTTTGTTGAGAAACTATTTTTAAACCTCCAAAAAATTAAAAAACCGTTACCGCACTACGTGTCTCTACAAACACCCCGAATAAACGCGAATCATACCTTCTCGTAAACTTCGCTCTGTTTAACTCGCGTCATGGAACAATCCTGTTTTGAGCTTAGAAATTTGCTGTTGAAGAGTTTACAAGTAATCTGAGTCAAATTATTCTTTTGTGGATTAATTGCCAAGGTCATGGCAGGCTGCTGAAAACCACTAAAATTCGCTTGCTTTGAATTCTCAATTTGGCACAGTTTTTCAAGAGAAAGTTTCCCTTCCCGGTAAAACACCGAATCACTTGAAATTCAGAATTCTGGAAAGAGGAAATGCCGTTCTTAAACCAGGTTTAAATGTTAGTTTCGGGCTTTTTATCAGGGCCGAGTACAAACGCTCTCAAAATCCCGATAATTACAACATTAACACGTCAACAATTGGCACATAACTCCGACCAAAGAACCGAAAATGTGGACATTTCTTCTATTTTGGTTGGTATTCGGTTGTAATCCACAGCAGAAAGGTAATGTCTAGCTCATCTGAATATGGTATTGTCTAAATATCAGGTTCTGTGCGTACTCTTTCATAATAACCATCGTGGCGTCTGGGGTCAACAACATCACTGAAGCATCGCGTATTGGCAATCAACCCAAATGACTTATTTCCATCCCGCCTCCTTCAGGAATAAAATGGTTTTGACTTCAAAAGAGTTTTCTCCTATAAGACGTCTTTTCTTGATCTGTATTCGTTGTAAAATTTCGAAACGATAATTTCTTGCCGAAAGCTTACAAGCCTGCTTAGTTTGAGTCACGTAACAAAATGTCACGCACTTGATTTTACCTGAAGTCGGGTTTGACTTGGAGGGGGAAATGCACAGGAAACAAAAAAAAACAACAACAACAACAACAACAAGCAAGCAAAAAACAAACAAACAAAAACAAAGCAATGAGAACTTTGAAAATCTGTGGACCCAAGGATCGATTACCGTCAACTGCCGCTTATAAGCCCTGGGCTTATACAACTTTGTAAGGGGTTTTGGGTGGGCTTGTAAACGGAAGGGCTTATATCCGGGGGGGCTTATAAGTTTCGAAATGAGCCACAGCAGTGTTGATCGAAATACGTTTTTAATTTACCAGTTTTTAATTAACCTTTGAAACGTCACAATAAATCGAATTCATTTCAATTTTAATTTAACAACAAAATCAAAAACAACGTAACAAAACAGAAGCTCAGAGTTCATCTTCGCAGTGTTCTGTGAGAGTGCTTAATATTAAGGAAACAGGGAAAACTAGAGGGCGACTTATATCCGGTGGAACTTATATCGGATGTATTTTTTTGTTTACAGGTAGATGGGCCTATAACCGAGGAGGGGGGGGGGGGCTTGTAAGCGGTTGGGTTTATAAGTGGCAGTTAGGCATAAACAGATTGTGCTCGGCAACTTTTGAGCAACTTTTAGCGTTTTCAGCAACTTTTTGTACTGCGAGCAACGGTCAGCAACTAGAGCAACTTTTGCCTTCCTTGGCAACTTTTGAGTCAACAAATAGTTAAAAACTGACCAAACCATCAAAAAGGTCTTTATTAAAAGGTTTTTTTATTAAAACTGGTCAAAACTAAGGATGTCATACGTTCTTACAAATAATTCATAAAATAACATGTGCGCCCACGAACTGGACAGCAGCTATCTAACGGGCGTTTACATCCAGCGGTTATTCGCTCCAACAATAGAGCAAGAAGAATAGAGCAGGAAGAATTCAGAAACTTTCCATTTCTTGACAATGACAATATTATTGCCAACTTGGCCCGAGAGCTACCTGACTATCTTGCTGCAGCTGATGATGTTGTCATGGCAAATGAAGAAGAAAAGCTGGCATGGTGGGCAGCCCACATTGACACACTTCCACATTGGGCAGGTGTAGTAAAGAAGTTGTTGGTCATCCAGCCAAGTTCAGCATCTGCTGAGAGAGTCTTCAACCTTCTGAAGAATGCGTTTAACGATCAACAAGACAATGCCCTAGAGGACTACCTTGAGGCTTCAGTCATGATAAGATACAACAATGCAAAGAGGCTGTAAAGAGGGTCCTGAAGGGGGGGTACCAATCCCATTTCCCAGCGCAATTTTTTTCCAAATCCCACTTCCCAGTATTCAAATCCCATTCCCATTGGCAGAATTCAGAAAAAATCCCAGTGTCATACAAACCAGCTCTTTTCTCTTAGCATCTGCAAAATTACGGCTTCTAAATACGACCCAACAAAGGCCCAAAAATTCACGAGGATTTGCGAAGATGTTCTGAAGACGGCAGGATCCTTTTAGACTGATAATTCACGGGGATTTGCGAAGATGTTCTGAAGACGGCAGGATCCTTTTAGACTGATAAAACGAGCAAGTAGGGAAGTTATAGTGATTATTTAGGTAACAAGTTAATGCCACTTCACATTCCTGTCATTCCTGCCTGCAGGAAATCTGTCATTCGACTTGTAAGTGTTCTTATTCTTCCAAGCCTGGTTGGACGGATCATTCTCAGTGTTGTTTCAAGAGTGCTGACTACCTCTTCTTCGGAGTCACTGTCACTGTCACTAGCACTAAAGCTGTCTACCTCTTCGTTGTTAGGAGACTTTGGTGGTAAACTGACATCCTCATTTGAGTCAGGGGGCTCATCACTTGTTTCAGGACCGTTTCAGTTTCATATAAGTTCAGAGGCAAAGGGCCCGCCCTGTCCATTGTGTTATCTTGTCTTACATTTCGTTGTCTGACGGGTTAACCATGCATTTTAGCCCACGCCCTCATTTCAGCTTCCTCGTTTCTGGTTATCTCCTGTGAGGTTGGCTTTGGAATTTTGATGCGAGGTACTGCATGTTATGTTGCCAGTTTGTAATATGAATTTGGATGCGTGTAGTACGCTGCTGCCCACTTCTTCTTCTGCGGTTGAATTTCCGATGAAGTAGATGGCTGTGGGTTGTTCGTTTTTGGCACAGATGGCAAGTTCTGTTGTAACACGATATTTACAGACCCTTTCTGAAATGTGACTGCACGTTGAATCACTCTAACAGAAAGTGAAGTGCACGAACTGTTCTGGAACATTTCCAATTAATCTTTAGTTTTTAGGACGAAGGAGGCTTTTCGTGAACTTCCCGCCTAAATGTCGATGTAAAACACTCCGACAGCAAAATCTGCAAATCCTCTTCGTCTACTCGATTCCTCTATGCCACACATTCTACGAATATTCCTCTCCATCTGGGTCGTTGAACAAGATTTCAGATTTCAGATTTCAGATTTTTTATTTTTTGCACTATTCCAAAAGGTTGCTACAGAAATTACAATACATTACAAAAGTAAGAAAAAATAAAACAACAAAATGGTAATTCCAGTTTACAGTTCTCGGTGTGTATGACAACATTTTGAGTAGAAAAGTACTTAACTTCCACGACAACAGTGCGAGTATTGCACGAGAGCGCCGTTTCTTCCGCCAAGTTGTTTGTATCAGAGAAATACGCATGTCCTGTAGACTTTTGGCTTTAGACGCGCCGCTGTACACAAATATCGTTGACGGCAAATCGAGACCATTCTGGGGAAAATAAAACATGATGGCTAAACATGCTAAAACTTGACACGAACAAGGTGCTTAAACAATTTTTTTATGTCTCAACCCCAGGAAATAAGTGATGTCTCGACTGGTCATGGTTACAAAATATTTATCCCATTCCCATTTTTGACATTTTTCTCCCATTCCCAGTGACCAAATCCCAGTCCCAGTGACCTAAATCCCATTTTCCCAGGACAAAAACAGGCCAATCCCAGTTCCCATTTTACCCCTTCAGGACCCTCTGTAAACTTCAAAGTTTACCCCTCTTTGCATTGTTGTATCTTATCATGATAAGATAAGATAAAGGCTGTAAACGTTGTTACGTTGAGCTTAAAGATTATATTGATCACAGCAAATGATGTTAAATTACACATACAACGTCATGTTTTGAGTAGTAATCTGGAACAAAATGACTCTCAAAAGTAAGCAACTTTAGAGCAACTTTTGGGTGTATTGTCGAGCAACTTTTGCTGGATTTACTAGCACAATCTATTCATGCCTAGTGGCAGTTAACGATATTTAAAATTAGAGGCAGTGAAGCCTTGCTAGAACCTTGCCTGTTACTAGGGCTTTGAAAAAGAAATTATTATTAGGTCTCTATTTATTGGTCTTCAAAAGATGGTCAAGACAGGAGTGAGAATGTAAAAATGTATGTTGAGTTTACTCAAGCCCAAACCAGGGGTGTGGCCAGGGGTGCCGGAACCGTCCTTTTCGTTCTTTATAAGCTTGTGAAACCATTTTATGGCAAACCTAGCGGATTACAATTTTATACATGAAACTCGAAATTAAGTTGATTTTGAAACTCAACTCATGTTGAAACTCATCATGACAAGGAGTCCTAATGTTTAGGGCTCTTTGTCGCTTTCTGCTTGATCTTCTGAGCAGTGCAGGTGACGAAGGTGGAGAACCATCCTTGTGACGAATGGCTAACGCTCGAAACGTCAGCTTTCAATCTCCTCACTGTGGCTCAATTTACCTTATTAACTCAGTTGATAAATACAAAGTTTTGTGTTTCGCTTCCCCACCGATGCAGCACCACAGTTTCTCTAGAAACTAACCCCCTCGTTTGTCAAGAGAAAGTTGGTTGTGCGATTTTTCTCCGTCTTCTCACGGTTTAGGAGAACGAGCTCGGTTTCGCTTGGAGCACTGCTATGGACGGTGGACCATCAGATGACAGGGCCTTAGTTTTCAGCGCAGATATTGGTCTTATAGGTGCCACGCCATATGCTCTTCATACACGGACTGATTCCTTCTTTAGAAAACTGTATATTCACACCATCAATCTTCCAAGTGGCAACCAAACGGCTTGCAATGGACGCGCACCGGATGACACTTAAGGATGGTTCTCCACCGGATTCTTGATATCGTGTCCGGAGTTTAGGAGGACAAATGTATCCGACTTAGTCTCCGCCGGCTTTGCGGTCGCAGGCTCCCTTCCCTCCATGGGAAGGGAAGGGAGCCAAGAGTTTGAACACCACGCCCAGCTCTGCTCCTAGTACTAATGCGCTAACTATGGTGACCCTGCAGGCCCTGCAGTGGTAGCAGCCAGCACTGTCTTGCCGGAAGCTGACTGTCTTCAGGGCTGGTATGGTAGTGAATCTGCTTAATGACGTCTGCCATCACAGCGAGGAATGCACGAAAGTGGGTATGAGAAAAAAGTGTACTTACCAGAGCCCACTGGAGGGAAGACGCCGATGTGTTGCAAAATAGCTTTGGACTCCGACTTGTCATTTCCACGGTCTGCTTTTCTCACTTTCCCGTTCGAGGCATACTTAGAAAGCCCTGGTAGAACTCAACATGACCAACGTCGATTAGTTCCCTCTGCGCTATTCCCAGACAAGAGCGATGGGCTGGGCAAATGGTCCATGTTAAGAATACTAACTAAAAATACTTTTGCGCGTGCTAAAAGAAAATCAACGAAGCTCAACTTCTGAGTGGGTATCGCTGATTCCAATACTGCAAGTGTGACCCGAAAAATCTTTTTTTTGCAACTGGAATGGCAACTGCTTGTTCATATCGCTTGTAAGGGGCGCAAATCCCTGCAACTAGTTTCTGAAAAGAATAAGTGACCTCTATTCGCAGCCAAGGGAGATAATGGTTTGATTGGCTATTGTACTCGGTGACAGGGGTCCTGACTGCGAGAACTCCAAAGAACCTATCCTTTTACAATGGCGCGATATAGAGGAAGCGCTCTACAACTGCTGCGTTTTAAATCTGGCGTTTTCCATTTTTTTTTCTTTTTTTTTTTTTACGAAAGTTATAATTTTTTGAACATTTACTCAAAGCCGATCCGTGCTTAAGACATTTTGTCTAGTTTCCAATAATGCCGCACCTGAAATTCTCACACGCCTTATTTCCAACAAGAAAATCATTTCCGCAAATGGCAGCTTCTCGAGGCGCCTTCCTCGACGCAACGCTGGTGGCTTGCAAATAATATTGAAATCATTCACCGTGAAATTAATTAGACTTGAAAAGTCGAACTCTTGAAAAGTCGAACTCTGCATAAGATATAAAAAAATATATCGATGTTTGCTATTTTAGACTATCGGAAGCTAATACTTTCTGCTTCTAGTGAACACGTGACAATTTTTTCCTCTCGCCAGAGCGTCACAAAATGTACATCTATGTAATCTGCAACTTGTTTTGCACAGGTCAGAATTGTGTGGTGACTAGTCCCGTCATATGTAGTATCACTCTATTTTACTAGTCGAAAGATATTTCAGGCATAACTTCGGCGGTGTAACATGACACCAAAATGTGAGTAAAACAAACACAGTTGTAGCCAAGTGCTACGCATTGAAAACTTACGATTATAGAGAAAAGTGAACTTAAAATTTTCAGGAAACTTGTGAAAAACAAATGGACGCCTTCTTTGTTAGCCTTCGATATGCTTTAGTTTAAATCATGGGAAAAAAATCAGCTATCTCTGCGGTTTGTTTTTACATTGAGGTAGTCCGGCATCTGGGATGAAAACGGGAAACGGTCATTCCGGTCGAGTTGCTGAAACAAACGCCATCACTATTTACATCGCCTTCTATCTTGTATAATTTCTTTCAAAGCTTAAGTTATTTCAGACGTCCTAATCTTTCCATTTTTTTCCCATTTTTGCAATCCCATCAGCAAAACCTATCCTGTGACTTGACCACAACCCGTTGCATGACAGACAAATTTAGTTAAATCAGACCATAATAACAGTGCGGTTTCTGAGATGAATGTGGAGATCACGCTGCAAAGTTATTTAGTTTCTTCAGGGAATTAACACTGGGAGATTTTAAAAATTCATTTGCCATTCGTTAAGGGATGTGAATGTGTTGGCGGTGTCGTTACTCATTACTTGAAAGTCAATCTGGAGATACCAGGAGATAACGGTCGATTCCACGCGTCAAGATGGCCCGTGAACAGTACACCTAAAACTTGACAAAACCTGGCATTTAGACAAAATCGTATTCAAGGTAAGCTAGATATGACCTTTATCCTGTACTTTTCAGCCAAATACCAAAGGAAACAAGGAAAAAATTCCAAGTTTTCGGCTATTCGGTCGGAGGCACGAGCCTATTGTTTGTACTGGTTTACAGGTTAATGCTATAATTATCGGGATTTTGAGAGCGTTTGTACTCGGCGCTGATAAAAAGCCCGAAACTAATTTTTAAACCTGATGTTAGAATGGTATTTCGTGTTTCAAGAATTCTGAATTTCAAGTGATTTGGTGTTTTACCGGGGAGGAAAACTTTCTCTTGAAAAACTGTGCCAAATTGAGGATTCGGGTGACCCGAAAACACTGACCCCCGGTCCGTGGACCAGTCCAACGGACTGGGTCCACGGACCACCTCACGGACCGGTCCATGGACCACCTATACGGACCACCCCTACTGACCCCCTCAAAAATTCAATAGAAAAATAAATAAAGAAAAAATATATATAAATGAAAGTATAAATTCTTACCCATAGTCGATCCTTAATCGTGGTGCGCGCGGTGAGATCGCGAACTGCCACGAGTCCACTCTATATTGTCATTGTCAGTATTGCACCAATTTGGCAGGCTTAAGCAAATCCAAACTGTCAGTTCATCTGTAGTATGAAATGCGAACAGGAAGAAAATAAAGTCATATGGAGAAGCTTTGCTGTTTTGTCAGTGTTCTTGCCTCCGCCATTTTGTTCGGCCCATTCTCCCACGGGTCCAAGATCCACATTAGCCCCAGGCTTCAGAAAGGAAAATCCCATTGTGAAAATTGTCATTGCATTTGTTTTTTTGAAAAATTACTGCCGGGTTGTATGGTTGGCCAACAGTTTTGTTTTCCACCATATTCCCTTATTGTCGCCCTCGGCTACAGGCCATTAGTCTCCTTTGCAGCCGTTCAGGCCGGAGTCACGCAACGCTCCGGCCTGAGCAGCTGCGAAGGAGACTAACAGGCCATTTATGTACCGGTCAAATTGAAGCTTCAATATCTCCCCCGGGCAAACCCCGGGCATTTGACTGTGCATCGTGCCCGGGAAGGGGGGAATTTGAACGTTGCCTTGGAAGGGTGGGAAATTTGAACCAGATTTATCTCTAGTTCTAGCGTAATATGCCCGTGAGTTTTTTCGGTTTTTGCAGGGTTTGACCGATTTCCAAGGTAGAATTTTGCCTTTGTTAATGAATAACGCGCTCAAAACGGTCTTTAAATGAAGTTTGAAGGTGTCATTACGGCATATCTCTCTCTGACAAGCGTGAACAGTGTTCGATTGAAGACGAAATTTGTCTTTGAGGAGAGGTATTTCAGTAACAATGGGTGGGGCATTTGAACGGCTTTTTTGCCCCAACGGGGAGAGAATTTGAACAAGCCAATCTTCAAAAGTTCAAATGCCCGGGGAGTTGCCCGGGGGGGGATGTTGAAGCTTCAATTTGACTGGTACATCATATTTTAACAACAGACGTCCTGTCTGAGATGAGTAGGGCAAAGGTTGTTGGTAGAATTAGGCAATTTTTTTTGCCCCCAGCCCCCCTCCCGGCCCCCACCATATCCCAAGGTAAACAGTAATAAAAACCGAATCAACTCGACAAGCGTGTGAAGTTCATGGCCTGGGGCTAATGTGGATCTTGGACCCGTGGGAGAATGGGCCGAACAAAATGGCGGTGGCAAGAAACACCGACAAAACAGCAAAACTTCTCCATTTGTCTTTATTTTCTTCCTGTTCGCATTTCGTACAACAGATGAACGACAGTTTGGATTTGCTAAAGCCTGCTAAATTGGTGCAATACTGACAATGTATAATATAGAGTGGACTCGTGGCAGTTCGCGATCTCACCGCGCGCAACGCGATTGAGGGTCGACTATGGGTAAGAATTTATATTTTCATTTTTATATATTTTTTCTTTATTTATTTTTCTATTGAATTTTTGAGGGGGTCAGTAGGGGTGGTCCGTATAGGTGGTCCATGGACCGGTCCGTGAGGTGGTCCGTGGACCCAGTCCGTTGGACTGGTCCACGGACCGGGGGTCAGTGTTTTCGGGTCACCCTGAGGATTCAAAGCAAGCGAATTTTAGTGATTTTCAGCAGCTCGCCATGACCTTGAAAATTAATTCACAGATCTAAAACAGGACTCAATTACTTCCTACACACTTTAAAAGCAAACTTCCACGCTTAAAATGGGGGTTTTCTGTGGTGCAAATCATACAGAGCGAAGTTTACGAGAAGGTATGATACACGTTTATTTCGCGTGTTTACACGACACGTGTGGCGTAAACATGTTAAATTTTTTTTTCGGGCGTAAAATAATTTTTCAAGAAAAAAATTCCACCACGTTTCTTAGATTGCCATAGGGTATCCGTGGAAAATTTATGAGGGAATTTTATTTTTCATCATGCGCCGCCACTCGCTCGATGTTAGTGGTTTGTAAAGATTATACAATTTAGAATCTTATATTGAAATTCCCTGATCTTAGCGTCTAAAGTACATTGAAAGGCCAATGTATAAACCTTTTCCCAATCAATCTCTATATTTGAGTACTTGTTTGTTAATTTCTGTTTAGCAGTGGGCGCAATTTGTTTTTGCTGCAGAAAGATTTGATAGATCTGTTTAGGAGAGATGTCAAGGATTGGTACCACATTACCAATTCATTAACCTTAGCTCTCCTATTCCGAGCTTTTGTATTACTATAATTTATAGTAATTCACAATTTTGTTGCTAGATTGGTTACACGAGACTTTGCTTTATACCAAAACGCCCCAACAGCCTACTGAGCAGATTGCCTTCATTCTCCTATTTTTAACTTGCAGGTCTTGAAAATTACTGATCTGTCGCTGAGCATTAACAAAGCTCACAAGTTAAAGTGGAGTTTGGAAGATCACCCAAAGGGACCGCAGCCTTCGGTTGTCGCTGGTCATTAGTATCGCGTTCATTAAGTACTGATCTGTGCTGCATCATGATTGATTCAAACTATTTTATCCGGAATAAAGACATAGCTGTGTAGAGCCAGTGCAAGGGATCACAAAAATATTATAAAAATTGTAGCTACGAGATAACATCAAAGGAGAATCTCTTAAGAATATTCTATTGCCAAATTGTCCTTGTTTATTTTGCAGTGACAGTTTAGGCAAATAACATAATTTTTGGCTAACCTTACTCTTTATTTCAGGGTTTCTTTGTATTACCTAGGAATAAATAGTATTGGAAGTTTTGGGAAAAATATATCGGCGACGCAAATGAAAAAAAAAATTGGTACGTCAAAACTAGTAATAATTCTTCCTTATCACAGATCAAACCTTGATTTCTATACTTAGGTTAATGCTGAACAAATTCCATTTAGTTTATGAATTAAGGGATGATATCAGCTGCTTCTATTAACTTTTCCAAACAAGAAATTTTCTACTTCCTGCACAATTTACTTAAGATGTGGTGGACTCAAACTTTTCGAGGAAAATCCACATTATAATACTGAAGTTTTCTGCATCTTATTAAAATTTGGGATCGTTCGCACCCTTTCAGACCTTTTCAAGGTCTTTGTTCTCATTTCAGTTATTTTTGAGTAGAATTTCAGTTTCAAAATAGAATCTTTTTCGACAGCAACTTGACCTAAGTTACTACCTTTTATCCTAGCGGAATAATTTTTGGTATCGGAATTCAACCCTTAAGAAAAACTAAGATTTGCAAATTTTTACACAAGTAAATAAACTTGGCTAAGCAATAAGCGGCTGGGATCATTGTTTTCCTGCATGTCAGCACTGTTTGCAGTAGAATTAAACTTGTGAAATGTAATTACTCTAACAAATTTGGCATAAATACAGGCGGTCTGTAAGCGATCCTCATTTGCAGACATGAGCTTACTCGGGAGAATTAAAGCACCTTTGACGCCTCAGCTGTGATCTACTCTTGACAAAATCTGCCCTTACACAAAGTCAAAATATCTTTTCTCTTCCCTTGATTTATGTGAGTGTTTTATTCTTTTTTACAACAAAAAATAATCACCTCATATCCAGAAAGCGAGAGTCGAATAACTGATTTATAAAATTTCCAACTTTTGGCTTTATTTTTGGACAAAACGTTTGTTTCAACGCTGCTTGGGGTTGCGGTTTATTCGACAAGACAAGAACCTAAAAAGGAAAGGAGCGGATCCTTTCCTTTCGAGAAGAAATGCTTATAACATACTATGGGCTGATCGCCCACAAATTGCGCTTAACAGCACCGGTGTTGTATAGCTCCCGAGAGGATCCCAACCTGGAAATGATCCTCAAGCCCGAAATGACCCCCAAATCGACCCCGAAATAATCCCCGTTTTATTATTTTCCACGCTGAACCCGAAATGATCCCCAAGTAATTATCGGAGCGGAATGGCGTACGGTACTTCAAATTGAATAAAATTTCTATTCCTTGCAACTCGAAAAACTTGACATTTTTCGCATCTTTCTACTTTCACTCATTTTTTTTCTTCACATTTTCCGATTGCTCCCTCGTTAAATCATTCACAACAAAGTTTTAAACTACATGTACAATAAACTCGAAAGCCGAAAAAGGATCGGGAGTTGTGTTCAACAACATTGAAAATCAGCCTTCAGACTAACTGTGTGGTGCGTTTGTTACTTAAAAAGAGCCGAACTGCGGCGAAGGCAAAGTGACCGAAGAATTTAAATTTTGCCTAAAGTGCAACAAGAAATTCCGGTTTCTCTGCAGGAGTTTATGCCAGTGATAATGGCGCAGTACAGTACTATAGCGAGGACTATTACCTTTGTAAGGTGTGTTCAAGAGTGGTTTTCTTGGGAAAATTTTTCCATAAATTTTACATGGTGGACTGGTGATGCTTTCAGTAAGTGTAGCACTGCAAAGTTAATGTTAATTTCTACCTTAAAATTAGAAAGGAAGACTTTTACATACCTGTTCTGTTCAAAATGCTTTTTTGCCACATATATTCAAAACGTTTGCGACGTTCTTTAAATAAAACGTTGAAAAGTTAACGTTATAAGCTCTGTCGTGTCTAGCAACGTTTACTGAGTAATATTCTAGTTTCATTTTGTCCATAACAACCAACTGCCATTGATTTCTTGTTACAGTTAAAGAAAGAACTGAGCCTTTCATACTTTTCTTCTTGTTTATATCAGTTACAATACAATTTTTTTGATACAAAATATTTGATTTACACACTGACCATTTTTTCCCCATTCGTTTAATAATGCCTTAATTTGAAGATCGCAAATAGTCTCAAGTTGATAAATACTTGAAATTTTTCAATTTCGTTTATTTTGATCACCTCACAATCCCTTGGTTTGAACACCATTTCAAAAATTACTTGGGGATCATTTAGGGCTCAGCGTAGAAAAAAAAGTGGGATCATTTCGGAGTTTTGTTCATCTCAGGGGCTGTACAGAACTTCGAAATGTCAGATCGCGAGGTGACATAAACTTGATAAATATTTATCTTGTTTTCACAATCACGCGAGGGCCGTACAATAAGGTGTGAGGGACAAACGACAACTTCAGGAATCTACTTTAACTGATTTCCTCCGCTTTAATTCCCAACTCTTTCAACAGACTAAATGACACAATGAAAGGTTTGCTAGAACACAAAAAAAAGAACAAAACAACGAAATGAGAACTGAGAATAACTACAGATGTAACTACAAAATAAACTTTGATAAATTTTACCGATGGTTTTTAACCGCGGAATAAGACTTTAACGGCAAGTAGATTTCACAAGGACTATAACCAGAAGACTGAATAAAACTGACTAAGAATTTTGAATTGTGCATATTTAAGCAAGCTTATACTTGTCCCTACGGGATTACGAAATTACAGCATTTGAGAAACTAGTCCCAAAGTGGGCTCTGCAAAACAATTAAATAATTTCACGCTGTCCGCAACACAAGGTCTGTCACGCAATAGTGCTTCACACATGTTAATTTCGCAATTTTAGACGCACTGATAGCGATGGCTCTGTCAAAGCCTCCGTTAGACTCTGAATACACCAAAGGACGATTTACTGGTAAGGTTGCTATCATAACTGGTGGAGCATCGGGGATCGGACGAGCTGCTGTGCACAGATTTGTAAACGACGGAGCTACAGTAGCAGTGTTTGATATCAACGAATCAGCTGGTAATCAAATGCAGTCTGAACTCACAGCGGCTGGGTATAATATCAAGTTTTATCGAGTGGATGTATCCGTTAAAGAACAGTGTGTGGAAGCGGTAAAGGAAGTTGGCGAAGAACACGAAGGAAAAATTCATTTTCTGGTGAATAACGCATGCACTCCGGCACCGTGTAAAGGTCAGTCGCAGGCCTGGGTCAGTCGGGGACGATTTCAAAATATGTCATTTTTATTATTCAGAGAAAATGCCACGTAGCACTTGATTATAAAGAACTGAAAACATCACATATTAAATGTTAAGTTAAGTCCTAAAAGGAAATCCATTAATTTTCTATAAACAGAACTTTGCCCTAGTAAGGAAATGTGGTCCACAGGACGTAAAGAACATTTCTTTGACGTCATTGTGATTTGAACCCACGGCCGCAGGATATGGAACACCGATGCTCTACGCTCTACGTAGTGGGTAATTTTGGTGGTGAATTCGCGGCAACGAAAATGTGATTGGTATTTTGTCTCTTTGTTTATTTCCCAAATACGTTTGTGTAATTCTCATACAACCCTTATAATTTACGTTGTTACGCGATCAGGATTATCACACAGTAGCTTGGGAGTCCTGTGGTTTAACGCGCATCTAATGAAAATATTGAAATATTGAAAACATACAGCTCGGTATTGGTGCAAATAATACTTTAAGTATCCGTTTCAGTTATCCGTAGTCTGCAGCACATATTTTGTACTGTTACCGCTTGCATCTCATGTCGCATTAGTGGTTAACGAAGTCGCGGAAATGCCTTCCGCGCCAGACAGAACAAAGAAAGAAAAGGAAAAAAGTAAACTATTCACTGTTGAGAATTTAATCAGTGTGTTTTGAGCCAGCAAGCTGTGATATTTCTGGAGCCAATCACAACCCATGCTGTGTATAAGAAGTTTTTCGTTCTTTTGGCAAGTTTGGACTCTTCAAGAGAGATCTGGGACAGAGTTTTAGGAGTGAATTTGATTGGCTATTCGAACATGGTGCAAGCTTGCTATCCATTTATGAAGAAAAGTAAGTTTCAAAAAAAGTTTCAAAAGTTTATTATTCAATTTCATAATTAAAATAAAAGGACTACACTATCCTGCAAATAGAAGTGGCTAGTCTGGGCGGATAGTGTTTACATTAATATTAAACGAAAGAAGTGAAGTAAGTCTCCATGAGTTGGCATAAGTTCATATGAATAACGCATGTTTGTAGAAAGTTTAGAGGGAAATAAAACAGCTGGAAAGAAGACGAAATTAAAATCAATCAATCCATCGATCAATCAGTTAATTCGTCTTCTAAACTACGAGCCGTGTACCTTTTCCACCCAGAGATTATTATGCATGAAAAAAACGTGAGCACGCTCAAAAGTCGCCTGCAGAACGGAAACGTGACACGCGGATGTATCTTTCTCGTGCGCTGTGTGACTTCAGCACAATCACTTGTTTTTCCATAGGAAGCCCAAGCATAATATTTGAATATCATTAAAAATGGCGTTTCAAAATATAAGACTTTGTATGGGATTTCGAAGCGAACATTTTGAGCAATACATAACAACGAACTAACTGAATAAAGTTCATGAAACATTACATGGTGTTGTTTGGCTATCCTTACAAAGCATTTTGAGCAGTTTTAGGTCCATTTACTTAACTGTGTTAGTACGTGTATAATACATTGACAAGGAAGGAGTCATTTGGCCCGATTTAGCCACTATCACCGCTCGACACGTTTCGGAATTCGCTCGAATTTACCCACAAATATAGTTCAGGGTCCCATTTTGACTTAGCGACTTGACAAAAAGAAGACATACAAGTGATTTTCTCAAAACCAATTGCACATACCTCGTGTCCCAAAAGAATTATCCACTGCACAAAATCATAATAGCATCTCAAAATAGGCCGCCATGGATCCGTGAGGATCCTGATAGCCCCATTTGACCGCGGTCGGCACTGGACACCAGTCAAATTATGCCCTTATCGGGAGGGCCACGCTCGTTTTGGTCGTGTTACAATTGTAGTAACTATGACCCGGTGCGGACACAAGATTGTCGCTCCGACGCAGTCTGGTTCGCGTGAGAAAATCGCTGCGTGTTACAAGCGGATAGCAAAAATAAATCATTCCCATTTCTGAATTTATATCTATTTTCAGGGTACCTGATCGACTTCATGCAAATATAGAAATAGATATAGTATATACAATAACAATTTTAAAATAAGACATTTTCACGCGCGTGAGGATATGAATTTAAATGAATTTGTCGACTTCGGTTCGAAAAAATATATCTGATATATAAAACCTATCGACCATTCCAAACAATTGAACACATTCAATTCACGCAGAGTACGTATTTAAAATTTACGCAGTAGACTGACCTGCATTACAAACGTTTTGTACATGAACGCAAATATGTTCAATTTACCACGCATGAATAGCAACATAGGAGGAAGGAGAAACACGGTTCACTTTCTTTTTTTCTTGACTCGTTTTCATTTTCTAACGGCCAAGACCGCTTTAATTTCTTTCCATAACTTAGTTCTCTCCATAAGGTCATGGAGTCCCGCGCAGCGATTCCACCTTTCTCGCGCGAACCAGACTACGTTGGAGTGACAATTTGTATCCGCACCGGGTCATAGTTACTACAATTGTAACACGACCAAAACGAGCGTGGCCCTCCCGATAAGGGCATAATTTGACTGGTGTCCAGTGCCGACCGCGGTCAAATGGGACCATCGGGATCCTCACGGATCCATGGCGGCCTATTTTGAGATGCTATTATGATTTTGTGCAGTGGATAATTCTTTTGGGACACGAGGTATGTGCAATTGGTTTTGAGAAAATCACTTGTATGTCTTCCTTTTGTCAAGTCGCTAAGTCACAATGGGACCCTGAACTATATTTGTGGGTACAGTCGAGCGAATTCCGAAACGTGTCGAGCGGTGATAGTGGCTAAATCGGGCCAAATGACTCCTTCCTTGTCAATGTATTATACACGTACTAACACAGTTAAGTAAGTGGACCTAAAATTGCTCAAAATGCTTTGTAAGGATAGCAAACAACACCATGTAATATTTCATGAACTTGATTCAGTTAGTTCGTTGCTACGTATTGCTCGAAATGTTCGCTTCGAAATCCCATACAAAGTCTTATATTTTGAAACGCCATTTTTAATGATATTCAAATATTATGCTTGGGCTTCCTATGGTTTTTCTCACTCGATATATCCTTGAATGAAAAGATGGCCACAACAACCCGTATTCTAGCCGACTCGTTGTGTTTTGCGTTCCACTGACACACGCACAGAATCCCGATACGTCTTTCGACATGCCTTCTTTTTCTGCCCCGTTTAAAGAATGTTAGTTTCAGTTGTTTCAATGGTGTTTTTAATTGGTTCCTCTTCGGGATAGAAATGATTTCGAACCACATCCACACCAAGAAAACCTAGATTTTATTGTTCTTGGGTTCCTTGTAGATTTTGTTGTCGAGTAGTACAGTTCTACCGCGCCATGAAATTAAAGTGCACAATAGCATCAATGCCAAATGAAACAGTAATTTGTGTTTTTGATTCCGCAGATAAGAACAGCTCAGTTGTGAACATTAGTAGTGTCCAGGCCCACCGTGCTCACCCAGGATTCCATGCAGGCTGGACATACCAGGCCAGCAAAGGGGCAATAACAACAATGACCAAATGTATGGCGCTGGATCTATCTGCAGATGGTATTAGCGTAAACTCTATAAGCCCTGGATATATCTGGACTGAAGTGGTAAGTCTTCATTTCTTGTTATTTTTTGGGAACAATTACTTCTCACTTCTGGTCGTGGAGATCCAACTAATTCACGCTGTGTAGGTGACCAACCTGGGTTGCCTATGTATCTAGTGGTTTCCATTGGAAAGTGAAGTGCTGCGGGCAAAGCGCATGCAGAGGAACAGTAGTTTAAAGGCCAAAACTTAATTTTCTCTCCTACTGGGACAACAGATGTTCGAGGCCATCTGTTGTGTTTATCAAAGAAAATTCACTTTTGGCCGTTCAACCACTGTTTCCCTGCATGCGCTTTACCCGCAGCACTTCACTTTCCAATGAAAACCACCAGATTGGCCAAAAATTGATGGGGTATTGAATTTCATTTCATCCGAAACTTCTTAAATAGACTGCGAGTAGTCTCTAATTTTGGCGGTGGTGATTGTGGGGCGGGCGAAATACACACGCCGGCGCCGTCTCCTTGAAATTTCGCGCGCGCGCGCGTGTGTATTTCGCCCGCCCCACAAATCACCATCGCCAAAATTAGAGGCTACTCGCAGTGTTCTTCTCAAAAATGAGATCAAAATTTCTCTTGTATAGGAGTGTATTTCACGCTTTGGCAAATACGCCGCGTATATGTTTGGTTTTAGTAGAGACCGTGTTACCATGATTAACATTACACTAGGCAAGAAGATATCTTTATGCAAAAAGATATATTTCCGCGAGCACGTAGGAGACGTTGAAAGAAATGACAACGGACGCATCCAAACCAGTTGCCCGGTACTTCAGTTGAACACGTTGAACGTTTGTGTATCTCTTCGAGACTTTGTGCGGGTGAACGATTTGGTCTTATCTAATTGTCTGAAGGGTAGGTGCCGTCACCCGTACTCCACCCTTCCCAAAATCACCTAATGAATCCCTTTGCTAGATTTCACTTGTTAATAAGAAAAAACAGGGAGAAAATGATGAAAAAAGGAAAATGAACTGAACTACCATTTCAGTCCATGTGTATCCAGGACAAACTGAGTTTACTCTGATTCCATCTGCTGACAGATCCAGTGTCATACCTTTGGTCATCGTTGTTATAGCAGCTTTGCTCGCCTGGAATGTCCACCAGCCGGTATCACCAGGCTTGGTACGGTGGGCCTGGACACTGCTTAGGTTTACAACTGAGCAGGCTGCGGCTGAGGAATCGAAAACAATCGAAAACAATCGAAAACAAAACAAACAAACAGTTCCACCACACTATCCACGAGCGCAGACGTATTTCCGGCTGTCGTTTCTCTCAGGATACACCACACAGACTTGAATGACTGTTTACAAATAAGGTGAAAGATTTTAAAACCGAGTCGGTCCTAGATATACGCACCCACCTTAAGCCCACTAAAAATACATTTCAGTACATCCATTATTCAACCTGCCATCCATCCTATGTAAAAAGAGACTTCTACGCAATATTACCAGCAGTGGCTAACTTAAAACCAATATTCATGAACAGCTAGCAATTTATAAAACAGCAACCATTGCTTTACGACATTTTCAAGGAACCGCTCCTAATATCGTACGAAAGAGGCCGTTCCCTTAAAGATATACTTGTTAGAGCAGAACCCTAGAAAGGCTGAGACACGCGCATATAGGAGTCGCGCTGGCTAGGTCCATCACCCTTGTAAACACTAAAAGGACGATTGAGTTTTAAAAACACAAATCAAAACTGCAGTTAACACTATCGGCTTTGATTTTAAAGCATTTTAAAGGGCTAAGACACACGCATAGAAGTCGCGCAGGCTAGGTCCATCACCCTTTTAAACACTAAAAAGAGGATCAATTTTTAATAACCGACAACCGAAGTTGAACATTGGTTGTCGGTTTCATCGATCGTTTATGCTGCAGACAAACATTGACCGGTAGGTCAGTGGGACCTTTTCAAAAGTTTATTATTTAACAATTATCCTGCGAAATCGCGCGGAATAACACCTGATACTTAGCCGACGAGGCCGTAGGCCGAGTTGGCTAAATCAGGGGATATTCCGCAAGATTGAGCAGGATAATTGTTTTATTATTCAACAAATTCTCATCGAATACCATTTCAGAACGAGAAAAACTATGGTTCTATGATGAAAACGCTAAAAGCCAGCAACACATAATAAAAATCAAAACAGAACTTCAAGAAATCGAAGTTTACTACCGTTCACTTAAAAGGACTTATTTACAAACTCATGTTTGGAAATGATGTGACAAAGTAAAAAAAATATTACTACCTTACCGAGAATAAGTCCTCTTCCTGTGAACTAAAATCTCTTCAACTTTACAACTTTCCGTGAGCAAGTCTGCTGCTTCGTTCGCAATAGCATTTCCTTGGGTGAGTTCTCACTATGAAAAGTCCAGTCAACCTCTGGATATCTTTGTGAGCTGAAGCAAATAATTGTTGACTTTTTGAGAGCATTTAATCGCGGAAAGTTTCTTCCAGGGAGTTAAAATTTCCGGAGAAAACTGCTAAAATTTCCTCGCTTTTTAAAATGGCCGCCAAACAAGCAATGAAAGAAAATCTGCAGTGCACTTCCAAATATGGTCATTTACGTATATCGCAGGATATCCGTCATGTACGGATGACAGATATTGAGGGCTTCCTTACCATATATGGGCATAGTGACAATTTGTTGAATAATAAATATTTGATATTCAACACTACTGAACTGTGTGAGAACAATATTTTACATATGCGGTGGGGGCGTTAATCTCGC